>OU343225.1:240010191-240034576 GCA_910596185.1 Chrysanthemum makinoi | reverse complement strand
AACTTCTTATTATTGGTCAGTGTCCGAGCCGTTTTAAGTTTCTTACGGTTAGCCATTCACAAGTGGCTAGCTTGTGTGAGTCAAGCTTGACGTGTCTTGTTCGCAAATCAATTTTTGGCGCCGATGCCGGGGATTGTATTGGACACTGTATCAGGCATGTAAGAAGGGTAAAAAACACAAAGCTTCTTGCAAGAAGCTTGAGGAAAGGACTGTTAGAGAACCATTGGAGCTGTTACATATGGATCTATTTGGTCCTGTATTCACAAGTAAGTTTGAACAAGAAACAAGTACTGCTTAGTAGTGACAGATGATTACAGTAGATTCAGTTGGGTATTTTTCTTAGGATTTAAGGATGATACTTTTGATGCTATTCATGATCTTTTTATAGCACTTGAAAACCAACTGAGACTGAAAGTTAGAGGTATTAGATGTGACAATGGAACTGAATTCAAGAAAAAGCTTATGGATGAATTTTGTGCTAATAAAGGAATCAAGAGGGAGTTCAGTATTGCCAAAACACCACAGCAGAATGGTGTTGCAGAGAGAAAGAATAGGACTTTGATAGAAGCAGCCAGAACAATGCTAGCACACTTACACTTACCTATTCAATTATGGGCTGAAGCTGTAAGTACTGCTTGCTATGTACTTAACAGAGTATCAGTCACCAAACCACATATGAAGACACCTTATGAGTTGCTGATGGGAAACAAACCCAACATTCGATTTATGAAGCATTTTGGATGCCCTCTCACTATTCTAAATACAATTGATAATCTGGGTAAATTTGATGGCAAGTCAAAAGAAGGTTATTTATTGGGATACTGCACCAACAGCAAGGGATTTAGAGTGTACAACAGAGTTACTAAGAAGGTTCAAGATTGTCTTCATGTTGAGTTTTTAGAAGATCAAGAAATTCAGAAGGGTAAAGGTCCTGATTGGATGTTTGATCTTGAAGTTTTGACCTTCCAATGAATTATGTTCCTGTTAGAGAAGAGAATCAGCCTATACACAATGAAGAAGAGGTACAGTATGTTGTTCATGGAGTCCATATTAGACCAGATGCTGTTCATGATGATGAACCAAAACCTGCTGAGACAGAGAAAAGTATTGATGAGCCAAAATCCTCATTGACTGCTCAGGATCAATCTATTCAAGATGAACTTAATCAGATGCTTCTTCAAGATGTCTTAGCACATTCTTATACTGATGATCAACGAAGAGCTTATGAAGAAGCAAAGAAGAAGAACAAGACTGTAGAGTACTCTTACAGTACTTTGGACAAGATTTTGCCCAAAGTGCTACACCAGTTACCAGCACTTTGGATAATTTGGATGATCCTACCATGCCTGGATTAGAAGATACTGATGATGAGTTTGAAGATGAAGGTATTTTCTCAGATTCCAATGAAGATGCTGATTTCACTAATTTGGATGATACTTACGGAGTTCCACAGTCTCCAAACTTAAGAATTCATAAGAATCATCCTACTGATCAAATCATTGGTCCTTTTACTTCTGGAGTGATGACTAGACACAGAGCTAAGAGTTTTACTAAACCTCATAATGCTTTACATAGCTTTTTCTATAAGCAAAACAGACTGAATCATAAGGACCATCAAACATGTATGTTTACTTGCTTTATCTCTCAAGAGGAACCCAAGAATATTGCTCAAGCATTGACTAAAGAGAGTTGGGTTGAAGCTATGCAAGAAGAACTGCTACAATTCATACTTCAAGAAGTTTTGGTATTGTGTGATCTTCCTGATGGTAAGAAGGTCATTGGTACAAGATGGGTGTGTCGTGAGTCAAGAGAGATGAAAGAGGAAATGTTATCAAAAAACAAAGCAAGGTTAGTTGCACAAGGCTAGCAGAAGAAGGAGTTGATTATGATGAAGTGTTTTCTCCTGTAGCAAGGATTGAAGCAATTCGAATTTTCCTGGATTTTGAATCTTATATGGGATTTCAGGTTTATCAAATGGATGTCAAGAGTGCCTTTTTATATGGCAAGATTACAGAGGAAGTATATGTCAAACAACCTCCTGGTTTTGAAGATCTTAAACATCCAAACAAAGTCTACAAAGTTGTCAAAGCTCTTTATGGCTTACATCAAGCACCTAGAGCTTGGTATGAAAGGCTCTCTACCTTTTTATTGCAACATGGTTATAGGAGAGGAACTATAGATAAGACCTTGTTTATCAAGAGAGATAAGAAGGATATCATGCTAGTTCAAGTGTATGTAGATGATATCATATTTGGAGCTACCAAACAATCTATGGTCAAGGAGTTTGAGCAACTGATGCAGAATGAATTTCAAATGAGTTCAATGGGTGAGTTAACTTTCTTTTGGGACTTCAAGCCATAGCCTAAGAAGGAATTTTCATATATCAAGACAAGTATGTAGTGACATACTTAAGAAGTTCAATTTTGATGAAATGAAGCCTGCTTACACCTATAAATCTATCAACTCATTGCAAGGATGGATGGACAACCAGTTGAAGTCAAGTTATACAGATCCATGATTGGTTGTCTTACTGCATCAAGGCCTGATATCATGTTTGCTGTTTGCTTATGTGCAAGATATCAAGTCTCACCCAAGGTCTCTCACATGAATGCAGTGAATAGAATTTTTAGCTATTTGAAACAACAACCTAAGTTGGGGTTGTGGTATCCAAAAGATTCACCTTTTCAATTGGAAGCTTTTTTAGATAGTGATTATGCAGGTGACAACTATGACAGAAGATCAACCACATGTGGATGCCAATATCTTGGAAGAAGATTAGTTTCATGGCAGTGTAAAAAGCAAACAATTTCAGCAACATCATCAACCTGAAGCGAATATGTAGTTTTGCAAGTTGTTGTGGACAGTGTGTTGTGGATGCAATCAACTCTTGACTATGGGTTCAATTTCAAGACCAAGCATATTCGGATTAGGCACCACTGCATCAGATTGTTTAGCATAGACTCATCAATGTTGTCAAGGTGCAAGGTAATGATGATAATGTAGATTTATTTTACCAAAGGATTTGATGTTTCAAGATTTAATCACTTGGTGGTGAGTATTGGCATGATTAATTCTGAGCTACATTTCGGGAGGACTATTTAGTATTAGTATAGTCCTATGCATTGCTTGAGGGGAGGATATTCATGTTTATTTGTTGTATGTGCTATTGTAAGGAAGAGAATGGAAAAGTATTGCTTTTTGATTTTATGAAAGTACTGCTTGTAAAGTACTAGACAAGTGGAAAGTGCTGTTTGTCTTATTAAAGTACTGTTCCAACGGTAATATTGAGGGGTAACTACTACCAACGGTAACTTTGTTATTAATGGCTGTGATTTTTTAAATCTCACCTATAAATAACTACTCTCCGAATTTCCCTCTCATATTTATATCTCATAAAATTTTCCATATTTCTCTCACTTTCATCTATATTATTCGTTCTATCTCTTATTGTGATCAGATAATCATCAATGGCGAATCGTAATACTGTTTCCAAACACAACATGGTGGCAAATTTAGATAAGACTGAAGCAAATGTAATCTTTCATGATATCATCGATTTTATTACTGGGTCGCCAATTAGTTATGCGCTATTAGTAGAACCAGATGTTATTGAGCCCTGGATTCAACAATTTTGGGAAACTGCTAGGGTTCATATGGAGAATGCTGAAGAATATATTCAAGCTACAGTTGTTGGAAGAACTGTAAAGGTTACTGAAGCCTCTATTCGTGAAGACTTATTGTTTGATGATATAGATGGGGATATTCGTTTTGATAAGCAACTGATTTGGGATTCTTTTAGGGACATTGGTTAGGAAGGTTCTTTAACTGAACAAACATTCAGGAAACCCTTATTTTGTCCTCACTGGAAGTTTTTAGTACATGTCTTGCTTCATTGCATTAGTGCTAAAAGTACATCATGGGAGCAATTTGGGTCTAACATAGCATCTCCTATAGTGGGATTAGCTACTGATCGTGTTTTCAATTTTTCAAGGCTAATTCTGGATGGAATGCTTTCACACATCACTCATGGTTCTAAATGGTTGATGTATCCAAGGTTTATTCAAGTATTCCTCAATAAACAACTTTCAGATTTACCAAAGTGTTAGGAATTAGAAATTCCAGGTATTAAAGAGTCGGTCACCTCAAGTATATGTAATCGTTAGAAAGCTCGTAGTCGTAGTTATTTTATGTTAAGTAGTATTTAGTTTTGTAACACCGTGGAGGACGGACGGGTCTTTACCCACTGTATGCACGATCCACGTACCGTTGCTGCGTTTTATTGTAAGACAATAAATACTCTCTACCTTCCAAGGTAGAGAGTTGGAGCTCATAATAAGATTTTTCTTTCTCTCACTAAAGTTCCCAAACCTCTAACTTTCTCTCTCTTAAACCTCTTGTACGCCTACTTTGTGTTATGGTTTGATGTGTATGTGAAATCCAATATGTTACAATTGGTATCAGAGCCAGGTTAGATCATCTCTTACATATCTTTGGATTTCTAGTGGTTTTTAGGTGGTTTTTTGGGTTTGAAAAATTTTAGTGGTTCTTGCATCATTTGGTTGATTTCTAGTGTTAAAGTTTGAATTTTGATAGTACTTTTGTGTTTAGAATCATCACAAGTGTTTAGGTTTTGATTTTGAAGGCTTGAATCATCGTGGTTGGGTTGTTTTTGGATTGAAAAGTGGCGTTTATGTGTTTTTTCTAGCTAGCGACTTAAGCCACGAATTGTTTTTCTAACTAGCGACTTGCTTTGTAAGTTGTTAGCGAGTTGTAGTTGAAGTTCTTAGCGAGTTGAGCCTAGCGACTTGTCTATTGAGACAAGCCGACAACAAGACACTAGTGGATTCTCCACTACGAGTAGCGACTTGGTGAAAGTTAGCGACTTGTACTTAAGTTTGTTAGCGACTTGGTGTTAGCAATTTGGTGCTTAGCGAGTTGCTCCTTAGCGATTTGACAACTTAGAGATTTGGTGCTTAGCGAGTTGCTCTTTAGCGACTTGACAACTTAGCGACTTGGTGCTTAGCGACTTGTTGTCAAAATTTTGCTAGCGACTTGGTGCTTAGCGAGTTGTTATTTAGCGACTTAACTGTGTCTTAGCGACTTGGTGCTTAGCGACTTGGTTCAGTTTTTCTTAGCGACTTGGTTGACTCTGTCACTACGGTTTTCTCTTGATTTAGTAAAATCCGTGAAAGAATCTATTTCCCGGTTTAATCATAGAGTTATAAAATCCCGTTTAATCTGTCAACATGTCTACCAACGTTCCTACAATCATCTCCACTGTTAGCGAGGATGTTCAAGCAGCACTGGTTCGTACTCGTCCACCCATGCTTGCCAGAATGCCGACTACGACTCTTGGGCTCAAAGAATCAGATTATGCTTGTCTTGGAAAGGAAAATGAGGTCAACATTCTCAAATTGATTGATGAAGGACCGTATCGAGTTGAGACGACTAGAGACATAATTGATACAGTTGAAGATGGAACAATGATCTATGGAATAGGACACCAAAGACATATGATGAGCTCAATGATAAGGAGAAGAAGAGATTCGATGCAGATATCGGGGCTTCTAACATCATATTGCAAGGTCTACCAAAATACATCTACAAGCTTATCAATCACAACACTGAAGCAAAGGCTGTATGGGATAATGTCAAGATGCTTCTCTAGGTTCGAATTAACTATGAAGACAGAGAATCTCAATTATACGATGAATTTGAACATTTCAAGATGAAACCAGATGAGAGTGTCTATGAGTACTATGTGAGATTCCATAAGCTTGGTGAATGACATGGGAACATCAAAATGACTATGCCTAACATTCATTGAACTCAAATTTTGTAAACAACATGAATCCCGAATGGCACAAGTTTGTCACATCTGTGAAGCTCACTAAAGGATTGAAGAATACAAACTATGAGCAACTCTATGCCTTCCTCCTTCGAATGAGAGGCATGCTATGTTTGAAAAAGGATTATGAACGATTCAAAACCAAGGGAGAATCAAGCTCATCCAAATGACTCAAGCTTTCTACACAAATGTTGGAATTACCACCAAAGCTTCTCAAGTTATACCCATGGGAAATGGTAATCACAAACTCATTCCCGATCCATGTTCAAACAGCGGATTTTGACTGATGCATGGGACACTTCATAAATCAACTAGCTCTCATGGTTAGTCAAACTTGACCCTTTCACCTCATACTAGAATCTTCACACCAACAATGAAATCGAGAACGCATCAAATCTTCACAATCATTTTTGTCGAGATGGGAAACTTATGCAGTGCGGCCAGTTCAAGAAGCGTTAGATGATCGAGAGAAGAGGGGTGGAGTAGGTGAAGGCTATGGTGGAAATCAGAATCGAGGAAGGATTGGAAATCAAGGACAAACAAAGCCTATCAAATGTTACAACTGTGGTGGTGAGGGACACATTGCAAGGAATTGCACATCTCCAAAGCGTCCTCAAAATCTTTGAGTACTTGAGGATAAGATGTTTTTGCTAGTCAAGCTTCAGGACAATGGAGCGACTTTGGATGAAGAGGAGTTAATGTTTCTTGTTGAAGGGAATGCCAAGACTTATGATCTTGATGTTGATGAACGACCAATTCAGAGATAGGTCATAATCATCATAATGCCTTTCAAGTCTGATTGTGATGCATTTGATCGATGTAGATGATGAACCCACTACTCAAACAATCTTCATGGCCAGCATCTCACCTATGGTTTCTCCAAAAGTTTCTCCACCACAACAAACTGGTCCATCCAAAGACAAGATAATCTCAGAGGTATTAAAACTATATGATGATGTTGATGAGCGAAAGATGCATAATGAAGTACAATCTCTTGAGACTTATGAATCGATATTGATAATGTGGGTAATAGCAATGTTGTCCCATATGATCAATATGTGAAGCAAAGTGAAAGTGAGATTGTACCAAGTAATGCATCTTCTGCGATCAATAATGACTATGTCTTTGATGAATTCACTGCATGTGCCCCGATGATTGTTATCTCTGAACTTAATACCTATAAAGAACGTGTTGCTATTTATGAACAACGTGCTAAATTTGAGTTGACCACCCGTGAGCAGGAAATGGATGACCAAATGCGTACAATCATTAGAAAAAGTAATTTTAGAGAAGAAGTATTAAAACAAGAGTTAAATTCCTTACAAGAAAAGCTTTCTAAAACTGCTAAGCAAAAACAAGAACTTCAAGAAAATGTGAAAATGCTTAAGCAAGAATTTAATGCTAAGGAATCAAAACTTTTGAAAGATTTTTCTAATCTAAAAACTTTGAAAAACAAGCTTGAAAACAAGTTGTACGTACAAGGGAACACCATTCAGGCTGCCCACATGATCACTAAGCATAGAGTCTTAAGCGATAAGCATAGCATTCCCCTTGTTGAGGAACCAAATCCAGAGGTCATTGAAAAGGCTAGAAATGCTCATAAGGTACTTTATGATGGGAATGAAATCCTTAAACCTAGACAAAACCTAGTTCTTGAGTGCTGAGGAAGATAAGAAATATGATGAAGTCACTAGGGAAAAGATGAACAAGAAACTAGATGATCCTAAATGCAAAGAAAGAAAATAATTGTCACACCCCATGATTACAAGAAGGAGAATTGGATTTCCTTAAACAAATTTAAGCCTCAAACGTTGTTAACACCGAACAAGTTTTTGGAAAAAGGATTTAGATAAGCAAAAGCGAAAATCTTGTTGAAACAAACCCTCCCCTTAGGAAAATTCCTGCAGTGTATCCTCCAAATATACCAATGCATTTAGTTCCTAGAACTATTGCCACTAAAAGCAAGACCTTAATCAGCCAATATGTTATTCTTCAACTATTTGTCGATTTTGAGAAAACTTGTAAGAAAAGGATCACACCCACTAGGATAACCGAAGGGGAAACGGGTTTTGAGCAAACAAAAGAATGCTATCTAACCGAGGTCATGCCTTTCTTTAAACAACTAAAAGATCAATTTGAGAGTCTTAAAAAGGGGATAGATTCGGATATTAAAGGAATGGAAAAGGAATTTGATGCAATGATAGTTGAGGTTAGTGACTATGAGCGAACTTTAAAATATAATGAGATTGAGAGGAAGAACTTGCATACCTTGAATGAGAATCTTATTTCTGAATGTATTGATCAAGATGTGTTTTATACTACTACGAATTGCTCCATTAATGCTTCTCAATTTCATGAATTATCTGTTTCTCTAAAAGTCTCCCATGATCGTGTCATTGAGCTTGAAAAGATTAATTCGAAACTTAATGAAAAAATTGATCAGGATGATTACGATAATTTGGTAAAGCATCTTTCTAAACTAGAAGTTGAACATTTTGATTTACAACTAAAATATCAACATCTAAAGAAAATGTTAAAACCTCAAATATCAAGACATCCTTGGATGTTCCCGAATTTGATGCGTTTTGAAATTAGCAAATGTGATGAACATATTCGAGCTCATTGTAACACGATCAAAAAGTTGAAAGCCCAAATCTCTCAATTAAAGGGTGAAAAGAACAATGTGACTGGATCCCAAATGCCTCCTCCTTTAGATTCTCGGTACTCTCAAACTTTTCATCTTCAAAACTTAGTTAATGCCTTACAAAAGGAAAACGAGAGTTTTCTAGAAGAAAATGAAAAAGTTAAGCGACACTTTAAAGAGTTATATGATTCAATGAAAGTCACTCGTGACCAAAACAACGAAAAAATAACGTCTTTACAAAAGGAAATTGAGAATCTGAGAAGTCGGAAAATGGGAAACCGCCACTTGTTTTAATAAGAATGTTGTTTCAAAGTCATCCTTGCAAATACATTGTATGTTAAATACATTCCTCCTCATCTTAGGAATAATGACCTGCGTTTCATGACTATTGTGCTCACCTTAAGGATAGTCTAGAATGTCTCGGTGAGATTGTCGAAGAGGATTTCATTAACAAACCTCTTGATAGTGAAATTAGGTTTGCTTGCCTCCGGGCCAAACGATCTCAAGAGCTGCTAGAATGTGTAATTGCAACATGTCCTAAATCCTTAGGTGCAAAAAGCAAAGCTGTGATGCCTTGTTCTATGCCTAGTGCCAAGCATTCTAGACCATTTTAAGAATGTGCCTAGTTTTAAGAATGTGAACTTCAATGTGCCTTCTAGTAATCTGAGACCCTTATGCGTCTATTTCAGAATGCAAAAAGTAGATCAACCAACTAATGTTCCCATAATTCCCTCTACAGAGTAATCAGTGACATTAAAGCAAGCAGGTCAAAGCCTCAAGGCAATACCAAGCAAGATAGGACCTCGCAAGCTAAAAATGTGCATTGGAAAAGAGTAGAAGACCAATCTAGGAACTTTAAGTTTGAGTTGAATAAAACGAATCGTGTTGATTCTAGTATTAGCCATAGGCGTCTTGTAATTAATTCAATTCGATACTATTTGCAAATCATGTAATGATGTCTGCTTGAATTCTGTTACTAATCATGAATGTGGTGTGAATGCTTTGTCTAATCTTCAAATCCCGATTAAAATTGTTAATGCAAAATATCATGCTAAGAAGGCAAAAAGGCAAAGCGTAAGAAAGTTAGAAAAATTGGAAACCCACGGAAGAACATTTAGTAAGATAGGTTATCAATGGATACCTTTGGCCATAAATTTAATCGGCAACGCCCACTAGAAAATGGATGCCTCTTGGTAGAACTATTCCCTTAAGAAGTGAACATTCTTTGAATAGGGCAAATACGGACACTAGTACTGCATCTATTCATAATGACTCCTTTGCCTCAATTTCTGATTCTGGCATGGGGATCCCAATTATCCAATTATCCATTCTTGTCTGTGTTCAACTGCAGATCGTTCAAATCGTTACGTGGTACCGGACTCAGTTTCCAAGCATATGACTGGAGACCGGTCGCGCTCATGAACCGTGAGCAAATTCATCGGACGATTAGATTCGGGAATGAACATTTCGGTGCAATTATGGGTTATGGAGATTATGTTGTTGGTAAAAGTGTTATCTCCGGGGTATATTATGTGGAAGGTCTTGGTCATAACTTTGTTCTCTATTGCTCAATTTTGAGATTCGATCTAGAAGTAGCCATCAGAAAACATACTTGTTTCGTTAGAGAACTTGATGGTAAGGAACTTTTAAGAGGAACACGTGGTTCAAATCTATACACCATCTCTATCGAAGATATGATGAAGTCTTCTCCAATTTGCTTGTTGTCAAAGGCTTCTAAAACAAAGTCATGGTTATGGCATCGTCGTCTCAATCACTTGAACTTCGGCACCATCAATGATCTCTCGAGAAAGGACTTAGTTGTAGGTCTACCTAGACTTAAGTATGAAAAGGATCATCTTTGTTCAGAATGCCAATTGGGAAAAAGCAAGAAGTATGCCCATAAACCCAAACCTACAAACTCGATCCACGAAGTTCTTCATACAATTCACATGGACTTATGTGGACCCATGAGAGTGCGAATATCTTTGGGAAGAAATATGTGTTAGTTGTTGTTGATGATTTCTCTAGATTCACCTGGGTAAAGTTCTTAAAGACAAAGGATGAAACTCCGGATATCATCATCAAACTCATCAAACAGTGCAGGTTCGATCTTAACAAAATGGTCAGAATCATCGAGCAGACAATGGAACTGATTTTGTTAACAAACAACTTAGTGAGTTTTATGAAAGTATTGGAATCAGTCATCAAAGAAGTGTTCCTCGAACTCCTCAACGAGCGGTGTAGTTGAAAGATGAAATCGAACTCTTGTGGAAGCCGCAAGAACAATGCTGATTTACTTAAAAGTTCCAATGTTTCTCTGGGGTGAAGCCATCGCCACTGCATGCTACACCCAAAATCGATCCCCGATTCACACTGCTCATGGAAAAACTCCATATGAACTTGTCCACAACCGAAAACCTAATCTTTCATTCCTTCGTGTGTTTGGTGCATTGTGTTATCCAACTAATGAGGGCCAAGATTTAGGCAAACTTAAAGCTAAAGCGAACATTGGAGTATTTGTAGGATATGCACCAAACAAAAGGATACGAATCTACAACAAGAGAAACCGAAATATCATGGAAACAATTCACGTCACGTTTGATGAGCTGACCGGTCAAATGGCTCCGGACAATCGGTTCGACCCGCACTTCAAAACAGTCCCATCGGTTCATCCCTTGTACCAAACTCCTCACCAGCAACTCCATATGTACCTCCCTTAGAAGATGATTTAAAGAAACTGTTTGATCTAATGTTTGATGAACAATTTGAGCCAAGTAACAATGATATGTCAATCCCATCAACAGAGGCTGCTCCTATCCCTGTCAATGAAGTTAACCCTTCGACCTCTATGTCATTAAGCCAAGAAGCTTCTGGCGATCAACTGTTTCATCAACAAATCATCAATCATCAAGTGTACATCATGGAAATGCTTCGATCACATGGGATGAAGTTAATCCCTTTGCTACTCGAAGATGCTCCATTTGAAAACATATTTGCTCACGAATCATCATCGAACCATCTTCCTCGAGACATCGACTCTGCTACATCGGTCCCTCAACAACAGCCACATGAACACCTCAGAAAATGGACTCACGATCATCCATTAGACAACATCATTGGAAATCTCTCTCGTCCGGTATCCACACGGAAACAACTTGCAACCGATGCCTTATGGTGCTTCTTCAACTCCGTACTCTCTAAGATCGAACCAAAAGATGTTAAAACCGCCATGAATGAAGGCAATTTGGTTCAATGCCATAAAAGAAGAAATTCATGAGTTTGATCGACTTGATGTATGGGAATTAGTACTGCTCCAGATTGTGCTATGATCATTGCTCTAAAATGGATCTTCAAAGTAAAACTTGATGAGCATGGTGATGTGTTAAAGAACAAGGCTCGATTGGTTGCTAAAGGATACCGTCAAGAGGGGGGTATTGACTTTGAAGAATCTTTTGCTCTGTTTCGTATCGAGGCAATCGAATCTTCTTGGCTAATGCTGCTTGTAAGAACATGGTAGTCTATCGGATGGATGTAAAGGCGGCATTTCTGAACGGAGATCTTAAAGAAGTCGTCTACGTCAGCCAACCTGAAGGCTTTGTGAATCTAGAGCATCCTACTCACGTTTATCATTTTAAGAAGGCTCTTTACGGTTTAAAGAAAGCTCCAAGGGCATGGTATGATACACTATCAAAGTTTCTTCTATCAACCGGATTCACAAAGGGCATTGATCCAACATTGTTCACCAGGAAGTCAGGCAAACATTTAATTCACGTTCAAATTTATGTTGATGATATCATCTTTGCCTCGACCGACCCCAATGAGTGTGACCGTTTTTCAAATGAAATGGGTTCTAAATTTCAAATGTCAATGATGGGACAAATGTCATTTTTCTTGGGATTACAAATTTTTGCAAATGAGATTTTAAGAAATTTGTGAGTGGTTGACACCATTCGATGAGGACCACTGGGATCATGGTAACCAAGCGAAATGAGTATGATTGGATCTTCTATTTCCTCTAAGTACTAAAAAGAATCTTTCGGTACATAGCTTTGGTACATGTCATCTGCGGGGATGTGCTACAAAGGTCCTTTGGATAAGAAAGATCCCCTCTCTGAATTATCCATGACTAAATCCTATGGATGAGATCCCAATTTCGAATTCAACAAAATCCCTACATCTGTGATAATAAAAGTACTATTGCTCTCTCATGCAACAACGTACAACACTCTAGAGCAAAGCACATCGACATTCGACATCATTTCATCGAGGAGCAAGTTGAAAAAGGTGTGGTGGAACAATACTTTGTAAGGGTAATACAAGTTAGCGTAGACATCTTCACCAAAGCCCTTCCTAGAGAACGATTTGAGTTTATCCTTCCACGACTTGGTCTTAAGAGCCTACAACCAGAAACTCTCAAACGCCTTCAAGAGGAAGAAGAGGAGTAAAAGGTTTCCTTCAACTATCTCTTGTAAATATCTATTCGAAAAACAAAATACAAAGTTACAAAACCTTCAAAAATCAAATAGAAAAATATAAAACTTTCAAAATCCATAAAATCCTCAAAAAAAAATATTGTCATTTTGTCATGCTTTTCTCGATTCGATAATATCTACGGTCTTAATGTTGTCATTCAAAGAATGATACGGGACTTTAGATGTTGTTCGAATGTTTTTTTTTTTTTAAAAACAAAATAATAATAATTCAAAAAATAAAAAAATATTTTTTAGTAGAAAGAGAAACAATGGTTTATTGTCATTTCAGGCAGTAACCCACTTTTCAAAGAAAGAACAGAGCCATGCTTTATCTTGTTTTTAAAATCTCATGCTCTGATTCTTTAAACTAATCCTTAATGTCTAATGAAAACTAGTTGATTTGAAAAATAACTCGGACTCTATTTTTGATAATCATCTGGACTTAAAAAGTTTGTCAAAATATCCATCTCTCAATCAACAACTTATGTCATTGATTGAGGGGGAGAATGATTTCAATTAAATTAAAAGGTTATTTGTCATTCAATTGTTTTCAAAAGATAATCATGCATGTTTATTCAATGGATTTTAAAGTCTATAAAATCCGATCCTTATCAATTAAAACGCTTTCATAATCAAGTCACTATTCTCCTTAAAAGCTTTCAAAATCAATTTAAATCTACAAGAGATCACAAATCTCAAATGATTTGATAATTGTGATCGGGGGAGAATTTGTGATTTAAATTGAATATTAACTGATAATTCGATAAATGGTTTCATAAGTGTTTAGCATGTTTTCCACCCATAGTGACAAGCGATTTCAAATTTTCCATGCACATGTTGAGGGGAGCATCTATTTTAAACCTCAAATTATTGAAATGATGAATTGTTCTCTAAGTCAGATTCCTCTAATATGTGCAAAATTCTTTCAAAATTCGGCACATATTGAGGGAGAGCAAGCTTATGAAAACCTCATCCTTCCCTAAAATGCTTTATCTACTTGTTTTTATCAGGGAAGTGATGTTGATATCTTTTAGAAAATGGTAATCAAAGAATTTAATTCTTTCTCTTGCCTCCGTGTGCAAAACGATTTCATAAAATGGTAATCAAAGAAAATGGAGCTCTTATTCTAAAAATATCAAAAACAATTCAGGTACAAAATGCTTTGATAATATATCACAAGTATCTGGATTGATTTTCAAATGGTTTTCAAATTGGTTCCAATGGCAGATGAACAATACCAAATAGACCGACCAACTTTACTTTATGTATGGTGATATAAGGATGATAAGGTTAGGTATTTTGTTCCCGTGATCCGCCAGAACCGGAGGGATCTACCCAGGGACAATCCACTAGATAGTGTAGAGTCCTTAGGTATATTGAAAAAAAGGAGAAAAATGAGATATGGGAAGAGTGCGGACTGAGACTGAGCTAGTGCTGGAATAAACCCAACAAGGTTCTAGCTATGAAGTCTCGGTAAGCATTGAAGGGGTTGAAGAATTAAAAAGAATTGAATGAGAAAAGGGTGAAAACAAATAGCCCTCCATTTATTCAACCTTAGGGCAGAAACCGGGTTCAATTCATATGCTACTAGTGGTTACCAAGGTAACAACGGTATTGAAGACAAGACGTCATGGACCCAGTGACGCACTGCACTTCAACTTTCCAAACCACTCATGTTCCTCTGAAAAGGGCTTGTTTCATTCTCACGGGAAACCTACATAATCTATCGACTGTCTCTTAGAGATTGTTGATATTGAAGAAGGAGACCCTCTCCCTAGTCTCCAATATAGGATCCAAATATGCACAAATTGAGTCTAGAGCCACGAGATCATCAATAAATCTCATTAGGACACTTTCAATGAAGACTCTCTATTTCACACAATGTGGAAAGAGAGATTATATCTTATGAGTCCTACGCATTATCCTTGTGGTATTGCCGAGAACATCTGAGTGATATGCAAACATATTCACAATGAAGATGGAAAGCCTTCTGGAGCCATCATCAAACAAGCTCCTGGTGGGTGGCATGTGAGATCTATCCAATAGATCAACCATGTGATAACTGAACAGAAACAATGGGGCGATTCAATCTTTTGAATCAATCCTGGTTCAGGTTATGGATTGACGGATACCTTTGAAAAACCGGTCGTTGTGCTTAAAAACTTTTTTCATTAGCACATCGATCGTGTACGAATCTTTCAAATTAAAAGGTGCTTATGATTGATAATTTGTTTTCATTAAAACCTTCGTTGTATTGCAAAAACAATTTCTATTGAGCGATACACGATTGTTTTGCAAATCTCTTTTCATCAATCAGTGAGTCTCTATTCGCTGATTCACTCACTCCGTGTTGTCTTCTTTGAGACGTTCCGGTTTGAGAACAGCTAGAGCGGCTACGAAACCCTGTCAAGGAAATTCTTGAATTTTACGATCACGAGCATACTTGTATCTTGATCAGCGGGAACCGTGGGCGTGTACCTCAATTCAACGAAAGTGATCAAAGACACTTTCGTGCGATTTTTTGCTAACTGTTGTATGCGAATACGCCCGACGTTTGTACTGATCGAATGGAGAGGTCAATCCATTGCCACATGCTCACACAACACATTCATTTCCAAAGAAATCATGATAAGTGCATCAATGACTCTGATATTATCACTCCATGCTTCTACTACGCCGCTGCCAATATCATGAATCAACTAAAGCTTCCGCTACTCTGATAAGAAGAAATCATGATCCAGAATGTGAGCATGTCGGTCCAAATGTCACAACATCACATGATATCAACACCACAAAGGAAGAGTCGAGATTTAATGTGGTGATAATCTCCAAGTGGCTCAAAACTCATTATCCGTGGATCGATAAAGACCTCCACTCGGATTATCCAAACATGCAATGTGAAGAATCAATGACTACGAGCTTCAGAGCAAAGTAATACATCAAGAATGCAAGAACGATTTATAATGTAATATCTGTTTGTATTCAATGTAAGTTTAATGTGTGTTTGGGGTGACCTCCCTTAGGGGAGATTGTTAGGAATTAGAAATTCCAGGTATTAAAGAGTCGGTCACCTCAAGTATATGTAATTGTTAGAAAGCTCGTAGTCGTAGTTATTTTATGTTAAGTAGTATTTAGTTTTGTACCACCGTGGAGGACGGACGGGTCTTTACCCACTGTATGCCTGATCCACAGCCCGTTGTGTGGCGTTTTATTGTAAAACTATAAATACTCTCTACCTTCCAAGGTAGAGAGTTGGAGCTCATAATAAGATTTTTCTTTCTCTCACTAAAGTTCCCAAACCTCTAACTTTCTCTCTCTAAAACCTCTTGTACGCCTACTTTGTGTTATGGTTTGATGTGTATGTGAAATCCAATATGTTACACAAAGCGTACAAGTCTTTTACCTGTTGTGGTACAACAAGCTAAGATTTTCACTTTCATGGCGAGGAAGAGTGATTTATTCACTGGAAGGGACACTCCATTGACTACTTCTATGATGGAAGTTTTTCAAGCTGTAGTTGATGCCGTGGATGAAGATAGAGATGCTTCGAGACCGCTACTCAAGGTGCTTGCTTCTCTAGTGCTGCATCTCAATAAGGTACGCATCACAAGGTACTCGCTTCATAAAGTACTGAAGTTCAAGAAGATGTTGCAGTTTCACCTTCACCATCTCCACAAATGTTCTGTTTCGATTCTCAACCAGAGGAACATTCACCAATTCGAGGAGATGATCCACCTACTATATCCCTTGACAGTTTGACATTGGATAATTATGTTCTGACAAGGGAGTTAGTCAAATTGAAGAAAACAACTGAGATTCAAGCTAAACAGATTAAGAAGTTAAAGCTCAAGTTTAGAAGACTCAAAATTTTTGTCGCCATTGGTTCAACATCATCGTCTATGGGTCAAATCTAAAAAGAAGGAGCGACGGAGGTTTAAGAAGACCAAACCCCAAAATGTTCAAAAGCCATCCTCATTCCAATTGGGGAGGAATTTAGATGATCAGAATTTGAATGAAGAATCTGAAGCTGAACCTCAAGGTACAAATATTCAGACACAATATACTGAAGAACAGGTTATTGAAAGTACTGAGAAGCAATCAAAGTTCAACGTACTGAGGAGCAAGTTATTGATGTTCAAGTTCAAAGTACTGATAATCAAGGTACTGCTGATCAAAGTACTGCTTTTCCTGGAACTTACAGACAATAATTGATTACTCCAAGGTTGTTAGATTTTGAAGAAGAAGCTGGTCCTTCAACTGTCATACCAGAAAAGGAAGTTGATACACCAAAACCTATACATACTGCAAGTGATGATGAAACCATTCTTTGAGATCTTGCATGATTTATCAAGACCAAGGGGTGTTAGCATTCCAAGAGTGCAAGAATAAGAACAACAAAGAGCTTCTCAACCTGTTATTGATCCAAAGGATAAAGGAAAAGGTATATTGGTAGAAACAAAGAAGAAAAAGAAACCAACTTTATGCAAGATAAGGGTTGCTCAAGTTGCTATGAATGAGGAAGCAGACTAGAAAGGTACAAGGAATGAATGTTGAGGTTGCTAATGAGGAAGAAGCTATGAATGAAGAAGCGACTAGGAAATTACAAGAAGAATTGAATCTTTGAAGTTGCTATACCATCACCACTTCCTATTTATTCTCTACCAAGAAGACCAAATCTTGCTAAGGAAAGGAATGCAATGATGGCATATCTAAAGAAGAAAAGATATGTTGGATTGAATAAGCTGAATTATGTTAATATAAAAGAGTTATATGATCTTTGTCAGAGAAGAATATCAGAGACAAGTTGATAGTATCAAAGATTATAAAGATGATGATGCTTACAAAGAAGAAGAAAGAAAAGGAAGCTTAAAAAGAAAAAGAAAAACTGGAGTTAAAGATCAACAGTCATCAAAGAAAGTTGAGTTAAGATCTGATACTGATGATGAGCTAAGGAATTACTTAAGAGTAATAGATTTTCAGTATTCTAAAGATGATGCTGAATTTAAGATGAACAAGTATCCAATAACTACTTTTGAAGTTGTTGAGTCAAAAGATGGGAATTATCTGATGTTTCACAAAGAAGATGAAAGTTTCAAGGTGTTGAATATGCTATGGGATTTATTGCATATAATTGATAGAGTGGATTTACTCCATTTATATCATGTGGTAAAAGAATATTATGAACACAATCCATCAGAAGGATATGGTTTAGTCTTGCTTGGAGATCTCATAACTGTTTGGGAAACTGAAGAAACAAGTGCTAGAGGTCGGAAAAAACCAAGAAGATTGGGAGATTACTTGCCGGAGATTCTTTGAAGAATCTGGAGTACATGTTCTAGAGCTAGAAGATGGGATGATGATTCACATGTTAGGCGATAGAAGATATCCTCTTACACCAGATCTTATGAGGAGGATGTTGGAGCATGGAATGGAAGTAGAAGAAGATAATGAAATAGCACGTCTGGTCATCAAAGCTGTTTATCGATGGACTAAAATTGCTGATGATGATGAATAACTGGTATGAATCTTAATTGATTAAAATTTTTGATATATCAGTACTTTATTCAAAGTACTGCTGATCAAATAGTACTTTAATCAAAGTAAATGCTATGCTTTTTAAACCATTAGCTGATTTTGAAAAACTTTTGTTAAGTAATAAATGTTTTGAAACAAAGGTTAGAAGAAATAAATGGTTTTTGAGATGGTAACACCAATGGGTTATCAATCCACCATGGTTACAAAAGGATTGGCTAATCCATGAGCAAACGGCTCTGGTAAAGATATTTTAAATCCGTTTTTAGTTGACAACTTGCTAATAAGTTGTATGGTAATCAACTCACCATATCAGTAATGTGAAGAGTTGGCTAGCCCACAAGAAAATGGCTTGTGGTAAAGGCTGTGGAAAAACCATTATATGGTAATTAGTTCACCATGATGAAATAACTAACTAGTCCAAAAGGGTACAACTTTTGGTAAAGACAACTCAAATCTGTTGATAGCTGATGATTTGCTAAAAATCATATGGTTATCAATGTACCATGATCTTACACATCAAAACATTTGGCTACTCCAGAGTTAATGGCTTTGGTAAAGAGACATTAAATCCATTAAATTTTCAATGATTTACCTCTCACAGGAGTTTACACACCTAGAAGTGATGAGAATAGACTGGAACTTAACTGAATTAAATGTACAAATTGTCTTATGTTCTTTGAAAAAGATGGAGCTTGCTGAATGTTGCTGAAAAGAAATAAGATTGTTGATTGATGCTGAAAAGAATTATACAAATCAAGACTACTATGATGATGATATAAGCAGAGAATCTACACAGATAAAATTTGAAGATAAAATCACAATTCCTCTTTGAAGACAAAGATGTTAAAGCTAAATCTACAAAGGAACTTGAAATCAAACAAGTAGAATTCAAGTTAGGGGAGGATTGTTGGGATACTATTGAGTTAAAGTACTGAAGATTGACAAAGTCTTTGCAGAATGACAAAGTACTGCAAGAGGTCAAAGTACTGCTTATTCATTAAAGTACTGTAAAGTTAAAGTCGGTTGTATTTGATTAAAGATAGAAAGTAATGTTTATCTAGAACTTTCTAAGTATTGTTTACTTGACGAACAAGGATAAGAATTGTAAACCGTTTAGGGTTATCCTTGAGCCTATAAAAGGACCCCTAGATTGGTATTAGAGTTACGAGTTTAGAATCCTAAAGTACGATCAATATTAGAGTTTTAGAGAGTTCGGTATTTAGTGTTTTAGAGTTATTAATAAAGTTATATTCTTCTTAGCTTTGTTAAGTAAATTCCGCATACTTGATAAAGATTACTCAGTGTTTCATTGTTAATAGCTTAGGATTTATCCGAGGTTATTAAACCCTTAACAAGCTATTTAAGTTAGTTTGGTTAGAGTACATCGATCCAACAAAGAATAAATAAAAAGTCAAAAAAATATTCCGCTTTTTCCCAAAATTTTCTTTTGTCGCAATTCACTTAGGAAAATTAGTTTTACATTTCTAGGGTCGTTTTCCTTAGTTTTCACTTTTAACCTCGGGATTTTCCCGAGCGCGCTCGTTTTTGGGTTTTTAGTGCATTTTAGGTCCCGATTGCTTAGTTTAGTTATTTTAGTTGCCTAATTTGTTATTTTTAGCTATTGTTTACATTATTTAGCTTAATTCCCCATTATTTGCCCATTTTCACTATTCAAAATACCGTAAAACGCGACGTGAGTTTATAAGTCCATTCATCCATCGTTGGGAAACGATCCGGGGACTCAAACCTAACCCTTTGAGTTACCTTTGAACTATAATTGAGACAAATCAAGATGTTGTATAAAGTGGATGGATTGGCAAGTACCGGATAATAAGGATTTCTTTAAATACGATGAAAATATCCTGGTGAGAAGAATGATACATAATGACATCATGGTTTAGTTTTTATTACATATTTGCCATTCATCTAATCTTGATTTGATGACATTAGCATTGTAACACCCCAACCCGACAAGGGTAGAAGTGTCACATTCTGGTGTCATATCAGAACATACAATTAAAATTTAACAAGCAGAAGTCTTAAAGAATAAAGTACCAAGTCATATAAACGAATGACTTACAAGGAAAAATACAAAATCCAATATGTCCAAAACGAAAAGAAATCTAAAAACAATAACTCTTCAAATTAAATCCAAAATGATAAGGTAACTAAGGTCGGTCTACTCGAATAATCCAACTCTCAGCCCATCAAGTCCATCTTCAAACCTAAAAACCTACCGCAGGAAAAGAAATGCGGCTGAGCTTAAAAGCCTAGTGAACAGATATAACAAAACGAAAGCTAAACAAAATCAGAGATACAAATGAAATAAGGAAACTAATAACAAGGTCGCAACGAAATGAGAAGAATGAGTCAATGAGGATCTTGCAGAAACACAATTATACAGATATCCAGAAAGAACATATAACAAGGAGAACGATGCAAAGCAAGGCATCGATGACATATATATAAGCACATACAACAGGCATAAAAGAAATCAGGAAATCAAACAACATATAAGCCAAACGGAAATATAAAAGCTAGCTGAAGCAAGTAATTAGAAAGTGATCATGGCAATCACACAAGTCAAGTAACCCACAGTCAATAACATAACAGTATCATAGCGGAAATATAAACATGGCAGATCAACAATAAGCAGATAAGGATACTAACGGAAGGTCATAGTCCACGAGATTAACCAAATGAAGTATACAAGATAAACAGATCAACAATCGATTGCACACTAGCATGGTCACCAGCCAAATCAGAGGTCACATAACATTAGGATAACATGTATTCAGATGACAACAGTTGAATCATATAATTGCATATTAATCATATCGTAGCAGGGTAAACAGCAGTCACATAAGACATGGAAATAGCACAATCAAATTCAATAATCATATAATAACCCGGTACGTGAATGGAATGATAGTCTATAGTAGCGGAATAAGAGTACAACAGATCAATGCAATGGAATATATATCATGGTAGTAGAGTAAGTAACATAAGGGTACTGAGTAACGGGCAATCAATGCAGAATATGGTGCGTTGGGGTAAACAGACGGTACAATATTGGTATATCAAAAGTGTAAGGGTTGTCATAAATCTATCCCGAGCCACAGTACAATACAATACAGACAATAATGGCTTTAGCAGCCCAATAATCAATAGTAACCATCGTATTCGGAGGGGTGACCTCTGAATACCCAAATAGGATGGGAGACCTCAGTAACCAATGGAGTAGCTAGCTCCCAAACTGTGAATACGCGTATTGCACACGACATCATTCACCAGAATAGATCAAATACAGATAACAAATCTAGGATGCATCCATACGCCCCTGCAGACAAATAGTGGCCATACAATATATATCCAAAGCGCGCATAATCAATACAGACTAGGGACGGTGTGGAACATCACTCAACCACACTAGAGTCATGCCATTGGTGCTTCAATGACACGACCATGTTACCTTCATGGCTAGGGAAACAATATTTGGCTCGGGTATCAATCTGAAGGGTCAGACAAAGGTCCACAGTGTAGCAATATATCAGTCATAATAGTCAGAGGTTCAATATCAGTAATCCACAATTCAAAGGTTCATAGCAGTAGTCCAATATCAAAGTCTAATATTAAAGGTTTAGTAACAGAGGTTGAATATCATAGGTTCGGTAACAGAGGGGTCAATAGCAAAGGTATCATAGCAATGGAATATCATAGTAGAAACTGTTAGGAATTAGAAATTCCCGGTATTAAAGAGTCGGTCACCTCAAGTATATGTAATCGTTAGAATACTCGTAGTCATAGTTATATTTAGTTAAGTAGTATTTTGTTAAGTAACACCGTGGAGGACGGACGGGTCTTTACCCACTGTATGCCTGATCCACAGCCCGTTGTGTGGCGTTTTATGTAAGACTATAAATACTCTCTACCTCCCAAGGTAGAGAGTTGGAGCTCATAATAATATCTTTCACTTTCTCTCACTAAGTTCCCTAAACCTCTAACTTTCTCTCTCTAGAATTCCACTTATACGCCCACTTGTGTTAATGGTTTGATGTGTTTGTGAAATCCAATATCCAACAATTGGTATCAAGAGCCATGGTTAGATCATATCTTGCACATCTTTGGATTTCTAGTGGTTTTTAGGTGGTTTTGAGTTTGAAAAAGTTTAGTGGTTTTTGCATCATTTGGTTGATTTCTTGTGTTAAAGTTTGGATTTTGTTAGTACTTTTATGTTTAGAATCATCACAAGTGTGTAGGTTTTCATTTGGTAAGCTTGAATCATCTTGGTTGGGTTGTTTTTGGATTGAAAAGTGATGTTTATGTGGTTTTTTCTTGCTAGCGACTTAACACACGGAATACTTTCTTCGTAGCGACTTGCTTTACAAATTTGTAGCGAGTTACAGCTTTAGACCTAGCGACTTAGAACTAGCGACTTAAAGTACAAGTAGTGGACTTTCCACCACAGGTAGCGACTTGGAGGTAGCGACTTGGTCTGTAGCGAGTTGCTCTTTAGCGACTTGTATCTTTAGCGACTTGAGTAGCGAATTGCTGCCAAAATTTTGCTAGCGACTTAAAGCTTAGCGAGTTACTACTTAGCGACTTGCAATTGTTTAGCGACTTGGTGGTATAGCGAATTAGGTGTTAGCGACTAGAGGATTAGCGACTTGTACTTAGCGACTTGGATGTTGATTTAATGACTTGGGATTATTACTATTTAGTTGCTAGCGAGTTGGTTCATTATCTTCTAGCGACTTGGGTGATTGATTACGGTTTTCTCTTGATTTAGTAAAATCCCGTGAAAGAATCTATTTCTCGGTTTAATCATAGAGTTATAAAATCCCGTATTATCTGTTAACATGTCTACCAACGTTCCTACTATCATCTCCACTGCTGCAGAGGATGTTCAAGCAGGTGGGTCGATACTCGTCCACCCAAGCTTGACAGAACTGACTACGATTCTTGGGCTCAACGAATCAGATTGTACTGCCTTGGAAAGGAAAATGGTGTCAACATTCTCAAATCCATTGATGAAGGACCATATCGAGTTGAGACGACTAGAGACATACTTGATACTAATGAAGATGGTACTCCTATTTACGGAATGGACAGACCTAAAATGTATGATGAGCTTGATGATAAGGAGAAAAAGAGATTCGATGCAGATATCAGGGCTTCAAACATTGTTCTTCAAGGTCTTCCTAAAGACATCTACAAGCTGATCAATCACAACACTGATGCTAAGGCAGTTTGGGATAATGTTAAGATGCTTCTCTCAGGTTCAGAATTAACTATGGAAGACAGAGAATCTCAACTCTATGACGAATTTGAGCACTTCAAGATGAAACCAGATGAGAATGTCTATGAGTACTATGTGAGATTTCATAAGTTAGTTAATGACATGAGGAACATCAGAATGACTATGCCTAACATTCAATTGAACTCAAAATTTGTGAACAACATGAATCCCGAATGGCACAAGTTTGTCACCGCTGTGAAGCTCACTAAAGGATTGAAGAATACAAACTATGAGCAACTCTATGCCTTCCTCCTTCGGAATGAGAGACATGCTATGTTTGAAAAATTGATTCTCAATCAGTTCAAAACCAACCAGGGAGAGACAAGCTCGTCTAATGACTCAACCGCCTTCTACTCAAACATCGGAATCACAACCAAAGCTTCACAAGTCATACCCTTGGGTAATGGTAATCACAAACTCATTCCCGATCCTATGTTCAAACAAGCTGATGCTGATGCACACGTGGGTAACTTCATTAATCAACTAGCTCTTCAGATTAGTCAAAACATGAATTCTCTCCCACAAACCAACAACAACCTCAGAACAGCATCTAACCCACACAATCAAGCCATTGTTAAAGATGGAAG
>OU343225.1:239919076-240010091 GCA_910596185.1 Chrysanthemum makinoi | reverse complement strand
CTAGAAGAACCTTCTATCATAGCTCATGGGCTTACTACATGAGCTGTGAGACTAAATACAAACATTTATAAACCATAATTATTAACGAACTATTACAAATGAAATGACCTACACTTGATAATAAAATATGTTCCTAACAATCTCCCCCTAAGGGTTGGTCATCATTTGTTGTCTTGCTTAGGTCGTTTGGCGTCTTGAACTTCTTTGGCGTTCATAGCTTGTGACGTCTTTGATTCTTTGAATCTTTGTTCTTTGTTCTTGTTGTTGTGATCAGGTTGTGAAATCGCCTTTTCTCAACATCTTTGTTGTTAGTGATGAAGGTCATTTCGGCATGCTCATACTTCTGATGAAGTTTGTGATTCATATATTTGAAGCTCTCATTCTTTAACTTTGATCTTTATCTCATAACTTTGCAGATTCTTTGACTTTGATGTAGAATCTTTTTGAAATTTTCTTTGCCTTTTGAGAGAACTTCAATTTGTGTTGATGTTGGTATGAGCATGTGAAGTATGCACGATCTTTTCCACCCGTGAGCATCCATAAGAAGAAAACATAAAACATGGGCTAGAAATAATCCAGCGCTTACAAGTTTGAACTTCGAGTGTGTAAACAGCATAGTGTGAAAGCACATCTCTTAATTCTCACAAAGGCTCGTTCTGAACTGGAGTCCCACAAGTGAGATAACACGATGTACATAAATACACCTACAGTTCAGATGAGTCGCTGAGGTACACCGAAGCATCACCCCACGACTGTAGACCGTTTGAGACACACTAAGCGTAACCCACAAGGAGTTACCGAAGTGACTGCTGTCGGTGTTTGATGTTGACCGGCGGGGATTTCCATTCAATCATTGAGGATCACAATTGTGAATACCCTCATAAATGTTCAGGCAGATTGCTAAGATCTGCGTAGGACTCTGGAAAAGTGTCACTTGTGTTCTTATTGTTTGAACAACAAGTGATGAAATATTTAAGTGTTCCTAAGAGATCTTTTGATGAATCTCATGGCTCTAGACTCGATTAGTGCACTTTGATCTTTCCTAAGCGAGACTAGGGAGAGGGTCACCTTCTTCAATACCAACAATCTCTAAGAGAGAGTCGATAGATTACGTAGGGTTCCCTGTGAGAATGAAACAAGCTCTTTTAAGAGAACTTGAGTGGCTTAGAAGGTTTAGTGCATTGCGTCACTGGGTCCATGACGACTTTGTCTTCAATACGGGTGTCATCTTGTGACAACCAGTAGCATATGAATTGAACCCGGTGTCTGCCCTAAGTTGAATAATTTGGAGGGCTATTTCTTTTCACCCTTTTCTTTAACTTTTCTTTTAATTCTTCAACTCCTTCTTTCTCCGATTCTCATTTTCTCCTTTTTCAATCATACCTAAGGACTTCTAGATACTAACTATTTGTGATGTCCTTGGGTAGATCTCCCTCTGGCGGATCATAGGACGTTTTATTCCTAAACTTAGTCACCTTTTAACCCCATGACTATCCTTTGTTACCACAAAAAAACCTTTTCTTGAAAAATCTCTCAAGATGTTTATAATGAAAAACATGTTTTGGTAACACCTTGAGAGTTTTTGGTTTTTCAGAAATACTCCCCCTCCACATGTGCTTATGAGTTTTGACTGAAATCTGCACAGAGAGGGTAGAGTTCGCACTTTTGAATTGATCGACTCTTGATAGACAATTCCCCGTGAGACACAGTTACGTTGTATAGTTAAAGAGTTCCATTATCAGCTTTTAGGTGACAACTAGCTCTAATAACTACCTTGAAGATGTAAACTCTCCTTGAAGAGGAGGTTAGACCCGTCAAAGTTCATGTCAATCAAGAGTGTCTCGGATTGGTACATTCTACTAAGATAAGTCTTGGAAGACAAATCTTTTCGATTTGTGACATTCAAAGATCGTCAATTCATTGGTGATATCTGAGTCGAGCACGTTATGGGATTCCATAACTTCACGATCAACAATTTTAATCACATTTCTACCCCTCAAAAATAGCATATGAATGTTGTTTTTGAAAAACATGTTGATTAAAATATGCTTTTTGAGGTGTTTGAAATTCCTTTGGGAAGAAACGTTTCAAGAACATTTGATTTTGAACAAAGATTTTGTTTTAAGCAGGTTAAGAAGCTTTCGCTCCTTTAATTAGGATTGAGAAAGCGTACCATAGGGTCCTTTCGTGGAATCAGATTTTGTTTTCGTTGAACAAAAGTACTCCCCTCAAATATGGAAGTATATTCAAGAGATAGCCTTCTTGAGTCGAATTTGAAACAGTTTATTACAGGTTGTAAAAAACATATTATCAGATTTGTTGTGCTTGTGAAAAATTCGAGCTCAAGGTTTAACTGAAAAACATAATCAATTAAGATAAGCAGACGAATGAAAGTAAAGAGTTAGAGTTATTACAGACAGATGTTTAAATGTTCGAGTAATGTTCCAAATAAACTAACTAACAGTGCGATTACTTCATTGGTCGACGAAACGTCAAGATATTCGGAACCATTGCTCTTCCTCCAACATAGCCTTCAAGTCGTCTGCATCAGAACTTCGGAACTTGAGTCGTTAATCAATTTTCTTGACAAACTTTTCAGCTTGCTTAACATCGCTTCTCTTCCATGTCATGTTCCGCAACCAACGTTGTTTTCTGGCCGCATTCAGATCTTCAAGAATGTTGACAAGCTCAACCTTTACATGTGTCAACGTATCGTCACTGAACTTGTGGATTTCTTCATATCTCATGTATTTGACGATGTTGTTCTGGATGAAGTGTAATCCAAATGGTGTTGTGGTGAATGTATACGGTTCTTGGTCATAAATGCGTGGTTGGAGATCGAGGTTTGGTAAGATTGACGTTCGATAACTTTCAACACCAAGATGAAGATCTTCAACTCTTGACTTAATGACAAGGCTGCGGATAAAAATGAGGATTGAGTTGAAGATATCATATTGTAAGCTTCCAGGAAGATGCTCAAGTTTTCCTTGAACTTTGAGAAGATACATATCTTCGATATCATTGAGATTCAGAAACCTGTAGTCACCGTTGAAAGTGTACTCGTTGTCGTCCACTCTGCGAACCTTGATGTTTGTTAAAAAATTGTACCCGTATTTATCCATAATCTCTGCACTTTTAATGGACAAGATCCGGTGGTTATAACACACTTTGTGTTTGGAGGTGAATGTGAGCCGCCATTTGTAAAACCATTTACGCATATTAGGCCAGTGGAAGATGCCAAGTTCTGCCTCATCATTATAATTAACAACCGAAGAACTAAACAAGTCAACAACTTCTTCCTCCATTCCCTCTTGAGTGTAAACCGCAGCATGAAACTTAGACAATGATGTTGCAAACCGTTTCTCTGGATCTGTGTTTCCATACATTAGATATTCTAGATCATGATTAAAAAAATAAGGTGTGGGTACCTTGAGATTGTGAGTATGACCCATGAGTGGTAAAGGTTGAGAATAGTCATGAAACTTGAATGTTTTGGGAGCACTTGGAGGCAAATAAACATCCCAAGTAATATTCTCAGACATTGCTCGTGCAACTTCCTCAAGATTGTATTCAAATTGAAGCTTGGAAGTTGTGGAAGTCTTAAATTGTGTAAACCACCTTTCGGCGAATAGTGGCACTGTGAGACAACTGAAGTTTCTGCACCTTCATGATCTTTTTCAAATTCTTTGTGAAACCCACAATGGAAGCTTCATTAGGAAGATCATCTTCTGGATGAGCATCAACCATATCTTCAAACCAGTCAAACTGAGTCGTGGAAGAGTCAATCCATTCTGGAGCATCATCTTGTTGCATGTTGAATGGTGGGTGGGATATGACTTGAGAGACAGTCTGTTGTGGAGGTTGATTGGAGGATTGTGGTTGAATTTCATCTTCAGGTGAAATATCATGAGAAGTGGTTTGAAAAAGCTGAAGATGGCGGTTGAATTTGGAACGTTTGTCGCGTGGGCGTGACTCGTCATCTTTATCATCGGTCTGCGTTTACGTAGGCGGGATATCCTTGCACGATGCAGATGCACTTTTCTTATCAACCCTCTTCATGGATTTGAGTAGAGCGTCTCGAAGTTCCACTTCTTCATCATCATCAATTATCTTCTCAAGAAGTTGACTTTTGAGATCAACGGGCGAACGTTGAAGGTTTTTTTTCAAGGGTTATCGGGTGTGTTTGAAGATGAGTGGCTACAGCACCTTGAAGCTTGTTTTTAACATATGTGCGTAAGGCCGATGGTAGAACTTCATTAATGCAACTCTTGACCTCTGTAGGAAGAACCTGTTTAAGGATTTCCTCAATCTGCTCAGTAATGGAAACTTCTGAATATGTTGATGTTGTTCTTGAAGTTGCTTTTGTTGTGTCTGAACTTAGGTTTGAAGAGAAGTGAGCATTGCTTGAATGTCTTGAAATTTATCTTTCACATTGCTTCGGATGTTTGTCGAGAAGGGAGCTGATCTTAAAAGTGGTTTTGGAAGGAACATTCGTCTTTGACTGTTGATCTGAGGATCTTTGGAGGTGGTTGTATTAGTGATTGTTGGTTATGAGCGTCACCTTGCAAATGTGGTTTCACAACGAAAACATCATCGAGAATCATCATTCTCGATTCATCATTGTTGACGATTCTTCATTATCGAGCGAATGAATTGATCAGATTCATCTTTGGATGAAGAGTGTGCTTCGCGAAATTGAGTTATCCTCCTCAGAAGATTCTGATTCATTCATGGGTTGTTGAAGTGGTTCAGAAATCATCTTAGAACCTGATCCTGCACCCTTCTTCTACAACCTTTCAAGATCAGCTTGGTGATGACGTTTGGTGATAGCCAAGGTTCTCTTCAGAATTTCTTGGTCTTGTTTGTGAGTGCGAGGAGATTGAAGTAGTAGAGTTTGACTACTGATGGTTTTACCACGTTGTCTTGCAGCTTTTTCTTGTTTCACTTTGAGAATTCTTTGAGTTTCTGTAGGGTTAGCATCTTCGTCGTGAGGATGAACTTGTTCTTCTTCAACAACATGTTCTGATTTGGACAAATCTTCATCAATCAGTGAGGTTTGCTTGTGTTTTGCGGTGGATTTCCTTCTTCTACCTTTAGAAATAATGCCAATTGTTCCTGCTTTTCGCTTGATCATAGTCCCCTGTAAGCGGTAGTCAGCTTGATGCCATCATTAAAGAGACGATAAGGAATTCTTAAACCTTTGTTTGTTGTGCTCGTGCTTTGAACTTTAACAGTTTTAAGCACATGATCCATGTGAGGAGTATGATAATCGATCGCACTTGCTATTCGTTTGTCGATGCTTGGATCTTCTTGCATGAAGTATTCAATAAGAAGCTTGGTGTAACGAGCAAATGGAATTTTATACCCTTTCTTATTGGTAAACTGCCGTGCTTGATAAATCATATCATTCAGATTAGTTGCATAATCAAGGTGTTGTGTATTAATGATACCCCAGAAGATTTGAAGTAGTTCCAATCGAGGGTGTTCATGGCCGTAGCTTTTCCGTAACACAATGACCGTAGTATGGTAAACAATCATAACCATGGTTGGGGAATGAATTTGCGATTTACATGAAGCTGGTTGACAACGGTTGAGAAGACTCATCATAACCCATTTTACGAAGAGATAATGCAATTTGTGAAAACGATGGAGATGGTGTGAATGAAGTGTTGGTCTTTGTTTCTTCAAGAGGAAGATGAAGAACATGACGAAGAATGCTAACATCAAATTCAACTGGAGTTCTGTCAATCTAGACTGTCATGATGGTGGAATCGTTACTTATCTTGAGTGAATGCCGAATTGATGCGGGTAGATCGCGGGGACAGTTGCAGATAAAGTCAGAAGATGCCTACAGAAGTGCTTCTTAAGAATTTCCACTACAATCTGACACGTGGGATGGCATAGAAGTTGTTCGAAATCAATACGAGATTTTGAAAGCGCAATATTGCGTTCATCGTCAATGGGATACATGTCTTTCTTTGTGAGAGATCCTTGAGACATGTTTAGACCTGAAACAAAGCATTTACCAAGATATCCAAGAATAGGTAATGACATGTTAGAGAGATAACTCATATGATCCTAACATACAAACAATGCAAACACACAAAATCATTTATGAGTGAAATTCTCAAAATTAACTAAGTCATACTTGTTAAGACTTAATTAAAACACACTAGAAACATCAAATTCGTGAAGAATAACAAGCATACGAACTCGCCAAAATTTATTAAGGGAATCCTAAATGCTCATTAAACTCTATTATGAAACCTTAAACGCACAAACTCGTAAAAATTTTCAAAGCGTACAAATGCACAACATGTCCTTAAACCTTGAACCAATGACAAACTTGCAAGTAATCATAGGGCAGGTATAAACTCACCATTATTCAATCACACAACAAGAAACTCGCAAGCAACACAAACTCGCCAAAATCTAAAGCTAAAAGAAACTCGCAAAGATTCAAACTCGCCAAAATAGAAACAAACTCGCCAGACTCTAATCCTAAGAGAAACTCGCAAAGTTAATAAGTAAATGAGGCAAACTCGCCACTTTCTAAACTTAATAGAAACTCGCAAAGTTATGTTTACACCTTGGCAAACTCGCCAAAAATTCTTGTGTGGTAATCAAACTCGCCACTTTCAAAAAACATGAGAGAAACTCGCAGTTATTCAAGTAACAAGCAAACTCGCCAGTTTTATGTGTATAAGGCAAACTCGCCAAAAAATTCTAAGCCTAATCGAAACTCGCCAAACATTTAATCTAGGCAAACTCGCCAAAAATCAAAGCCTCATAGAAACTTGCAAAGGTAATGAATAAACGCAAACTCGCCACTTTTAAAGATAGACAAACTCGCCAAATACAAACTGAGGAGAAACTCGCCAAAGTGCATAAGGAAATGGCAAACTCGCCAAAAATCCATAAGTAAATGGCAAACTCGCCAAAATTTAATTCAGACGGAAAACTCGCCAAAATTCATAGTTAGACGGCAAACTCGCCAAAACTCACAATTAGTCGGCAAACTCGCCATTATTCAAATAGCAATACAAAACTCGCAGATATTCATCAAACCGGTGCAAACTCGCCAAAATTCATACAAACCAAACCCTAAACTTGCAAAATATCATAAAAGTATAGAAACTCACAAATATTCATCTATGTTATGACTAACTCTCAATTATTCATCTAACGAATCATAGGCATAATCGCAGAAAAAACCAATCAAAGATTATCCAATCAAGTACAGACCATAGGTAAACGATTCTTCATCAATAATTCAACAGATTCGTGATTAATAACTATGATAAAAAAAATCGTGATGAATAAGTCTATGAACAGATGCGCATGACCTATGACCAGATTCGCATAATCATGATTAAAAAAGAAACTATGTCTAACAAACTTAATCACAACAATTAGTAAAAAAGACTTACAAGTGATTAGAGTATATAAAAAAACTTGGAAGGATCGAATGAGACCAAAGAGAATAAGCAGCAGCAAGTGTTTGTGAATTTTGAGAATGAAGTGTATTTGAATAAAAACTAAGGTTTTAAAGGGAGTGGAATGAGAAAATGACACTTTTAGTCCCTAGAGTATTAAAAACGTTTTTTTATTGAAAAATGAAAAATAGAAAAAATCGTTTTGGGTTTTGTATAGATTTTATATTGTTGTATTTTTATTTTAAAATATGTATTTACAAAGAAATGTTTTTGGTGTTTGACGTTTTAAGAACGTTTGATTAACTTTTCGGATCTTCGGAGTCAAACACCGCATACCAATTTGATGGACAAGCTCAAGTAAACCTTGCCGGTGGCAAGGCTTTGGTGAACAGATCCGCCAATTGGTATTGTGTACCCACAAAGTATAGTTCAATTGTACCCTGTTCAACATGCTCTTTGATGAAATGATATCGGAGAGCGATATGCTTTGACTTGGAATGCTGAACGTGTTGTAGGAGATTGCAATGGCACTCTTGGAGTCACAGTACATCGGAATCTTGTCGAATACAAAACCGTAGTCCATCAGTTGTGATCTCATCTAAATTATCTGAGCACACATGACATGGCAACGTATTCGCTGTTGATGACATAGATGTACAGTCTTGTTTCTTTGATTGCCAAGACACCAGTTTATCTCCGAGAAATTGAACACCACCAGATGTACTTTTGCGTGTATCTAAACACCCTGCGTGATCGATCTGAAAAAGCTATTAGTGCAAAACCGAATCCTTCGGATACCAGATTCCCAAGTGAATGGTTCCCTTTACATAGCGAAGGATTCTTTTAGCCTCATTGAGGTGTCTTTGATTGGTCTTGACCGATAACGGGAGCAAAGATATACGCAAATACAATGTCAGTCTGCTGGCGTTAGATACATGAGAGCCCCAATAATACTTCGGTATTTTGTAGGGTCAATAATTTTCCCATGTAAATCAACATCCAGCTTTGGTGAGGTTGCAGACATAGGTGTGTTATAAGTATCACAACCGGTCATTCCATGTTTCTTCAAGATTTCAAGAGCATATTTGGACTGATTTAGAAATATGCCACGGGAAGATTGATGAACATGAAGTCCTAAGAAGAACTTTAGTTCACCCATCATGGACATTTCAAAATTTTGTTTCATTAATTTTGCAAAAGCGTTTGAATACTTTTTATGTGTTGAACCAAAAATGATATCATCAACATAAATTTGAACAATCAAAATATCCTCCCGTGACGTTGAATGAAAAATGTTGGATCAACAGTTCCTTTGGTAAACTGATTAGCGAGAAGAAATTTTGACAGTTTGTCGTACCATGCCCGTGGAGCTTGTTTAAGACCATAAAGAGCCTTTTTGAGCTTGTACACGTAGTTAGGATGATCGAATCAACGAATCCGTCGGTTGACCCACATAAACTTCTTCACGGAGTTGACCATTCAAACGCCGTTTTACATCCATCGATAAACCGTGATATTCTTGTGTGCGCATATGCCGAAATATCCGTACAGCTTCAATTCGAGCCACTGGTGCAAACGATTCTTCATAATCAATTCCTTCTTCTTGAGAATACCCTTTAGCCACAAGACGAGATTTGTTGCGAATAACATTGCCTTCAGCATCCAGTTTGTTTTTCCAGATCCATTTGAGTCCAATGACATAAATCCCATCGGTGTTGGAACAAGTTCCCAAACTTCGAGACGTTTGAACTGATTCAACTCTTCTTGCATTGATTCAATCCAATTGTCATATGTCATAGCTTCTTTGATGTTTCGTGGTTCATCATGACAAACAGTGAGTGCATAAACACAAGTTTCAAAGATCAGTATGAAGTCGTTTTCTCGTCATAACTGGGTTAGAAGGATCGCCAATCACATTTACTAAGGGATGATCTTTCGTCCATATATGTGTCGAAGGGTGGTGATTGAATGTTGCATGCATATTAGATGGTTCCAAATTGCGTGAAGACGACTCACCAATGTCTGGAATGGTTGGAGCCGGAGCAAATGGATTGAAGAAAGCATTTCCGTCATAATCTGTAGGTACGGGTACTTCTTGATTTTGTGATTCATCACCGTGTCGTGTTGGATGCAATGTGTTCTTCGTTGATGGAGAATCATGCGGTGCATCCGTGCAACAGTTGTTGTTGTTGTTGGAGCAGGTGTATCGGGTATTGGAATATGATCAGGGTGTGCAGCGGAAATAGTCGATACATCCGAGCACTACTTTCGTAAATCTCATCAAACAGAGGAGCAAACAATGTGTCCAATTGTTGACGAGTGAATTCCATGGGTGGAACAGCTGATGAAGAAGGAAAGTTAAGACGGTTGGATGCGGGTCCTAAGCGGTTTTGCTCGGAAGCCATATCGTAAGCTCATCAAAGTTAACATGAACGGTTTCCATCATTTGTCGAGTTCGACGATTCCAAATTTTAAATCCTTTCAAATTCTCACAGTAACCAATGAACACTCCAATGTCACTTTTGGTGAAGTTTACCAATATCATCACGATCATTTTTGGGTAGCACAGTGCAATCAAAACATGAAAATATCCGATATCCGGTTTGCGGTTGTGAACAATCTCATATGGAGTTTTATTATGGCGTGTATGAATGATGGAACGGTTTTGAGTAAAGCATGCAGTTGAGACAGCTTAAGCCCACAAGAAATCCGGTAATTGTGAGAAAATCAACATTGTTCGAGCAGCCTCCACTAACGTTCGGTTTCGTCTTTCAACAACACATTTTGTTCAGAGTACGAGCAATTGATGTTTGATGTGTGATTCCAACTTTCTCAAAATATGCACGAAGTGTTTGATTTTTGAATTCATTCCATTGTCGTTCGTATAATACGGACAGTATTTCTGAGTTGAACCTGAATCTTTGTGAGAAAGGTGATAATCATTGTTGGAGCTTGATCTTTAGTGCGGAGAAAATAGACCCAAGTCCATCGTGAATAATCATCAACAATAACCAGAATGTAACGTTTGCCATTCACACTTTGTACACGCATAGGGCCACATAAATCCATATGAAGTAAGTTAAGAACATGTTGAGAACTTGGTTCGGGTTTTGAGGGAAAGTTAGATCTCTTGCTCTTGCCTTGTTCACAAGCCGAAGATAAATGATCTTTGGTGTATCGGAACCTTGGAAGACCATCAACTAACTTATGACGAGCGAGTTCAGTCATGGTTTTGAAGTTTAAATGAGAAAGCCTTTTGTGCCATAACCATGATTTAGTCGAAGTTGCTTTGGAGAGAAGACAAATCGGTGATGAAGCAATCATATCGGACATAGGAATCGTATAAAGATTTGTGCTCCGATTGCCGGTGAGTAAATCATGTCCATCCAAGTTACGTACGTAACATGTTTTGGAGCGAAACGCAACTTCCAAATCATCATCACAGAATTGTCCAACAGAGAAAAGATTGTGTCCAAGACCTTCAACATAATAAACACGACTGATCTCAATGTTTCCATTGACATAATCTCCATATCCCATTATTGCAACAAAATGATCATTCCCGAATCGACAAGATCGATGAACTTTGAAACAAGGTTTATTAACAGCTTTAGATTTCCTGTCATATGTCGGGTACATCCGCTATCAACAATCCACAGAACGAGTTGAATCACCTGCAACACACGAAGACAACGAGGGTGGTATGATAGAAGCAGTGGAACCCAAAGAGTTAGTGGGTTCCATTATGTTAGTGTTACACACATTTGCACATTTAGGAATCCATTTAAAACTTGAGGTACGCAACCATTGTTGCCATAACCAATTATGTTTCACTTTGGTCTTAGTGAAGTCACTAGGTGAGTACATTTGCTTAGGAGATGTTTTTGCAGCAATGGGTGTGTCTACAAATTTCTCAAAAACTACATTGTGCACCTTCCCTAAATTCGATTTTGCAACTAGTGAGGACCTAGAGGAAGAGCCAATTATAGATTTCTTAGAACGAGCTAACAGAGATTTTGCAACACATTTATCATGATTACCAGACATCATACTTTTACGACAAAACACACAGGAAGCATTAACTTTTGAAACGTTTACAGACCTATCATTCGCTAACACTGACATTAGAATTACAAGTTGCCAAATTTGAATCTAAATCAGATGCAACATGATTTTTATTCGATTTCCTAAGATGAACTTCTACTTCGGATGTCGGACGAGTGCTCTTCCTATGTTGCGAGATCCTAGTATTTTCTTGATGTCTCTTATGCTCGGATCTTCTAACATTAGTAGACGCAACTATTCCTGTAGAAGTGGAAGAAAGCAAATTAGTTCCCTGAGGTTTATCAATTATATATATACCAGGAGCAATCACTTTTGTGTTACTAGACTTGCTAGATTCTTGTTTAGCTAGCTTTTCTTTAAGCTCAATGATGATGTGTTTTGATCCTGAATTATTGAATTTAATCTTCCTTGTTCACCCAACATTTGTCGAGTGTATTCAACATGGTGATCAAGTTCTTTTGAAGCTTCAGAACGAACAGTTTTAAGAGAATCAAAAATCGTTTTAAATTCCTTTTTGACTTGTGCAATCTCTTGTTCATATTTGAAAATTTGACATTTTAACGATGCATTTTCATCATCAAGAAATTCGACTTTTGAAATTCGCGACTGATCCAAAGACACCTTTTCCATGTGATTTTGCAAAGCAAGTTCAGATTCAATTGTCTTAGACTGACACCATTGAAGTCTTCGTTTAAGTTCAGAAATCTCCATTGAAAGTTTAGATTTGACATCATCATTTTGTGAAAACAGTTTTTCATTTTCCTCTTTTAGTTTCTCAATTTCATGCCTTAACATCTGATTGTCCATTTCCAACGTTTGAACCACATTAAGATTCTCAACAGTTAACACATTTTCATTCACAGAAGCAAATTCACAATATATAACCACAGAAGCAATATTAGCAGAAAGAGCATCTTCTAACAATCGATCAAGGGCATTTTGAAGATCTTGGTTTTTGCATTGTTCTTGTGAAACTGAGTTTTCAAGTGTGTTAAAAGCTTCAATCATTGAAGTCACCTCTTGTTGAAGTTCCCTTTCCTAGTGTGTTGCACACAGACGCAGATGTGCGACATGAGGTGAGATTTGGGTTTGAAACATTTTTCTTTGCTCTCTTGCATAAGCAGATTGAAAATTAGATGCTTTTAACTCAGAATTTTTCTCAATTGCCGTTTCTAAAAATGAAATATCTTCCATAAACGTTTGAAAGTATCGTAATACTAAACAAGATTTAGGAGTTTTTGGCAATGAGTTGCTTTTGCGAGAGGACGGTAAAGGACCATTTAGTTGTGCAACACTGTGAACGGGACCTTCTACACAAGATGCCTCAGTTTTTTCAGAAAGATTATACGTTGGTGTTGAAATGACATTCAGTTTGTAGGAAGCATTTTCTCTTGTGTAATCATATGGTAAAATTCCAGTTTGTCGCATGTTTAAGCGACTTCGATCATCTTGTGTCCATTGTTCCTCACAATCAAATACAACAAGTTGCATGCTTGGATCTAAAAGACATTGAGCACTATACAATTTGGGCATTTCCTTAAGAGTTGTGTGAAGAAAACGTGGGTGATTATACCCAAGAGCAAAACGTTTTGAGTCATCAGGACTCGGAAGTAAAGTTGACATTTCAATCTGTTTAACTGAGTGGCCAATCTTATATACAACAGTACCAAAATCTTTTAATCGTCTTTCCAATCGAAGAATTTCCTCGATTTGATCATCAATGCGCTTCTTAGATTTCTTCTTGAATTCAGAAAAATTTGACCGACTTGTTGAAAAATCTTTTTTAGTATTTGAAAGTTCCGTTTGAAGATTGTCGATGTTTGTCGCAACAATTTCATGCATTTGATGTTGAAGATTTTGTTCATTAACGTAAGATTTTTGAAAAGCCACTTCAAAACTTGTTTCTCGGGTGTTTTTTGTTTCAAAATCATTTATCCGTTTTCGACAACTCTCAAGTTCAGCAGTCAAGGAGGTAATCTCAGCCCTAAGGTTATGGTTTATTTCATTACATTTTGCAGTTTGAGCTTGAAATGGCAAGTAATGAAGTCGATATTCGAATCTGGACCATGAATTACTTCACTCTGTTCAATATGCTCATTATTTTCATCATCACTTAAGTCATCAAATGTAACCACGGGGTTAATTTGATCAACTTCATTATGATTAAATGATGATTCATGTTGAACAGATTGCTGCTCATCAGATGCAAATGCAGACACAATTGCATTTATGAGACATATATCGTGTCGTACCGAGATAGACCGTTCGTGTCATAGACTGGTCCATTCTCTGTTTGACTGATGTGATGTTCTTGCATATTTGCCATCAAAATAACTGCAGCATTTGCTTCCAAATCTTCATATTCATCATCAGAGAGAGTATCTGCCATAAAACCTTGCTGAGTTTCACTGAGTTCTCCTCCCCGCTTCATCCTTGTATGTCATCAGCATGACTTGCTTATAGTAATCTCCTCCTCTTGTTCGTGGTTCAGAACAAGCATTAGCAAGATGTCCTTGCTTTTTGCAATTATAGCAGCGAATAGTAGATCCTAAAGCCGGTGAATCCCCTGTTTCCACAACTTGAACATTTCTCTTGAAAGTATTACCCGATCCCCTGCGATGTTTGACCATTCCTATAATTACCAGAATACCCACTTGTAATCATACGACGACCACTAGTTCTGTTTTGAACCTCAACTTTGCCACCTTGTATAACAGCATGACTTTTGGGATTTGATGATGAACGAAGACGATTGTTTGACTGAGTAGAGAACTTGGAGAAGGCTTTAGCAATAAAGGCCATTCCATGATTTAATGCTTCAAAGGCATCAACTTGATCATCATTGAGTTGAGCAGAGTATGCATTGTTAGAATCACCTGCGGGTGTGAGTTGATGAGAAGGTGTAGGTGGAGCATAACTAAAGTGATGTTGTTGTTGATCGAAAGCATGATTTGACTTTGGGTAAGGAGTTGGATAACCATGTGCCATGAGAGCAATCTGATCAGCAATGGGTGGTGTAGGGAAACCATGTGTGCCACGAGCTTCTTTATCTTTGATAACTTCATATTGATGATGTTTCAGATAATCATACAATAATCCATGCTTGACTTCATGAAGATCCTTGACTTGTCGAACAAACGTAACATACTTATGCCAATCCGGTCCTAATGAGTTCAGAAACTTGGTGTTAATAACAATTGTTGGAAGATCAATCTTACGTCGATGCAAATCATTGACCACATTTGTGAAACGATGATAATATGATTCAAGTGATTCCCCAGGCTCAATGGTAAACACATCAAAGATGTGATATAACTTAGACTCCATGCCGATCTTATTCAGTTCAGTGCCTTCCATTAAAAGATGAATTTGTTCCCACATAGCTTTTGCAGTTATCTGTGCATCAATACTTTTGTAAATCGGATTAGGAATTCCAAGAAGTATTTGTTGCATAGCAAGCTCATCAGCTTCAAGATGAAGTATTTGTTCTGGTGTTAAACGACTAAGTGGAACAATTGTGATAGTATTGGGTCTCGGTGGAACAGCTGTAGGATCGCCGGGAACAGTTTCAGTTGGCATTTGAAACGGTCCTTCTAATATCACCTTCTTTAGATACTTACCATGAGGTTTCTTAAGTTCCATATACCTTAGAAATCGACTTGACCATTGCACATAATTTCATGGTGTAAGCATTGGAGGACGAGTATCCGAACCAGCTTCATGAATCGATTGTTGACTTGTAACAGCTTCGCACATTTGAGAGAACCAAGTTTGTTGTTGAGGGATTTGTGGAACCATTGACGTTCGTTGTGGTCCTTGTTGAGGATGGTTTGGAGTATATTGTTGATTAAATTGTTGTTGATAAATTGCTTGTTGTTGATTCCATTGTTGATGTTGTGGACTTAGTTGTTGTTGTTGTGGTTGATTATGAGTGTAAGGAAAATAATTGGATGATGGTGGTTGAGACATATTTGTGAAGTGATGTTGATCATTAAGGATAATTCAGGTTGAGGTTGTTTAGACTTAAGTAGATGAGTAGAAGAAAAACAAAGTTGCAGAAATCCAAACGTGCTAGCAAGAAACTCGCAGACAAGAAACTCGCAAAACTTCAAACTCGCAGGAAGAAACTCGCCAAACTGCAGAACTTCGCAGAAATTTCAGAAGAACTCGCCAACCCTGCAAACTTCGCAGGAAATTCGACAGAAACTTCGCCAACCCGCAAACTCGCAGAAATTCAGCAAAAACTCGCCAACTCTGCAAACTCGCGAAATTCGCAGAAACTCGCCAATTCTCGCAAACTCGCGAAATTCAGACAGAAACTCGCCAAGTCTCAAACTCGCGAAATTCGACAGAAACTCGCCAACTCTGCAAACTCGCAGAAATTCAGACAGAAACTCGCCAACTCTGCAAACTCGCAGAAATTCAAACAGAAACTCGCTAAACTTCAAGGAGAAACTCGCAGATACTCATGAGAAACGTGCAGAAACTCGCAGAAACACGTATTTAGTCCAAAAAGTCCATAAATTTCAATCTAAAACACGTTTTTAAGTACGAATTTCTATTAAATCTAATCAATATTAACCTAAACTATCCCTTGGCTCTTGATACCACTTGTTAGGTCACCATGTTATCACAACAATATGTATTTCTAGAGAGAGAAAGTTATAGAGAGAGAAAGTGGAAGGAACTAATGAATGATTAGTGAAAATGATAATTGCAATTAGAACCAACAACCCTCTCCCTTCTAGGGAGGGGGTATTTATAGTGTTTACATAAGTAGGAGTTTCCTTGGTTCTAGAAGAACCTTCTATCACAGCTCATGGGCTTACTACATGAGCTGTGAGACTAAATACAAACATTTATAAACCATAATTATTAACGACCTATTACAAATGAAATGACCTACACTTGATAATAAAACATGTTCCTAACATTCTCAGTATTCTTAAACTTTTCATCTTCAAAACTTAGTTAATGCTTTAAAAAAAGAAAACAAGAGTTTTCTAGAAGAAAATGAAAAAGTTAAACGACACTTTAAAGAGTTATATGATTCAATGAAAGTCACTCGTGACAAAAACAACGAAAAAATAACGTCTTTACAAAAAGAAATTGAGAATCTAAGGAGTCAGGAAAAAGGGAAACTACCACTTGTTTTTAATGAGAATGTTGCATCAAAGTCATCCTCAGACTGCGAATATACTGTGACTGTCAATTATATTCCTCCTCATCTTAGGATTAACGAACTTGCATTTCATAATTATCTTGCTCGTCTTAAGGATAGTCTTGAATGTCTTCGTGATATTGTTGAAGAAGACTTCATAAGCAAGCCACTTGATAGTGAAATTAGGTTTGCTTGCATTCAGGCCAAACAATCTCAAGAGATGTTAGAATGTTTAATAGCAACATGTCCTAAATCCTTAGGTGCGAAAGATAAAGCTGTGATGCCTTGTTCCATGCCTAGTGCTAAGTATACAAACCATTCGATGCCCAGCACATTAAGAAAGTGAATTTCAATGTGCCTTCAAGTAGTTATGATCCATGCACTTCTAGTTCAGGAATGCAAAAAGTAGCAAAACCAACTAATGTTCCAATTCCCTCTACAGGAGTAAGAAGTAACACCAAAGCAAGCGGGTCAAAGCCTCAAGGCAACACAAAGAATGATAGGACCTTGCGTGCTAGGAATGTTCAGTGGAAGAGAGTAAAATATCACCTTAGGGAAAATTTGAATAAAACGAATCGTGTTGATTCTAGTGTTAGCTCTAAGCGTACTGTAATTAATGCGAATTCTGCTACTTTTGGCAAAACATGTAATGATGATTGCGTGGTTTCTGTTACTAATCTTGAATGTGGTATGAATGATTTGTCTAATTCTGTTACATGCCCAGATAAAACTGTTAATGTTAAAATTCAAGCTAAGAAGGCTAAAAGGCAAAGTCGAAAGAAAGTTAGAAAACAGTGGAAACCCACAGGAAGGAAATTTAGTAATATAAGTTATCAATGGATACCTACTGGCCGTAAGATTAATATGCTTTGCCCTAAATTTGCTAAGTCAATGCCCACTAGAAAATGGATGCCTACTGGTAGAACTATTCCCTTAAGAAGCGAACATACTTTGAATAGGTCAAATACGGACACTAGCACTGCATCTATTTCTAATGAGTCCATAGTTTCTACCTCTGATGTGGGTGTTTCAATCACTGTTACTAACCAAATGGAACCCATTCTTGCATGGGGATCCCAATTATCCTGTTATCCATTCTTGTCTGTGTTCAACTGCAGATCGTTCAAATCGTTCTGTGGTACTTGGACTCAGGCTGTTCCAAGCATATGACTGAAGACCGGTCGCGGCTCATGAACTTCGTGAGTAAATTCATCGGAACTGTGAGATTTGGAAATGATCATTTTGGTGCTATTATGGGTTATGGAGATTACGTGGTTGGAAATAGTGTGATTTCCAGGGAATATTATGTTGAAGGTCTTGGACATAATCTATTCTCTGTCGGACAATTTTGTGATTCAGATTTAGAAGTGGCCTTCAGAAAACATACTTGATTTGTTAGAGAACTTGATGGTGTGGAACTTCTCAGAGGAATTCGTGGTTCAAACCTATACACCATCTCTATCGAAGATATGATGAAATCTTCACCCATCTGCTTGCTGTCAAAGGCTTCCAAAACGAAGTCATGGCTATGGCACCGTCATCTCAATCACTTAAACTTTGGTACCATAAACAATCTTTCCAGAAAGGACTTAGTAAGAGGATTACCCAGATTAAAGTATGAAAAAGATCATCTCTGTTCAGCTTGCCAATTGGGAAAAAGCACGAAATATGCCCACAAACCAAAACCCACAAACTCAGTAATGGAAGTTCTTCATACCCTTCATATGGATTTGTGTGGACCAATGAGAGTGCAAACGATAAATGGGAAGAAATACATTTTAGTTGTTGTTGATGACTAATCTCGATTTACTTGAGTAAAGTTTCTGAGGACAAAGGATGAAACTCCAGATGTCATCATCAAACTTATCAAACAGCTACAAGTTCGACTCAACAATACTGTTAGAATTGTTCGAACAAACAATGGCACAGAATTTGTTAACAAAGACTTAATTCAGTTCTATGAAAGTGTTGGAATCAGTCATCAAAGAAGTGTTCCACGAACTCCTCAACAGAACGGTGTAGTTGAAAGACAAAATCGAACTCTTGTCGAAGCCGCAAGAACAATGCTAAGTTATTCAAAGGTTCTAATGTTTCTATGGGCAAGCCATTGCCACTTTGCTACACCCAAAATCGTTCCCTCATTCATACTTCTCATGGAAAAACTCCATATGAACTTGTTCATAAATGAAAACCTGATCTCTCCTACCTTCGTGTGTTTGGTGCTTTGTGCTATCCAACGAATGACGGTCAAGATTTAGGCAAATTAAGAGCAAAGGCAGATATTAGAGTTTTTGTTGGTTATGCACCAAACAAGAAGGGTTACCGAATCTACAACAAGATAACCCGAAATATCATGGAAACAATTCACGTTATGTTCGATGAGCTGTCCGGTCAAATGGCTCCAGGACAATCCAGTTCTGGACCCGCATCTCAACTTTCATCAAGTAGTCCTATCAGTTCTACTCTCGTTTCAAATCTGTGACAACTCGTAATTTCAGGTCATTTTACAAACTTTAAAAGTTTCACTATTTCATCATTTATCGTAAACTACGTTTACGAGTATCAAATTCGTGTAACCTTAATGGTTTAACTGCGAATTCATGAACATTTCATCAAGGACATTTCATATAGACTAGGTTTAGTCTACATATCATTATCATTATATTAATTCATGCAAGGTTTTGCATTTTACATTAAACGTTTATTTTCCTATTAAATAAACACTATCGCGTAATCAATTATTTTGAACATTTTATCCGACACTTCCAAAAATATTCTTAATATATTTTTATACTCCTTTTAAGACTATAAAAATTATATTATTGGTTTACCCGATGTTTTAAATTTTTTTTGTATATAAATGGTTATATTTATATAATTATGACGGTTTCGATATGCAACTCGATAAATATTTATTTCACTCAACTCTTGTAAGAAATATATTTTTATAATTTTTATGACTTCAATACATTTTATTTTGTTCCGTTAAAATTTATTTCTAGCTAACGCTACCCTAAATACTTAATTATAATTACCACTTAACTATACATACACTTTAATATATGTACTAATAAAATACATCATCTTTCCCCATTTTCTTCATGTGCCGACCTCCCCCCCCCCCTTTTTGCTATCATTTTCATAAATATCTTTCTCATATGGACACATATACACTTATGACTAGGCCTTTTTGCAAAATATATAAGTGATTATTAAAATTAAACACATAGTAAACACATTCAAAGGTGAAAAAGAAAAGAAACCTCTCTATGGTTCTTGTGGTATTCAACCATTGCAAAGAACAAGAGGAAATGCATTAATTTTTCAAGTTCAAGTATTAATCAAGTTCATATAGTGATCTATGTTAAGGTTTTGAAATAAACACCTATAGATTAATAAGGTTTTCATCACTTTCTTTCACATAATCATTCAAGTAAGCATTTCATGATTTTTATTACTCTTTCATATTCATATTTATGTTATCTCATTATTTTTGCAAGAAAAACATGCATGAATTCCATGATCCATACCACTTTAATGGGTTTTTAGTACATATAATGGGTTTTAATTATCCAAATAATAATCTCTTGTGATATATCATTTTTTATGATTTCTAGGAACCCATGACACCCTAAGAAGGTGTATGGTAGGATTAGAATAGCTTCGGAGTTGTTTTTAATTGGTTAGAATAGGTTTTCTTGCGAGAAAAACTCATTTCGACAACTTCATTTAGAGGTCTGATCATATTTTGAAATTATGGAATTTTCGACAGTAAGCAAATTATTTTGGGCTAGATATTTGGAAAATACACTTTAAAACGAAAACGTGGCCGCTTGAATGGGTTAAAACGGAGTTATAACGAAGAAGTTATGAATTTTCCAAGTTTGACGACGAAAACTATTTGTTTCAGAAAATTCAGCATGCTGTCTCGACTTTTACGAGTCAAAAATGAGTCTTAAGCGTTGTTAAATGTGTCGACTTATCAAAAATATATTAGTATATGTTATCACGATTCCGTGGATATAAAGAACGTAGAAAACGGACTTATAACGACTAAGTTATTCACATTTTAAACAAGTTGCCGTAACTATTTTATTATAAGTAAAACTAATATATTTCTATTAGACACATACTACGGCAACGAGGGACCATGTTGAGGGTCGTTTTTAACAATGACGGAGTATTTTTTTATAACATGATGTCTCTAGTAAAATTAAGTTCGCCAAGCATATTTTCCAAAATGTCAAACCATTTGTCAAGCGGAGTTGTAACGAATAAAATACGGTCACTTAAACTTTGCCGAAAACCATCCTTAAACAATATTTTGGACACAAGTACCATACTTTACCTATACTTTTCTCCATCATCGAGACCTCTAGGATGAAAACTTTAATGCTAAAACTTTGAGATAATGATACAAGCTTCCCAAAACCGTTGAGTTTGTTTCCTAACACTCTACGTGCACCATTTTACGACTAGCTTTTCGAGGCCGATTAGTCACTTTCATGAAATTTTCAATAACATTATTTTACGACGAAAAGTTATAATTTCATAATAAATCATTAAATGATTATCGTAAGGTATCATTTCAACGTAAATACTTGTGAAGTATTTTATAACATGACGAGATGTCATAAACATATATTTCGACGATAAATTCTATTTTCAAAAGTGTACAAGTGGTATAGATTACATGTGGATTTGCATGCATAACATTACATCATAACTTATGGTAGAACATATCATTCATAATAGGTCACGGTCAGAGGTTACGCCTCATTTCAGCATTTCCATTATATCATCATTAACATTGCAACAGGTGAGTTTTCATAGCCCCGATTTATTCAAGTTTTTAATTTATTTCAAACCTACGGGGGAGAATACATTGCACATCATTTTTATTACGATACCAAGTATAACAAATTCATTACCATTGCTTAAGTTACCTCATGCCAATTGAATGTCCCCATTATATAACATGAACCGTTAATTTCATAGAAGCGAGGGTGAGTGGATAGATCTATCGAGGGTGACTCCTCCATCCGGGTTGGTGGATTCCAACTGGTTAAACGGATGCATTTCATTTAATATCATTATTTGAGTTGTTTGGCAAACACTCGTTGGGCTTAACATCATGATCAGTCCTAGTTTCGTGTCATGGACTTATAGCAATTGTAACATTTTTGTGACATATTTGTCATACAAAATTTATACTTGTGATAGTCGTATTAAACATTTTTAACAACTCTATGAACTCACTCAACCTTTGTGTTGACACTTTTAGCAATGTATTTTCAGGTAACTAAGGCATTCACTTCATGGCATGCATGTGGACATATCATAGAGTCGCGATGACGACGCGTCTCACATGGGATTTATACACTTTAAAAACATCGTTTGACTTGTACCAAACTTATTTTCCGCACATGTAACTTTCAATTGGGACCTATACTTGTAAACTCTGTTTGTTTTATTAAATCAAACGATGTATTTTCCAAACGACACTTTAGGTCGTTCAATATAACTGTGATTGTGATGCTATGACAGTCAACCCCCAGGAATTCCATTCCGCTGCAAAACAGGTAATTTGGGGGTGTGACAAAATCCCTCAGCAGCAACTCATTATGTACCTCCTTCAGAATATGATTTGAAGAAATTATTTGATCCTATGTTTGATGAACACTATGTGCCAACGGCTAATGATCTGTCAATTCCATCATCAGAGGCTGCTCCTAGCCCTGTAAATGAAGTTAAACCTTCGCCTATGTTACTAAGTCAAGAAGCGCCTTCTAATCGATCACTCGGTATCATCATCAATGCCTCAATCATCAAGTGTACACAATGGAAATGTTGCCGCCAGCATGATGATGAAAATCCTTATGCTCCTCCGTAAGATAAACCTTTGAAAATATATTTTCTCCTCGAATCATCATCGAACAATTCTTCATCGAGAAATCGACTCGCTACTTGCTCTCAACAACAACCACATGAACACCTTAAAAAGTGGACACATGATCACTCATTGGACAACATCATTGGAAACCCTTCTCGTTCAGTATCCACTCGTCAACAACTTGCAACCGATGCCTTATGGTGCTTCTTCAACTCCGTACTCTCTAAGGTCGAACAAAAAGATGTTAAAACTGCCATGAATGAAGACAGCTGGTTCAATGCCATGCAAGAAGAAATTCATGAGTTTGATCGACTAGATGTATGGGAATTAGTACCTGCTCCAGATTGTGCTATGATCATTGCTCTAAAGTGGATCTTCAAAGTGAAACTTGATGAGCATGGTGATGTTTTAAAGAATAAAGCTTGATTGGTTGCAAAAGGATACCGTAAAGAGGAGGGTATTGACTTTGAAGAATCATTTGCTCCTGTTGCTCGTATCGAGGCAATCGAATCTTCTTGGCTAATGTTACAAGTAAGAACATGGTAGTCTATCAGATGGATGTAAAGACGGCTTTTCTTAACGGAGATCTTAAAGAAGTCGTATACGCCAGCCAACCTGAAGGCTTTGTGAATCCAGAGCATCCTTCTCACGTCTATCATTTGAAGAAGGATCTTTACAGTTTGAAGTAAGCTCCAAGGGCATGGTATGATACGCTATCAAAGTTTCTTCTATCTACTTGGATTCAGAAAGGAGCAGTTGATCCGACATTGTTCACCAGAAAGTCAGGCAAACATTTAATTCACGTTCAAATATATGTTGATGATATTATTTTTGCCTCGACTGACCCCAATGAATGTGATCGTTTTTCAAATTAAATGGGTTCCAAATTTCAAATGTCAATGATGGGACAAATGTCATTTTTCTTGGGATTACAAATTTCACAAAGTCCCGGAGGCATTTTTATTAATCAATCTAAATATGCAAATGAGATTTTAAAGAAATTTGGATTTGATTCTTGTGACCATGTTGACACTCCCATGATAGAGTGTACCAAACTGGATGAGGACCACTCAGGGATCATGGTAGACCAAACAAAATATCGTAGTATGATCGGATCCCTGATGTATCTCACAGACCAGATATTTTATTCGCTGTATGCATGTGTGCTAGATATCAAGCCAAGCCTACTAAAAAGCACCTTGAAGCGGGTAAAAGGGTCTTTCGGTATCTCCAAGGAACCATTAACATGGGTCTTTGTTATCCAAGGACACCGGTATGTCACTAACGTTCTATGCATGCCGATCATGCAGATGTCAAGATACACGCCGGCACGCGGAGGTGCTTAGTTTTTGGGTAATAAGCTTGTGAGCTGGTCTTCAAAGAAACAAATGAGTACTTCTATTTCCTCTACAGAGGCTGAATACATAGCCATGTCATCTTGTTGTGCTCAAATCCTATGGATGAGATCCCAATTATCTGACTATGGCTTTGAATTCAACAAAATCCCTCTGTACTGTGATAATAAATGTGCTATTGCTCTCTTATGCAACAACGTTCAACACTCAAGAGCAAAGCACATCGAAATTCGACATCATTTCATTAGGGAGGAAGTAGAGAACGGTGTGGTGGAACTCTATTTTGTGAGGACAAAATATCAATTAGCAGACATCTTCACCAAAGCTCTTCCTAGAGAACATTTTGAGTTTATCCTTCCACGACTTGGTCTAAAGAGTCTACAACCGGAAACACTCAAACGTCTTCAAGAGGAAGACGAGGAGTAAAGGTCTTTCTTCATCCATATCTTGTAAATATTTATTCGAAAAGCAAAATACAAAATTTCAAAACCTTCAAAAAGAAAATAGAAAAATATAAAACTTTCAAAAAATCCACAAAAATTTGAAAAATCTTAAAAAATCTCAAAAAAATATTGTCATTTTGTCATGTTTTTCTCGATTCGAAAATATCTACGGTCTTTGTGATGTCATTCAAAGAATGACACGGGACTTTAGATATTGTTCGAATGTTCTTAAAAAAATCAAAAAATCAAAAAAATCAAAAAATATTTTTGGGAGAAAGTGAAACAATGGTTTATAGTCATTTCAGTCTATAACCCGTTTTTTAAAGAAAGAACAGAGCCATGCTTTATCGTTTGTTTCAAATCTCATGCTCTGACTCTGAAAATTCTTTCACAAATATTTTTCCTTCTATAAATTATTCTGAAAAATATTTGCTATCTAATGAAAACAATGTTAAACAAAATAACTCGGACTAAATTTTTGAAATTCACTTGGACTTGACAACGGTCAAAATCTCGATCTCTCAATCAACAACTTATGTCATTGATTGAGGGGGAGAATGATTTCAATTAAAAGGTTATTTGTCATGTTTTCAAAAGATATTCATGCATGTTATTGGAGTTTAAAGTCTCATAAATAATCCTTATCGGTTAAATGTTTTCATAAGCAAGTCATAATTCTCCTTAAAAGCTCTCAAAAACAATTTAAATCTATAGAGATCACAAATCTCAAATATTTGAAAATTGTGATCGGGGGAGAATTTGTGATTTAAATTGGATTTAAACTGATGATTCGATAAATGGTTTCACAAGTGTTTAGCAAGCTTTCCTCCCCACATGTGCCAAAAGATTTCAAATTTTCCATGCACATGTTGAGGGGGAGCATCTTTTTTAAACCACAAAGAATGGAAACGTGATTGATTTGTATCTAAGTGCAGGTTCCTTCTAATATGTGCAAAACTCTTTCAAACCTCGAGGCACATATTGAGGGGGAGCAAATTTATGAAAACCTCATCCTTCCCCAATATCCTTTATCTACTTGATTTGATCAGGGAAGTGATGTTGATATCTTTTAGAAAATGGTAATCAAAGAAGTTAATTCTTCCTCTTGCCTCCGTGTGCCAAAATGATTTCAAATACATGATGCACATGTTGAGGGGGAGCTATGTTTCTAAAAATATCAAAAACAATTCTGGTACAAAATGCCTTGATAAAATATCACAAGTATCTGAATTGATTTTCAAATGGTTTTCAATTGATTCCAATGGCAGATGAACAATACCAAATAGACCGACCAAATTTACTTTATGTATGGTGATATAAGGATGGTAAGGTTAGGTATTAGTTCCCACGATCCGCCAAAACCGGAGGGATCTACCCAGGGACAATCCACTAGATAGTGTAGAAGTCCTTAGGTATGATGAAAAAAGGAGAAAAGTGAGATATGGGAAGAGTTCCGACTGAGACAGAGCTAGAACTGGAATAAACCCAACAAGGTTCTAGTAATGAAGTTTCAGTAAGCACTGAAGGGGTTGAAGAATGAAAAAGAAATGAATGAGAAAAGGGTGAAAAGAAACAGCCCTCCATTTATTTAACCTTAGGGCAGAAATCTGGTTCAATTCATATGCTACTGGTGGTTACCAAGGTAACATCGGTATTGAAGACAAGACGTCATGGACCCAGTGACGCACTGCACTAAATCTTCCCAAGCTACTCAAGTTCCTCTTAAAAGGGCTTGTTTCATTCTCACGGGGAACCTACATAATCTATCGACTTTCTCATAGAGATTGTTGATATTGAAGAAGGAGACCCTCTCCCTAGTCTCCGGCATAGGAAACCAAATGTGCACAATTGAGTCTAGAGCCACGAGATCATCAAATCAATCTCTTTAGTACACTGTCATTGAAGACTCTTTGTTTCACACAATGTGGAAAGAGAGATTATATCTTTTGAGTCCTACGCATTATCCTTGTGGTATTGACAGAACATCTGAGTGATATGCAAACATATTCACAATGAAGATGGAAAGCCTTCTGGAGCCAACATCAAACAAGCTCCTGGTGGGTGGCATGTGAGATCTATTCAATAGATCAACCATGTGACAACTGAACAGAAACAATGGGGCGATTCAATCTTTTAAATCAATCCTGGTTCAGGTTATGGATTGACGGATACCTTTGAAAAACTGGTCGATGTGCTTAAAAACTCTTTTCTTTAGCACATCGACTGTGTACTAGTATTTCAAAATAAAAGGTGTTTATGATTGATAATTGATTTTCATTAAAACCTTCGTTGTATTTCAAAAACAATTTCTATTGAGCGATACACGATTATTTTTCAAATATCTTTTCATCATTCAGTGAATCTCAATTCGCTGGTTCCCTCACTCCGTGTTGTCTTCTTTGAGACGTTCCGGTTTGAGAACAGCTAGAGCAAAACCCTGTCAAGGAAATTCTTTGAATTATACCTAATCACAGGCAGTACTTGTACTGATCAACGGGGAACCGTGGGCCGTGTACCTCAATTCAATGATAGTGATCAAAGACACTTTCGTGCGCTTTATTGCTAATGTTGTATGCGTGTACGCCGACGCTTGCGTTGATCGAACGAAGCGGTCAATCCATAGCCGCATGCTCACACATCACATTCATTTAAAAAGAAATCATTATTAGTGCATCAATGACTCTGATATTCTCACTCCATGCTTCGCTACGCCGCCAATATTATGAATCAACAAAAGCTTCCGCTACTCTGATGAGAAGAAATCATGATCTAGAATGTGAGCATGTCGGTCAAAATGTCACAACATCACATAACACCAACACCACAATGGATGAGTCAGAGATTTATGATAGCTGATGATCTCAAATCTGGCTCAAAACTCATTATCACGTGGATCAGTTAAAGACCTCCACTAGAATTATCCAAACATGCGGAACATGAAGAATCAAAGACTACGAGCTCGAAAGCAAAGAACTTAATCAAGAATCCAAGAAAAATCTAATGTAATATCTGTTTTTATTCATTGTAATTTGAGGTGACCTCCCTTAGGGGGAGATTGTTAGGATTTAGTAAATCCAGTTATTAAAGTGTCGGTCACCTCAAGTATATGTAATCATTAGAAAGCTCGTAGTCGTAGATTATTTAATGTTTAGTAGTATTTAGTTAAGTAACACCGTGGAGGACGGACGGGTCTTTACCCACTGTATGCCTGATCCACAACCCGTTGGTGGCGATTTGTGTAAGACTATAAATACTCTCTACCTCCCAAGGTAGAGAGTTGGAGCTCATAATAATACTTTCATTTTCTCTCACTAAGTTCCCAAACCTCTAACTCTTTCTCTCTCTAAAACCTCATCTTTGTACGCCTAGTTTGATTATGGTTTAACTTGTTTGAGAAATCCAATATGTTACATTAAGCATGTCATGACCAAGATTTTCGAGCTTGTTCCTGATGGCAGCAACACCATCAAGATTTCCGCCTAGGCTTTTTTGGCTTCCTCCATCATGCCATTTTTGAGAATGATCGGCCATTTTTTGAATGGCTTCAATGGCAAGAGTAGGGGTCATCCCCGGAATTGGTCCCTGATAGTCCAGCATTTGTTTTGTAGCAATATTAATACCTTTGTAGAAAATATTGACCTTTTGTGGGCTGTTTAGGTCATGAGTGGGACACTTGTAAAGAAGATTGTGGAAAACTAGAAGGGGGGTTGAAAGTATAAAAAGTATGGATGGATAGAAAGTATAGATCTATAAGTAATGCAAGTAAAGAAAGAAATTAAAGTAAAGGATATAAATGACACAACCGATTTATAGTGGTTCAGCTACAAGGACACCTTCCTTGCCCTACTCCACTCCCCGAGTCACCTACTCGAGAGTTCAAGCACTATGTCAAAAAACTCCTTCAACTTGGCTGAGAAGCCTTCACAACATCGCTTACACTTTTTCTGGTACAAAGCTAAATACCGAGTCCTTAACACGGAGGACCAAACCAAACCAACACAACTATAACACAACAACTATGTGAAATATGAAATACAAGATCTTGCTACAGAAATCTTGTGGAGGAAACAAATCAATCAAGGACCCCTTGCTTGGATGACTTGTAGTATCTCGTGATCTCGCCTTAGAGAAGGACCTATATGAGAATCACAACAAAGAGAAAGAAGAACTACTATATAGATCAAGAGATCTGAGATTAGAAGAATGAAAGAATATATGAGAGAGTTTATAAGAAGAGGGGTGAGTTATAATGAAGAAATGGCTTACTATTTATAGCCCAAAAATTACTACTGTTGCACGGATCCCACGCATCCCTTACATGAGGGATCCATCCAGTGTAAACTGAGAGATCCGTAGGATGCTCCTCCTAAATGGGTTATGGGTCATGGGTCATGGGTTATAGACTTTGGACCATGGGTATCCAAATAGATACAATGTATCTAGAAGATGCAATGCATCTAGTCAATGGGTCATGGGTTAGCTCCAGGGTTTATGGATATGCTCCATGGGTATGGGTCATGGGTTATGGTTTTTACCCATCCAAATAAACTATTACAATAAATGAATCATTGCAACAATTAATGTTAAATGATTATATATATGAATGCTTTACAAAAATAACATGTATCCTTATAACATGTATCCTTATAATTTTACTTATGGTAACTTTATATTTGTTATCAACAAACACTAAGAGATCGCTAAATATAAATAAACATTTTTATGATTTATTTGTATTAAAAAAGATTGTAAGATATAGGATTTCATAATCACATCAAAGCACAAACAAGTGAGGCGTATATAAGTTTTAGAGAGAGAAAGGGAGATGTTCTAGTGAGAGAAAACACATCGAAGGTTAGATTCCAAATGAACATCCAACCCTCTCCCTTGTGAGGAGAGGGCTATTTATACAATGAGACACGCCCTCCTACGGGCTGTGGATCAGGCATACAATGGGTAAAGACCCGTCCTTCCTCCACGGTGTTGCACTAGTCTAAGCTACGCAAATAACTAACTAATAAATAACATTCTAAACGATATGTCTACGAGCTAACTTAAGCTATATTACATTAGGGGAGACCGATACTTCACTATAGAATTTCCAATTCCTAACAATGTCCCCCTAAGGGAGGTCACCCGATGAATTACAATTTGCATCCTAGCAGTCTATTAATTCTTCAGTCTTGAGCTCGTAGACTTTAATACTTCAAAGTAATCAAACATTGTGCTTCAGTGGTGATTTCATCATTGTTCAACTGTAATGAATATTTCATGGAGGTTATAGAGTTGATCCACTTAGATGACCTTTGAGCTTTAATAGAGATCATCAGCCACAGCTAATCTCAGTATCACCTACTGTTGTGTTGCCAGCATATGTTGTTGTAACAATTGGACCGACATGCTCACATTCTAGATCATGATTTCTTCTTATCCGAGTAGCGGAAGCTTTCGTTGATTCATGATATTGGCAGCAGCGTAGCAGAAGCATGGAGTGAGAATATCAGAGTCATTGATGCACTAATCATGATTTCTTTTGAAATGAATGTGATGTTTGAGCATGTGGCTATGGATTGACTGCATATTTCTGATCAGCTGCAAACATCGGGTGTACCTGCATACAACAGTTAGCAATAAAGCGCACAAAAGTGTCTTTGATCACTTTCGTTGAATTGAGGTACACGCCCACGTTCTCGTTGATCATACAAGTAAGTCTGCCCGAGATCGTATAATTCCAAAGAAATTCCTTGACAGGGTTTCGCAGCTGCTCTAGCTGTTCTCAAACCGGAACGTCTCAAAGAAGACAACACGGAGTGAGTGAACCAGCGAATTGAGATTCACTGAATGATGAAAAGATATTTGAAAAACAATCGTGTATCACTCAATAGAAATTGTTTTTGAAATGCAACGAAGGTTTTAATGAAAATCAATTATCAATCATAAACACCTTTTATTTTGAAATACTAGTACACAGTCGATGTGCTAAAGAAAAGAGTTTTTAAGCACATCGACCAGTTTTTCAAAGGTATCCGTCAATCCATAACCTGAACCAGGATTGATTTAAAATATTGAATCGCCCCATTATTTCTGTTCAGTTGTCACATGGTTGATCTATTGAATAGATCTCACATGCCACCCACCAGGAGCTTGTTTGATGTTGGCTCCAGAAGGCTTTCCATCTTCATTGTGAATATGTTTGCATATCACTCAGATGTTCTGGCAATACGACAAGGATAGTGCGTAGGACTCATAAGATATAATCTCTCTTTCCACATTGTGTAAAACAGAGAGTCTTCATTGAAAGTGTCCTAATGAGATTTATAGATGATCTTGTGGCTCTAGACTCAATTGTGCATATTTGATTCCTATGCCGGAGACTAGGGAGAGGGTCTCCTTCTTCAATATCAACAATCTCTAAGAGAAAGTCGATAGATAATGTCGGTTCCCGGTGAGAATGAAACAAGTCCTTTTAAGTGGAACTTGAGTGGTTTGGGAAGTTGTAGTGCAGTGCATCACTGGGTCTATGACGTCTTGTCTTCAATACCAGTGTTACCTTAGTAAACACCAGTATCATATGAATTGAACCCGGTATCTGCCCTAAGGTTGAATTATTGGAGGGCTATTTATTTTCACCCTTTTCACATTCAATTCTTTTTCATTCTTCAACCACTTCAGTGCTTACCGAGACTTCATAACTAGAACCTTGTTGGGTTTATTCCAGAACTAGCTCAGTCTCAATCCGCACTCTTCCCATATCTCACTTTTCTCCTTTTTTCAATATACCTAAGGACTCTAGACTATCTAGTGGATTGTCTCTGGGTAGATCCCTCCGGTTCTGGTGGATCGTGGGAACTAATACCTAACCTCACCATCCTTATAACTCCATACATAAAGTAAAATGGACTGTCTTTTGGTACAGTTCATTCCTTTTCAAAACCAATTGAAAAATCATTTGGAAAAATCAATCAAGGTACTTGTGATATAAAATCAAAGTATTTTGTACCTTAATTGTTTTGATCATTTAGAAAAGCTCCCCCTCAACATGTGCATAAGATTTTGAAATTGTTTAGCACATGGAGGCAAGAGTTCTTTGAAATAATTTCTTGATCACATTTTCCATGGAAAAAATCATTTGATTTTCTTTGGTAAATTCTCCCCCTCAATATGTGCATAGGATATTTGAAATTATTTTCACACATAGAGGAAAGAAATTTTTGAAAAACATCCACGATTACCAAATATTTAGAAACCATTTAACACACAATCAAGGTACCTTATGTTAAAACATGGATATATTTGTACCTTGAAGATTTGAATTTGTTTTTTGAATTTGTTTTTAAATGCTCCCCCTTAATATATGCTTCGAGATTCAAAAATTGTTTAGCACATATTAGAGAGCGGTATTCACTTTGAGACAAAAACGGTCATCTTTTATCATCTTTCATATTTATATCACATTTTCTCCCCCGATCAAAAATTTCAAACCCTTTGAGATTTTGGATCTCAAGTGATTTAAATATGTATGAAACAAAACATTTGTTGGAGAAAAATGTGTTCGGTTTTATATGATCTGAAATGGACAACACTGAAGTTCCCTTTTTAGACACAAAGGGAAAACTCAATACATAACCTAACACTATTACATACATTATAGTTGTTCATAGTTCATACACCACATTTTATACTTAAAAAGTACAAAACCAAAACTACTTCCGGAAGAAGTCTTCATTCAGTTCTTTGAAGCAGTTTGTAATGACCTTCACGAAGTCTGCCACCAACAAAACTTTCAAGGTTGCGGAAGATCATTCGAGTCTTAAGTCTTCGCCTGATCGCAGCAATGAACTCTTCACACCTCTTCAAATCCTCATCGCACTGAATTTTGTTTTGTTCCATGGTTTCAGATCAACTTTGATTTCATTCACTCTAGAGTTCAATTCTTCTTCGACCATCTTGAGAGTGCCATCACTGAATTTGTAGAGCTCGCACAGTCTCATTAGCATTCGTGTCCCGTATCTGTTGGTGAAAAGGACGGCTCTAGGGGTGTCCAGAACTCTATATTCGTGACGAAATTCATGTGCTGAGGCATCCCATTGCGGCCTTGTAAGGTTGACCCTAATCTGGTAGCTTTCCATTCCTAGCTGAAAATCCTCAACCCTTTTACGAATGACTAAGCCCCTGATCCAAAGGTTGACAGCAGCCGAGAAAGCCTTCTTCTCATGAACCAGAAGATGGTTAAGGTGTCCTTGTAGGTTCAGAAGGTAGAGATCTTCAAAGTCATTTGGCATCAAGTGTTTGAAGTCGTTCTCTTCAATAACATGCTCTTTCAAGTCTGCTCTTCGTATAACAATCTTCTTCAAGTAATCAAAGCCATAGATTGAGAAGATCTCTATGCTTATGACGCTTAGAATGCGAAGCTTGGATCTAACAGCTTTGCGTCTTTTATCAGCTCTATGTCTCTCAATTTAGAATTTCTTCTTTTTGTATCACCAATGAGAAATACCATATGAAGCGGAAATGTCATACTTTTGTTCTTTGTCAGCCCAAAATTGATCAGGAACCATCTGTTCTAGACCCTGATCAGTGTACGTAGCAGCTTTCATCTTCAAAATCGATAAAGCTGGTCTTCTTTTAGTAGAGCAAGCACATAGATAGTCCAGGTCACGGTTGAAGAAGAATTGAGACTGAATGGTCATTTGTCTAGGTTCACCACCGAGAGGAAGAGGCTTGTTCACATTGAACCGACTAATCTGCTCACTGACTTGATCACTTAGCATCTTGTCGCATTCTTCCATCTGATATTGGAGCTGATTGGCATCTGAGTGAAAAACCTTGACAATTTCAAAAGCTTGTCCTTCAAGATCCTGTGTAGTGATGGACGAGATTCCTTTCTGTTCACAAAACCACTTAATGAAGCTGCCCATATCTCCAGTGACATGAAGGAGAGAGTCTTCATCTGGGGTTTCATAGTTAGTAGAAATTGTTGAGGCCCAGTTGTTGTCAGGGATCATCGTGTCAGTCTCTGGGATGGACCATGAAGGTTCTGGAGTATGAGGTCTCTCTTCGGTGAGCCAACTTTGAATTGTGTCTTTTGAAGATGTAGCTCTAAATGTTTTGATGCGTTTTCCCTCAATATAAGCATCCAACCAATCTTCTTCTTCTGTAACATTGGGGATGTGCTTGGTAGAAGCGTCATCATCTTCTGATCCAGACTCTTGAGCAACGAAAGACTCTTCATTGATTATTTGCTCTTCTGGAATAGTGGGGATGGTTGGTGTAAACTGGGAGTCGACGGTGGTCCATGCAGTAGACATCTTTTGAGGTCTTTGACCACTTGAGGTACCGGTTTGTTTCTGAGTTGTTGGTGGTGGTGAAGGTGGGCTTGCCTTGTGAGGAGTGGTTGTACAAGACGATCCTCCAACTCCAGATGTGCCTGCACCACCAGTAGGAGGTGGTGGTGGTGACTTGGGACCTCCAGACATATCTTTTGAATCCATCGAATCGACCTTCTTTTCTTCTTAGCTTCCCTTTCACGAACATTGACTACAAACTGCTCATAATCATCATGCCTCATAGATTCATCGAGTGCCTCGTATAACTTCTTATGTGTACTGTGCAAGTGCTCTCCTGCCTCATACATTCTTTCTGAGAGAATTGATCTTATGTCAGAGATCGGCAAGTCTTTGAATCGCTGAAGTAATGGAGCCTTCATTGCCCATTCAACCGCGTCTTTAATATATGCTTCTATTGCCTTTGTTATGACTTCATCGAGATTAAGATTCTCCAGTTTTTTGACATGACTATCAAGATTGTTGACAGCTATAGGAAAATGTTTCTCAATAGTCGCAATGCGTAACATAGCCTTTTCAAGCAATTCCTCGGTAGTTTTAACAGGAGGAGGTGAGGCACGAGGTGATGAGGCAGTGATAAGGTTTTAAAATGTACCTTTTTGAGGGGTCATTTAAGCCCTTATTTGATCACTTTTGTATCCGTTATTGCTTAATATCGTTCCTTTTCACTTTTTAGGTCTCTTGAAGGCAAATTGCTGTAATGGCACTTATTTGGACGAAAAGGTGCGAATATACGAAGAAAATGGCCAAAGTCAAGAATCGAGACACTCAGTGCCGAAAATACAAGGTGACGGCGTCATGCTTATCTGCGACGCCGTCGGAGGATTTTGTGACGGGACAGAAGCCAAAACTCTTATTTTCAAGTGACGACGTCAAGTTATAAAAGAGTAGGCCGTCGCAACTCGGACGGCCTAGATTCAATCCAGACGGCGCCGAAAGTTGAAGCGGACGGCGTCACAATCAAAAGGTGACGCCGTCGCAAGTCTAACGTGGCCAAGACGAAACCCTAATGACAGTGATACGACGACGTCACAAAACATAAGGTGACGCCGTCGCATGTGTAATCTTATATATAGAATCCGAATTTTTCAGTATTTATGTGTAGTCTTTTGGAGTAAAAACCTAAACCGAACCAAGGCTGTCTTGTACAGTATTTTAGGGTTCCAAAACCTATCTTACATCAAGATAAGTGCTTTACTTCATTAATACAATTATGTCTTTGATTATTTGTGTGTATGCTTGCATGTTCTCCATGTCCGGCTAATTTACTTTTGTGTTTGCTTAGGGAATATGAAACTTAATTATTGAATATTGATTGGTTGTCTCTTATCTTAGTTTGTTAATGATCTAGTAATGCGATAGGTCATTTGTTGTGTACTTAATGCTTGATTAAATCTTTGTGAACCTTAGAATATAACTCCTTGAGTAGTTGTAAGCTAAACCATCCAAAGAGTGCCTTAGAGTAAGAGTTTATTATCCCTAGTGGGTTTTGTAGACGAGACCCTTTGGTAAGTTCAAAGAGTTAGGGAGAAACGCATACCCTACAACTTTAGACACACAACGCAACTAAGAATAAGGACGTGACAATTCAACCACCAATAGGAGATAATTAAGGAGTAGTAAAACCTAAGTAAACACATCTTTAAACTATCATACGAGCACACAATAATTAGACATAGACTACATACACCTTAGATTAGATAATTAGATAAGTAGAGTAATCGGTAGAAATACCAACCCCTAAAATCCAAACCCCGAGATTCGTACCTTTCAATTTCCTAAAAAAACATAAAAAGATAAAAAAATAATCTTCCTCAACCCCAACCTTAGCGTAGTAACTTCTCACTAGCATTCCTATTCCCCTAGAGAACGATATCAATACCCGTGGCTTACCCTAATTACTACACTACAACGATTAGGTTCACTGCCTAGGGTGTTATAAAACTTTCTCGAAGAAAAGGAAGTTCCTTTGACCTCGGACAACGCGTGTAGCGTTATCAGGCAGGTGGAGTGACAGGATCACTGATAGTGACAACTTTTAGTGGATCATTAGCGGGATTGGGTTGTGGAAGTGCATTAGTCATAGCAGGTTCTAGTGTCGGTGTGATTGATGGAGAAGTGTCAGTAGTGGAGACCTTTGGAGCCTTCATCGAAGGAACAGTTGAAGAGTCTTGTTGAATAGTGACCGAGAACATGGACTGAACTTCTTCCTTTATATTTATTTGCTTGTCTGGTTCAATGTCTGAGGGACCGTCTTTTAAGAATTGGTCACCGTACGAGAAGTCAGCATCAAGATTCTTAAGTGAGGAAAGAAATCATGTAGACATGTTTGTTTCTTCAAGACGCTTGTGAACTTTAGATCCTGGCTCAAGGTTCTCCTGTGGGTCTTTTAACAGCTCATTTTTATCACTTACTGTTTCAAGTACTGGGATCTCTGCAGAAAAAGGGTTCTCCAGATTTTCTTCCTGTGCATCACTGGACACAGGAGAATCAACCGATCTATCTGTCACATCAATGTCCATCCCAGATTGCTCTTGTGTAGAGGATGATACAACATCTCTTTTCTTAAGGATAAACTGGGTAGTTGTTTTGGGAGGTGGTGAAGAGATATTCAGTAGCAAGTGAGCAGCTTGTTCTGCTTCTCTTCCAACAATTCCTTTATCTTTATCTTGTGTGGCAAGATTGATTTGTCGAGGTGCTGACTCTGGCTCTCTTATCATGACCCCTCCCACTGGTGGTCTTTGAGAATCGTTCAGACTGTCAAGGCTTTGCTGAATTCCTTGTTGGAATGCAGCTTCGTCTTCATCAATCAACTCTGTCTCACTTCCTGGAACTTTAGTTCCCTCATCATTACCCTTACCAGCGTCTCTTTTTCTCCTCTTTTGCTTTTGTGAAGGAGAGACATTAGATACAAAGCTATCAGGTCTCTTGGTTTTCTTGGGAAGACTTGAGTATGTGGTTCCTGATTGTTTTGATTTTGCTTGTGTGGAAGTGGACTTCGGGGTGTCAGCGGTTGTGGCGGAGGCTTCCTTTACATAACTCTTGAAGTAATCAGCATTCTTGATTCTATCATTAAGCAAAGCTTCAGGAACTGGCATTCCAAAGATCTCTTTGTCATGTCCTATGGCAATATATTTAATGTTGCCAAGAACTCATCACTGGCTTCATGCAGGGCAGACTCGCTATATGAGTTGATCAGGTGAGTTTGTAGCAGATGATGAATAATGAGTTTTGAGAATCTGATGCTGGGTATCACTCTTTTGCCAAGACTTTTTATCCCTTTGACTTTATTCTCATAGGTAATTCTATCAGAGATAAATTTGTCTAATGAAAAGATGAATTCTTCCCAGATAAGTTCAGCGAAGTCAATATTTTCCCTTTGACTATTCCCCACAGTATTTGCATTATCGGAGCTCGTACTCTATCTGTCCCTGATGTTTTACCGGTTAGGCATAGATTGAGTATTGTGACAATTGATCTCCATGGTTGATATATTTCCGCATTGATGAAAGATGAAATCTTGGTTATTCTTTTCGGGTATCCCAATTCGACGACAAAGTCTAAGATTTCATGAATGGAAGGTGGAGTGATGAATTTGTTGGAAGGGTTTCTTGGTGTGATCTGAAGAGCATCCCTGAGTGTGTCAACCGAGATGTCATACCATTTGTCTTCGAGCTTACACGAGTATGACACAGTTATCTTATCCCAAGTAACTGTTTTCCAAAATTGCTGAAGATAGATGGATGGGATTGTGCAACGCTTGGTTAGGGCATTAAAGAAGTTGGTATCCTTCAAGATGTCGACAGCCAGACGGTAAGTTGGATTATGTTGCCCTCTATCTAAATCTAAGTAGCAGTTGCTCTTAGCAATTGACACCCATTCCGCACAAGGAAGCAATTCTTCATCCGTCAGAGTGACAATTGGTGCAGAGGCAGTAGGAACATCAGAGGATGTGATGTCAGCCATTGAGATATGATAGTTACACATACAACACAAGCCATATCCAGGAAAATTGTTAGGTTAAGACACTGATACACATTATGAACAATTTATAACCCAACAATTAGAGCTTCAGAAAAAAAAGGATGTGACATATATGGAGGCATAGGATGCAACACTCAGAAAGATGTAATCAGTATGCAGAAACTTATGGGTGTAGGATAATATTTGGGAGAGGGCATCAAAATAGATAATACCATAAGCAATATTGAAAAAGATATATGTTAAATCACACACTGCAACTCGCTTTGGAACAACAATTTGAGCAACTCGCATAACACACCACGCATAAGTAATAGTTGGCAATCAACATTCATACTACAAGACATATGAGGTAAGTCGCATATGGCAACTCGCATCCAACAACTCGCTTTGGTTATAGAGTAACACGCATAGGATAAAGTGAGTGATAACTCGCATACATTACAATGTATGAAGCAAGTCGAATATGGCAACTCGCATGCATCAACACGCTTTAGTCAAAAAATGGTTGGTCAACATATATATGCTAACTTGCATACATTATAGACATAGAACAAGTCGCATATGGCAACTCACATATGATGATAGATAACACGCATAGTCAACTCGCATAGGATACGTTGAATCTGGACATATCGCATAGGCGACAGGCAACACGCATACATAACAATGCAACTTGCATATAGCAACTCGTTTTCAATAATAATCAATAACAACTCGCATTTAAGTACACCTTCAATGAAACATCAAGGCAATACGCATACAAGAAACTCTAGTCAACTCGCTAGTAAGAACGTTCCATGAACAACCCAATTAAACACTCAAACTCATGAATATATATACTCTAAAAAGATCACAAACATATAATGGACAATACCAACAACCCAATCAAATCCAATAGCAATTTTTACCCTAACCTTTAGTCACCCACAACACGCATAACCAAAATAAACCAAAAGATCGAGCAGTCATTAACAACACATGTCATAACTTAAACGAATACACCTAAGACTACTTTCAACATCATTTTATCAAAAACTTACAAACCTAGCGTCCAAATATTTGATCGAGATGAGAACGAGGAGACACGATCTGCAGGGGGTTTAAGATAAGAGATGGTTCAAGTACAAATCATGAAAAAAGTAAGATAAACACGATCAGATAACAATAATGACCTACCACATAATCACCAATTGATAACTCGCTTAGAAGAGAGTTGAGAGAGAATAGTTTTAGCGAGATGCGAGTTTTGACCAAGAAAGATAATGATTTGACCAAGACACCCAACCCGCATACTTAGGTAAATAATTATAGCGAGTTGACACTTTTAGTCCCTTTACTTAGCAAAGCAAATTGCATACCAGGTACATAGATATAGTGGGTTGACACTTTTAGTCCTTATACAAAGCGTAGCAACTTGCATACAAATAAAAACATAGCAACTCGCATACCAGGTACAAAGCATAGCAACTCGCATACAGATGAAAGAGCAACTCGCATAATATAAAGACATGACAAAAATATCTTCACATAGCAAACCACCTTTTATCATACCAAGAATCATAAATTAACACCACATAGCATGCAACAGCCAAATCACACAAATGAGAATGCAAATGATTAATCAAGAAAAGTACTAGATCAACTGTAGGTGCACAATTCTCCCGCTCAATCAATGATATGAGATAGTGATTAATCATTGATTGACTTAGTATCATGACAGTGAGATTAGGACAACTTAATTATGAGATTGTAAAAACGAAGAATATTAAAGATTATAACGGCACTGTTCAAACTTCATCTAAAGTCCCGTGTCATTGTTGAATGACATTTCTAGGACCGTAGATGTTATCGATGATAGAAACTTGAGAGAAAAAAAAACTAGTGTAATAAAAATATAAAATTAATATATATAGAAAAGATTGTGTAATAATATATATTTTTTTTACAAGACTTAATAAGTACGAGTCCTGAAAAGAGGGGATCAGGAGTAAGAGTACGAGGTACATCAATTCTGACAAGCTACAATTCCAGAGTGAGCATTCTTCAGTTCGGATGGAAACCATGTCATGATGTTCATGAATGAATTGAGCATTGTACTTGAAAAAGATTAAGGACACTTTGCACTAATAGCATATGTTGTATTGCAAATGGGTGGGTTAGTGACAAGTATATCCTCAATTTTTAATGCAGTACAGTCAGGTCTAGGTGTATCATTAATGGACATCCCGTTAAGTTCAACATTCTTGAAGATTTTTCCTGTGGGGATCCACTTAAGACAACTTCTAGGTGAGTAAGTCTGTTTGGTACCCGTGAACTTAAAGATTCTACCAGTAGGAATCCACTTAAAACAACTACTAACAAAGTTAGATGAGGCTAGATTCCTGTTCTGAGCATTGGTCCTTTTGCATTTAATTTGCTTCTTAGGGGATTGGTCAGTCATTTGACTCCTTAAATTCCTGATCTTAGATTTCTGAGCCTTCAACTGGGAATTGTCATTCCTCAAGTTGGAATGAATTAGCGAAGTGACTGGTTTCGACAAAACTATATTATTATCAACTTGGGAGGCAAGCTTAGATTTTGATAATTTAAATATTTCTGTCTTAAATGCATTAGGCTGCCTAGTTACAGGGCGTTTAGTGGCATTATGAGCAGTTGATTTCTCCAATGTTGATGGTTTTGCGAACTTAGTATTCACTCTATTTCCCGTATTTTTCCTAAGCTCATTTTTTAAAGCAACGATAGTGAAACTCTTATCCTGAATTTGGGTTTTGAGGGTATCTATGTCACCTGTCATGGAGTTGATTTTATCTATCTGTTTGGTCCTACACTCCAATGAGTTCTTCTTCAAGGATTCATTCTCTCTTAGCAAATTAGCAACACATAGGGCTAGTTCCTCATTCCTAGACTTAATTGCATCACAAGCTTCACAGTTTATAATGTTTATACCCGTATTCATGTTCATTTGAATGTCTGATATTTGTTTTTTCAGATTAAAAATGGTTGAGTCTTTGTCTAGAATCTGTGTTTTTAATTGATTAATTTCAAAAAATTCACGGAATTCTGGGAATTCTGTATTTGTGCATGCATTTGAAACGGGAGAATTTTCTTCCTTTTGCTGTAATGCAATTTCCAAGGAAATGCAGTGTTTTTCAAGAATTGAATATTTGTAAGAAAGTTCATCAAATGCCCTTTTTGAAACCACATCATTAGTTTTAAAACATACAGACTCAGTCTCAACCATATCAATTTAATCAGAATCATGTTTATCCATAAATTCAAATGGTTTGGATACGTTACCAGATGCATTGTGTTGATTATTCAAGAGTAGCTCATCAGATGACACCAGATCATCCATCGGTCTGACACTTGCATCCTCATCACTTGTACTAAGCGTCAATGAATTTCTAACAGTTTCATGCTCCTCAGTCTCAGATTCTTTGCATTCATTGTCAGCAGATACAGCATTCGATGCCATTCCAATTTCATCGCAGTAATCAACTGATGGTGCTCTATAGTCGTTCAACTTTCTGATCACAGCATCCACTTCTTGTTTGACCGTAGTTACTGAGCAGCTGGTTACATCATTCGTTGTTGTCTCTGATATTATGTATTTAGCAACACCCTACTTTTCAACTGATACAATACCTGACTCATCACAACTATCTCTCAATTTCTCCTGACACTCATCTACTTTATCATCATTCAGTGTAACTTCCTCAATGTACTTCTCCACATTATCCATGAGTTGGATAAATGTATTAATGAATTCCTAAATTTCCATTCCAGTATGCTTTTTGAAGGAAATACTCGTCAAGTGTTGATCAAAATCTGCGGAATATTCCTCGTTGATAAATGGTTGGAATTGGTTGTGAATCATCTGAAGTACAGCCAGGGAATCATTTTTTATTATTTCCGTTGATGAGATGGTTCTTCAATTGTTCAAGGTATAGTAACAATGTTTTCTTTAGTGAAGGTAAGTCCTGACGGAAAAGGGCACTACATGTTCGATTCATGGATGTGGATAAAACTTGTGAGATATGAGAATGAAGCAGTAAATAAGGTTCAACACTGCATTCAATATGTAATTGCTGCCGAGGTTCATTTGGGTTGGACTCAAAGTGTGAGGGGTTTGGATCATCATTGGTTGAATCTGTTAAGGTCAAGCATTTTGAGTAGTACATACTTTGTCTGCAGTCCACTTAGTCATATAGTTTAAGCACATTAGAGATTACTGGATCAGTGGAGTAAGCCATGAATGTTGGACTTTACGGGATTTTATAATTCTTTGATTAAACCGGGAAATAAATTATTTCACAGGATTTTACAAAATCAAAAGAACAACCGTAAAGCGTAGCAAAAAGAAGTAAAAAGTCTCAATAGACAAGTCGCTAAATAGCAAACTCGATTTAGTATCAACTCGCTACACAATCAACTCGCTTAAAGAAACAAGTCGCTTAAAAAGTCAAGTCGCTTAAAGAGACAACTCGCTTAATAACCAAGTCGCATACAAAGACAACTCGCTTAACCACCAAGTCGCTTAAGATAACTCGCTAGCAGTACAACTCGCTTAATAGCCAAGTCGCTTTAGAACTCAAGTCGCTTAAAGAAACAACTCGCTTAGAACCCAAGTCGCATAAATAGTCAACTCGCTAAGTAGCCAAGTCGTTTATACCAACTCGCTTCTAAGAAACTCAACTACGAGTCTCAACTCGCTTTGTACACTCTTCAAAAATATCCACTTTATCAATCAAAAGCGACCAAACCACAATGATTTAAGCTTTCCAATTCAAAACCTAAACACATATGATGATCCTAAACACAAAAGTACAATCAAAATTCAAACTTTAACACTAGAAATTTGTCCAAATGATTCAAACTCTCCTAAACACTTAAAACCCCAAAAACCTTATGAAATCCACCAAAACAAAGAGCATGAAAGATGAGTGATCAAACCATGGCTCTTGAAACCAATTGTAAGATATAGGATTTCATAATCACATCAAAGCACAAACAAGTGAGGCGTATATAAGTTTTAGAGAGAGAAAGGGAGATGTTCTAGTAAGAGAAAACACATGGAAGGTTAGATTCCAAATGAACATCCAACCCTCTCCCTTGTGAGGAGAGGACTATTTATACAATGAGACACGCCCTCCTACGGGCTGTGGATCAGGCATACAATGGGTAAAGACCCGTCCTTCCTCCACGGTGTTGCACTAGTCTAAGCTACGCTAATAACTAACTAATAAATAACATTCTAAACGATATGTCTACGAGCTAACTTAAGCTAGATTACATTAGGGGTGACCGATACTTCACTATAGAATTTCCAATTCCTAACAAAGATCATTTTATCTATACCAATCTTGATACAATGTCTCACTTCTTGCTTAAAATTATGGATCTCCATGAGTTGATTTGATATCTTCGAAGGAGGAAATATCTTTGAATGAAATGTTTCTTTAGGAGAGCCCATGTATCAACTGCCCCGGCGGGCAATCTATCAATCCATCTTCTTGATGCCCCAGTAAGTGTTATGGGGAATACTCGGAGCATAAATGCGTCATGAGAAACACCAGGTATGTTGAAAAGGCTTGCTAAGTACAAGACATTTTCAACATGCTCATAAGCATCTTCGTCTCTATTTCTAGAGAAAGGGTTAGCACGTAGCTCCCTCATAAAATGTTCTTTGATCTCAAAACGGACTTCAGCTCCAATAGCTAGCCTAACTAGCCCCGGCCCTTGTTCACTCCTAGTCAGGGCCAAATATTCCTCGAGAGTGAGGTTATCAATGTCCACAACCTCCATGGTACCTTAAACTTAAAAGAAATCATGTGAAAACAGAAACTTAAAATAAAATAAAAATAAAATACTTAACAAAAATCCTAATATAACTCCCCGGCAGTGGCGCCAAAAACTTGATGCAGGATTTCTGACCAGATTTTAATATTTATAATGTCTCGTTTACCTATGGTCCACCTTATGCACTCACGGGCAGTGTACCCGGTCGTGTATAGTATAGTAATTGGTAAAACCAAGGTCATCCCAAGAGCTATGTGAGCGGATCCTAATTAAGTCTAGATGTCACTAGTTTTAACTAGTTTGTACAAATGATTATTAAACTAAACAAGAAATAAATGCGTAAAATAAATAGAGGTTGTGATCAATAGAGGGAAAGTTTGCTAACCTAATTACTCACTCTATCATGTAATGCTCATGTTTTATTACTTCCAATTTATTCAAGTGGGGGTTTAAGTCGCTAGGACAACATTTGGTCAATTCCTCCTAACCTATCAACAAAGGCTCCTACCTGAGGTCAAGATTATACCCTTGATAGTCGAGCGGTTTTTAGTTGCCTAAGACAATTCATTAAGTACCAATCATGGAAGATTCAAAATAATGAGTGCCCGGGCGCTAGCATCTGAGACACTCATCCCTAACTTCTTAAGTTCATGCGAACGACCAGTGATCATTTGGTCAGTTCGCACAAGCAAGGAAGGGTCGTCAGTTGGTCAATTGTTACCCTCCCAAACTCTACCTAACTACTTAGGGTCAGTTGGTCAATTCTCCTAAGAAACTAGATACGACCGCATTTCAAAACTACCGAAGCTAGGGTAACTACCAACGAACTATGCATACACTAGAAACAATTATATGAGAGCAAGAAAACATAAACAAAACATTCAAGGAATCATAATTAGGATAGCACCAAAGGTGCTTAGCCGATCATTGATACGCGTACAACGCGCGTTCGGGGTCAAAGGAAACTTCCTTTTCTTCGAGCAAGTTTTTCAACCACCTAGGCAGTGAACCTAATCGTTGTAGTGTAGTATTAGGGTAAGCCTCAGGATAGATATTGTTCTCTAGGGGAATAGGAATGCTAGTGAGAAATTACTACGCTAAGGTTGGGGTTGAGGAAGATTATTTTTTTTCTTTTTATATTTTTTTAGAAAATTAAAATTACAAATCTCGGGGTATAGGATTTGGGGGGGGAGGGTGGTATTTCTACCGATTACTCTAACTATTCTAATTATCTAAGCTATGGGGTAGTCTATGTCTAATTGATGTGTGCTCGTATGATGATTAAAGATGTGTTTACCTTGATGCTATTACTCCCTCGTTATCTCCTATTGATGGTTGAATTGTCACGTCCTTATTCTTAACGCGTTGTGTATTCTAAGGTCGTAGGGTATGCTTTCTTCCCTAACTCTTTGAGACTACCTTAAGGTTATTGCCTAAGAAATCTCTAGGATTCATAAACTAACTCTAAGATTATCTTTGGATTTTTAGCCTATAACAACTCTAGGAGATTATAAACTAATGTTCACAAAGATTACTCAAGCATTAAAAACATAACGAATGACCTATCGCAATCCTAGGTCAATTACAATTAAGATAAGAGACAACCAATCAATATTCAATACCTAGGTTTCATAGATCTAAGCAAACACACAAGTAAATTAGCCGGACATGGAAAATATGCAAGCATACACACATACAATTGAAGACATAATTGAATCAATAAAGTAAATTACTTATCTTGTTGTAAAATAGGATATGAGAACTCTAAGATACTGCCCAAGACAACCAAAAATCGTTATTAGGTTTTACTGCACAAAACTACCTCTCTAAAAGTCTAAAAATTCGAATTCTATATATAGAGTTACAACATGCGACGGCATCACTCTTTAAATGTGACGCCGTCGGATCGCCGCCATTAGGGTTTCGTCTTGACCATGTCAACCTTGTGAAGGCGTCACCTTATGGTTGTGACGCCGTTGGCTTCATCTTCTGACGCCGTCGGGATCGGAATCAAGGCCGTCTGAGTTGTGACGCCCTACTATTTAAAACCTGACTCCGTCGGGTACAAAATAGCAATTTCGCTACTGAGCCGTCACAAATTTGGAGTACTTTGCGATGGCGTCACCCAGTAACTATGACGCGGTCACCTTCAATTCCAGCAGCTTGAGTATCTTGATCTTGACTTGGCCATTTTCTTCATATATTCACGCCTTTTCGTCCGAATAAGTGTCATTTGAGCAATTTGCCTTCAAGAGACCTAAAAAGTGAAAAGGAATGAAATTAAGCAGTAACGGATATAAAGTGGTCGATTAAGGGCTTAAATGACCCCTCAAAAGTATACCATTTAAATCCTTATCAAATATCCCTACACTTGGTATTTGCTTGTCCTCAAGAAAATGTGCTTTTGGCCAATTAATTTATAAGTTAAGGGTCATGAAGCATTAGTTTAGAACAATTCACAACAAGTATAAGCCCCGCAAAAGTCATAACAAGCGCAAAAATTACATACTAGCACTTCACAAGTAGTATTTGGATACTCTCATCTCTCGGGTGTATATGAAATATATCAAATTCGAAATGGAAGATAAACACTCATTAACCGGTCCTAGTACATAGATTACCATACGCTTGAGACTAGATCAAACCTCCATCGCTTTGGCGTAAGCACCTAGGAAAATCTATCCAAGAGGTCTTTTAAAGGGTTGTAACATTAGGCTTACGGTAGGGAAACAAAGGGTTTCGTGGAATAGGTGATTTAGTGGTAGCAAATTAAAAATCTTTATGTTACAAGCATGAGAAGAATGGCGTTGCTAAGCCAAGACTCCACACTCTAAACTCTAGATAACTTTGAAACAAACAAACATAAATTTAGAGATAAATGTAGGATGGTAGCCCGTATGTTTTTTTTGATTTTTTTTTCATACACTTTTACTCTACCATCCTCTACGATAACATCAAAATAATAGGGATTTATAGGCACATCCCTACACTTGAGTTTTTATTACTCTAACACTAATTTGACCTGAATTGATAAGATCAAAATACTTGGAGCACATTATTACGTAAATAAAGGGACTTTTAATTTAACGTTCCTTCCCGTCACTTAATAAAATTTAACTTTTCCCATGAGTCCCAATCGTCCCAAAACTGTGTACAAAGGATATGACTCGACTTAGCAACTTATGCAAGCAACTAGATAATTGAACAAAGGGTTTAGTATGATAACAATAATGCACTAAAAGTGAGTGCATACAAGGTAGGCTAAGGAAATTTAGGTGTACATTTGGGGGTGGATTGTAAACAATGCTCTTCATTGATAATCCAGAAAACTGAAACATCACGAGAACTGTGAAAAGGATAGGCTCTGAGGGTTTAACTATGGGTATCGTGTACTAAAGATTAGTACAACCCAAGGGTGTGGGGGAATTACTCAACCGATGTGGAAGAAGTAATTATAATACGGGTATCAAACAAGGGTTATCCTAATGCCTCTTATCATTTAGTTATTCCTAACTACATAAGTGTAGTCTTACTAGCGATCTCAGAATGCATCACAAAACAAGTTCTAGAATCTATTATACTACCGGTACACTCGCAAAGCATTAAAGATGAATGCTTTAATTCCTACAAATCTAAGGGCGATCCTCACATTTTGGGTGAAATTTAAGTGGTAAAGGGTTTTGTGTTAGTCATATAACTTCCTATCCATGAGACGCTTTATTAAGACTAATGGCCTACTCCTACATGTCATGAAAAATTTTAAATTTGGTGCCAAAATTACCCTAACTGATATTTCTCATGGTTTATTACACAAATGAAATTAGACAAGGCAAATAGTCAAGGATAAGCATAGTTTCAAAGTTTCCGTTTTAATTTCCCTCCCTACACTTAAACTAAACATTGACCCCAATGTTCCCCGAAAGTATCAAAGTTATGATAATGGAAGGTAATTAAACACGAAAGAAACTAATACTCCCCTGATTAACTCAGTAGGATCCGTGTGACGTAGTGGTTAAATCCTTCTTCAAGAAGAATGTATGCGTGAAAAGCTCCATCCAATCTTATGTATCTTCTTCTTGATAAATAAAACATGCACACTTGAAGAAAACAAACGAAACCTTCACGTAAAATCGGCGGTAACACTATATATGACTCTACTAAACTAGGATATAATGCTTGTGGAATGGATGTTTAAAGATTTTCTGGAAAAATAAGACCTGAGAAATTCCAAAAATTTATAAGTATCACAGAAAATGAGAAAATTTATAAGCTGTTTCTGCTCCTCCTGACGCCGTCAGGTTGCGATCCTGATGCCGTTAGGTTATCCTGACAGAAACTGGTCTGCGATTTTCTGGAAAAAATTCTGGAAAATTTATATCTTTAGAATCTGGAAAAATTTTCTGCAAAACATTCATTATGACTCGATACAAGCATTTGACTCTAACAAACACACATCTATATCTTTTTAATAACCGTAATTCTCATGTTCACGTTCTTTTTAAAAACGTGTGTAATCCTCCCTACACTTATTCCTTTTGTAAAATACCTTTATATGTAAATAAGACGAGGTTAAAGACAAAATAAAGCATTTTTACAAATTTAAACATGAGAATAAACAATCAATGAAAAAGATATATGACACACAAACAAGAAAACAATTAAGCATGGGTTGCCTCCCATGAAGCGCTTTTCTTTATTTATGAGTCTTGTAGCTAGACTCGAAGTCGTGCCCCTACGTACCTATATAAGTAAGCTTATCCTCAAGAATGTCATAAGGATCAAACTTATCACTTAAGTTCCTAGTGGTACGCTTAGTTCGACATGCCTTCTCAAATTTTTCTCCATCGGGGTCATAGATCGTTATCCTAATGTGCTACTCTCCATTACCATCACTAGGCGGTCTATCCCAATTCCAGTTATGCTTAGGCTTATCGCTCTCAACTTTCCACTTATTCATGACAAGGTTGACGGGCAAGCTTCCTAGGAACTCGGTCATCTTCCTAATCACTAAGGCGTCCTCGAATGGGTTCACTTCCATGTCCCTAGCCAATTCTTTTTCATGGAAAGTTGCTTTACTAGAAAAGGCTTCATCTACACAGAAAGGTCATTGGGGGCCTAAGAAGTCCTTATTAATCCAAGGTCCATATCTAGATGGCGTTCTATCCAACCTGATCTCATGGGGGATTTCCTCTTCCTTGTAGTAAATATGCTTTTTGACATCGTAAATTGACCTAGCACTCTCTTCTCCTACCACTATTTTAAACATCTTACAATCAATGATGGCACTAGCGGTAGCTAAGAATCCCCTTCCTACTAACAATGGGCATGTCGGGTCCTTATTCATGTCTAGCACATGGAAATCCGCCAAGAGTCAATTCTCCTACGTGTACTACCATGTCTTATATTATCCCTACCGGATATGCAATACTACCGTCCGCTAGACCTAAGATGGTTTCTGTTGGTTCTATCTTACCTAAGTTAAGGCTTCTATAGAGGGACAACGGAACAAGATTGATGCATGATCCTAAGTCGGCTAGAGCATCGAGAGGTTTGGAGGTTCCAAGCCTACATGAAAGAGTGAATAGCCCAGGATCATCTAACTTCTTAGGTAAATTATTTTGCGCAAACGCGGACCCATGTTTTCCAAGTTTTAGTTCTCGCTCATATTTTTCTTTTAAAGCATTGTAGTAGGGTGCATGAGCTAAGACTTCAAGAACCGTGTTAGGTATTGGAAATTCCATAGTGAAGTGTCCGTCACCCCAAATGTGACAACTCGTAATTTCAGGTCATTTTACAAACTTTGAAAATTTTTACTACTCATCTCGGGATTTTACTATTCATCGGTTACTATTCATCATTTTCGAAGTCGATTTGATATTCTGAGAAAGTATTTCAAATTTTTACTATTCACAAAACACTATTCATTCCCGGAGAAAAATCACTATTCATGATTCACTATTCATCATTTATCATAAACTAGGTTTACGAGTATCAAATTCGCGTAACCTTAATGGTTTAGCTGCGAATTCATGAACATATTATCAAGGACATTTCATATAGACTAGATTTAGTCTACATATCATTAGTAATGTCATCATCATATTAGTTCATGCATTGTTTTGCATATTTCATTAAACGTTTATTTTCCTATTAAATAAACGCTATCGCATAATCATTTCTTTTGAACATTTGATCCGACACTTCCAAAAATTATCCTAATATATTTTTATACTTATTTTAATATTATAAAAATTATAATGTTAGTTTACCCGGTGTTTTAAACTTATTTTGTATATAAACTGTTATATATATATATTTACGACGGTTTTCGTAAATACTACTCGATAATTATTATTTCACTAAATTTTTGTAAGAAATGCATTTTTATAATTTTTACGACTTCGATATATTTTATTTTGTTCCGTTAAAATTTATTTATAGCTAACGCTACCCTAAATACTTAATTATATACACAAATTACCTATATTACTTAAACATTTATACACTTACATAAAAAAAAATGCATCACCTAGTTCCCTATTTTCATCTTGTCGACACTTTCCTCTAGTCATCAAGTTACTTGTACAATTTGACAACTAAATTACCATTTACCCATTGTTAAGATATTTATTATACTTGCAAATTTATTTTACAAAAAGAACACATACAAAACACAATTTAAAAGGTGAAACCAAAATCAAGAAGCTCTCTTCTTCATCCTTATGATCAGCCATGCTCAAGAAACCAAGAGGAACCATAAAATTTTTCTAGCTCAAGTATTCATCAAGTTCTACTAGTTATATATCTTAAGGTTTTGAAATATAAACCACTAGGTTGATTATGTAATTGCAATAAAAATCTCTTCATCATTCAAGTAAGCATTTCATGATCTTCATAACTCTTTCATATTCATATTTATGTTATTTCATCATTTTTGCAAGAAAACATGCAAGTTACATGTGAATCTATACCACTTTTTTTGTTTCTAGTACTTATAATTAATAAAATCGTCCTATAATAACCCCTTGAAACATATCTTTTTTGATGATTTCTAGGAACCCATGACACCCTAAGAAGGTGTATGGTAGGTTTAGAATATCTTTGACATTTATTTGATGTGGTTGGAATAAGTATTACGCGAGAAAAATCATTTTTGACAACAATAAATAGTGGTCTGATCTTATTTGTGAAATCTGGAAATTTCGACAGTTTTCAAAATATTTTGGGCTAGATATTCAGAAAATATACTTTAAAACGAAAATGTGGCCGCTTGAACGGATTAAAACGGAGTTATAATGAACAAGTTATGCTATTTTTAAGTTTAACGACAAAAACTATTTTTCCGGAAAAATCAGCATGCTGTCAAAGTTTTTACGAGTCAAAAATGAGTCTTAAGCGTTATCTAAATGAGTCGATTTATCAAAAATGTATTAGTATAATTTAACACGAAGCTAAGGACATATAAAACGTAGAAAACGGACTTGTAACGACTAAATTACACGCGTTTAAACAAGGTTGTCGTAACTATTTCATATAAGCATAACTAATATATTTTCTGAAAGCCAAAAATTACAGCCGCTAATGACCATGTTGGGAGTTGTTTTTAACATCGATGGAATACTTTTTATAAAATGATGTCTTCTAGTAAAAGTAAGTTCGCCTAGCCTATTTTCGAAAATGTCCAACCGTTCGTCAAACGGAGTTGTAATGAATAAAATACGGTCACTCAAACTTTGCCGAAAGTTACCCTTAAACAATATTTTGGGTACAAGTACCCTACTTTACCTATGTTTTTCTCCATGATCGAGACCTCTATGATGAAAATGTAAAAGCTAAGACTTTTAGATAATGCTACAAGTTTTCCAAAACAATTGAGTTTGTTTTCTAACACTCGATATTCACTATTTTACGACCAGCTTTTCGAGGTCATTTAGTCACTTTCACAAATTATCAAAGTATATTATTTTGCGACGAAAAGCTATAAATTCTTGATAAATCACTAAACGACTATCGTAGGAGGTTGTTTCAATGTAAATACTTGTAAAGAATTTTATAATATGACGAGATGTCATAAACATATATTTCGACGATAAACATTATTTTCAAATGTACAAGTGGTGTGGATATCATATGAGTTTGCATGCACGACATTGTTTCATCATTTACATTAGAACATATCATTCATAATAGGTCGCGGTTAGAGGTTGCGCCTCATTTCAGTATTGCCATTATATCATCATAAACATTGCACCAGGTGAGTTTTCATAGCCCCATTTTCAATTGTTTTATACTATTTTTGGGGGAGATACATGCTCAACTACTTGCTTTATTTTAACTTCTACATATTACTGTGAGTTTTCATAGCCCCACTTTCAATTGTTTTGTACTATATTTTGTGGGAGATACATGCTCAACTACTTGCTTTTATTTACCCGAGTACTTTAAACTTTTACGGATTATTGTGAGTTCCATACCCCATTTTCAATCGTTTTGTACTATTTTTGGGGGAGATGCATGCTCAACTATTTTCAGTTACTTTCATAAGTATTTTAAATTTCTAAGGATAACTTCTATCATGATTACCATTGTTTCAAAAACCGAATGTGGTACTATACCAATTGTTCTTGTTTGCGTGCTATAATTCTACGTCGAATAATGTTCTATATCAGTTGACTACTAATACATTGAGTCAGGTGCTATTGATTATGTGCTATAGTTCTACGTCGAATAATGTGCTATATCAGTTGACTACTGATACATTGAGTCATGTACTATTGATTATGTGCTATGGTTCTACGTCGAGTTTGGTACTATTTTTAATTCATTTAACATCATGTGCTTGAACATAAACTATACACATTTTGGCAGTGGGTTGCAAACACACAAGTTGCAAGTTTTGTATGGGCGGAACTTGGAACTGAGTGGATTTACAATGCCTTTGCTGCATAAACAATTTTGAAAGGCTTTACATTTCAACACAAACTCTATGAACTCACTCAACCTTTGTGTTGACACTTTTAAGCATGTTTTATCTCAGGTATCTAAGGCATACACTTCATGGCATGCATGTAGACTTATCATAGAGTCGTGGTGACGACGCATCTCACATGGGATTTATACACTTTAAAAACATTGTTTGGCTTGTATCAAACTTATTTCCGCACACGTTGATTTTCATTTGGGACCTACACTTTGTAAACTCTAATTATTTTACTCAATCAAATGATATATTTTCCAAACGACACTTTAGGTCGTTCGATATAACTGTAACTTTGATGCTATGACAGTCACCCCCAGGAATTCCATTCTGCTGCAAAACAGGTAATTTGGGGGTGTGACAGATTGGTATCAGAGCATCGGTTATAGAGAAATAGGTCGCATCATTGACCCTAGACTATAACTACATCATCATAGCATCTCATCATTTCATCATAAGTTCATATTCACTATACATGCGGGTTTATGACTCAACACCAAACATCATATGAGTCAATTAATCCAAGCATCGGATAGTTACTCCTAAATTATACATAGCCTGATCACCTATGTCTAATTCAGGAAGAATCATGCAATGAAGGGAGTAGTAGTCTCATATGTGTAAGCAATTCCGTAATCGAGCCAAATTTTCAAAAGACATCCTTCAAACCAATTTAGCCTAATCTCATGACAGTTCTCGTTTGATGAGTTGTGAGATTAAGTAAAAATCGGTTACCTAAAAGTCTTTTGAGGGTTTTGCTCGAGAATGGGAAATTTTGCCACATCAAACCTTAAAACGGAGAGACCAACACGAACTGAATTTAGGGACTGAATTCTATTTTGGGTGGGCGAATGTGACAACTCGTAATTTCAGGTCATTTTACAAACTTTGTAAATTTTTACGATTCATCTCAGGAATTTACTATTCATCGGTTACTATTCATCATTTTCGAAGTCGATTTGATATTCTGATAATGTTTTTCAAAATTTTACTATTCACGAAACATTATTCATTCCCGGAGAAAAATCACTATTCATGATTCACTATTCATCATTTATCGTAAACTAGGTTTACGAGTATCGAATTCGCGTAACCTTAATGGTTTAGCTGCGAATTCATGAACATATTATCAAGGACATTTCATATAGACTAGATTTAGTCTACATATCATTAGTAATGTCATCATCATATTAGTTCATGCATGGTTTTGCATATTTCATTAAACGTTTATTTTCCTATTAAATAAACGCTATCGCGTAATCATTTATTTTGAACATTTGATCCGACACTTCCAAAAATTATCCTAATATATTTTTATACTCATTTTAGTATTATAAAAATTATAATATTATTTTACCCGGTGTTTTAAATTTATTTTGTATATAAACTGTTATATATATATATATTTACGACGGTTTTCGTAAATACTACTCGATAATTATTATTTCACTAAATTTTTGTAAGAAATGTATTTTTATAATTTTTACGACTTCGATATATTTTATTTTGTTCCGTTAAAATTTATTTATAGCTAACGCTACCCTAAATACTTAATTATATACATAAATTACCTATATTACTTAAACATTTATACACTTACATAAAAAAAATGCATCACCTAGTTCCCTATTTTGATCTTGTCGACACTTTCCCCTAGTCATCAAATTTACTTGTACAATTTGACAACTAAATTAACATTTACCCATGGTTAAGATATTTGTTATACTTGCAAATTTATTTTACAAAAAGAACACATACAAAACACAATTTAAAAGGTGAAACCAAAATCAAGAAGCTCTCTTCTTCATCCTTATGATCGGCCATACTCAAGAAACCAAGGGGAACCATAAAATTTTTCTAGCTCAAGTATTCATCAAGCTCTACTAGTTATATATCTTAAGGTTTTGAAATATAAACCACTAGGTTGATTATGTAATTGCAATAAAAATCTCTTCATCATTCAAGTAAGCATTTCATGATCTTCATAACTCTTTCATATTCATATTTATGTTATTTCATCATTTTTGCAAGAAAACATGCAAGTTACATGTGAATCTATACCACTTTTGTTGTTTCTAGTACTTATAATTAATAAAATCATCCTATAATAACCCCTTGAAACATATCCTTTTTGATGATGTCTAGAAACCGATGACACCCTAAGAAGGTGTATGGTAGGTTTAGAATATCTTTGACGTTTATTTGAAGTGGTTGGAATAAGTATTACGCGAGAAAAATCATTTTCGACAACAATAAATAGTGGTCTGATCTTATTTGTGAAATCTGGAAATTTCGACAGTTTTCAAAATATTTTGGGCTAGATATTCAGAAAATATACTTTAAAACGAAAATGTGGCCGCTTGAACGGATTAAAACGGAGTTATAATGAACAAGTTATGCTATTTTCAAGTTTAACGACGAAAACTATTTTTCCGGAAAAATCAGCATGCTGTCAAAGTTTTTACGAGTCAAAAATGAGTCTTAAGCGTTATCTAAATGAGTCGATTTATCAAAAATGTATTAGTATACTTTAACACGAAGCTAAGGACATATAAAACGTAGAAAACGGACTTGTAACGACTAAATTACACGCGTTTAAACAAGGTTGTCGTAACTATTTCATATAAGCATAACTAATATATTTTCTAATAGCCAAAAATTACAGCCGCTAATGACCATGTTGGGAGTTGTTTTTAACATCGATGAAATACTTTTTATAAAATGATGTCTTCAAATAAAAGTAAGTTCGCCTAGCCTATTTTCCAAAATGTCCAACCGTTCGTCAAACGGAGTTGTAATGAATAAAATACGGTCACTCAAACTTTGCCGAAAGTTACCCTTAAACAATATTTTGGGTACAAGTACCCTACTTTACCTATGTTTTTCTCCATGATCGAGACCTCTATGATGAAAATGTAAAAGCTAAGACTTTTAGATAATGCTACAAGTTTTCCAAAACCATTGAGTTTGTTTCCTAACACTCGATATTCACTATTTTATGACCAGCTTTTCGAGGTCATTTAGTCACTTTCACAAATTATCAAAGTATATTATTTTGCGACGAAAAGCTATAAATTCTTGATAAATCACTAAACGACTATCGTAGGAGGTTGTCTCAACGTAAATACTTGTAAAGCATTTTATAATATGACGAGATGTCATAAACATATATTTCGACGATAAACATTATTTTCAAATGTACAAGTAGTATGGATATCATATGAGTTTGCATGCACGACATTGTTTCATCATTTACATTAGAACATATCATTCATAATAGGTCGCGGTTAGAGGTTGCGCCTCATTTCAGTATTGCCATTATATCATCATAAACATTGCACCAGGTGAGTTTTCATAGCCCCATTTTCAATTGTTTTATACTATTTTTGGGGGAGATACATGCTCAACTACTTGCTTTATTTTAACTTCTACATATTACTGTGAGTTTTCATAGCCCCACTTTCAATTGTTTTGTACTATATTTTGGGGGAGATACATGCTCAACTACTTGCTTTTATTTACCCGAGTACTTTAAACTTTTACGGATTATTGTGAGTTCCATAGCCCCATTTTCAATCGTTTTGTACTATTTTTGGGGGAGATACATGCTCAAATATTTTCAGTTACTTTCATAAGTATTTTAAATTTCTAAGGATAACTTCTATCATGATTACCATTATTTCAAAAACCGAATGTGGTACTATACCAATTGTTCTTGTTTGCGTGCTATAGTTCTACGTCGAATAATGTTCTATATCAGTTGACTACTGATACATTGAGTCAGGTGCTATTGATTATGTGCTATAGTTCTACGTCGAATAATGTGCTATATCAGTTGACTACTGATACATTGAGTCATGTACTATAGATTATGTGCTTTGGTTCTACGTCGAGTTAGGTACTATTTTGAATTCATTTAACATCATGTGCTTGAACATAAACTATACACATTTTGGCAGTGGGTTGTAAACACACAAGTTGCAAGTTTTGTATGGGCGGAACTTGGAACTGAGTGGATTTACAATGCCTTTGTTGCATAAACAATTTTGAAAGGCTTTACATTTCAACACAAACTCTATGAACTCGCTCAACCTTTGTGTTGACACTTTTAAGCATGTTTTATCTCAGGTATCTAAGGCATACACTTCATGGCATGCATGTAGACTTATCATAGAGTCGTGGTGACGACGCATCTCACATGGGATTTATACACTTTAAAAACATCGTTTGGCTTGTATCAAACTTATTTCCGCACACGTTGATTTTCATTTGGGACCTACACTTTGTAAACTCTAATTATTTTACTCAATCAAATGATGTATTTTCCAAACGACACTTTAGGTCGTTCGATATAACTATAACTTTGATGCTATGACAGTCACCCCCAGGAATTTCATTCTGCTACAAAACAGGTAATTTGGGGGTGTGACAGATTGGTATCAGAACATCGGTTATAGAGAACTAGGTCGCATCATTAACCCTAGACTATAACTACATCATCATAGCATCTCATCATTTCATCATAAGTTCATATTCACTATACATGCGGGTTTATGACTCAACACCAAACATCATATGAGTCAATTAATCCAAGCATCGCATAGTTACTCCTAAATTATACATAGCCTGATCACCTATGTCTAATTCAGGAAGAATCATGCAATGAAGGGAGTAGTAGTCTCATATGTGTAAGCAATTCCGTAATCGAGCCAAATTTTCAAAAGACCTCCTTCAAACCAATTTAGCCTAATCTCATGACAGTTCTCGTTTGATGAGTTGTGAGATTAAGTAAAAATCGGTTACCTAAAAGTCTTTTGAGGGTTTTGCTCGAGAATGGGAAATTTTGCCACATCGAACCTTAAAACGGAGAGACCAACACGAACTGAATTTAGGGACTGAATTCTTTTTTGGGTTGGCGAATGTGACAACTCGTAATTTCAGGTCATTTTACAAACTTTGTAAATTTTTACGATTCATCTCATGAATTTACTATTCATCGGTTAATATTCATCATTTTACTATTCATCATTTCCAAAGTCGATTTGATATTCTGAGAACGTATTTCAAAATTTTACTATTCACGAAACATTATTCATTCCCGGAGAAAAATCACTATTCATGATTCACTATTCATCATTTATCGTAAACTAGGTTTACGAGTATCAAATTCGCGTAACCTTAATGGTTTAGCTGCGAATTCATGAACATATTATCAAGGACATTTCATATAGACTATATTTAGTCTACATATCATTAGTAATGTCATCATCATATTAGTTCATGCATGGTTTTGCATATTTCATTAAACGTTTATTTTCCTATTAAATAAACGCTATCGCGTAATCATTTATTTTGAACATTTGATCCGACACTTCCAAAAATTATCCTAATATATTTTTATACTCATTTTAATATTATAAAAATTATAATATTAGTTTACCCGGTGTTTTAAACTTATTTTGTATATAAACTGTTATATATATATATTTACGACGGTTTTCGTAAATACTACTCGATAATTATTATTTCACTAAATTTTTGTAAGAAATGTATTTTTATAATTTTTACGACTTCGATATATTTTATTTTGTTCCGTTAAAATTTATTTATAGCTAACGCTACCCTAAATACTTAATTATATACATAAATTACCTATATTACTTAAACATTTATACACTTACATAAAAAAAAATGCATCACCTAGTTCCCTATTTTGATCTTGTCGACACTTTCCTCTAGTCATCAAGTTACTTGTACAATTTGACAACTAAATTACCATTTACCCATTCTTAAGATATTTATTATACTTGCAAATTTATTTTACAAAAAGAACACATACAAAACACAATTTAAAAGGTAAAACCAAAATCAAGAAGCTCTCTTCTTCATCCTTATGATCGGCCATGCTCAAGAAACCAAGAGGAACCATAAAATTTTTCTAGCTCAAGTATTCATCAAGTTCAACTAGTTATATATCTTAAGGTTTTGAAATATAAACCACTAGGTTGATTATGTAATTGCAATAAAAATCCCTTCATCATTCAAGTAAGCATTTCATGATCTTCATAACTCTTCCATATTCATATTTATGTTATTTCATCATTTTTGCAAGAAAACAGGCAAGTTACATGTGAATCTATACCACTTTTGTTGTTTTTAGTACTTATAATTAATATAATCATCCTATAATAACCCCTTGAAACATATCCTTTTTGATGATGTCTAGGAACCCATGACACCCTAAGAAGGTTTATGGTAGGTTTAGAATATCTTTGACGTTTATTTGAAGTGGTTGGAATAAGTATTACGCGAGAAAAATCATTTTCGACAACAATAAATAGTGGTCTGATCTTATTTGTGAAATCTGGAAATTTCGACAGTTTTCAAAATACTTTGGGCTAGATATTCAGAAAATATACTTTAAAACGAAAACGTGGCCGCTTGAACAGATTAAAACGGAGTTATAATGAAGAAGTTATGCTATTTTCAAGTTTAACGACGAAAACTATTTTTCCGGAAAAATCAGCATGCTGTCCAAGTTTTTACGAGTCAAAAATGAGTCTTAAGCGTTATCTAAATGAGTCGATTTATTAAAAATATATTAGTGTATTTTAACACGAAGCTAAGGACATATAAAACGTAGAAAACGGACTTGTTAACGACTAAATTACATGCGTTTAAACAAGGTTGTCGTAACTATTTCATATAAGCATAACTAATATATTTTCTAATAGCCAAAAATTACGGCCGCGAATGACCATGTTGGGAGTTGTTTTTTACATCGATGGAGTACTTTTTATAAAATGATGTCTTCTAGTAAAAGTAAGTTCGCCTAGCCTATTTTCCAAAATGTCCAACCGTTCGTCAAACGGAGTTGTAATGAATAAAATACGGTCACTCAAACTTTGCCGAAAGCTACCCTTAAACAATATTTTGGGTACAAGTACCCTACTTTACCTATGTTTTCTCCATGATCGAGACCTCTATGATGAAAATGTAAAAGCTAAGACTTTTAGATAATGCTACAAGCTTTCCAAAACCATTGAGTTTGTTTCCTAACACTCGATATTCACTATGTTACGACCAGCTTTTCAAGGTCATTTAGTCACTTTCACAAATTATCAAAGTATATTATTTTGCGACGAAAAGCTATAAATTCTTGATAAATCACTAAACGACTATCGTAGGAGGTTGTTTCAACGTAAATACTTGTAAAGCATTTTATAATATGACGAGATGTCATAAACATATATTTCGACGATAAACATTATTTTCAAATGTACAAGTGGTATGGATATCATATGAGTTTGCATGCACGACATTGTTTCATCATTTACATTAGAACATATCATTCATAATAGGTCGCGGTTAGAGGTTGCGCCTCATTTCATTATTGCCATTGTATCATCATAAACATTGCACCAGGTGAGTTTTCATAGCCCCATTTTCAATTGTTTTATACTATTTTTGGGGGAGATACATGCTCAACTACTTGCTTTATTTTAACTTCTACATATTACTGTGAGTTTTCATAGCCCCACTTTCAATTGTTTTGTACTATATTTTGGGGGAGATACATGCTCAACTACTTGCTTTTATTTACCCGAGTACTTTAAACTTTTACGGATTATTGTGAGTTCCATAGCCCCATTTTCAATCGTTTTGTACTATTTTTGGGGGAGATACATGCTAAACTATTTTCAGTTACTTTCATAAGTACTTTAAATTTCTAAGGCTAACTTCTATCATGATTACCATTGTTTCAAAAACTGAATGTGGTACTATACCAATTGTTCTTGTTTGCGTGCTATAGTTCTACGTCGAATAATGTGCTATATCAGTTGACTACTGATACATTGAGTCAGGTGCTATTGATTATGTGCTATAGTTTTACGTCGAATAATGTGCTATATCAGTTGACTACTGATACATTGAGTAATGTACTATTGATTATGTGCTATGGTTCTACGTCGAGTTAGGTACTATTGTGAATTCATTTGACATCATGTGCTTGAACATAAACTATACACATTTTGGCAGTGGGTTGTAAACACACAAGTTGCAAGTTTTGTATGGGCGGAACTTGGAACTGAGTGGATTTACAATGCCTTTGCTGCATAAACGATTTTGAAAGGCTTTACATTTCAACACAAACTTTATGAACTCACTCAACCTTTGTGTTGACACTTTTAAGCATGTTTTATCTCAGGTATCTAAGGCATACACTTCATGGCATGCATGTGGACTTATCATAGAGTCGTGGTGACGACGCATCTCATATGGGATTTATACACTTTAAAAACATCGTTTGGCTTGTATCAAACTTATTTCCTCACACGTTGATTTTCATTTGGGACCTACACTTTGTGAACTCTGATTATTTTACTCAATCAAACGATGTATTTTCCAAACGAAACTTTAGGTCGTTCGATATAACTGTAACTTTGATGCTATGACAGTCACCCCCAGGAATTCCATTCCGCTGCAAAACAGGTAATTTGGGGGTGTGACATTATCTAGCATAAGTTAGCTCGTAGACATATCGTTAGTTACGTTATTTGTTAGTTTATTAGTCAGTTATTAGCGTAGTTTAGTTTAGTGCAACACCGTAGAGGAAGGACGGGTCTTTACCCACTGTATGCCTGATCCACAGCCCGTCAGGAGGGCGTTTAGCTTGTAACTATAAATACCCTTCCCACTAAGGTAAGGGTGGTGCTTTTCCAATAATCTAACCTTTCATTTGTTAGTTTCTCTCTCTAGAAAACACCCTCTCCTTTCTTCATCTCTGTAACCATGGCTATCTTGTTTAATCATCTTCCTAGACCACCCGAATCATCTAAACAACATAAAATATACGATCCAACAATTGATACCAGAGCCAAGGTTTTGTTGTTTTGATGATTTGTTTGTTTTTTTGGTTCGTATATGCGGTTTGATGTGGTTATGCTTGTGTTGAATCTGATTTTGTTGGGTGTTAAAATTGTTTGAACATGGTCACTTTTATGATTGATATATGGTTCTTAATTGGTCATACTATACTGGATAAGTCTTAAGCAGATTTGGTTTTTAATGATATTAAAAATTTCTGAGTTTGTCCATCCAGTTCTTGTTATAAGCGAGTTGTCAATGTTATGTCCAGATTCGATTTTTTTTTCTATGCGAGTTGTCTTTTCCTGTCCAGATTCAAAGTCTATGAAGCGAGTTGTGGTTTTTTTGTTTTTTGACTTTTGAGTCAAAAATATTTAAAGCGACTTGTGGAAGCGAGTTGTGGTTTTTTTTTTTTTTTTTTACTTTTGAGTCAAAAATATTCAAAGCGATTTGTGTGTATAATTCAAAGCGACTTCGCTAAACTTTTTTTTTTCTAAAGTGAGTTAATAACAGAATACAAAAGCGAGTTGGTTTGGGTCAAAAACGAGTTGGGTTGTAGCGACTTGTAGGAATGAAATGGGGTAAGCGATTTGTGATGAAAAAGATGAAGCAGTTGTTAACCAAAAGGACCATATACCACTACATCATATGTGACTTGAGGATTAAAAACCCATCATCAGTCCATCTATACTTCAATATTCGAAACATAATCAAGTTGCAAATGATAAGGTAAGCAGAATCGACTCTAATTTAATTAAAATCCATCCTCCTTAACTTTCAATCTCCATGCTATCCTAACTATCCTACCCATCCTACATTTCAATCATGACTTGACTCAATTAAAAACAAGATCTCAGCTTTCATTCTTTCATTGTATATCAAGTCACATCAAGACCTCAAGGGTCTATCAATCGAAAGAATAATCCATCACTGATCCATGGGTTGACTATGAAAATGAAAACAAGATGATACAATGACTCAAACAAAACGAAAAGAGTAAACTAATTGCAAGATCTCATATTCTCTTTTTTGTGGGTTAAAGTGTTATCAAAGATCTTTCTTTTCAGATCCAAACAAACCCAAAAGAGATCATCATTGATCTAAAAGTTTTGATAATTTTCGAACATAAAGAGGTGTTCTTAACAATTATGTTAAAACAAGTCTTTGGTTCGACTCATGAATCAAGAACATATTTAAGCTCCGAATTGTAAAACTTACTGATATCTCGAAACCAAAACCATCCCTGCGGTATTGTCTCTCTTGCCATCCCTGTGTTGATATCAAAAGGAGCATCCAAGATGTAACTTTTTTTTTGTGGCTTAATAATGAGATGAAGGTTACTTTTTCTTGGATGCGTTTTGGGTAAGGAAGAGAGGCGTATTATTTTCTGGTGATAATCTGAATTGTGGTGAGAGAGAGATTAGGAGGGGGCGGAGGAATGTGGTGAGTAATATTAGGGGGATTAGGGTTAAGATGTGATATGGGAGTGTTATATACACGATATATTAGGGCAGCATATTGGCTCGGGCATGTGATTAAAAGGGTGGACACTACATTGATTCTTTTGGGCTGTGCAGATTATCACTAACATGGGCCTGATATTGTGACAAAACATCCTAATGCCTATATTGATAATTGGACACATGATTATTTGACCGTATCTTGCTTTAATATGATTAAAAATGTTGGACCTTTTAATGTGGGGCCGAATCTCTAATTGTGGTGATAAGAAAGACATGATTGTATCGTGTATTTTTTATCGTATATGTGAATGTTGTTAATAGAATTCTTCTTACAATAATATTGATTGGTATTTTGGTTACAAGGTTCACGGAGGATATTGTCACGGCTTGAGTTATTTGTTGATCTTTAATTATGTTCAAGGTTCTTGTCCGGCATTATTGTTATGGAATTGAAGTGACAGTTCAAAAGGTTAAATTGGAAGGACAATGGATTGTATGAGATTCGATGTTGAGATCTGTTGTGTTATGAGATTACTTTGGTGTATTGATGAAATCACGTTTATACATGTTTTTATATAAGAAATACCCGCATTTTAGCTTATAAAATAGCAAAGTTATGGCTTTCATTGCAAATATTACGTCTATTTGTTATTTTATTGTTAAGGTACATTCGAGTCTTAATGGAGAAAATGAGAAGCAAAAGTGATGATTATTGAAGAGATTTCAAGATATTTGTGACGATTAAAGAAAAATCCAAGTGAAGAATCAAAGCTTAAATTGAAGATTATATGAAGTTTAGAAAATTAATGTGAAGATTATTGCAAATTAAGGCTAAGATTCAAGCCTAAGTATCATTAAAGATAAAGCCCAATTTAAAGAAGACATAAATAAACAAGTCTAGCCCATCGAGACAAAGAATAAAATCAATACATGTCCCGTATTGGCCACCGCCTCTCTCTTCTAGAAGCTTGCAACGGTTATATCAACTCAACGGCTCTATTTCCCAACGTTCCTCTCAGTCCGAGAATTCCTATAAATTAGAAATGTCACGCAGCAGCTTAAGGGGGATTTTTTTTGAGCAACTTTTATTACTCCGTACTTTTTTCAATATGAATTTTTGTCTCATTTAAATAAGAATGTAGTATTTACATTAATTATTGTATCAAGCACACTTAGTGTGTGAACTGCGAGTTATGTTTTAAGTTTTCATAAAAATAAAGGCTTTAGCTTAATTGCTTTTGTCAATTGCTAATTTATTCTTAATCTTAGCTTATCTAATATAACGTTTGTGTCTTTAGTGTTTTACGGTTAAAATATTTTTACAAAAATTCATCATTTTTAATCTTTAAAATTTATAAGGTTTCAATCTTTTTCGTCAAAACATCATTTTTATCATGTCTTTTAATCAAAGTTTTAAACTTTTTATATTTTTATTGTTAAACAAGTTTTAAAAAAATCGAGTTTTATCATTTTTAAGCTTTTCACTTATGAAAGTTGCAATCTTTATCCTAAATCTCACCTCAAATTTACATAAAGTTTCAAGCTTTGGATGATTAGTAGAAGATTAAGGGCTATTAAAGAGTTATTAAGGATAATTATTGGCTATTAAGAAGTACTTCGGGTTAAGTATGGAGCTTGATGTGGTTTTAGTTTAGTGTTCTTATCGTCGCCGTTATGCTTAAACCATATCCGGTGCTCTCTTTTCCTTATTTTTACCTTCTTTTTATTATGGTAATGGCTATGTTTCGTTTAATTAGTTTTGCCATGCTTAGTTTTATTTTTATGTCTTTTAGTTTTAGTAGGATGTTATAGTAGAATTTTCCATTTAGCTTATCTTGTAGTTTATGCTTTCTTCCCTTGGTTATTATTTATCTTAGAATTCCCTTTAGTTTTTCTTGTAGTCTATAATTAAACATCCCAAAATAGCGATATCTAAGCATCCAACAAAGAACCAAAACGCAAGTCTCAAATTCATCATTCCTTTAGAATGACAATCCGGGAGATCAATACTTGCCAAGATACTTTTGTATTTAGGTTTGTATAATCTTTCCATTTTTATAAATTATTTTTGATTGAAAAACGACCTCTTTCAAAATGGCGCCGCTGCCGGGGAATGGTGCACGATTCTTGCGTTAAAGTTTAAGTTAGTGCCTTAGAGATCCTTTTACAAGAATTCCTATTCTTGTGAGAGTTTATTTTCATCGTTCTCGAAAAAAAAATACAAAAATAAAATAAATTGTTTTTCATTGTGTTTTCTATAAACATAAAAAACCCAAAAATATTTGTTTTTCAAGTTTTTTTAAATTATAAAAATCCTAAAATATTTTTCTTCTTATTTTACTATCTTTCATTCTATTTTATTCTTCTTTTCTTTTATAAAAACCCAAAAATACTCTTCGTTATCCTCTTAAATGTTTAATTCTTCACCATGTTCGATTCTTCACCATATCATCCCCATGATCCTCGGACCGTGGAGGACTTTTATCGTCCGTCACTTATTGGGAGAGGAGGACCGATCGCTCCGACAACCAATTTTGTATTGAAAAATCATATGATTGAGCATATTCGACAATATTGCCAATTCCATGGATTTGAAGATGAAGATGCGAACCATCATTTAGACAAATTTCTATCGATCACTCAATTCATCAAGCAAAATGGAGTTTCTCAAGATATCATCCGTTTGAATCTCTTTCCATTCTCTTTAACCCACGAAGCTGAATCTTGGTTTTATACTCTTAAAACTCATTCAATTCATACATGGGAAGAGATGTTCCTCAAGTTTCTTTCAAAATACTTTCCATATTCTAAAATGTTGCAGCTTAGGAAAGACATTCTAAATTTCCAGAAATTGTCAAATGAATCAGTATTTGAAGCTTGGGAGAGATTCAAATCATTGATACAGAAATGTCCTTATCATAGAATTTTGCTTCTTGATCAAATCCTAACCTTTTATCTTGGCATAAATATGATTGATCGAGACAAAATCATGTTGGCTGCCGGAGGTAATCTCATGCGGAAAACTCCTCAAGAAGCTTATGATTTAATCGAGAATATGACACATCATCATTATCAGTGGGACACCGAGGTCCATTATCACTCTACCACTAATTTGAGTGATCATCATTTTGATTACATGACCGCAGAGATTGCACAAATTGAGGTCCTTGGCAAGAAAGAAAATTATATAAGTCAACATTGCCAGCAAGGACCAGGTCATCCTAACACTATTTACTTTTCATACTCCGATGAAAGTGATGAGGATGAAACTTTTAAAGAAGAGAACTCAAATATAAATCCACTTATTGAGGACCCTTCAGATACCTTTTTAATGGGGGACAAGGAAGTCGAAGTCAATCCTCTTAAGGAAATTGATAACCTTGTTCCAATCCCAAGGGTATCCGGGGAATCCTTCGATCTTCCTGATTCTACTTCAGAAACATTAAATATGACTATCACAAATCCTTTGTTTGATTTCGATTCTGAATTTACTCTCAAATCAGATAATCTAATCTTTGATATTCAGAATAAGGAGAGTGATGAGTCTGATACGGAGACGATAATGGACGAGGTGCAAAATTCTAGCCCACAAAGTACCGCACATGTCCCACCTCCGTATATCCCTCCCGAGGTGTTTGTAGATCATGACCCAAAGAGCTTTAATGATAATTTACTGATTAATGAAAATGTGAGATTCACCTTTAAGGATAGCCATTATCTTTCTCTCACATATGTTATCAGAATTTTCCTTCCTTTTCTCACATATGATCTGAATTCTCCTCTTCTTCACGCTTTTAGGAGTGAGGACACCATTTTTGACCCCGGCATCTCAACTTATAATTTCTATTTAGAGCCGTGGGCATCTCATCGGGGTGGAACTTTCATATGCTTCAATGTTTATCCAAACATCTTGAATGAAAGTCCGACGGAGATTTTCTCTTCCACTTGCTTCCCCGTGACTGATTAAATTCGGGGCGGGTCAAGCTAACGACTCGATAAAAAAATAAGCGCTTCTAAGGAGGCAACCCGTGTTTTCAAAATTGAATAAGTAATTTATCTACATTTAGGTTTATGTTAAAGTAATTTTGTTTTTCTTTTATTTAGGAATAAAACCTAGCTGTAGTGTTTTTGTCCTTATATTAGTCCCTCTACATCATTATACTATGACATTTCTTTTGAGTTTCAGGACTTGTATGAAATTGTCACATTTTGGACGTGATATTTGGACATGGAACACAATGGGCATTTATCTTCTACATTATTATTTGCTTCGGTCAGATTGATTCCCGGGATCATGTTATTTTTTTCTTAGAAGTTGAGGTTGAGCTCGACTATGCTTATTCGTTTACTACCGATCTGCGAGCCTAAACTAGGGAAGTTTTTATGTTCTCTGATAATTATTTGAATTGCTTTTGACTCCCGTCTCCACACTTTTAATTCCACATTGCTCTTTTTCGTTCTAAGTGTTGGGTACGTCCCATTATTTAGAATATCGATGACGATGTTTGATTCTAAGTATTGGGTGGGTTTTGATCGCATTTGTACCTACTTGTTTGTTTTTGAGCAACCCCAAAGTTGTGCCAATTTTTTCAAAAATTTTTAAAATGTTTGCCAAATTTTTAGAATTTTGCCAAAAATTTTAAATTGTTTTGGAATGAAAAAAAAGAAATAAAAAAAATAAAAAATAGTAAAAATGAAATAATGGTTTTATTTTGGGGCGTCGTCGAACGTTGAGCTTTTTAATAACTCTTAACTTAAATTCATATCAGTTCTTGTTTGATGAGATGTGAGATTAATTAGGAATCAAGTTTTTACTTAGCTTAAGGTTTTTGATGATTTTGCTCGAGGACGAGCAAAGCTTAAGTGTTGGGTAGTGATGAAATCACGTTTATACATGTTTTTATATAAGAAATACCCGCATTTTAGCTTATAAAATAGCAAAGTTATGGCTTTCATTGCAAATATTACGTCTATTTGTTATTTTATTGTTAAGGTACATTCGACTCTTAATGGAGAAAATGAGAAGCAAAAGTGAGGATTATTGAAGAGATTTGAAGATATTTGTGAAGATTAAAGAGAAATCCAAGTGAAGAATCAAAGCTTAAATTGTAGATTATATGAAGATTAGAAAATTAATGTGAAGATTATTGCAAATTAAGGCCAAGATTCAAGCCCAAGTATCATTAAAGATAAAGCCCAATTTAAAGAAGACATAAATAAACAAGTCTAGCCCATCGAGACAAAGAATAAAATCAATACATGTCCCGTATTGGCCACCGCCTCTCTCTTCTAGAAGCTTGCAACGGTTATATCAACTCAACGGCTCTATTTCCCAACGTTCCTCTCAGTCCGAGAATTCCTATAAAATGAGAAATGTCACGCAGCAGCTTGAGGGGGATTTTTTTTTGAGCAACTTTTATTACTCCGTACTTTTTTCAATATGAATTTTTGTCTCATTTAAATAAGAATGTAGTATTTACATTAATTATTGTATCAAGCACACTTAGGGCTTGTTTTTTTTTTTTTTTTGGATTAAGTGGGTGGGTCCCTTTCTGTTAATAAGTCTTAATGGGGAGGGGCACCCTTTGGTTTCTCTCTCCATATAAACTATTTAACAGAAAAAGAAACATATTATATGTGTGGCCCCACCACTATCTCCCCATTAAGACTTATTAACATAAAAAAGAAACACCCCCTTAGTGTGTGAACTCATGAGTTATGTTTTAAGTTTTCATAAAAATAAAGGCTTTAGCTTAATTGCTTTTGTCAATTGCTAATTTAATTCTTAATCTTAGCTTATCTAATATAACGTTTGTGTCTTTAGCGTTTTACAGTTAAAATCTTTTTACAAAAATTCATCATTTTTAATCTTTAAAATTTATAAGGTTTGAATCTTTTTCGTCAAAACATCATTTTTATCATGTCTTTTAATCAAAGTTTTAAACTTTTTATATTTTCATTGTTAAACAAGTTTTAAAAAAATCGAGTTTTATCATTTTTAAGCTTTTCACTTATCAAAGTTGCAATCTTTATCCTAAATCTCACCTCAAATTTACATAAAGTTTCAAGCTTTGGATGATTAGTAGAAGATTAAGGGTTATTAAAGAGTTATTAAGGATAATTATTGGGTATTTAGAAGTACTTCGGGTTAAGTATGGAGCTTGATGTGGTTTTAGTTTAGTGTTCTTATCGTCGCCGTTATGCTTAAACCATATCCGGTGCTCTCTTTTCCTTATTTTTACCTTCTTTTTATTATGTTAATGGCTATGTTTCGTTTAATTAGTTTTGCCATGCTTAGTTTTATTTTTATGTCTTTTAGCTTTAGTAGGATGTTAGAGTAGAATTTTCCATTTAGCTTATCTTGTAATTTATGCTTTCTTCCCTTAGTTATTATTTATCTTAGAACTCCCTTTAGTTTTTCTTGTAGTCTATAATTAAAAACCCCAAAATAGCGATATCTAAGCATCCAACAAAGAACCAAAACGCAAGTCTCAAATTCATCATTCCTTTAGAATGACAATCCGGGAGATCAATACTTGCCAAGATACTTTTGTATTTAGGTTTGTATAATCTTTTCATTTTTATAAATTATTTTTGATTGAAAAACGACCTCTTTCATGTATACATTTTCATGGATAATATTTCGTCACGGATGGAAGTGTTATTTGAACAAGGTTGACTAGGGGGTTGTTTATACCGTATTTCATATTTAGATGTGAAGTGAGGTTTTCCGGACGTGTTTACTTATTTCATCTTCTTTCTTTCTACCCTTCCGCAAAGATTACTTATTTGGGCATTTATAGAGTGTGATAAAGACTTGGCTATTTAGTTACATTTGTGATTCTTTCTCGCTTAACCCACAACGTAACTATCACTTCGGTGTCTCACGCAATTAAGGATACGTCAAGAGGTTTTGTACATTGGGTACACCGTTTCTTCTTCACAAGGATTAGGACAAGCTTAAGTAACAAATTGGGCAAATTCTATTTCATGTTCAAGTTTGGTATATCTGGTTTTACTTCTTCTTGTGGTCACTGCAATAGCCTAATAAATACATGAATGGTGTGTTTACCAAAGTATTCAAAGAATGAGATGTGATCAGCAATTCTTATGTGATATTCGGTGCCACAAAATATCAATGATACTTTACAGTCTAAGCAAAATCTTTCATGAATCTTCAGCGTCAGTCATGACTTTTCAAGATGTTTGCTTATGACAAGAACTTCTTGTGGTAATGGTCGTACACGTTATGATGCTTCCAAAAGTTCGAAACCATCATGGGGGAGAAACGTGTACTTTGATGTATTATGGTCAACCTCAGGGGAAGTAGTGTATACTACTCGACTTAGCATGGTTTCTAAAGTTGTCTACATATGGGTAAAGAATTGTTGATGATGTTGTTGATGTTGGATAATGAACCGCTGATGAACCGCTGCATGTTCCCCTAAAACAGATATTCACCGAAACCAAAGTGGTCATAACATGTTCAAACTAACATTGTTTACGGTTTAGTCTTGATTTTGTAAAATCCCGCGAAAGAAACTATTTCTCGGTTTAAATCATAGATTTTTAAAATCCCGTGACAATGGAAACATCCTGGAAATAGTTAAGTGCATTTCCGGATCTATCTTATGGTTTATTCTTGGTTTTGTAAAATCCCGCGAAAGAAACTATTTCTCGGTTTAAACTATAGAATTGTAAAATCCCACAATGATGGAACCATCCTAGAGAAAGGAAAGTGTATTTCGGGATCTTATTTGATGCTGGTGCTACGGTTTCTACTTCGAAGAAGGGATAAAAGGGTGTACTTCATGAATTGGGTATTTTTTTGGATTGTCCTCATGGCAGTTTGGTTATTACATGGTTTTACGGGGTTATGTGCTTCTAACCCCGGTCGGGATGAAAACCATTATCATAGTTCACTTAAAACTTCAAAGGAGGCTAGATTTGAGCTTTTAACTAGAAGATGTGACAACGGGGTTAATTCACTATTATTTATTTGAGGTGGAAGTGAAATATCACGGGCAAGTGTACTTTGTGTCTGAAGGTATCGGGGATGGTTGGATGAAGATTCTTCAAGATCCTTGCTCAAGCTTATTATCAAAAACGAAGACTTGGAAATCTAGTTATTGTTGGGTGACTTTTTCCTTTTCTTTTACCACTTGGGTTAATTGGGCTCTTACCACCACAAAATAACTATCACTTTAAGGAGTTACGTTGTAGTGCTCAGTGTCAAATTCAATTGTGGATTTTCAAGAGGTGATGTACGTCTTATACTTGATGGTTGGTTGGATGAAGATTATAGAGTACTTAGAGATTCAATAGAGGATGAATTCTCGGCACCGCCCTTTATTACATATGTGCAAGTTTAAGTCACGAGTTCGGGATAGTTTACTTCAGAATCAAATTCATCATATTGGGTTTTCTCCATCAGCTGTCACGACAAAGAGCCTACTGAATGATAATGGGGTTGATTACAAGTTTGCCAAGAAAGGTTGAAAAGAGAGAGATTATGACGTTTGAACACAACAATTCAAGCCTCGTACCACTAAAGAAAAGAAATGTGTACGCTTCAGTGCGCATTATCTTCGGAAGAAGAGAAATCTTCTCAATTATGACCATTCTCATCAACATGCTTCATGCTTTTTTCCGTACGCTTTCAATTATCAAGTGAACCGGGCTACCGTTGATTGTTTTCTTATTCCACTTGCTCAATATAATGAAGATGGCGACATCATGTGCTAATTTTGCGAGGGAGAAGTGTGAATAAAATACATTTGGATGATGTTCACTTATTCAATCAAGAATGGCAACTCCGTATGCAAGTCTTGAGGGGGAGAAGAAGTGTGAAACTACTGCATGATGATTGACATATGAGAATTAATGGTCAAACAGCTCCAAACTCATGTAAGAATCGAGCTTCTTCTTATCGGGTCATCGTTACATGGAGTTTCTTCTAAGAGCCGTTGGTTGACATCTTCTCACGGACTAATGAGATTAATGACAAAGTGCTTCCAGCTGCGGGGCTGATTTCCTTGATGAACATCTTTCTGTTCTTGTTTGATTGGGAGGGATTTGAGTTAAGGGGATTTGCTTAATGTAAGTTAACGGGAATGCATTTGGTGAGAAAAAGATGTTAACATTCTATTCCCCAAATGGACAATCTTGAAGAAGGTCGAGTCTACAGTCTGTTCTACATTTTCTGATGCATGTTAGAAGACTAAAGACGAGTTGCATTTAATTATCCAAAGACTTCTTCAGATTTCGGTCACTCATCATAAAGATTGTCAGTTTTGGGGAGAGCACTAATTGGGGGAGAGTGAAATGTCTGATTTAATCTCCAATTAGACTTGCTCACACTGTACTTCAGCAAGTTGATTCTCACAAAGACTTCAAGCGATCTTCTCAAAATATTTCTAGTACATGAGCTTACAATGTGTTGCTGATTCTAAAGTGTCAAAACCAGCAAGGGGGGAGGAGACATACATCTAAAAGCACAACGAGTACACTTGACGAACTTAATTCTTCTAAGTGATTGAAGATATCCCGGGAAGACAAATGTCATGACCGCAGAGAAACTCAGGGTTTGACACGTGGCTTCTAGTGTTCTAATTCCAACTATGTGGGGGAAGAGATTGAAGAGTTAGTTTCTGGGGATAAAAGAGGTACACAAGTATGACATATTCAGGGGAGATAAATGTGTAACATGAGGGAGGTGTTATCAGTTATTCTCTCTTTGGGAATGTGTGTACTTCGGGTTCTTGAGCTGTATACACAATCATTAGGGAAGAAAAATGTGAACATTGGGGAGGTGTTTTCATTCCCCTCATGATGTGTATTCGGGAGAGTTCTTGGGTATTGGTGTACTTCGGGTTCTTGAGCTTCATACACGATTATTAGGGAAGAAAATTATGAACATGGGGAGGTGTTTTCATTCCCCTCATGATGTGTATTCGGGAGAGTTCTTAAGCATTATACAAAGAGGTTGACTGCATCAATTCAACTACTTGGGGGAATTGTTCTCTTGACACCTTTTGGAATGGATCGCTTCAGACTTCAGTGGAAAAGGAATTTGAGAAGAATTATTCAAATGTGGGATGATACGTTGCTGTTGTTCTATCTTGATGATATATCCCCGAACAGAGAATCAATGATTATTCTTAAAAAGAGCAGCAAGATTTATGATAATGGTGTGCTTCTTTGTGCACCTGGCTAAGGCAAGCTTGAAATAGAGCTTCGAATCTGCTCATCTAATGGATTTTGGGTTTGGGGGAAGTCAGCCAAAGTCTCTTTCTTTCAAAGGCTCATGTTCTATCTTCTATTCTGGAGCCTCGGAAGCTTTGGTGGTGGAAGTTTAAGAGATGATTAATTCTATCTTCTACGACGTCTGCCGATATCCTTATCTCGGTACTCGTATCATCATCTTCTTAAACTATATCATCTTCTCTATCTTTGTAAATATTTATCAAAAACCAAATACAAAAATATAAAACCAGCAAAACAAAATAGAAAAATATAAAACCAACTAAAACCCATAAAAATCAGAAAAATTGAAAAATACCAAAAATATTGTTTTCTCAAGACATGTATTCTGATTTCGATAACATCTACGGTCTTAGAAATGTCATTCAATAATGGCACGCGACCATAGATGAAGTTCGAGCAGGAGGTGTAAATATTTCTTTTCAAAACATGTCTCTAAATATGGCTTGCAGTTATGTCAGACTGTAACCCGTGCTTAAACCATGGTTTGCTATTATTTTAGATAGCAACCCGTTATTCAAAGAAGGAAAGTGCTGCGCTAAACCAGTTTTCAAAAATTTCGTGCACTTATCCTAAATCTTAATGAGGAAAGTATGTCGAATGACTGCTGTTCCTACACAAATGGTTTTCCTTCTATAAATTCTTCAGAAAAATATTTGTTGTTTCAAAATGGTGGAAAATGAGTTGCTTGAAAATCAATCAGAATCATAATTGTCATAAAATTGCAAAAACTAAATCAATGACTTCAGCTCTTTTAAAACTTTTCAAGAAAAAGAGTCATTGATTGAGGTGGAGAATATTTTTCAAATTTATATCATCTATCGGGCTTATCTAATTATCCTATATGCTTAACTGAAAATGAGGTTAACCTACGTTGAAGGACTAGGTGCCAGGATATAATTGTTAGGATTAGATGATTAGAGTTTGATGAACACATTATTCCCATGCCTTTACATGATCTGATTGATATGTTGAATTGACTTTTATTAGTTGATTGCTGTTTGGGTGATGTCGACCACCATATATCTGTATGTGTGTTCACTAACGTATGCATGTATATTGGTATATAAGAATGTTCCCGATCCGGATCCCACTATTGAATATGATTGGATGCCGAAAGGAAAGGGAAACTATATCTTGGGTTGACAAATGAAGAAACGGAGTTTAATTTGATCTCTATGGAGAGTTGGCATGAAAAAATGCAACGTAAGAGGTCTCACTGCATCAGCAGATGGTTTTCTTCATCATCAAATGAAGAAACGGAGCTTAATTGGACCTCTATGAAGAGTTGGCATGAAAAATGCAACGTCAGAGGTCTCACTGCATCAGCATATGGTTTTTCTTCCAACCCTCAGCAACAACAACAAAAGCAGCTCAACCACCTAACATATCTTTGTGCAGGATAATAGTGATGATACCATTTTATTTAAACAATTTTTGAATAATATTGTTTTGAAAAATGGAAAAATATTGATTTTGAAAATAAACTAGACTTAATTTTGGAAATCACCGGACTTCATTTTAAAATATAAGTCACTCAATCAACAACTACGGCCATGGATTGAGGGGGAGAGTGATTTCAAACTAAATATTTTCAAACAATATTTCATATATCAAGTCCGCTTGTACATAATAAGTGGTGATCTAAAGATTTAATGTTATGTCATAGTATGATTTTCTTTAAAACTCAAAGATCTTTCAAAATGAATTTTTTTTCTGTTCTTGTTTGATTGTGAAATTGTTTTATTTTACTTAAAGATCTCTTAAAACTATCATACCTGACACTAACAATCGTTAATGTCTAAAATTGATCTTATCAGTCATTTTTCAAAATTAAATTTTGCCACGTGTTTCCCCAAAAATTTCTAAATGATTTAAATCAATCGGGATCCAAAATCTCAATTGGTTTGAAATTTTTGATCGGGGGAGAGATTGTGATTTAAATCTCAAATCGGTTTTAAAAAGGGTGATTGTTTCTAAAGTACTCCTTCTTTCATGTGCCAAACGATTTCAAATACATAATGCACATAATTGTGGAGGAGCATTTAACCAAAAACAAGAAGAGTATTTAAACAAGGCCACATATTCTCCCATGTTTTCCAAACCTTATTAAATCACTTGGGATCCAAAATCTCAAAGGGTTTGATATTTTTGATCGGGGAGAATTTGTGATTTAATATGAAATTTGATAAAAGGTGACCATTTTGATTCAAATGTGCATTCTGCTCTCCCATATGTGCTAAACGCTTTCGAATCTCGAAACACATATTGAGGGGGAGCATTTCAAAAGAAAATAAACATTCAAGGTACAAAGATTTCTATGTTTCAACATAAGTACCTTGATTGATTTTCTAAATGGTTTCTATTGGCAATCGTGGAAGTACTTCAAAAACCTCTTGCCTCTATGTGATAAAATGATTTCAAATATCCTACGCACATATTGAGGGGGAGAATTTACCAAAGAAATTCAAATGCCTTTTTCTAAGGAAATTGTGATCAAGAATATATTTCAAAAGAACTCTTGCCTCCATGTGCTAAAAAATTTCATAATCATATGCATATGTTGAGGGGGAGCATTTCTAAATGATCAAAACAATTAAGGTACAAAATGCTTTGATATTATATCACAAGTACCTTGATTGATTTTCCAAATGATTTCTAAATTGGTTTCAAGAAGGAAAGAACGACCAATTTACTTTAAGCATGATGTTATAAGGACGGTTAGGTTAGGTATTCGTTCCCATGATCTCGCCAGAGCCGGAGGGATCTACCCAGGGATAATCCACTAGATAGTGTAGAAGTCCTTAGGTATGATGAAAAAAGGAGAAAAATGAGAATACGGGAAGAGTGCGGATCGACGAGCTAGTACTGGAATTTACCCAACAAGGTTCTAGTAATGAAGTCTCGGTAAGCACTGAAGGGGTTGAAGAATGAAGACTTGCTGTTTCACACAATGTGGAAAGTAAGAATATATTTTAAGAGTCCTACGCATTATCCTTGTGGTATTGCCAGAACATCCGAGTGATATGTCAAATATTCACAATGAAGATGGAAATCCTTCTAGAGCCAACATCAAACAAGCTCTTGGTGGGTGACATGTGAGATCTTTCATAAGATCAAACTTGTGACAACTAGAGAGAAACAATGGGGTGATTCATTTTTTAATTAACCTTGGTCCAGGAAATGAATTGACGAATACTTTTGGAAAAACTGTTCGATGTGCAAATCTTTTTTTCTCTAGCACATCGAATGTGTATTCATTTTCAAACACAAAAGTATCTCTGATTGAAAAAATACTTTTGGAAAAACCGTTCGATGTGCAAATCTCTTCTAGTCTCTAGCACATCGAATCTGTATTCTTTTTCAAATACAAAAAGTATTTTGGATTGAAAATTGATCTTTTCTTATAAAACCTTCATCGTATTGCAAAACTCTTTCTTCCAAGCAATACGCGATTGTTTTCAAATCAATTTTTCATCAATTATTGAATCTCAATTCACTGGTTCACTCACTCCGTGTTGTCTTCTTTGAGACGTTCCAGCTTTAAGAACAAATAGAGCAACTGCAAACCCTCAAGGAGATTCTTTGGAATTATACCTGATCACAGTGCAGTGAGTTGTACCATCAACATGGAACCGTGCCGGTAACTCAATTCAACGAAAGTGATCAAAGACACTTTCGTGTATTTTATTGCTAACTGTTGTTTGCGGGTACATTTGGACGGTTGCAGCTGATCAAAATTGAGAAGTCAATCCAAAGCCGCATGCTCACAGCATCCACACTTAATTGAAGATATCATGACTAGTGCATATCTACATAACCTGGCTCTGATATTTTTATACTATGCTTCTTCTACGCTGCTGCAAATATCATGAACCAGTAAAGCTTCCGCTACTCTGATGGAAAGATGTCATGATCCAGAATGTGTGAACATGTCGGTCCAAAAGTCACAACATCACATGAAGGCAACACTACAAAGGGTGATCTAGAGATTTACTGTGGCTAATGATCTCAATGAAAGCTCGAAGATCATCAAAGATGTGGATCAGTTAAAAGGCCTCCACTAAAAGTACAAAGCACTCTGACTATGAAGAGTCACTGCTAATGCAAAAAGTTTGTGAAAGTGAAGAATTCAAGTCTACGAGCTCAAGACTAAAGATTATATAGAATGCTAGGATTCAAAATGTAAAACATGGGGTGACCTCCCTTAGGGGGAGATTGTTAGGAATTGGAAATTCCATAGTGAAGTGTCGGTCACCCCAAATATTATCTAGCATAAGTTAGCTCGTAGACATATCGTTAGTTACGTTATTTGTTAGTTTATTATTCAGTTATTAGCGTACTTTAGTTTAGTGCAACACCCTGGAGGAAGGACGGGTCTTTACCCAATGTATGCCTGATCCACAACCCATTAGGAGGCGTTTAGCTTATAACTATAAATACCCTTCCCACTAAGGGAAGGGTGGTGCTTTTCCAATAATCTAACCTTTCATTTGTTAGTTTCTCTCTCTAGAAAACACCCTCTCCTCTCTTCATCTCTCTAACCATGGCTATCTTGTTTAATCATCTTCCTAGACCACCCGAATCATCTAAATAACATAAAATATATGATCCAACAAACCGGTTTTTCTTGGTGGAGTTCCTTGTACTCCTCCTCTAGATTAGTTTTGGGTTCTTGGTTGACGGGTTTCTCAAGAGTAGGTTGTACCAATGGTTCGGGTCCTTGGTACCTCATTTGGGATCGCTTAGAACCCGTGTTGATAGCATTTACCGAGTGGACCTTTGGGTGTGAGGGGCATGGATGTGTACTCTCCCATGGTGAACAAGAACATGAAGTTGATAAAATTGAATTCACTTTTGGGTTCTATATAGTATCACTTGGGAGTGCTCTAATTTCCCATTTATTGAAGGCTTTTAAGAGGGCGTCAAGCTTGTTTGTCGTCTCGCCTTGTCGTTGCTTGAAATTGGCTTCAAGCTTAGTCAATCGAGTTTCTTGAGATGACATGAATCTAGACGTAATTGCCTCAAGACTAGTGGGGTTCCCGGTGTTTGGAGGATTGAACCTATTAGGTGGACTAGATGAGCTTAAAGGGTTTTAATTTTGGTTCCACTAAAGGTTAGGGTGATTCCTCCATGAGGGGTTATAGGAGTTTCCTAAGTTGTTTTGTTCAGGCTTGAAAATGTACCACTTCTCTCCCGCCTCCGCGGGTACGCAGTGGGAGGCGTAGTCCGCAAAAGCTTGTTCGAGGAGTCTTGTGCAATCACGAGTGTCGTGGGGACCACTACACAACTCACAAGGTAGAGTGATTTTGTTCACTTGATGTGAATACTTAGGATTTTTGTAGGAGCTCATTAGGAATTTGACTTGATCTTCAAGCTCGAGCATCCTACGGTAGGAAGATTGTGAGTCAATTGGAGGCAATGAGATTGCCTTTACGGTTTTGGGCAACTCACAGGGGTCATTCCAACTTTCTTTGTCATAGAGAGCAAGGTCCTCTATTATACCCCACGATTCTTCCGCGTTGAGATCATTAAGTTTACCACCGGCCTCTTGGTCGATGGATCGCTTAGTTGGGAAGTTGACATGATCATAAAAGATTTGGACTTGAAGCCAAAGATCAATGCCGTGATTAGGAACTTTATGGAGTAAGTCCTTGAATCTAATCCATGCTTCGTAGAGAGATTCACCTTGACGTTGTTGGAACATCAAGATTTCATTCCTAAGCTTAGTAGTTCTCCCCGGTGGGAAAAATTAGGCAAGGAAACGAGAGGTGAGATCATCCCAACTTGATATGGAGCCGGCAGGAAGTCGCTCAAGCCAATTACTAGCTTAGTCCCGTAGAAAGAATTGGAAGAGACGCAAGCGCGTGGTCTCCCGAGTAGTAGCATCAAGGTCAATGGAATCGATGATTTTAAGGAAATCCTTAAGATGCTGATTAGAATCTTTGGAATGAAGTCCATGGAATGCACATCCGTTTTGCACCAACCGGATGGTGTCGGATCGAAGGGCCGTAGTTTGGGCTTTGTCGGGAAGCTCAATTGTGTTCCTATAGCCTAGGTGGCTTGGTTTTGAGTATTCACAAAGAGTACGGCCTCTTGGTGGGTCATTTGGTGGTGGGTTGATGAGTGGGGGTTGATTATTACATTCCATGATGAAAAGTGATAGGATTACTAACAAACATCACGAAGAAGGGGGATAGACTACGAGGAAGCTAAAAATGAGAAAAAATCTTACTTGACAGGTGATAACGCCTAAAATGAACATGTGTTTAGTAGAGTTATTGTTGGTTTTGTGCATGATAATTGGCTATATTTACTCATAACTGTTTCAAAAGTGCAAAAGATGCGTATTGTGTATGTATGTGTAGCCGTATCACTTAATGATGAAGAAATGAAGTTTTTATGCACGTTTGGAAGATTCTCGAGGAAGGAAGTCGAGCAAGGAAGCTTTTGGATTCAATGATTGGGAAGTACAATGATTTCTATGTATCTACAAAAGGAAAGATCAAGTTTTGCCTTGGAAATCATCAGCAAGAGCAAAGAATGAAGCGAATAAACAAGAAAGTCAACAAAAGTCAAAAGAGCAACACCTAGCCGTTCGGTCAGTGACCCGAACAGATCCGGGTGGGCAAATGGTCAAATCGCAACCGATCCGGTGCGGTAATAGCAGTTACACAAAGTTGCATTTATTGTTGCCTTAACTCCCCATAATCACTGGAGGCCGATCATTTCTTGCTATTAACTATTTGGGAACGTTTTTGGCCAGCCAGGGAAGCATATTTGGCTATATAATGAACCTAGTCCTAGTTTACTAGGTGTTACTCAACAAAAAGTTTATTAGTTTAATTCAAAACTAATATCAACCTTATTATTCAACCCAAAATCTTAGTCTTTACTGAAAACGCCCTCGAAGCAAGGAGGGAACCATTCTCATCCATAGTTTTGGTAATTTGGAGTTATACGTCGAATCTAGGTGATTGGAGGCTGTGGTTGCTACAATCCACCTAATTCTAATTCTTGTAATCACAAAATTTTAGGTATTCTATGAACTTTGTTATGGATTTCTATTCTCTTGAATTATTGGAATTACTTTGTTATGATTTGTGTTTAGTTATTATTATCATGGAATAGTTTTGGGATATACTTGTGTGTTGGGATGTAGTTAATCATTCTAGTGTTCTTAATATGTGATGCATGTATATATGATCTTGTTTAAATGAGTTTGTTGGAAAAATACTAGTCTTGGTTTGATTTGTTGATAAAACATGTTTTAAGAAAAAGGACCGAAATGATTTCTCTTGTGTTTTATTCCAAAAAGTTGAGTGACAAACTAGTATGGGGATATGGTGATTGACAACCACCATGTTTGCTTATTAAAACAAGACTAGGAACATTTTCATCACGAAAGGATCGAAAGATTCGTAAGAACAAGTTTAATAAGAACATGTTGCAAACAAATGGATTTTCTAAAGAATAATCATTAGGATAAGGACCGAAAGGATTACCTATATGTTTTTGTTCTTAGAATGATTTTTACAAACATATACCATGGTTGGAGATCATTTGCTTATGATTTGTGCATCATATCAAGAGTTTACACCAAACCTTCATGAACACTATTTGTGATTGATTATAGACTACACACAAGTATATATATTTCTTATTATTGAATTTCACTATAACATCACTATTTGAGGAAGCCTTGACAAGCTTTCTTGTTGGAAACTTTTCATCAAAATAATTTCAATAAAAAAAATCCCTTGGGACGATCTCGACTTACCCAACTTTGCTATCACGGACGAGTATACTTGCTCGTATGTGTTAATAGAATTAGACAGTTAAATCGTGTTTATAAATTTTAAAACTTGCACTACACGTAACACATCAAGTTTTTGGCGCCGTTACCGGGGATTTTATTTCAACTTTGATTTTCTGTAAGATTGGTTGTATTGGAATTGAATTTGGTAAAAAAAAAAAAAGTTTTTGTTAAAAGTTAACCGATTTGGTTGCTTTGCAACCGAATCCGGTTAGAATTACTGAGTGATTTTTATTTTTGATTTCATGGTTCTAGTTTACTTAGTGATTTGTGTTATAGTTCCAAGAGTAATTCTTGTCATTTTAGATCTTATTTACAGATTATGTTTTGTAGTTTAATGATTTCTTGGATTTATTTATATTTTCTTTATAGTTGATATTATTAGTTAATTAGTAATAGATTAATTCTAGTTTTTAATATTTATGATTAGATAATTATTTTTCAGTTATATGTTTAATTATCTTTATGGTAGTTGTTAATTGGTAGTTAATATAGTTTTTAGTTTAATGTTTAATTATTGAGTTATTAAGTATTGGTTAATGTAGAGTCTTAATTAATTTAGAGTTTAGTACACTTAATGATCTCTTTTAATTTCAATTAATATTCAATTTTAAAAAAATAAAAAAATAAAAAATAAAAAATTATTTTGTGTCGATCTAACCGATCGGTTGCAACCCGCAACCGGATCCGGTTAGCTTACTTGGTCTAGTTATTACCACCAACCGATTCGGTTGGTGAGCCAACCGATTCGGTTGGTGAGCCAACCGATCCGGTTGGTGCTCTCGATAAACATTTTTATGATTTTTAGATTTTGAGTTTTAACTTATGTTTTTAGTTTTGTTGAGTATCTTAACTTGCTTAGTTTATGTTTCTATAGTTTGTTCTTGTTTTTACTAACTCTAACGCTTATGATTCGGATTTTGTTTTGTTTTGTTTTGTCTAGTTTAGCTAGTTAGTATGGATAGTTTGACTGGAATCTCGGAATACCTTCGTACTTTGGATGAAATGTTTAAGGATACCGGAAGTTCACTGGAAAAGATTGGAGGTATTGATGAGTGTCTAAATACTCATCATTTTTGTACAAATTAGACTGCAAAAACATCTGAAAACACTCAGAAATGCATCAAAATGATAAAAATATCACAAATAAGTGTTTTATGTGTTTTAAATGCAAAACTATCAAAATCTGGTGAAAAACGTATCAAGTTTGCATAATTGGCAGTTTTAGTCCCCCTAGTTTCAAAAGTTGTCAAAAACAGTCCCTGGTAAAACCAAATAAAGAAAAATATCATTTTAAGTCCTTAGGGATTCAAAAGTTGTCAAAATTGGTCCTTGAGGTTTAAATTTACAAAATTACAACTTGAGTCCCTAAACTTTGAAATTTGGCAAAAATGGTCCTTTGAGAATTTGAAAATGTCAAAAATGGTACTTGTACTATTAAAGTTTGTCAATTTCAGTCCTTGTGTAAACTTTGGAGAAATGGCAGGATTGGTCCCTCTAGTTTGGCATAATTCAGTTTTGGTCCTTGTCATCTAATTAAACCAAGCCTTGTCAAAATGTTTTGGACCCCCTGCCACTTATACCATTGTGACCCTGTCATGAGCCATTTTGAACCCTGGTCAAACCAAAATCAAATCTCCACTTGCCCGCCACCTCCTGCTTCTTCCCCAACCCGCCGTTCGCAACACCATCACCTCAGCCCCCTTATCTCCTCACCTTTTCCACCACCCCCATCATCACTCAACCCACTACAATAAATGCCACCCCCCCCCTACTAGCTATATCACAGGCACAAGTCAAATGTAGCCTTCCCGCCAAAATGATTAAAATGGCCAATACACTCAAAACTCAACCATTGGCTCCAAAAAGAGGTGGGATTCTCTCTGAAGGCCACGTGGAGCTCATTTGAAGCATAAAAGAGGAGGAAGACAGAGAAGCAGAGGGCAGTTAGTTTATTTTCTAAAAATGAATGTCGTTTTTATTTCTTAAGTCTTAAAATAGATTAATAGTTGTTAATTCAAGTTTCTTTGTATCAAATTATTCTGTTTAAGTGTATTACAACTCCTTTTAAATATTAATTCAAAGTTGTGTTAAGAATTGTTGTTTCATGGTTACTGTTGAAATTTTCAAGTCCAAACTCTCATGCTCAAACCTCTAACAACTTATTTACAAGCTCAAATAAGCTTACACAAGCTTATTATAGCTTCTTGTGAGCTTAAAATTTAGAATAAACAAATTTGATCTTGGGTCAACAAAAGTCAAACTGGGGTAAGATTGATGCAGAAATTGAATTTGGTGATGCAGACATGGATTTGGGGTGATTTAGAAGCAGTGTGTTTGGTTTAGAATAGGTGGGGTACTCAGTTCTTGGTTCTCAGTTGTGCCTTGGATTCAAGTTGTAAGCTAATTTCTTGATTTTTGGCATTTACTATTCTTGTTCTTAATTTAGTATAATCTTTTCTGTTTCATGCTTAGTTGTTAGTAGTTAATAGTAATATAGAGTAAAATCAGTAGGTTGTTAATCAAAAAAATCATAGTTGCTAGTTGTTAATATTTTTAGTTAATATAGCTTAGTTGTGATTATCTTAGTAATAGTTGTTAAATCTGTATTATTTATGTTTATCTGATCTTAGTTCATCATAGTCAAGTGTTAGAATTCAGTTTCATGGTTTAAATCATTATTGAGTAACACTAATCAATAGAACAGTCCTTTCTAGGGGTGTTTGGATCAAGTGATTGCTTTGTTAAAAGTTTAGTCAGTGAGTAAAACCTGTTGGTTCATGATTGTTTAGTCAATTTGTGCTCATATCAGTCATAAAAGTGTGCTTGCAAACAACCAAAGTCAAAGCTCTTGACAATCTGTCTTATTTCATTAACTGTTGAAGGAGTTGAGAAATCAAATGCTTGTTTCATGTTTGAAATTCAGTAGCATAGCCTAATTTAGTTTCATTTAACCATATTACATCAATATCAGTTAACAAACTAGGATCAAAGCTCACCAAAGTCAAACTTGTCTCAATTGCTCAAAGTCAAAATATTTGCAAAAAACCAGTTTTTGGCCAACTAGTAAGATTTTTCACAGATTCAATCAGGCCAATTCCAATGAAACTTTGGGTTTTATAAGTTCTCTTGGTCTAGTTTCTTATTAGTATTTTTGTTGATTTTTATTAATTTTTCTTAAGCCTCAAATAAGCTCATTAAGCAGGGCTTATGTGCCTTGCTCACAACTCAGTTACCACTGAGATTTTCTCAGCTTATTGTTGGGGTTGTCCAGAGCTCCACAGAGCTTTTCCAGGTCTAATTTTTGGTTTGAAAGTAGTCAGCCATGTCTAGAACAAGTTCCAACATTTGGATTTTATTTTAAAACAACCTTATGGTGTTGCTTGTGCTTATGCTCAAAAGTGGTGCTCAGAAACTGTTTTAAGCAATAAGCTCAAATAAGTCAAATCTTTGCAATCAGCTTATTAGAGGTTAAGACTTGTTGTTTTAAGTTGCATTTGAGTAGTTTTATCATTATATAGCATCTGTGTCAGTTTGGTAGCTTGTGGTGATCATTTGGCTTATTTAAGTGCTTATTGATAAGCACTTACAATAGCAGTTTCATTTTCTTCCAAACAAGCACATGTTTTTCTATTTTTCCTAGATTCATAATATCATTTTAGAGTTTTCCTGAATTTTTCACATTTTTCCAACACTGTTTGCTATTTTTCTTAATTAAAAACAGTTTTTAGGTAATTTTAAATAGCTTTTAATACAATTAAATCAGAAAAAGTCCAAAAAAAATAATTTTTCAATTTTATTAAGTTTAGATAAATATAAAAAGTGAAAAAAGTAATTTTCCAGATTTTTCATAGTTTATTTTGTAATTTTTAGTAATTTAATTAGTTTTAAATAGTTTAAAATTCATAAAAAATAGAAAAATAATCAGAAAATATAAAAATAGTTTTGAAAATTCTTTTTTGTTATTTTAGATTTTTCCAAGTCATAATTTTATTTTTCTAGCTTTATTTCCTATTTTCTTGTAATTTAGGTTATTATTTAATAGTTAAAATTAGTTTTTAATTAATAATAATTAGATAAATAGTTATAAAAATAATTTTCTTTTTCTTAAAATTTCTTATATCATTAGGTTTGTAAAAATATCATTTTCATATTTTTAGGATTAATATTGTGTAAGTTTCACGCTTTTATTTATACGCCGTAAGTTTTAATTTAAGTTTTAAAAAACGTAAAAATCAAAACATCAAGATAAAATTAGTGATAGCATTTATTTAAGATAGTTTATCTTTTTAATCTCCTTTAATTTTCATTTTAGTCCCTGTAATTTATAAATTAACTCAAATTCCTTACTGACCACTATCCTTAGTGGTTATTCGACATCTGATTGTGTTAAACACCGTCCATCCTCCTCGGGACTTAACGACCCGAATCCACAGTATTCTCCGATCTAAATTGCAATTGGTGTGTGAGCTTTTAAGTTCCCACGGTTGGTCATTCACAAGTGGCTAGCCCCGCGTAAGAAAACTTGACGGTTTTGTGCCAATCAGGTATCTTGGAAGAGAGTAAGAAAGATTTGGGGATTGATACGGTTAATATGGAGGAAACGGGTGAAAACAAAGTTCAACTTCCCAAGAAGGGAAGAGTCGTAGTATTCACACAAGCACCTTTGACGGTGTATGATTCGCCACTAATGAGGTTTGGTATGCCGTGTAGCGTAGAAGGAGTAAGTGCTTGGGACGCGCAACTTAATATGGCTTATGGAGAGAACTACATTTTGGAGAAGGTTCTTGACGAAATTGGTCATGTACATTTGGACTATGAAGCATATGGAAGAAGGATGGTTAAAAATCTTAAGGTCAATATTCATGGACACATTTTTGAAACGTATTTTGTTGTGTTAGAGAGGGAATGCGGATGAACCAAATGTATGTTTTGGTCGAGACTTTCTTGTCACGACCAAGTGCCAAGTTGATTTTGCAATGGGTGAAATGAGGATTAATATAACTGATTTGGAAGAAGGAAAAGGAGTGAACAAGATGCTAGTGGAAGTGTGTGCCAACATGGAAGAGAAAGATGTGGAAGTAGTTAAAATGGGGAAAGCAAATCGGAAGAAAACTTCATCAAAAAAACTAACCCCAACTACAACCACCAACAAAAATGATTACACACCATCATCACCTCCCACTGCAAATACTTTCAAACCTTTAACCGACAAACAAAAAGAAGCTATTTTAGAAAACCTAGAACAAAAGTTTCTTGAGCTTAATAAGAAGAAACCGGTGATATTGATTCGGTAAAAATCAATAATAGAAGTTGTGTAGTATTACGGGGTAACTCAAACGTGTTAGGTTTGAGCACCGAGATCGTTCCGAACGAGGGTTGAATGGAATTTCCAACTCACGTCGCGATTATCGGGATTTGAATGTGTTAAAAAGGATTTTGAGGATTTCTAAACTACGGGGCAAGCAATAATAATAAAAGGCATATAAATCTACTAATCCTAAGGTGCAAACAAGTAATCTCAATTAAGAACGTAAATAGAACTAAAGACGCAAATTATTTTATGCCAAAAAAAAGTTTTCTAAAATGCAAATTAATCTATTTTAACCCCTAAAAGTGATCTAATGTTTTTTTACAACTAAAAATGTGATCTAAAAATTATCTAAAATTTAAAACTATTTTTTTTTGGTTTTTTGATTTTTGATTTTTTTGAAAATAGCGAAATATATATATATTTTTTTTGACTTTTAATTTTTTAAGAGATTTTTTTAAGAGATTTTTTTTTTAGAGATTTTTCTTTTTAAAAAACTAATTTACCTAATTAAAGTTTAAACTAAAATTTAAATGACAAACTACAACTAGTGACGATGAATATTAAGCTAAGAGAATGATACTAAAAAGACTTAACAAGCATCATACAAAAAATTAAACGTAACGGTAAACTAAGAATCTAAGCTAAAAAAAAGTAAGAGAATAGAACCCGATGATGAAACGAGAGGAATAAAACCACCTGATCAAATAAGCACAAATTAACACAAAAGTTTACAACTTTATTAATCTTATCAACTAATTAGTAAGTAAAGTTTAAAACTTTATTCACTAACAAGCTTAAAAATTACTAAAGTTTCAAACTTTATGTATTAAAAATGCTTAATGGCCCTTAAGCTCCACGCCTTATGAGGTAGGATCGGATTACACAAACAAAATCAAAACTTTAAGGGTTAGCACAAATATATAAATATAAGATTTTTATAATAAAAAGCTAAAATGAAAGATAAACTAATCTTAATAAATCAAATCTTAACCACCAAACTCTCTCAAGGAGATATGTTTCCACAAAAACTAATTTGGGTATTAAGGTCAAAGATTTAACATATAAGATTTTTTTTTATATTTTTTAAGCAAGAAAAGAGAAGAAAGTATTAAATAACTAAACAAATAGGAAATTTAAAATAAAATAGTGAACTTAAAAAAACTTAACTTTTTTTTTTCAAAATAAAAAAACTAATTAAAAACAGAAGAAAATAATTTCGGATTTTTTTTTAAAGGAAAGGAAATAAATTAAGGAAAAATATCAAATGAACTCCGAAAATTCCAAATATTTTTTAGAAACATAATAAAAGTGATATAAACTCACAGAAAAAGTTTTAGAATTTTCGGAATTAAATAAGTATTTTTTTTTCGATTTTAATGTTTAAAATAGCAAATAAATCAAAATAAATAGTAAACTAGTTCAAAAAAATATGAAAATTTCACACTATCTTAAGAAAATTATGAAAAGCTACCAGAAAATATAAAAATATTTTTTTGACGTTTTTTTTCTATTTTTAAAAAGAAATTCAAAAGTTTTTTTAAGAGAAAAATAGCGAAACAGTTTTGATTTTTAAAAAATACTAAAACAACTCAGAAAATTACGAAAATTGGATGACGAAAATAAAATATAGTTTTAATTTTTGTAAAAGACGAGATTTTTAGAGACTTTTTACTATTTTTAAGCTAAATAAAACAATAAAAACGTGAACTTTAATAAAAATAAACAATAAAAAAAACAAAACTTTTATAAAAATATAAATATGATATGTTGAGCGTGTGCACGGAGCGTATAAAATACACTCACACAATCTTACTATAACTCAACTATTCATGGGATATTTTTATAAAAAGTTTTATAAAAATAAAAGGAAATAAAAAAGATTAAGAGATGAGAAGAATAAAAAAGATGCAAAGATAATAAATAAGATGTACTAACTTGCAAGAATTAAAATAAACTTTTATAAAACTAAATAAGCATAAAAATAAAATACAATAGTTTGGGTACAAAATAAATAAAAGAGATTGTAAAAATGAGGTGAGGGGGTGGGTTTTTATAGACCCACAAGTTACACTTTGGCCCCTAATAATTTTTCATATTGACCCCTAAACTATTAGAGCTTGGTACAAAAATTCCCTAATAAAACTTGCTCCCCAAGTAAAATTTACAAAAGCTTAATAGCAGATTTCAATCTTGCGTTTGGACTTGGATTCTCTTGGGTACTAGCAGCTGCTGGGTTGGACTCTTTCTCTTTGGGCCTGCGCAGAGACTTGGGCTCGTGGAGAAGCTTGGCTGCTTGTGGGCCTCGGTTTTATTGGGCTTCGTGGGTTAGACAAATGGTGGAGATATTGATTTGTGATGCAAAAATAATTATTCCAACAATTTTGTCATTAGTGGGGTTTGAACCCAAGACCTCTTGCTTGATAAACATGTCTCCACCCACTAGACCAAGAGTCTTTTTGTGTTAATTGATGCATTTAATTTCCTTTTAAGCTCCTTTTTGTTTGTTGATCCATTTTCCTTCTTTTTCTTTTTAAACAACTTAATTAATTCTTCGTTCGAGCTTCGTTTGGTCTTTAAAATTTTCTTCTCTTGCCTCGATGCTCCAAATAAAATTATCATTGGTCCCGTAACTTCGTGCTCCTTCCATTCTCGTGCTCGTTTTTGTCCATTTTTCTTTTTTTTTCATTTTACAATATCCGTTACCTGCACATACATAAACACAAAAACACAAATATTTATGACTTTAGGGGTTAGTTTTTGGTCTTTTTGGTCCGGTTTTGATAAAGAAAAAGGTATATGTTTTCACATATACCAGTACTTCAAGATTATGTGCTCTACTGTAAGAAATTGGATGCGGTGATGCTAGCAAGGGCTAGGTTGGAAGATAAGAATCTAACAGAGGAAGAGAGAGATAGAATTTTGTTTAGAGGCATGCCACGAAAGGAGAAGGATCCGGGTAATTTTGTGTTGCCAATAAAAGTGAATGGGACTACACCAGTTTACGCCTTAGCCGATACGGGGTCAAGTGTTAATGTGATTCCCTATCCATTGTTTATGAATTTAGGCCTAAGTAATCCGCAACCTAATCATTCGAAGATTACTATGGCGGATAATTCTCAAGCCAAAGCAATGGGAGAGGTGAAGAATGTGAGAGTGCAAATTGGCTATCAACCGTATTTGCCGATTTTCTTGTCCTAGATATTCCGGTGGACAAGAGTTTACCACTACTATTGGGGAGACCATTCCTACGAACTTGTGGGGCAATTATAGACATGGGAAGAGGCACAATGACTATTGATGATGGGATTTCAAGGCAAACATACTATCCGAAACCAAGAGGACCAACTTTGGAATTTATGGAGGAGTTAGAATGGATGGAAGCAAATGATGTTTTGACGTGTTTTGAAGTGGGACGTGATAACCAAGGAAACCCAATGTATGGACCGTTGGCTGCGCCTTATTTGGATATAGAGGACGAAATGGAACGTGCATTAGCAGTGGAATTTTTCTATAACCCATTCAAGAACATACTAGTCTACAAGAAGTTGACCGACTTTTTAGGTTCTTTGCCGGTGCAACTAAAGAATTTGGAATGGAGACCCGAGGAGTCCGGCACTTACAAGAGAAAAACTAGAGATGGAGAATGGCATGTTAAGTTCGATATACTTTTTCCGGACGGAAGAAGATTCATGAGAAAGTTCAAAACTTTTGAAACATTCCGTGAGTTGACCGGAAAATTTCAAAGTGAGGACATCCTAAGACAAGAGTATTTCGAGGAATTCTAAGGAAAAGACAAGGGACCATAATAAACAAGCAATTATTTGCTTGAATTTCATGAACTATTTCTTTTTGATTTTATGCATTTAGGATTTTTGTTTCAATTTTCCATTTTTATTTTTATGATTGAGATTATTTGGTTAATGCATTATGACTATGAGTTTTAGTTTAGATTTGGTTTAGTTCGTTAGTATGATGATTTGAATTTTAAGATTGGATGATTGTTGAAATTTACAAATGGTGGATGAATGTTGTGTGCATCTTTAACAGGATTTTTGAGTAAAAATTTGTTGCTTGGAAGGTAAATGCCTAAGTAACATGAAAAAAATGAAAAATTTGGCAAAATGCATACCGAAACGGTTGTGTCCATGACTGAACCGGTTGCATACAAGTATATATACCAAAAATTTACTTTTCCAGAAAAACACACACACACACACTAATTCTCCAGCTGGGTTTTGCAAAATTCGTCCAAGAGAAGCTTATTGAAAATTGTTTAAGTTGTAGGAGAACATCATGGCACCCAAACAAGTAAGCATGTACATTCAATTAACTCAATTGAGGTTTAATTAGAGCATTTGATTCGAATTGCATATTAGGTCACTAATTTGGGGATTTTTGTTATAATTCGAATTAAGTTGTTATATTTTTGGATTGAGTGGGTAATTGATATAGGAATGCATTGCAAAAAGAATTGTATTGATTGATTCAACATGGATTGACTATTAGATGATTGAATTTTCGGATTTAATTAGGTTGTGCTAGTGAATCAAGTTAAGTTGCAATTGGTGATTCCTAATGGTAGATGATGTGTTTTTGTGAGTAATAGATGCCACATTATTAATTAGAACTTATGATTGAAGAGTATAGGTCTTATTAAGTTGAGTTCTAAGATGATGAATGTGTGATGATATGAGGTTTGGAAAGCGAATTTAGAGTAATTCAAGGATGTAGAAATCATTGAGGATGTTAGAATGCAGTCTAAGAGTGGATTGGAATTAGAAATTCGAGTGGGTAGTGGATTAAAAGGCAAAAGCCTTATGCAGATTGTATAACC
>OU343225.1:239874711-239918976 GCA_910596185.1 Chrysanthemum makinoi | reverse complement strand
GGCTCATGATAGAAAATTCCCCACGAGACACGGTTACGTTGCCTAGTTAAAGAGTTCCATTGTCGGTTTTTAGGTGACAACTAGCTCTAATAACTAACTTGAAGTTGTAAACACTCCTTGAAAAGGAGGTTAGACCCATGAAAGTACATATCTATCACAAGTTTCTCGAGATGGTACATTTACTGACTTTGATTCCCGTCAATTCATTGGTTCCATATGAGTCGAGCTCATTTTGAGATTCAAACAACGATCATTAAACTTTTTTGATCACATTTTAATCACGTCTTCTCCCCCTCAATAATAGCATATTCGTGATATTTTTGATATCAACGGATTAAACATCATCTTTAGAATCTTTTGGGGAGACAAACGGATTTGATTTAAGCATGAATTTGGAACATTTTAGTTTTATACTCCCCCTTTAATAAAGCATAATCAATTAAAGGGTTTTAGAGGGAGTTATCTTGAGCAAGAAGTATTTTGAAAGATTTTGAAAATCTTTTTGAACAATCTTGAAAAATGTGCTCAGGATGATGATGATTTCTCACCAATTTTAAATGTAGTGCATCAAGCGTATACCTTGATTTTTCTTTAAAACACGAGTTTTGATTTGAAATAATCAAAAGTCATCATTTTTGTCCTGTTTCGCATCAAGTATACTAATACCATTTTTGAAGAAATTTTTGAGAAACGACATGTTTTAGAAAATATTTAAAGAACTCTCGCCAAGCATCTGTGATATGCCCGTATCATTATTGAATGAAATTTCTAGAAACGCGTAATATCGATTATAATGAGAGACATGTCGTGAGAAGAATATTTTTGGATTTTTGATTTTCTATTGTTTTTGTATTTTTGAAATTTTTTATATTTTTATATTTTGCTTTTGTTGGTTTTTCAAATTTTGTATTTTGTTATTCAAAAATATTTACAAATAAGCTTTTGGAAAAATCATTTTCAAGAAGATTCGAGAAGATGTTCTAACTCCTCGGGGGTTAGGCTTCGCATTCCAATTCGTCGAACTAAATTGTCAAACCTTTCTTTTGGAAGGGCTATAGTAAATAGATCTGAGTTGGTAATCGCCTTCACAAAGAATAATTCAACAAGCACCTTCTTCCACATGTTCTTTTATGAAATGATAGCTGACTCGATATGCTTAGTCTTTGAGTGATGAACAGATTGCATGATATGGTTATGGCACTTTTCGAGTCACAATACATAGGTATTTTATCGAAAGTAAAGCCATAATCTTTGAGTTGTGTTCTCATCCATAGAACTTGAGCACAACACGCAGATAGACACATACTCAGCCTTCATTGAAAGTGCAAAGGTAATCTTGTTTCTTTGAAGACCAGCTTACTAACTTTTCACCCAAAAATTGTGCTCCTCCTGATGTACTTTTGTCAGAACTTGATCACTTGCGTGGTCCGATCCTAAAAGGCAATTAGATCAAACCGGATTCCTTCGATACCAAAGACCCTTGTGAATGGATGTCTTCAAAACGAAAGATCCTTTTAACCTCTTTGAGGTGCGCTTAGGCTTTGCTCAAACCGCTAATAAGCAAACAAAGAAAATGAATATCGGTTCGACTAGCAAGAAGGTACATGAGCGAACCAATCATGCTCGATATTTCTTCTGGATCAATAGGTTTCCAAATAAATCGGCTCCAATATTTGGTGAAGTTACCATTGGTGTTCCGACCGAATCACAATTATCCATACCATGATTTTTCAAAATCTCAGTTGTATATTTGGCTTGATTAATAAAAATTCCATGTGGGGATTGATGTATTTGTAAACCAAGGAAAAACTTTAGTTCCCCCATCATGGACATTTCAAGTTTGCTTTTCATGAGATTTTCAAAATGTTTTGAAAGATTCGATTAAGGACCCAAAAATGATGTCGCCCACGAATCAACAATCAAAATGTCATCATTGTATTTTTGTGTAAATAAGGTAGGATCAACCGTTCCTTTGGTGAAATTGTTTAGGATAAGAAAGAGGATGGCCAGTCATTATACCACGCCAAGGAGCTTGTTTCAAACCATAGATTGCCTTTTGAGTTTGTAGACGAGTCCGTCTGGATGTTCCATGTCTCTAAGCCTTCGGCCGACTCAATTACACTTTTTCTTCGTGAGTTCCATTCAAGAGCGGTCTTAATGTCCATCCGATAAACCGTGATGTTTTTTGTGAGCATAGGCTAAGAATATCCTGACCGCTTCTAGTCTCCCACGGCAATGACTCTCAAATCTATCCCTTATTTTTTCTCAGATCCTTGGCCACAAGACGAGCTTTGTTTAATTACGTTACCTCTTCATCCCTTTGTTCTTCCATAACCATTTGAGATCAATGACTGAAGTGTCAATTGGTCTTGGAACCATATCCCGTGAGTCATGTAGATGGTATTGAGAAGTTCCTCTGCATTGCTTCTATCCATGGTTCGCCATTGCCTCTAATGTTCTTGGCTCAATATTGCTAATTGAGCAGAGGTAAATGCACAAGTCGCAATCGGTGGCAAGTTGACGCCTCGTCGAATTGGCCGTGAAGGTTCACCAATAATTTGTTCAATTGGGTGGTCTTTGTCCACTTGAGTAGAAGGATACCGTTGGTTAAACGTGATGCGAAGTTATATGGTTCTCGTAAGATTGAAGATGATTCAGCTGATTCCGTAGCAAACGGGTTTTCAAATAAGTCTGCATCTAACGTTGCATCGCTTTGTGAAGGTTCTCCTTGAAATGATATGTTTTGGTTTTGCTCATCAACTGCTGGTAAAATGGGTGCAATAACTGGAGTAGATGTAGATGATGTTGATTGAGTTGGTGCATTTGTTTCGACCGTGGTGGATGCATCTTCTGTTGGTGGTAGTGGATGATTTTGAGCGGGTGCAGCAGAATGATGGTTTGATGCATTTGTCGAAGTTCCACCATAGTATTCATCGAACATTAACTCAAAGAAATTCTCCCATTCTTGTTCATGAGGTTTTTCAAATGAAGTTGATTGAGCTCTTTGAGGTAATGCAGTCCTGAACTGATGTATCCACAAGTCTGCGAGTTTAGTGCGGGTTCTAGAGCGAGTCTCTCAGAAGCCATATGTGAAATTTCATCAAAATTTACATTCATCGTCTCCATGATCCTCCTAGTTCTCCTATTATACACCCTAAATGCCCTCGAGTTATCTGAATATCCAATGAAGATTCCAATATCACCTTTTGCTTTAAGTTTTCCAAGATCTTCTCGCTATTCGTAGGATAGCACAAAGCCAAACATGTGAAAGTAAGAGATATCGTTTTCGTTGTTCACTAGCTCATATGGGGTTTTATTGAATCTAGGATGGATTAGGATCGGCTCAGTGAAACAGCAAAGGGCAAAGATCACCCATATAAATAATCGGTGCACTAGAATAAATTAGCATCATGTCGCGCTTCCATAAGAGTACTTCATTTCTTTTTCAACTACCCCATTCTCACGTGGGGTTCTAACAACCGATGCCTGATGTGATTACAACATCTTCAAAATAAGTTCTTAACTCGATTAGTGAATTCAGGTGCCAGGCCGTTCTACAACCCCATACCGAGTTTGAAGAAGTACTTGAATACGCCGTAAAGGTGATGATGATGCCCGGTGCTTCTTTTGATCTCGAAACCTAACCCATGTATATCTTGAATAATCATCGACGATAACAAGAATATACTTTTCCCATTAATGCTTTCAACTCTCATTGGGCCACATAAGTCCATATGCAACATAATAACTTTGCTTCGAACTAGGTATGGATTTGGGTTTATATGATGCTCTTTTGCTTTTTCCTTGTTCGCATGATGAACATAAGTGATCCTCAGTGTATTTGAACTTTGGAAGTCCGTTGACGGTGTTGTCTTTGGCAAGTTTGTTGATGGTGTCGAAATTGAGATGGGATAATCGCTCGTGCCACAACCAGACTTTGTTCCGATGCTCGTGTCATAAGACATATTGGTGATGAAGAGGCCATTTGGTTTATATCGATAGCATACAAGTTTGTATCACGATTCCCGCTAAGAGATCAGCCATCCAAGTTTCTAACGGCAAGCATTTTTCCTAAAAGCAACCTCTAAATCGCATCACGAACCGCCCGAAAACAAATTATGTCCCAACCCTTCAACATAGTAAACCCAAGTGATCAAATAATTTCCAAAAGGTAGATCTCCATAACCCATGATAGCTGCTACCTTATCATTTCCAAAACGCATTCGGTTCCATGAATTTCCGCATCTAAATTGATCGCCAGCTTCAGATTGTCGGTCATGTGCTTGAGCAACCCGGAATGACGATCCAAAGACATATTTCGATAACCCGCCAATAACAAAGAAGAAGATTTTGGAAACCGCTTTGATTTTGGTTCCTTCGTTAGAGGTAAAATCCTGATCACACTCAAAGAAGTTTTCTACAGGGTATTCTGGTTTATCACTCATTGTACCATTTTGGAGTGTGAAAGTTCTACCCGTGGGTTTCCAAATGTCATCCCTAAAGTAAACATTATTGTGACAATCCGTACTTTCAGGTCATTTCTCGACACAATTCATGTCTCATTATTTCAACATTTATAGTAAACTTGGTTTACTTGTTTCAAATTCGCGTAACCTTGGAGGTTTAGCGGCGAATTCATGATCATGACATCACGTACATTTCATATGGACTATGATTAGTCTACATTTCATTGTCATCATGTGCATCTCATTAGTTCATTCACGACATTTCATTTCATATTTTACGCGTAATTTTTATATTTAATAATCTTTATCGCGTGAGTTATTATTTTAAATATTTAATCCGTTACTTTCAAAAATGATCCCGAGGTATTTTTAAACTTACATTTAGTTTATAAAAACTATATTTTTAGTTTTCCTAGTGTTTCAAATTTATTTGGTATATTAATCGTTAAAGTTTAATTATTACGACGTTTTTCTTAAAAACTACTCGATAATTATTTTATCACCCAAATTTCACAAGGAAAGTATTTTTACAATTTTTATTATCTCATTACATTCTATTTTGACCTAATAAAAACTTACTTGCACCAAAAATTCCCATTTACCTCATAAATGATTACTACTTACACATTTCTTTACAAGTCTTACAAATAATACACAAGTTAAAGTTTGAAAAAAAAAAAAAATGTATTGAGAGACAACCTCCCTAAAAACCGCCAAGGGGAGGGTGTGTAATAAATTGTGTATGTTTTATGTTTTTAATCATTCAACCAAGCTACAAAAGTCTTTATCTCAATTATTTCTCATACATCTCATATTTCACTAAGTGTAAAAAATTTTAGTTTCTCTCTTTTCTTTGGCTCTCAAAACCGCCACTCATCAAGACTCCAAGGGATCAAAGTTTTTGCAAAAGCAAGTGTTAATAACAACCTAGTATATACTCTTTTATGGTTTTGAAATAAAAACCAAGGGTATTTAAGTTTAATCCTTGTTACTTACACCTCTTCATTATCACTAGTAAGCATATTCTTATCATTTTCAAGTTTCCTTTTCATTTTCATATGTTTCTTTTCATTTTTGGAGCTTATATGCATGGTATGTGATTTATACCATTTTCTTATGATTTTTGAGTTATATATATATACATATTGGTCATCCTATAATTATCCCCTTGGTATTGGTTGGTCTTGATGGTGATTAGGAACCCATGACACCCTAAGAAGGTGTATGGTAGGATTAGATTAGTTTTGGAGTTGATTTGAAGGGATTAGAATAGGTTTTGTCCGAGAAAAACTATTTTCGATAACTATATTTTATGTTCTGTCCTTGTTTCGAATTTCTGGAAAAACCTACAGTTGGTACGAAACTTTGGCCTTGATTTTTAGAAAATATACTTTAAAACGAATCCGTGGCCGCTTGAACGGATAAAACGGACTTATAACGAAGAAGTTATGGATTTTACAAGTTTGACGACAGAAAATATTATTTTCAGAAATTTCAGCATACTATATTTATTTTGTCCGAGTCAAAAACGAGCCTTAAGCTTCACAAATTATTTCGACTTCTCAAAAATATATTAGTTTACTTCAATACGAAGCTAAGGACATATTAAACGTAGAAAACGGATTTGAAACGACAAAGATATGCACTTTTTCATAAACTTGCCGTAACTAATTTTCTGCACACAATTAGCCAAAAACCACCATCTTTAACCCTTATTATCTTTATGTTCGAGACCTTTTGGACGAAAACTCCTTAACTGAAACTTTTAGATATCGATACAAACTTTCCAAAACAGTCGAGTTCATTTTCTAACGATCGACGTAATCGCTTTTACGACTAGTTTTCCAAAGCCATTTTTGTTAATTTCATGATATTTCCAACGACATTGTTTTGCTTTTAAAAGTGGTAATTTCTCTAAAAATCATTATAAAACCATTGTAGGATGACATTTTGACGTTAAAACATGTAAAGTGATTTTTGATTGGTCAAGACGTCAAAAGAGTATTTTTCGACGCCGAGTAATATTTTCAAAACTCGTAAATGGTATAAATAACATATCAAGTGCATGCATAACATTACATTGCAACTCATGACATATCATATCATTGATAATAGGTCCCGGTTAACGCATCACATTAAACCTCGTGTACTCACTTTTGCCATTATTCCAGTTTATCCAAGTGAGTTTTCATAGCCCCGCTTTTACATGCTTTCGATTATTTTCAAACCCACGGGGGAGAATACATTGCACTACATTTTTCTTTGTACGATACCAAGTATGTTAAATTCATTACATTGCTTAAGTTACCGCATTTGCCAATTTGAAAGTCCCCATTTCTTGAACATGAACCGTTAATCTTTGAAGCGAGGATGAGTGGATAGATCTATCGAGGGTGACGCTTCCATCCGGGTTGGTGAATCCCAACCAGGAAAACGGATGCATTTCATTTGATAACATTACTGAGTTGTCCGCAAACACTCTAGGGCATACATGATTGAACAGTCTAGTTTCGGGGTCATGGGCTTAAGGCAATTGTAACATTATTTTTACGTGACTTGATGGTCATGCATGATAGATACTTGTGTAGTCGTATAAAACATTTACATAAACCTATGATTTCTCACCAACATTATTGTTGACCGTTATTAGCAATGTATTTTCGTGTAATCGAGGCATTATCATCATGACATGGTTTAGGGACCTACATTTTGAGTCGCGGCGTCGACTTACATTATGTACATTATGGCACTTTATTTCAAAACATCGCTTGGATTTGTAACATATTTGTATTTCCGCAAACTTTGTAAACCTTTTGGGACCGATGTTGTACTCTAAATGTTTTTATTATAATATCCAACGATGTGTTTTAAACGCACTTTAGGTCGCTCAATATAACTGTGATGTGGTGCTATGACAGTCAATCCCCAGAATTCCATTCACCGCAAAACGTAAATTGGGGGTGTGACAGATTGGTACCAGAGCTACACTTATAGAGAACTAGGTTGCATCATTGACCCTAGACTATAGCTACATTATCATAGCATCTCATCATTTCATCATAGTACATATTCATGTTTATCATGCGGATTCACTTACACTTTATTCGAGATTATTTACTTTTCTTTCACATCGGTTGTCACGCACATGTCTTCGATTCACATCCCATCACCATATCATCGGACTCTAGCTCGGATGATGTTCCAGATAACCCCATCATGGATGATGTTGCATCACATTCCACTGAGATCGTATCTTCCATTGGATCTACTCCAGCCTTTCCCCCTATCATGACCGACACCGAGACCGAACCCTTCGAGGAGGGCGAGGTTGCACCCACACCTCACGTTAGCCCACCACGATCCACCAAAGACCACTACTAGCACCACCACCATCATCACCATCTTCATCATATTTTCTTAGAGATCCTTTACCTACTTACGACTTGCCGCCCAAAAAGCGTGCTCGTTTTGATATCCCTACACCACCATCTCCTGAGCCCGAGCCACCCGTTAGATTTGAGTTAGGTGAGAGTTCTAGGGCCGCCTGCCGCCTTCTACCGAGGAGTTAGGAGCCCGTATTGATAGTCACAGATCCGATTGATAGGTTGTCACGCAGTTGGAGGAATTGTCGGTAGATAGGATTGAACCCATCACGAGGAGGTCGAGGGTTTGATATTAGGCGTGGTTTGTATTGACTTATCTCATCGAGTATTCAAAGATAGGCGGATAGAGGATGGAGAGTATTGTTGCTTTGCAGGTCGATTGATGAGTTGAGGAGTTTGGTGGATAGTTTGGTTACTCGTGTTCGCGATCTTCGTGATATGAGCACCATGAGGTGCCTTATGTAGACTTTTGTCATTGTATAGTTTTGACCATTATTATCCTAGTCACAAGGTGTGTGACGTAGTTTAAAGAACTTGTTGTATTTTGGTTGTTGTACAAACAAATGTATCAAGTATTGACTCTACTATGTAGGAATGGTTATTATTATCTATGATATCGGTCCATGTAGGCCTAAATTTTCATGTATATTATCCACGTGTGTTGTGATTATATTTGTGATATTTCGTTATTGTTCCGCTGTGATTCCATTTATCTTTATGCATGATGTGGTTGTGGATATATTTGTATGATGGTTGTTTCTACTTACGAATTCTCATGATTGTTTCATCTTGTGATTTTGAAGAGTTATGGCTCTAAGAAAGCTACACCGAAATGACCCAAGCGAAATTCAAAAGTTGGTGAATGATAGCATTGCTAATGCTCTAAGAGTCGAAAGGGAAACAAGGTCGCCGAAGCCGCTAGGCTAGCTAATGCTATCGGTAATGCCGAGGATCCGGGGTTAAGAAATGTTCGTACAAGGATTTCAAGAGTGGTGAACCCACTAAGTTTAGAGGTACCGAGGGTGCCACGACCATGGTTCGATGGTTTGAAAAATTGGAATCGGTGTTTTTGCTTTGTAACTGTCCGGATGATAGTAAGGTTAAATTTGCTACGAGCACTTTACTCGATGGAGCGCTGTCATGGTGGAATTCATACGCTCAACCGATTGGAATGGAGAATGCTTTTAAGCTTACTTGGGAGGAATTCAAGGGCTTGGTGACTAAGAAGTTTTGTCCTCGAACGGAAATCAAAAAGTTGGAGACGGAGTTCTATGAATTGGTAACCATTGGGTATGATATCGACACTTACATTTGGAGATTCCGTGAATTGGCCGCGTTATGCCCGCCGATGGTATCGGATAATGAAAAGTTGCTAGAGGCTTTCATCTGGGACTTCCCGAGGTTATTCAAGGAGATGTGACTTCGTTTGATCCACAAACAATTGAGGAAGCTATTCGAGTGACTCAAAAGTTGATGGCACAAGTGGTGAAGCGAGGTAAGTACACCACCACCAACCGAAACAACAACAACCCCAACAACCGCTTCAACAACAATAACCGAGGCAACTACAACAACAATAGCAACAATAACAAACGCAAGTGGGACAACACCAGGGGTAGGAATGCTACTCAACAACCACCCAAAAGGCAAGAGGTTGCTAAGGCTTATGTTATGGTCCAAGGAAGGAAAAGGATATACGGGGTTTTGCCAAGTGTAATAAGTGTTTGAGTCATCACAATCCGGGTCGATGTCCCGATCCGTGTGAAAATTGCAAGAAAGTTGGTCACCGTACTAGGGATTGCAAGTGGCAACAAGTTACATGTTTTGCTGGGGAAATGGACACTACAAGAGGGATTGTAAGAAAGGAAAGAATCAAGCAAATCCGAATCAAGGAGGTTTGGAACGAGGAAGGGTTTACGCCATTGAGGCGGAGAAGATAGGAGGACCAATGTCATAACGGGTACGCTTCTTCTCAATAATCGTTATGCTTCAGCTTTATTTGATTCGGTGCCGATAAAAGTTTTGTGTCCAATGCATTTGCACCTTTGCTCAACATTAAACCAACTACATTAGACATATCATACAACGTCGAATTAGCTAATGGTAGCGTAGTTAACACAAACACCATTGTCCGCGGTTGCACATTCAATTTTCTTAATCATCCCTTCAACATAGACCTCATGCCCGTAGATCTTGGTAGTTTTGACGTCGTCATCGGCATGGACTGGTTATCTAAGCATCGCGCAAAGATCATTTGTGATGAGAAAGTTGTTCATCTTCCCTATAACGGCTAAACTTTGATTATTCGTGGGGAACGAAGTGGAACTAGAATTAGTATCATATCGGGCATCAAAACGGAGAAGTACATTAAGAAAGGTTGTCTTGCTTTCTTAGCACATGTAACCGAGAAAAGTCGAGGAGAAGTTTACTTGAAGATGTTCCTATTGTTCGTGAATTTTCTCAAGTATTTCCCGAGGATTTACCGACTTCCACCGCACGCCAAGTAGAATTTCATATTGACTTAGTGCCCGAGTCGCACCGACAAGGCGAGCACCGTATCGCCTAGCACCATCCGAAATGCAAGAGTTGTCTAATCAATTGCAAGAGCTTCTAGACAAAAGATTCATTAGGCCGAAGTTCCTCCTTGGGGAGCACCGGTCTTGTTTGTGAAGAAGAAGGATGGATCCTTCCGAATGTGCATAGATTATAGAGAGTTGAACAAGTTAACGATGAAGAATCGCTACCCACCCCCGAATTGATGACTTGTTCGATCAGTTGCAAGGTTCTAGTATTTATTCCAAGATTGATCTTCGATCGGGTTATCATCACTTCGAAGTTCGGAAGAGGATATTCAAAACAAAGCGTTTAGAACACGCTACGGTCATTACGAAGTTTCAAGTGATGCCGCTTGATTGACTAATGCACCGGCGGTATTCATGGATCTCATGAATAGAGTTTGTAAGCCGTATTTGGACAAGTTTGTTATAGTGTTCATCGACGACATCTTGATCTACTCCAAGAGCAAAGAAGAGCACGAAGAGCATTTAAGGATGATTTTAAGGCTACTCAAGAATGAGAAGTTGTATGCCAAGTTTTCTAAGTGTGATTTTTGGAACCACAAAGTGCAATTTCTTGGTCATGTCATTGATAGTCATGGACTACAAGTTGATCCCGCAAAGATTGAAGCCGTGAAAGATTGGGCTACTCCAACGAATCCTACAGAAATTCGACAATTTCTAGGACTAGCCGGGTATTACCGAAGGTTCATCGAAGGTTTTTCTAAGATAGCGAGACCTTTGACCAAGTTGACACAGAAAAACAAGAAGTACGAATGGGGAAAGATACAAGAAGTTGCTTTTCGCTTGTTGAAGCAAAGCTTTGCAAAGGCGCCAATTTTGGCACTACCCGAAGGCATTGAGAACTTTGTTGTATATTGCGACGCCGCATAAAGGACTTGGGGCTGTTTTAATGCAAAACGAGAAGGTGATAGCGTATGCTTCTCGACAACTTAAGGTTCATGAGAAGAACTACACAACTCATGATCTCGAGTTAGGAGCCGTAGTTTTGCGCTCAAGATTTGGAGACACTACCTCTACGGTACAAAGTGCACAGTGTTTACCGACCACAAGAGTTTGCAATATATTCTTGATCCGAAGGAGCTTAATATGAGGCAACGTCGTTGGTTGGAGTTACTCAGCGACTATGATTGTGAAATCAAGTATCACCCGGGAAAAGCCAATGTTGTGGCCGATGCTCTTAGTCGGAAAGAGAGGCCTAAACCTTTAAGAGTTCGATCATTGGGAATGACGATTATTTCTCCTTTACCATCGAAAATCCACGAAGCACAAGTCGAAGCACTTAAGGAGGAAAATCGACCAAGTGAAAAGCTTTATGGTATGCCCGAAAGCGTAAATGGTTTTGTAAAGGAGCGATGGAGTATTATGTTTCAAAGATAGAATGTGGGTTCCATTGTATGGCGGAATACGAGAATTGATTATGCATGAGTCGCATAAGTCAAAGTATTCTATTCATCCAGGATCGGATAAGATGTATCAAGATCTTAAGAAGCTTTATTGGTGGCCTAACATGAAAGCGAGATTGCCACGCACGTTAGCAAATGCCTTACTTGCGCTAAGGTAAAAGTCGAATATCGAAGCCTTCGTGTTTACTCCAACAACCAGAAATTCCTCAATGGAAATGGGAACGCATTACAATGGACTTTGTTACTAAACTTCCTAAGACATCGGGAGGTTACGACGCTATTTGGGTAATTGTTGATCGCCTTACCAAGTCAGCCCATTTCATACCGATTAGAGAGACTTATTCCATGGAGCAACTCACTAGACTTTATGTCAAGGAAATAGTCTCGAGGCACGGAGCACCAATTTCTATCATTTCCGACAGAGATAGTCGATTCACTTCAAACTTTGGGAATTCATTGCAAGATTCATTCGAACCAGATTAGAGATGAGCACAAAGATATCACCCACAAACCGACGGTCAAAGTGAAAGGACCATTCAAACGTTAGAAGACATGCTTAGGGCATGTGTGATTGATTTTGGAAATGGTTGGGCTAACCATTTGCCATTGATTGAATTCTCGTACAACAATAGTTATCACACCAATATCAAGATGGCACCATTCGAGGCATCTATGGTCGTAGTGCCGATCACCGTTTGTTGGGCCGAGGTAGGAGACGCACAACTTATCGTCCGTAAATGGTACGGAAACCACGGAAAAGATTGTTCAAATTCGTGATAGACTCGAACCGCAAGGAGTCGACGTAAAAGTTATGCGGATGTTAGACGCAAGGATTTGGAATTTCAAGTAGGTGACAAAGTTATGTTGAAAGTATCGCCTTGGAAAGGCGTGGTACGATTTGGAAAGCGTGGGAAATTGAACCCGAGATACATTGGACCATTCAAGATTTTGAGCAGAGTTGGTCCTGTAGCTTATCGACTTGATCTTCCACCAGAACTTAGTCATGTGCACAACACGCTTCACGCTTCAAACTTGAAGAAGTGTCTTTCGGACTAATCGCCGTTATTCCATTGGATGAAGTTCACTTGACGACAAACTCAACTTTGTGGAAGAACCTCAGAGAAATCATGGACCGCGAGGTCAAGCAGCTTGAAACAGAGTCGTATTCCTATTGTGAAAGTTCGTTGGAATTCTCGACGAGGTCCTGAATTTACTTGGGAACGGAAGACCGATGCGACGCAAGTATCCTCATCTTTTGCCGACAATTAGACCTATCAACGATTGAATTCGTGGACTGAATTCCTTTTTGGATGGGCTAATGTGACAATCCGTACTTTCGTGTCATTTCACACAATTCATGTCTCATTATTTCAACATTTATAGTAAACTTGGTTTACTTGTTTCAAATTCGTAACCTTGAGGTTTAGCGGCGAATTCATGATCATGACATCACGTATATTTCATATGGACTATGATTAGTCTACATTTCATTGACATCATGTGCATCTCATTAGTTCATTCACGACATTTCATTTCATATTTTACGCGTAATTTTTATATTTAATAATCTTTATCGCGTGAGTTATTATTTTAAATATTTAATCCGTTAATTTCAAAAATGATCCCGAGGTATTTTAAACTTACATTTAGTTTATAAAAACTATATTTTTAGTTTTCCTAGTGTTTCAAATTTATTTGGTATATTAATCGTTAAAGTTTAATTATTACGTCGTTTTTCTTAAAAATTATACGATAATTATTTTATCACTCAATTTTCACAAGGAAAGTATTTTTACAATTTTTATTATCTCATTACATTCTATTTTGACCTAATAAAAACTTACTTGCACCAAAAATTCCCATTTACCTCATAAATGATTACTACTTACACATTTCTTTACAAGTCTTACAAATAATACACAAGTTAAAGTTTGAAAAAAAAAAAAAAAAAAAAATATATTGAGAGACAACCCTCCCTAAAAACCGCCAAGGGAGGGTGTGTAATAAATTGTGTATGGTTTATGTTTTTAATCATTCAACCAACTACAAAAGTCTTTATCTCAATTATTTCTCATACATCTCATATTTCACTCAAGTGTAAAAATTTTAGTTTCTCTCTTTCTTTGGCTCTCAAAACCGCCACTCATCAAGACTCCAAGGGATCAAAGTTTTGCAAAATCAAGTGTTAATAACAACCTAGTATATACTCTTTTATGGTTTTGAAATAAAAACCAAGGGTATTTAAGTTTAATCCTTGTTACTTACACCTCTTCATTATCACTAGTAAGCATATTCTTATCATTTTCATGTTTCCTTTTCATTTTCATATGTTTCTTTTCATTTTTGGAGCTTATATGCATGATATGTGATTTATACCATTTTTTTCATGATTTTAGAGTATATATATATACATATTGGTCATCCTATAATTATCCCCTTGGTATTGGTTGGTCTTGATGGTGATTAGGAACCCATGACACCCTAAGAAGGTGTATGGTAGGATTAGATTAGTTTTGGAGTTGATTTGAAGGGATTAGAATAGGTTTTGTCCGAGAAAAACTATTTTCGATAACTATATTTTATGTTCTGTCCTTGTTTCGATTTTCTGGAAAAACCGACAGTTGGTACGAAACTTTGGCCTTGATTTTCAGAAAATATACTTTAAAACGAATCTGCGGGCAGCTTGAACGGATAAAACGGACTTATAACGAAGAAGTTATGGATTTTACAAGTTTGACGACAGAAAATATTATTTTCAGAAATTTCAGCATACTATATTTATTTTGTCCGAGTCAAAAACGAGCCTTAAGCTTCACAAATTATTTCGACTTCTCAAAAATATATTAGTTTACTTCAATACGAGGCTAAGGACATATTAAACGTAGAAAACGGATTTGAAACGACAAAGATATGCACTTTTTCATAAACTTGCCGTAACTAATTTTCTGCACACAATTAGCCAAAACCACCATCTTTAACCCTTATTATCTTTATGTTCGAGACCTTTTGGACGAAAACTCCTGAACTGAAACTTTTAGATATCGATACAAACTTTCCAAAACAGTCGAATTCGTTCTCTAACGATCGACGCATTACATCGCTTTACGACTAGTTTTCCAAAGCCATTTTTGTTAATTTCATGATTTTTCCGACGACATTGTTTTGCGACTAAAAGTGGTAATTTCTCTAAAAATCATTATAAAACCATTGTAGGATGACATTTTGACGTAAAAACATGTAAAGTGATTTTTGATTGGTCAAGACGTCAAAAGAGTATTTTTCGACGCCGAGTAATATTTTCAAAACTCGTAAATGGTATAAATAACATATCAAGTGCATGCATAACATTACATTGCAACTCATGACATATCATATCATTCATAATAGGTCCCGTTAACGATCACATTAAACCTCGATGTACTCACTTTTGCCATTATTCCAGTTTATCCAAGTGAGTTTTCATAGCCCCGCTTTACATGCTTTCGATTATTTTCAAACCCACGGGGGAGAATACATTGCACTACATTTTTCTTTGTACGATACCAAGTATGTTAAATTCATTACATTGCTTAAGTTACCGCATTTGCCAATTTGAAAGTCCCCATTTCTTGAACATGAACCGTTAATCTTTGAAGCGAGGATGAGTGGATAGATCTATCGAGGGTGACGCCTCCATCCGGGTTGGTGAATCCCAACCAGGTAAAACGGATGCATTTCATTTGATCACATTACGGAGTTGTCCGCAAACACTCAGGGGCATACATGATTGAACAGTCTAGTTTCGGGTCATGGGCTTAGAGCAATTGTAACATTATTTTTACGTGACTTGATGGTCATGCATGATAGATACTTGTGTAGTCGTATAAAACATTTACATAAACCTATGATTTCTCACCAACATTATTGTTGACCGTTATTAGCAATGTATTTTCGTGTAACTCGAGGCATTATCATCATGACATGGTTTAGGGACCTACATTTTGAGTCGCGGCGTCGACTTACATTATGTACATTATGGCACTTTATTTCAAAACATCGTTTGGATTTGTAACATATTTGTATTTCCGCAAACTTTGTAAACCTTTTGGGACCGATGTTGTACTCTAAATGTTTTTATTATAATATCCAACGATGTGTTTTAAAACGGCACTTTAGGTCGTTCAATATAACTGTGATGTGGTGCTATGACATCAATCCCCGTGAATTCCATTCAGCAAAAGTAAATTGGGGTGTGACAATAAGCTTATACTACTTTTCTACGCGTTGTACTATCATAAACACTAAAAATAATACGAGTGATTAGTGAGGCATTACATTATTACTCTAAATTATACACCTTTGTACACCTATGTAGTCGGGAAGAATCATGTGATGATGGGAGTAGTAATTGTTAAATTATACGTTTGAGTTGATAAGGAATAAAAGAGATAAACAAGAGGGCTTAATATGACAAGAAGGAAACCTACAAAAGATGGAAAGAACTTGCTTGCAAAAGAAGTTTTATTTATTTGTCCTTAGTAGAGATTTGTAAACCCTAATCCTCTAGTATATAAAGAGGACATAGGGTGTAGGTTTTAATTATGTCTTCCATAATGTAGACGTCTAGTAAATGTGTGTGTGTAACCTAGGCATAGTGTATAAATGCCTAGGGATAGTTAGTTAGTGTTAGATCAAGTTTTTGATCTTTATTATAGTTAGTTAGTTTATGGTGATTGAAAACCTTGTGTCAATAACAATTATGTTTTGATTTATCCGCTGCGTATTGTCATTTTATTGTCAAACCCTAAGGCTCATAAACGATCAAGAAACCATCTTCATCACGTTCTTAGTTTTTATCAATTGGTATCAGAGCTTGGGGAGCTTTTTACCTAGGGCTTCACAAGGTTTCTTGGCGAAAAAAGAAGGAAGAAAATCGATTTTTACAAAATTCGCCTTTAACTTTAAGGGTTGTTTTCAAAAAGCGATAACTTTTTTGTTAACCGTTGGATCGTAACGAAATTTTGGGTGGACGTTCTCTATATGACAATCTAACTTTCCACTGAAGGGATTTTCGATCAGAGCTTTCAATCAAAAGTTATTTAATGTCGAAGTTGGCTGCTGAAGAAGTTTTTCAAAGTCGAATTTTTAAGGTTTATTCTTAAAGATTACTACTATGAAACCCTAGCATCAAGATAATACTTGTGTGTCTTTATGTGCATGTGCTTTCAGTTAAGGTTACTCTCGATTGATGATTCACAAAACTATAACATCATAATGATTGGTCGGTGATACTACAAAAGTCAAGATTAATTGATTGCTATATTAGTATTATTTTTCGTCTATTCCATTAAATCATAGTGGCTTAAGATCGTGGGACAGCGAGTTTATGGGATCACAATTGTGACCCATGAGCGATAAGTAGAGAAGGGATACCTATATATTAAGGTGAGTTTATGGATATCTTCTTTGCTTCTATATCTGGCGTTAAAGTTGCTTTCGTTTCACTTATTAACTACACTTGGCTACTGTTATTACATATTTGAAACTGCTGCTATGTTAAGCCTTGGTCATAAGCTTGTTATGAAGACAAATGTTCACAAGTAAGTAAGTACTGTTGGTTAGTACTCTCTCCTAAAAGTTAGTACTGCCAATGGCACGACATGCTGGCTCATAGTTCAAAGTACTGTTCGATATTTTAAAGTACTGCTCGAGGCTTTCCAAAGTACAGCTGGTCCCAAAAACAAGGTACTGCTGCGTCATAACTTTGGTATTGCTGTGATATTCTTGATTTGATGAGCGTGGTGATTTGAAAAAGACGATGGTACAGTAAGGAGTTTGGTGAAACCCTAATGTGAAGGAGATGGGATCAGGTTAAAGCATGCGTTGTTTTTCAACCATGTGAGCTGCTGCTGTTGTTTTTAAAGCATGTGTGATTGGAGAACAAGAGAAGATATTGAAGCATGGTTTTCTTATTTACTGGAGAGCATTTACTGATTTGGATCAGTTGACGGTTAATAACGTTTTCTGTGCTAATGGTTTTTGACTTGGGTCATAAGTAAAGTGAAACAAAATTTTTGGTTACTTATTGTATGTACTGTAACATGTTCAAGCTGCTGTTGAATTATTGGTCGAATGGAAGGACTAAGATTATTGTCGTTATGAAGTTAAGTTACTCATGGACCTATATGAAGGACGTCAGTTTACTGGTTATCGAACAACTAATGCTTGTACTGTCAGATTGGTTTATGGTAGGATTCATTATCCCTCTAGCTTGATTGGTCCATTTAAATATCATGGGTCGGTGTAATCTTAACAAAATTGATTGGTATACAAGATCACATGGGTGATATTATGATGAAGGTCGGTGAGTTTTTTTTTGCATACGTTCACGTTTTGGTATCTAAAGCATTATGATTGGTTTTACATGCATACTAAATTTGGCTTTTAGAAGAATGGTCGGGTTAGAAGACAAAAGTTGTGCATGTAATCGATTGAAACTTATCAAGTGTTGAAGGAAAAGAATTATTGCATGGTTTGGAGCTAGGTGTCTATTGATTGGTTTTAATAAAGATGAATGGAGACAAGAGATGCATATTCTAATTCTTGAATGGTGCTTTCTGTTTAAGAAGTGAAGTTGATTTTTAGTGCTGCTACTCGTGGTTAACAATGCTCGTTTGCTAGTGAATATTGGTACTGTTCTGTTAGTACTGTTTTCTTTACTTTGAACTGGTAGCTTATGCTATTTAGTACGGTTGCCTATTTGGAGTTTGTACTGTTGAACTTGTCAGGGCACATTAACTTTGTATTGCTTGTGTTATCCTGAAATCCGTTTCTATTGCTAAGCTTTTGTCGATGTCGGATGGTACATGGGTTTTAATTAGAAGGGTGAAAAGCGAAGTAGAAGTACAGATTTCGTTCAGCCTCACATTTGAAGCACCGGGCTCCGGCTCGTGAAATTTTCCACAAGCTCGAGGCACAAACAGATTAACAAAGCTTCGATTTCGTTAACACAGGCTCGAGCTTTCGTTAACCGAGTTATACGTATAGAAAATATATATCACATTATATATTTAGCACCGTTTAATTTCCTTGGCTAGCAGCTGCTTTGCCTACCGGGCTCGAGGCGCTCGATTATTAAATGAGTGAGCTTAGGCTCGAGCTTCGGACTCGAGCTTTCGTTTAAACCGGTTTCGTTAGAGCTTTCCGATCGATCGGAGCTTTTCACGGCGGCTCGGCTTCGTTTCCACCCAATTTTAATATATTCTAGTGTGGTTTTAGACTTGAGGGAAGTCGGCGTGATATTTGTTATATATTTTAGCGACACACACAAGGAGATTGGTTCACACACGATGGTAGATTTGTTCTTAAAAGATTTAAAAGCTCGTATTTGGTTTATTGGATTGGATTATTCACGAAGATAATTGATCATAACTTATTTGATATTGTAGTTGAGTTACCTGATCATGATTTTATCATATCTTAAAGTGGGTGTTACACTTTGGAATAACTTGTTAGATTAGCAAGGATGTTGGCGAACTTGAAAAATCTAGTTTTCATAGGTCAAGGGGTGGATGGATGAAGACCTAGTTAACTATAACTTAAAGGATTATGTAGTGCTTCGGTGTCTCATTGAAGATGAGGTTTTGTCAAGAGTGCGGTCTACTTATATGGTGTTAGTATGAGTTCAGCGTCCGCGTAGATAAACAAGACATAGACCAAGTTTGGGTTATTCTACTGCTATCAAGTTAGTTATATTTGGTTTTTCTTCACAAGTGATCATAAAGACCTCTGATTTGAAGAATCAAGAAGATGGTTAACATATGGGTTTTAGGGGAAGTTTATTGTTAAATGTTTAACCATCTACATGCATCACTTAAGAAGTGTTTGATTGTTTTCTTGTTGATCATTAGTCCTGTGCTAGTTGGAGTTTCTACTTGTTTTGATTCCATTTTCTTATGGTCATTAATGGTGGTACGATTTGAAACATTGGAGGGCTTAGATTGGAAGTATGATATTGGTTTGTAATTGGTCGAATCATTATTTATCGTTCCTATTTGGATAATAACAAAAAGGGGAAGAGATGTTTGAGTGGCATGGCATGGATTAAAGGGAAGACAAAGGAAGACATACTTGTTTCATTCATGGTGAGATCCCTGATTTCAATTTCTCTACTAGAACAAAGGAAGTTAAGTTCAAGAATAGTTTTGTCATTATCAACTAAAGGGAAGATTGTTGGGAATTATACGTTTGAGTTTATAAGACAAAAAGAATGAAACAAGAGGGACTTAATATGACAAGAAGGAAACCTACAAAAGATGGAAGGACTTGCTTGCAAAAGAAGTTTTATTTATTAGTCCTTTGTAGAGATTTGTAAACCACAATCCTCTAGTATATAAAGAGGACATATGGTGTAGGTTTTAATTATGTCTTCCATAATGTAGCCGACTAAAGGTGTGTGTTTGTCCTAGGCGTATGTTCATGTAAAAGCCTAGGTTATTAGTTAGTAGTCTAGACGTGTTCCTATAAACGTCTAGGGTTAGTTAGTGTTAGTGAATGAAAACCTTGTTCAATAATAAAGTAGCGATTTGTTTATTCGGCGTGCATGTTATTAATCTTTTTATTGATCCTAGCTGAGCTTATAAGCGATCTTATCGGTAGTCTCAAATGTGTAAGCAATTACATGTAGAGCAAAATTTTCAAAAGGCAGATTACCGACCAATTTAGCTAATCCGATGGCAGTTCTTGTTTAATGAGTTGTGGGATTAAGTAAAAATCGGTTACTAAAAGGTCTTTTAAGGGTTATGCTCGAGAATGTAAAAGTTTGCCTCATCAAACAACGGACATATCACCGAGTATACCTACAGGTATTTGTAAAGTTTATCAAACCTCGATTAAATATAGCCTAGTCACCTATATTTAATCTAAAGACAGGATGAACATGGCGACTACCTATGTTCAACTTAAAGTTTTCCAAATCTTTGAGAATAGTTGTATTGGGTTTATGTCGAGGATTGATTCTCTACTTGATTTTCAAAATCTCAAAATTACGTGAATGTGAATAATTTATGTGTGATTTATCATATTAGCGCGGTAACAAAATAAACTCTTACCATATCTTTTACGCGTAAAGTCGATCTATGATTGCTAGAACCACGAGTGGAGCAAATCACTTGACAAAACATTTAACTTTTCTTTCTTCCAAAATGTTGACTTAGTAAGTAGTTGCTACTACAAAATACACAAGCGCAACAATAATAATAAAATGCATTATCTAAAGTGTTAAAAATGGCGTGTTTACAAAACAAAGTATTTGTTGGAGTTCTTGTTCTCGACCAAATTGATGGTTACTATTCACCTTAATCGGAAAAATATTTATCGATAAACATTCATTACTCTCTTAGAAGAAATCAAAGACCATGACAAAATTACACCATATTTCAAAAGGACAAGTTGAAAATACATCTAGTATCTCAAAAACAACATTTATTCATTAACATCGTTTCAACATCTAGCAATTTGAGATCTAGGGATGAGATTCCATTTAAGGGGTGAGCGTAACCACCCGGTAAATTTCCATTGTATTGTATATTTCCTAATGAGAATACTTATCCATTTTCTGAGTAATTTTGTTTTTTGATTCGCGTTATGTCTGTTTACTGATCCACCACAACTAAAGTAATGTAGTACGTAAATCTTCTGAATTGACTTTTATCGTGCGTAAAAGAACAATCGAACATGTAGAGTAGTTAACCTGTAATTTTCTATGTTAAATAATTCACTCTACTCCTAATTAATACTCCACTTTGAACATTTTATTAAAGCTGTTTTGTTTAACGAAAGGTTACATTTGCTTTTCCTGTTAATGCCACCAGCATTTTGTAATATTTTAAATTCGATAATCATTATTTGGAATCAATAATTTTATTTTTATAAAACACTTACGAAATATGTTTTTCTTAATATTACCAAAATCAAGGTAAAGCCATACATTCACACGTTAGCTCACGGGACGAAAACGAGGTACAAACCTTATCCACTTAAACGCTGTACTATTGTTATATGCAAAAATCGAGATATTATCATATATCCATCTCTCTCTCTAATAGATATAACACACTCCATTTGCACATACACCGGCAGCCTCACAAACCTCTGCTGCCGCAGCACCATCACGAACCACCATATCATCTTGTACCTCGGCTACTCTCGATCTTTGGTTATTGAATTGGGTCTCGGGTTTACAAGAATCTGCAAAAGGTTGGCTTTGTTTTGGGTTTGTTTGATTCGAGCTAATCACCCTGTCGCCGCCACCGGCACCTCATATCACCATCTCGTTCCTCTCTTGGTATGTCAACATATAACACATCTTTGTTATTATTTTAATAAGCCGACCCAATTGATCGTTTCATATGTTTTCATGGAATAAAATTTGAATAAAGACATTTTTATCAAATTATAAATTGGTATAAGTTGGTACGAAAGGGTGTTTGTTTGTTAGCGTGTTACGGCTAACACAAAGAATGTTTTTTATTTTGGTTTTGGCTCAACAATACCCATGGTGTTTTGTCTCGGTTCAATAGCGAGAACCCCAAGGGGTGTGTTTGTTTTAATTACGGCGGAGTGAGAGAAAAGCGCAGGGTGTTGTTTCTATCGCAGTCGACCCACAAAACCACGATGGTGAGTATTTATTTTGCGTACACGACAACCCCAAGGGTGGCGTTGTTGTTTGAGTTAGTACTTTCGGTCAAGAAGATAACCCTGACAAATTTGTTTTACATTTACAGATTGATCGCCCAACACATAACGATTTGTGTTTGTATCCGGGTTTCCTATGATTAACTCTAAGGGTGTGATTATTTTTCTATTCTGGCGGCAAAGGGGTGGTCGATGTTTTTGTATTGTTATTTGTTTGTTCTTGGCATAAACAAGCCCATAGAGGGCATTTGGTTCGCTACTCTGGCGGCCAAACAAAGTCTTGATTAATTTGATTCTCGGCTCAACCCATCTTGAAGGTGTTGGTTTCCCTCGTTCGACCCTAGCTACAGGGTGGTAGTTTTGTGTTAGTTGTGTCATGGACTTGGCTCGACAAACACAGTGGTGTTTGCATTCTTACTCGAGTCATGAAAATGCGTAGTGTAAATTAGGGTTGTTTCATGTATTGCATTAATCGGTTGGTGTCGCGGTATTTTTTTAGCTTATGGCCTACTAGGAAATCATTCTTAGATAGATATATGTCTTGTTCATGTGGCAAATTGGATGGGTTATCAACTCCTCCGGATGAGGGAGTTATGGCAATTTCTGATTGCTAGTCAAATCTGGGCATCGTTTGGAAAATAGGTTAAACTCGGTTAATATAAAATGTATGATAGGAAAGCTAATCTCGATGAGTGTACATCTAAATCTAACTTCTCCAAGTGGAATCACTTTAATAGCTATCACGGTTTGGAAATACATTAAATTTAGTGTTTTAGTGGGAAAAGTTAGGGCTGATGTGAGAACAACGGTATAGATGGGTTAATTGCAAAAACTTTGGCCTAGAAGGTCTACATTTATTTGATGGGATTATGGAAATAAGTTTAAGGTACATGACTTGAATTGGATAGGGTGATATCTCCTGGGATGAATGAGATATGGCCATTTTATGGAAACATGTCAATTCAGGTACATTGTTGGAAAACACGTTTTGCTCAGATTGTTGAACAATTATGCTTAGGTTTTAAAAGCATGGTTGATACTAGACATTATAATCTTTCACCTCAATTGGTTTCAACATTAGCTATTATAGAATAGTATTTATGACCAAAACCATAAGCATTAGAATTTGACTGAACTTTACGGTTGGAGTCATAGTTAGTAAAAACTCATTTCTGTTGATTGGTAAATGATGATTTGATTGGATGGCTTTGATGTTTTGGAAACTAGACTTAAGGATATTTCGGGGTGAAAACCCCAATCCTTGTATCTGTTATAGGTTAAGAATCTGATGGGTGTCAAGTATGATAAAAAGTGTAATAAATTTTCGGATATAAAACATCAACTAACGAATTTCTTTTACTTGGTTGACTTTATGATAGTTGGTATGTTTTGGTTTAATATTTTGGACATTAGGCAGCTATATATATTAAACTAGCAATTGGATTTACATTTGAGCTTAATCGGACTTTATTTTTTGGACAAATTAAAAGTTATATTGGACTATATTGATATTTATTAGACATAACGTTGGACTTTACATATTTTGAAATTACGGACATAGCCGGACTGGATATTGAACATATTAAAACCTAGCGGACTATATTATATTATATATATATATATATATATATATATATATATATATATATATATATATATATATATATATATGTATATATATATATATATATATATATATATACATATTTGACATTGGACAATATGTATATACTAAGCGAACTTTATTTTCACGGATTGCAACGACTACTTATTGGACAAACCTATTAGACTCGGGACTATATATATGTATATATATATATATATATATATTGGGCTGTATGGATTTAGATATAATTAGACACAAATGATTGACAAGATATAAGGCTAAGAACATTGAATTTTGACTTGAATTAGATATAAGTTGGACTATTATCGGGCTAGAGCCCAAGTGACTTGCCTTCTTGACATATTTTCTTGTCGTTATCTTCTCGCCTAGAATTCACCAGATCAATACTTTTTGAGACCCGTTTTCTTGAGACATCTTGTCTATTCTTTTACTTCATAATATATATGAGATATATATGTGGAAAACTAGAAGGGAGGGTTGAATAGTTTTACCAATTTAAAAACTTCCTTTTAAATATTTAGATCGACTTATGTCAATCCATTTGATTGTTTATGTTGGTCGTTGATAGATGGATATATAAACGTGAAATGAAATATAAAAAGTAGAAGCACATGCACCACAACACAAGTTATTTATATTGGTTTGGCTACAAGGACACCTTCCTTGCCCTACTCCACTCCGACAGTCACTACTTTCGAGTTAAGTAAGCACTACAACTCCTTGTGGCGGAGAAGCCTTCAACGTCGCAACCTTTTTAGGTACAAAGCTAAATATCGAGTTCTTTCACACCAAGGCGAACCACCTAACACAACGTCGCCTACCCTTTATACGGTGCTAGGTTAACCACCGAGTTCTTTCACACCTTAGGAGAACTAATACTATCTAGCGTAAGCCTACCCTTTATTAGGTACTATTTCAAGCATAGTTCTTTCACACCTTAGGTGAACTACACCTTCAGCACAACACACTAATCTCAAGGATCTACTCCTTGTTACAACACCATCAAGGATATCACCATCCTTGTAGATAAACAAATATACATATGTATAATGATGCACCTCATCGATTATACGACCTAAGCATTCTCCCCAAATGCTACTTGATTTGATCTTTTGGCATCCTTCACTAATGCCTTTGACACAAAGCTTGGCACCCTTCACTAATGCCTTTGTCTTGACACCTTTAGCATCCTTCACTAATGCTTTTGACACAACGTTTGGCACCCTTCACTAATGTCTTCATCTTGACACCTTTAAATCCTAAATAATGCTTTGACACGGATGATGAGCACCTTTCACTAATGCTTTCATCTTGACACTTTTGGCATTCTTCACTAATGCCTTCACCCAACATCTATGGAGAAAGGAAGAGCTATCAACAAGAGAACCTTAGTAGTCTTGATGATGACGAAGCATGGCAACTCATGGACTTGAGCTTGCCGTCTTCAAGAGGTGGTGATCTCTCTTTTAAGAGGAACCTAGTAGATCACACAAAAACAAAAGACAAAGACTACATAGAAGCTTGGATCTGAGGTTAGAGGGTAGTATACTTGGGGGAAGTATGTGTGTAAAAAGGATGAGTAGAAAGGAAGAAATGGCTCTCTATTTATAGAGAAAATTCTCTTCTGTTCCCCGGATCCCACGGATCCCTACCACAAGGGATCCGGCTAGCAAAAAGCTAGGGATCCGTGGTCCGCTCCTCTTTGCCCATGGGTATTTTGGTTATGGGTCATGGGTTATGGGTTGATCCATGGTTTTCTTTCTAGATACAATGAACTTGGTTAAGGGTATATATAAAACCATAGGTTATGGGTCAAAACCATTTGCTAGTATTTTACCCATTTAGTATATACTTGTATTTACCCATTTTAGCATACCCTTAGTTTTTACCCATTTTAGTATACTTAGTTTAAGTATATGTTTAACCCAATATGTAAACACTAGTTGTTGTACATATATCTAAATCATAAAATCACTTGTACTTGTTTTAGTGTTTTATGTGACAACTTAATTGTGTTAGAAAACTTATTAACTCAAACTATTCGTATCTATTGTTTCGTTAAAATGATTTTACTTTGTTATCGACAAAACATTAGAAGATCGTAAAATATAAATAAACGTTTTTACGGCTTATTTGTATTAACAATCTCCCCCTTTATGTTGATGACAAAACATAAAATTATTTGAAGGAAAAAGCTAAAATTATTAAAATTTGGAATTTGTAGTTTTTACTTTCTTCTCTCCCTTTTTTAGAAACAAAAGTGTTAAAAGAAACTAACACAATTTTATAAGAAAAAAATGTAAAATGTAAAGAGCAAGTGGCGGGGAATGGTACTCGTCTTAACTCCCCATGGCGAGTCCATCCCTATGTAAGGGCGTCAAGGACATAGCGTAAAATAAACTAATTGTGTTTGCAATTAAGTTTGCAAATGGTTCGTCTAAGTGGCGAGCGTGCTCCCCACTTGAATATTGCAATGTTTGCAATGGGGTGTCATGAAGTGTCAAAAATGAATTAAGTTGCAAATGATTTTGCAATGTCGTTTGACACAAAGCTCCCCTAGCTTTATGGTGTCAATATCTTCATGTGTATTTTGAATAACTACAAAACAAAGATTAGAAAAACAAGATTATAGTGCATAATTTTCTGCAAAAGAGACTCAAGTTAGTATAAATTTGTGCTCTGTACACGGATCCCACGGTTCCCTTTAAGAGGATCCGTCTATTATCTCGAAGGGATCAGGCTATCGTTGGCGATTATCTTGGCAGATGAAAAATTGACAAGGAATGCTATGTAAAATGAGATATATGCACAATACAACACTGAGAATAATCATAGCATATAAGTATTCATTAAATAAAACAAGAGATACACAACCAAATATCTAAAAACTAAGAGAATGAACTTAGCCATACCGCATTACTACTAATGCTAATCTCATTACGAGACTTAAAAATGACAATGTTCTTAAGTCTAGGGATGAGTGGACTTGTTAATATTGATCCAATTTTGCAAGAAGATGATTGAACATGAAATGTATCTCATTTCGTACTTCTTGAACAAGTCCTTGAGTTTTTAGATAATTTGGGCAAATATTATCTTGGTTTGGCCGAAGGGATGTCTTGAGGGGGATCAATGTGTGGGGTCTTCATTTTGAGAAGTTGGGAGAGGTTCTAAAATAGGGGTGGTAATGGAACTTCTTCCATATGATCAAGGTTATTCCTTGTCTCCCATGATGGGCTAGTTGGTGTTGTAGGTGGTTTCCGATTTAATGAAAAGGTTGGTGAATGAGAGGTTCTTGAAGGTGAATGAAATAATGAATATATGTTTGGATGAGGAAGAGGTTCATTCAATGAGTGTAGTCCATTCTCAATGAATGAAGGTTTTGATGGCTTGCTAGAACTAGCCATGTTTGGTTTAGAACTAGATGATCCTTTTTCTAGTTGGAAAGGTTTGATGCTAATCCTTGCGGTTCTCTTAGCTTTTGTTGGATGGGTTTGACAAGGTGGGATTCTAGAGTCATCATTTCTAATAGGAGATGTTTTGGTGGATGAAATTTCATGGATCATTTGACCCTTTCTTTTGGATGATCCTATGTTTGAGGAGTTGTTGCTAAGAGCCTTTGTCATGGTGATGAAAGTGCTAATGTGAGCTTCTAATTTCGAGTTTTGAAGGTAATTGAGGATGGTGCCATAAACCTAAGAATGTTTGGTTTATAAAGAATAATTTGAATTTGGGAATTAAATTCTTGACCACTTAGAAGGCTAAGCATGCTCTTGAGGTTTTGATCAGCTCTAGGAGGTTAATTAATGTATGCTAAGAGTGGTTAGAGAGCCAAAGGGTGACTTGATTTTGAATATAGAAGCTGATTAATACATTCTGCATCTGCGGATCCGCGGATCCCTCTTAGGGATCCGCTGGTTAAGACCGAGGGTCCGGCTATCGAGACAAGGTCTAGGTGAAATCATTATCCTTTTGTAGGTTTGTCATTAATGGATTTCGAGGTTTGACTTGATTTTGAAGTCTTTGGCATTTGGATATCTCAAATCCTTAACCATAACAAGTAATGGTGCTTAATGATGGTTTTGGCTAAGAACATTGACCTTGGGTAGTCTAACCACATGTTTGACAAGGATTCCTTTTAATTTGTTGTGGAAAACGGTGATACTAAGTCCAAAAATCGGATGATGTCCTAGGATAAATTTACTAAAATCTTTAAAAATAAGAAGAAATGAAAAGTAGTTTTGGTCCTAATTTTGAGTCAAAGATGATTAAGATCAATTTGCTAAAATTGAAGGGTAGACCAAACTTAAGTGCTATCAAATGTGATAGATAATGTGTGAAGTGTTGGAGGCGGAATTATGGTGAGTTTTGACTAATTGATAAGTAAACAAAATATTTTAGAAATATATATCTATATAAGCCATGGATGAGAGTGAGGTTTTCAACTATTAGCGGAAGACTTGGTTGTCTCTAGTGTATTATGTTTGACTTGTTTGAAGTGTTCTAGTGGACTATTATGATGTAGCCAAATCTTTTGCACATGGTGCATCTGGATCCACGGTTCCCTTATGGGAGGGATCCGGCTAGTTCAAACTCTAGGATCCGCCTACTGATTAAGAGCTTTGAGGAATGTGCAACTTTGCACTTTATAGTAAATGCTTTCCTAGTTGTTTCTATCTGGACTAAATGCGAACACAACTAATATAACTTGTATCAAAGTAAGAAAAGCTCAAATTCCTAGAATGAGTGGCAGCGACCATATCCAAGAGGTCATAAAATCTCTTTTTCAAAGTACCTAAGTTAGGATTTTTTAGTGCCAAGATATGGCAATATCTTCATACTACAAGCATAGTTTAAATTGTTTACAAACCATTGTTTGAAATTGTTCATCATGCACTTGATTCCTAAGATTTTACCTTTCTTTTTCTCTTCACTTCTTCACCCGTCCTCCACTCTTTTTCAAACCATCTTCACTTCTTCTTCCTCAAGAAATTGGCGAAGCATTTGAAGATTCCCTTGGTTTGTTGCCATTTGGGTGATTCATTTGGGATGTTTGGCAATTGGTTGATGTAGTCCAAGGGGTAAAGATCGATGTTTTGATGGGTTGCTACTACTCCCCACTCCCTCCTTCTTCTTGCCTTTCCCTTTCCTCCTAGGAATCCGTGGGTGGGTGTGGTCTCTTGCCTTCCACCATAAACCTTGTTGTTCTACCTTCGGTCAATGGTACCATAACCTTATTGCAAAAGCTATGATCAAGGGATTGTGTAGAAGGGTCTAAGAAAAGATGAATTTGTGAGACGGGTTAAAAGCATTGCGTCAGGCACCATCTTCTCCATGCTTCTAACACTTGCCATTCTTTTGACCATGTAGTAGGCAAGGTTGAATTGAGTATTGGTCACTAGGCAATAGATCATGAAGCTTAGACATGCGTTGGGGTGGTCCTTGTTCCCTACTAGGCTCACCACATTTTCTCTTATACATCCTCACTTTCTATACAATGCAACGTTTAGCTCCATTTGAAAAGGATCCCTATGGATCACTTTTGATTTTCTTGTGACTCTTGATGGTGAGGATCTTGGCATGAACACAGTGTCCCTCACCATGGTTGCTTAGGGATCAAATTGTGGTAAATATCATGATGATCAACCATTGTGTGTAGTTGTTCTAAAGACCATTCATTCGAGTACATACAAATTCCTTGATATGGAACTCTATAATTCTTCAAACTCTATGAGTGGGACAAAATCTCGCTTCATTGATGGTGAATTCAATTGAGATGGACCCGTCATCATTTCTAATTATCCCCATTGTCTTGTGAAACTCAAGCACAAAGGCCAGGGCAAATTTGTTCGTTTATATTCAATAAACAATCAAACCCAATAGTTGCAAAAACTTCCCTTACGTCGGTATTTGCATGAAATGATGGATCAACAACTCTACCTTCATGAAAGAGTCTCCTTTCGAGCAACTTAAAGGCCTTTCTATCGTCCGGACTTAGACCATTTTCCTATAATACATGGGTATGTAGTGGGCGGTGTCTTGGTAGTCTTGTTGCTTGTTGCTAGCATGATATTCTAAACAATACAACCCCAATGTGATGTTAATGGTGAATAGTAGTCTAGAGGGTTTGATCACAATTTTGCTCTCATCATCTTTGTTGAGAGTTGAAATGTGTTTAATTTGTATTAACAATGTTAATTCTTTGATTTAGATTATCTTAGAAAACAATGTGGTGACAAATTATAATAAACCCATTTGAACCCAACTCTTAAAGATGAAGAAATTGTAATTCTAAAAATCAAGGAATTAAACTAACAATGTAGTGAAGATTATACTTACACAAGTGATTGTTAGACTTGAGGAGAATGATGAATTTGCTCCTATGAGCGATTACACGGGTTTGTTAAAATTGAGTCTTTGAGGTGAGTATTATTGTGGAACATCCACGATGATGTTCTTGATGATATCTTGTCTACATTTGCCGCGGATCCTGGATCCTCTCATTTGGGATAGGCTGAATTATGTAGAGGTCCGGCATAACGGCAAAAATAAACTCAAACATTCCTTGATAACTAAGGTTTGGGAGTTCTAAAAAGCCTAATGTTTTGGTGTTTAAGGTTCTAAAAACTTGTGAGTTGAGGTTTTTGAAGATTCATTACTATTCTATTAGGCGAAGTTCCTTTTTAAATTAGTCATAATTCTTGGGAAGCTTTTCAAACATTATAATAAAATACCATTTTATTATAAAATAAGAAGTTTCACATGGAAATTTATTGACATAGATGAAATGTCAATAAATTCTTTGTGATGAATAATGATAATGGTTATCAAATAACCAAAATGTCATTATTACGAAGTCGAAGTGGAGTTTCTACAAATAAATCGAAGAAATACTATTTTTGATGATAACTTTAATATAGATAACTACTAAAACAATTATTAATAAATCATGCAACTAAGATTTCAATAATAAAATTGAGAGCAAGTGATTAGTAATCATACCTTGGCTAAATATTCTTTTCTTGAAAGGAAATATTTAGATAAGTTCTTTATGCTCTTCTTGGTGACTCCAAATCCAAGTATGGATAATGCTTGGCTAAATATTCTTTTTACGAAAAGAAATATTTAGATAAATTCTTTATGCTCTTCTTGGTAACTCCAAATCCAAGTATGGATAATGCTTAAAAAGAAAAATGTTAGAGCATTCTATCATTGTCCAACAATAAACAATATAGTGATTTTAAAATATGACGAAGATAATCCTTCTTTGTAGTTTTCAAACATATACGGATCGTATCAAGTCTTTAAAGTACAACATACTTTAAGAAACTTGGTAACGAAACTCTGATGCCAATTGTGGAAAACTAGTAGGGGGTTGAATAGTTTTACCAATTTAAAACTTCCTTTTAAATATTTAGATCGACTTATGTCAATCCATTTGATTGTTTATGTTGGTCGTTGATAGATGGATATATAAGCATGAAATGAAATATAAAGAGTAAGAAGCACATCACCACAACACAAGTTATTTAAAGTGGTTCGGCTACAAGGACACCTTCCTTGCCCTACTCCACTCCCCAGAGTCACCTACTTTCGAGGTTAAATTAACTACAACTCCTTGTGGCGGAAGCCTTCAAGCGTAAACAACCTTTTTGGTACAAAGCTAAATCCGAAGTTCTTTCACACCAAGGCGAACCACCTAACACAACGTCGCCTACCCTTTATCTGTGCTAGGCTAACCACGAGTTCTTTCACCTTAGGAGAACTAATCCTATCAGCATCGCTTACCCTTTATTAGGTACTAGGCTAAGCACCTTAGTTCTTTCACATGGAGTGAACTACACCTTCACGACACAACACCTAATCTCAAGGAGATCTACTCCTTGTTACAACACCATCAAGGATATCACCATCCTTGTAGATAAACAAATATACATATGTATAACGATGCACCTCATCGATTATACGACCTAAGCATTCTCCCCAAATGCTACTTGATTTGATCCTTTGGCATCCTTCACTAATGCCTTTGACACAACGCTTGGCACCTTCACTAATGCCTTCGTCTTGACACCTTTAGCATCCTTCACTAATGCCTTTGACACAACGTTGGCACCCTTCACTAATGCCTTCGTCTTGACACCTTTAGCATCCTTCAATAATGCTTTGACACGGATGATGAGCACCTTTCACTAATGCTTTCATCTTGACACTTCGGCATTCTTCACTAATGCCTTCAACCCAACATCTATGGAGAAAGGAAGAGCTATCAACAAGAGAACCTTAGTAGTCTTGATGATGTGGCTTATGGCCACTCATGGACTTGAGCTTGCTTGCGTCTTAGTGGTGATCTCTCCTTTAAGAGGAACCTAGTAGATCACACAAAAACAAAAGACAAAGACTACATAGATCTCTTGGATATGAGGTTAGAGGGTTAGTATACTTGGGGGAAGTATGTGTGTAAAAAGGATGAGTAGAAAGGAAAAATGGCTCTATTTATGAGAAAATTCTCTTCATTCCACGGATCCCACGGATCCCAACCACAAGGGATCCGGCTAGCACAAAGCTAGGGATCCGTGGTCATTCCCTCTTTGCCCATGGGTATTTTTGGTTATGGGTCATGGGTCATGGGTTATGGGTTGATCCATGGTTTCTTTCTAGATACAATGAACTTGGTTAAGTGGTATATATAAAACCATGGGTTATGGGTCAAACCATTTGCTAGTATTTTACCCATTTAGTATATACTTGTATTTACCCATTTTAGCATACACTTAGTTTTACCCATTTTAGTATACTTAGTTTAAGTATATGTTTAACCCAATATGTAAACACTAGTTGTTGTACATATGTATCTAAATCATAAAATCACTTGTACTTGTTTTAGTGTTTTATGTGACAACTTAATTGTGGTAGAACACTATTAACTCAAACTATTTACTCATTTTTTGTTTCGTTAAAATGATTTTACTTTTGTTATCGACAAAACATTAGAAGATCGTAAAATATAAATAAAAGTTTTTATGGCTTATTTGTATTAACAATATATATATATATATTTTTACTTTGGCGTGAGTTATATTTCGAGTCTATGATTTCAAACCACCACACGAATGATGATACTAAACATTTTACAAACGTTGATACGAAACATCCACGAAAACTAAAACATATTATCTTTTGAAACTCATACACATAGATTACTATTCGTGTATCATATTATGAGACAAAATCATATCTATTAGGTTATGCCGATCCCGTATTGTTGTGCTATGCTTCTTTATAGTGTTATACGGACTTCTTACTTAGTTGCATTACTTATGTCACTACACTCTAGGTGAGTTTCATAGCCCCATTTTCAATTGTTTATACTATTTTGGGGAGATACACTCTCAACTACTTTCTTTATTTTACTTCTAATTTGTGAGTTTATGAATCCACTTTTATACGTTTTCACTATCTCATGGGAGATTCATGCTACAATATGAACACAAGTATTTTTACGTATGATACTTTGATTGTTATTGCCTAAGTAGCTACTTTTGCCACTAAAAGTCCCTCATATCATGCACCATTAATACTTCTTGAGTGAGCATGTAGTGGGAATAGATCTAATAGCGGTTAATGACCCATTTTTGTTAGCGGATAGGTAACGGATGCTATATTTGAGAATAAATGGGAGAAGGGGCAATCTGCCCTAGAATAACCTTTATTCTGAGCGGCATCTTTTATGATGTCTATACTAACATCATTTTATGATGTCAATTATGGTTTTGTGTCATGAGCTTAGAGCAATAACATAGTCTTTGTAATGATCTTGTAGCAGAAACTATTGAACTTATGGGTATTAACATGACATTGTTTACATTATGTAATATACCGCGTAGCCCTTTTCAAACTTGAAATGTTGGCCGATTATTATATAAACATATGATTCACTCAACTTTGACCCGGTTAGGGTAAGATGGTAAACTATCTTTTTGTGATTGACCATTAGGCAGCGAATGAATTACTTTTGTAATTGACCCGATTAGGGCAAACAAACGAATTATGAGTGTATAACTACGTAACCCACTACTCGATTTATCAATATTTGTAATCATTACAAATATTCACCCAAACTTGAAACTATTGAAATCGACTGTCTTACTCATATTATATTTTAGCAATGGGTTGTGAGCACCACAGGGTTGCAAGTTTTGTATGGTAGATTTGCAGAAGGTGGATTTACAATGCCTTTAGTATTGAACATTCTCTATAGACTTTTCAACTTATTTACAACTAACTCTATGAACTCACCAACCTTTGTGTTGACACTTTTAGCATGTTTATCTCCGTCCATAATGAATGAGCGAGGTGACACGGAGGAGCACAAATACTCAAAAGAAAATTTTATTATCATTGAACCTTATTTAATAAACTATGAAACTATTGGGACCTCATTTTGTAAACTCTGATATTCGAATGATAAATCTTTTAAAATGACTCAAATAGAGATCGTTTTCTAATATTATAATTGTTGTGCCATGAAGTAGCAACAGGTTTAATTATTTGTGTATCACAAAGTGGGGGTGTTACAACCACAGATTATGTTGAGGAGTCGTGGAACAACTTCTTTGATGGTTTGATTCCAATGCTTTCGTAAAACCGACTTAGTTCTTTGTTTACAAACTCAGTTCCATTGTTTGTTAGGATAATTACATTTGTTTTATTAAGCCAACTACAGTTGTTTAATATGTTTGATGATGACGTGCGGAGTTTCATACTTTGACCTCAAAAACTTAACCCAAGAAATGGCAGAGAGTAGTCATCAACCACAACTAGCACATATTTCTTCCCGTTTATAGTTTGTACTCTCATGGGTTCGCACAAATCCATATGAAGAGTATGAAGAACTTCCATAATTGAGTTTGCAGTTTTGGGTTTATGGGCATATTTCTTGCTTTTCCCAATTGGCTTGAACAAAGATGATATTTTTCATACTTTAATGCAGGGAAGCCTCAACGAGTCCTTTCTAGAAAGATCATTTATGGTTCAAGTTCAAGTGATTGAGGACGGCGATGCCATAACCAAGACTTTGTTTTAGAAGCCTTTGAAAACAAGCAGATTGGAGAAGACTTCATCATATCTTCGATAGAGATGGTGTACAGATTAGTACCACGTGTTCCCTTTAAAAGTTCAACACCATCTAGTTCTCTAATGAAGCAAGTGTGTTTTCAAGGCAACTTTAAATCAAAGTCACGAGAATTGACCAACAGAGAAGATTATGACCAGGTCCTTCAACATAATATACCCAGGAGATTACAACTGTCACCAATACATAATCTCTATAACCCATAATTGCCAAAGTGATGGTTCCCAAATCTAACAGTCCGTCAATTTATTCACAAAGTTCTTGGAGCGTGGCGATCTCGATCCTTACTTTAACGACGGCCTGAGTCCAAACACCCTGAGAACTATTTATACGACCTGCAGTTGAACACATACAAGTATGGATGACTAGATAATTTGGATCCCCATGCGAGAATGGGTTCCACTTGGTTAGCAAATAAGATTGGAACACCGCATCGATAATAGAAAATGTGACATCATTAGAGGTGGATGCAATACTAGTAGAAGCACTTGGCCTATGTGTAGTATGACTACTTCTTAAGGGGATGATCGGTAGGTTTCCATTCCTTAGTGAGCATAGATCTATTCCTATTAGGACAAAATTCATTAACTTTGAATGTGCCGTTAAGGTTTCCATTGATAACCATTATTGAACTTTCTTCCGTAGGTTTCAATAATTACTAACCTCAAATTGGCTTTCTGGCATCCTAACCTGATTAGCATTTCTTACATTTTTCTTGGGAATTTAACAACATTTTACAACTCATTCACAGGCACATTCATGATAAATACCGAAACCAACATTCATTACATGTTTTGCAAATAGTAGCGAATTAGATTAATTATAGGGCGCTTATAGCTAATACTAGAATCAACACGATTCGTCTTATTCAACTCAAAATTATTGTTCCTAAGGTGGTCTTCTACTTTCTTCCCTTGATCACTTTGGCTTGCGAGGTCCTATCTGCTTTGTATTGCACAGGAGGCTTTGACCCGCTTACCTAGTGTCATGATTATCACATAGAAGGAATGATTGGAATATTATTTGGTTTCACTACTTTTCTGCATTCTGGTTTAGAAGTTTTGGGATCTCGAGATTCTAGGAGGCACATCAAAGGTCACATGTGACTTTTGACATAGAACATGTATCAAGGTCACATGCTTGACTTTCGGCATAGAACACGGCATATCAAGGGTCACATGCTTGACTTTAGGCATAGAGCAAGGCATAACGACACTAGTACCAGATTTAGGACATATAGCTATTAAACATTCTAAAAGTTCACAGAATGGCATATAAGCATGCATCCTAATCATTATCAAGTGGTTTCTCTATCTTATCCTCTTCAACAATCTCACGGAGACATTCTAGACGATCCTTAAGGTCCGAAAAGTATGTTTGACATGCAAGTTCATTGTTTCTAAGATGAGGGAATATACTTCAGACATAGGATATTTAGTAGAAGCGAGGCACCTTTGGTGCAATATTCTCTATGGTGATTGGCATTCTCCATTTTACACGACTTTTGATTCTCATTTCATTTTGCAAAGGCGTTATCTTTCATTGTTCTTGTCACGGTGACATTAATTGATTCATATACTCTTTGAAATCAGTTTAACCTTTTCATTTTCTGCAAGAAAACACTCATTTTCATGTTGTAATACATTATTGATGTTTTTAAGATGAAAATTGATAATCGAGAATCTAAAGGAGGAGGCATATGGGAGCGATCCAGCATTCTTTTCTCCGCTCAATTAGGAAATTTGGGCTTTCAACCTTTTGATTGTGTTGCAGCGAGCTCGAATCTGTTCATCTGCGTTTTAATTCAAAAGCATCAAACTCAGGAGCATCTGAGGATGTCTTGGCATTTAAGGTTTTAACATTTTCTTTGAGATGTTGATATTTTAATTGTAAAGCAAGATATTCAATTTCCAATTTCAAAAATTGTCTGACCATGTTATCATGATCAACCCTTTCGATTTTATCATGCAATTTTGAATTCTTGGTATCAAGCTCAATGACACGATCGTGGGAGACTTTCAAAGCAACAGATAATTCATGAAATTGAGAAGTAGTAATAGAGTAATTCGTAACAGTGTAAAACACATCTTGAGAAATGCATCTAGAAATCAAATTATCATTTAGGATGCGAAGATTCTTCCTCTCAATCTCATTACTTTTGAACTCACATTCATAATCTTTGACCTCGTTTTCCATTTCATTAAACATTCTTTTCATATCTTTAACCTCAGTGTTGGATCGATATACTTTAATCAAACTAACTTAACTAGCTTGTTAAAGTTTAATAACCTCGGATAAATCCTAAGTTATTAACAAAGAAACACTGAGCAATCTTTATCAAGTATGCGGAATTTACTTAACAAAGCTAAGAAGAATAACCTTTTATTTTAAACTCTAAATCTGCTTATTATGCAGATACTCTAATACAACTCTAAGATAATCGAACTTCTCTCTAAAACACTTAATTAACTTGTGAATTAAGTACTCTAAAACTCATAGACTTCGTACATCTAATGCCAATCTAGGAGTCCTTTTATAGGCTCAAGGATATCCTAGTCGGTTTACAATTTGTAACCTTGTACAACAAGTAATCTAAACATAGAATACAATACTTTCCATAAACGAATAACATTTCTTTTGTTCTTGCGATTACTTTGACTTCTAGGTGCGATACTTTGACTTTGTCTTTAGCATACTTTGACTCTTTGACTTTTTCGATACTGGAAACTTACATACTTTCATATCTTGATTACTTTCATGTCTTGACTATTTCATATCCCAACAGTCCTCCCCTAAATTGAATTCTACTTGCTTGACTTCAAGTTCCATTGTGAATGTATCTTTAACAGCTTCATCTTTAAGGACAGATTGTTTCTTAATTCCTGTGAGAGGTGAATCATTGAAAATTTAATGGATTTAGATCTCTTTACCAAAGCCATTATCTTTGGAGTAGCCAAATGTTTTGGTGTTTATGACCATGGTACATTGATAACCATATGATTTTTAGCAAATCATCAACAGATTTGATTTGTCTTTACCAAAAGGCGTACCCTTCGGACTAGTTAGTTCTTCTATCTAATGGTGAACTAATTACCAATAATGGTTTTTCCTCAGCCTTTACCACAAGCCATTTTCTTGTGGGCTAGCCAACTCTTCATTAAGCGATATGGTGAGTTGATTACCACAACTTATTAGCAAGTTGTCAACTAAAAGCAGTTTGATATATCTTTACCCGAGCCGTTTGCTCATGGATTAGCCAATCCTTTTGTAACCATGGTGGATTGATTACCTATTGATGTTTCCATCTCAAAATCCATTTAATTCATTTAACCTTTGTCAAAATATTTGGTTATTTAACAAAAGATATCTTTCAAAAATCACTTAACGGTTTTAAAAATAGCGGTACTTTTGATGAAAGTCTTGTTTGATCAGCGATACTGAATAAAGTCTTGATTTATCAAAAATAAGTTATTCAATAAAACTCATACCGGTTTACTCATCTTCTTCAGACAATAGTAGTCCAGTAGATAAATAGATTGATAACCATGCAAAGCGGTTTCATTATCCTCTTCTACTTTCAATCCATGCTCTAGCATTCTTCTCATGAGCTCAACTGTGAGAGGATATCCTCTATTTACAAACATGTGTATCATTTTACCATTCTCGGCTCTAAAACATGAACTCAGGGACTCTTCAAAGAATCTCCAACAAACAATTTCCCAGTTTTCTTGATTCTTCCAAATATCATCAGTTCTTTCCTCTTCTGTTTCCCACATGGTTATGAGATCTCCAAGCAAAACTAGACCAATTCCTTCTGATGGAATATCTCCAAAATAAGCTTTCACCACATTATATAGATAGAATAGATCCACTCTATCTATAATATGTAACAAATCCCATAGCCTATTGAAAACTTTGAAGCTTTCATCTTCTTTATGGAAAATCATATAATCTCCTTCTTTAGATTTCACAACTTCAAAAGCACTAATCTGAGATATGTTCATCTTCATGTCAGCATCTTCTTTTGAATAATCAAAATCTACCACTCTGAGATAATTTCTTAATGCATCTTTAGACTCGGATCTTAATTCAACTCTTTCTTTCTTTGAGAACTGTCTATCTGTAACTTCGGTTTTCCTTTTTCTTTTTAAACTCTTCTTCCTTTCACTTCGGTCCAAGGAGCTTCTTCTCTAAAATCTTTGATATCACGCAATACTCTTCTTATAAGCTTCGTCTCACCGGCATCATAGAGTCTTTTCATATCAACATAATTCAGCTTATGCAATCCTTTATACCCTCGACCTTTCAAATAAGCCATCATAGCATTTCTGTCCTTAGCTAAATTAGGTCTTCTAGGCATATATCTAACAGGAGTAGGTAATTGTAATGGTTCATCGGCCGGCATTTAATTGCTCTTGCAACCTTTTAGCCGCTTCTCTACTTTGAGCTTCTTCAGCTTCTTGAGCTGCTCTATCTTTAGCATTTAACTCTTCTTAAAGCTTTCTAGCAGCAACTTCATTCCTAGCAATTTCAATTTCTCTAATTTCTGCCAAAGTAAGTTTCTTCTTCTTTACTTCTACTAAAACACCTTTCCCTTTATCCTTAGGATCAATTGCAGGTTGAGAAGTTCTTTGTTGTTCATCTTCTTGCAATTCTCGAATAGTAACACCACCTCTAGGTTGTGATAAATCTTCTAAAATTATAGCAATAAAGTCATCATCACTTGCAGAATGAATAGGTTTGAGTGTAGCTTCCTCCTCTTCTTGTATAACAGTTGTAGAAGGACCAGCTTCCTCTTCAAAATTCAAAACTCTTGGAGTTATTAACTCTTGTCTAAAAGTACTTTCTTTGTTGAAGAGCGGTACTTGTTGTTCGATACCTTGAACTTGAACTTGTTCTTCTTGTTCCTCGGTATCTTGATGATCTTTTCTTGTTCATCGGTACCTTGAGTTCTTTCTCCTTCTCAACATCTTCTTTCAAATTTTCTTCTTCTAAATTCCTCCCCAATTGGACAGAAGATTGTTGATGAACCTTGTGGCGTTTGTTTTTCCTAGGCGCTTTTGCGCCTTTTCTTTGATTTAACCCAGATCTGAAATTCTTGAACTAATGGCCATACAAAAGTCTTTAGCCTTCTAAACTTGTTTAATTTCTTTATCTGTTTTGGCTTGAACCTCATTAGTCTTTTTCAACTTAACCAATTCCCTTGTCAAAACATAATTATCAATGTGATTTCATCGGAGGTATGGTATGTGAATCCTCTCCATGAATAGGTGAATGATCCTCGATTGAGAAGTAGAACAGACTCTTGTGGAGATGGAGAAGGTGGCTGCAACATCTTCTTGAAGTTCATACTTGGAAGGAGAGAGCCTTACCTTGTAGAGATGCGAGTACCTTCTTTGATGTAGCTGTGGAGAAGCAGAGTACTGGCGAAGCAAAGTAGTACCTGCAGATGCCAGTACGATACTGGAATGCAGTACTACAGATGCGTACTGCAGAATCAGATACCTGCAGAATCAGTACCTTTGTAGCTTCATCGGCTTGATATCAACTCTAACGGCACGAACAACATCCATCATGGAAGTAGTTAAAGGAATATCACGGACCCACTGAATAAAGCACTCCTTTTTGCCATAAATGTAAAAATCTTGATTGTTGAACAATAACAGCAATAAATCAGTAGGTTTTGGCACATCAGAAAGTTGCTTGTTTAAGAAAAGCTGTATAAACCTTGGGTACATTAGCCAAGTAGATCCATGTGAGATATGTGAGAGCATTCCATCCAATATTAGCATTGAGAAATTAAAAACTCTATCGGTAGCTAACCCAACCATAGCAGATGCTATATTTGACCCAAAGCTGCTCCCCGAGGTACTCTTAGCACTTATGCAATGGAGCAACATGAACCAAAACTTCCAATGCAGACAAAATAGTTGTTTTCTAAGCGTTTGTTCATTCAAGATCCTTCATAACCAATATGTGAAAAGTATCCCATATCAATTGCTTATCAAACCTTATATCCCCATCGCATCATTGAACAATAAATCTTCTCGGATGGAGGCTTGATAATCTTAACAGTTCTTCCAGCAAGCTGTTGATCAATATAATATTCATCATTCTCCATGTTATCTCTAGCATTAGCCCAAAATTCTTGAATCCAGGGCTCAATTATATCCGGCTCCACTAAAAGAGCATAACTGATAGGCGAACCAGTAAGATAATCAATTATATCATGAAAAAGTACTTTAATAAGACAAACAGTACTTCCACGTAGCGGTACTTTCCCAACGGTACTTTCAAGCGGTACTTTCATGAAAAAGCGATTACTTTTCCAATTTCTTGATTATCAACAAAGTATACATAACTATCCTCCCCTCAAGCAATACACAGGACTATACTAAGACTAAATAGTCCTCCCTTTAAATGTAGCTTACTAACTAATATACTCCAAAACATCATGAGAAACTCCTTGTCTCTGTCATATATGAGAACAACAACCACCATCAACAATAATATGATCTTTAAGTACCTCTGCGGGTTGCCTGTCTAATAAGATGAAAAAGTTAGTTGCTTTGAGGAACCCAAGCCATTCTTGACTTGTGCTCCTTGTGGAGTGACATACTCATATTCTTTGAGTATTTAATCTCCTTTGTTTTCTAAAGCATGATCGATATAATCTTTTATTCAAAACATGTGGATTTTCAACAAAGCTTTCCGGTTTTTCAAAACAACTCTCTTTACAAGTTCATTCTCTTTTTCTTGTATCACAAAAACATCTGATTCACTTTTTGTTGAAGTCTTTGTGTGTCCCTCAGTACTTTCCTCTAAACCCATTACGGTTTAACACGTGGTTCCTGTGATCTAGATCCCCTATGTGAATTATAATACCTCCTAGGTTGATAGTGAGATCTCCTAGGATTCCTATTCCAATTAGTGTAAACAGTACCTTGTTTTGGATAAGCGATTACTTTGAGAAAGTCTTGGGCGGAGGATGCTGATACTACTTTGGAAAGTCTTGTGAGATACTAAAGGTTTTGAAAAAGGTTTTCTCACGGTGTGGGTATCTATGATGCGGTGAGAAATTTCGTGATTGACCCTATTTGAATTATTCCAAACTGGTTTGTGCTCTCTAGGTTTCACGGTTGTGATCTGTTCTTTGGAAATTTTCTAAGGTATACTGAGTGATGTTCACAATCCTTAATTAGATGAGTAGGACTAAAACACACAAAACACAGTTTCTAACCCATACTTCCAAAGTGACATCTTCTATGTCTATGCCCAAAATTATTTTGCCTTCCTGGTGAATGATTAAACTGTTTTGACCAAATTATCCCAAAAGGTTTAGCGATCTTTATTTTTGAAAAGGTTTTGAAGAATAACGCTTGTGGAGCGTACTTTGATTTAAAGGTACGCTTGTTGATTTTGAACATCGTTTTCAACGAGGTTCTTTGGGTTTTTAAGACCTAGATTGAGCAACTAGCTTTTTCCTAAACTCTAGACTGTCTACTCCTAAACTCTAGAGCTTATGAGGAACAGCATGATAATCATTAGCTTTCTTATTTTCAGGAGGTGAATCACTTATGGAACCCTCATTACTAGATGTATCTACATAATTAATGAGTTCTTCATCACTAGTAATTATATCCTCAAAATCACCTTCATCCTGATCACTAGATTGGTTTTCTTCTAATTTACTAAAATCCATTCCAAAACCTAATCCAGTTTTAAGATAGGCTCTTTGCTATTTTTGAACATAAGAAACATGTGATAGACCAGACTCTCCCCATGCAGCAAACTTGGCTAATAAATCATCTCTTTCCTTAGTTAATTTCTCAATTTCAGCAATTTTACAGTTTAATTCCATTCACTAAGTTTTAATTGGTAATCATTTGTTCATATTTTTCATTTAAGCTACTTCATTAGCTTCATGTGCTAATATTTTAGCTTCCATAGATTCTAAGGTTATTTGGTAACTTGCTACCTCAGAACCTAGCCTTTATCTGATTATCTCTTTTAATAAACATAAGCATTAAGTACTTTTTGATAAAAATCATGACACTTAGAACATACCTTTGTGATAGGAGTTGATTCAACTAGTCGACATCTTCAATATTGTTGAAGTAGGGTTTCTTCTAGTCGAGTTTCAACACAAGCTCTGATACCACTTGTTGGATCGATATACTTTAATCAAACTAACTTAACTAGCTTGTTAAGGTCTAATAACCTCGGATAAATCCTAAGTTATTAACAAAGAAACACCGAGCAATCTTTATCAAGTATGCGGAATTTACTTAACAAAGCTAAGAAGAATAACCTTTAATTATAAACTCTAAATCCTTATTATCTGAATAGTCTAATACAACTCTAAGATAATCGAACTTCTCTCTAAAACACTAATTAACTTGTGAATTTGTAAACTCTAAAACTCATAAACTTCGTACATCTAATGCCAATCTAGGAGTCCTTTTATAGGCTCAAGGATATCCTAGTCGGTTTACAATTTGTAACCTTATACGACAAGTAATCTAAACATAGAATACAATACTTTCCATAAGCGAATATATGATTATTTTGTTCTTGCGTACTTTGACTTCTAGGTGCAGTACTTTGACTTTGTCTTTAGCAGTACTTTGACTCTTTGACTTTTTCCAATACTTTGCAGCTTACAGTACTTTCATATCTTCAGTACTTTCATGTCTTCAGCACTTTCATATCCCAACACTCAGTATCTATGGCCTTTTGAAGAGAATCAAATTGTTCCTTTAGTTGTTTAAAGAAAGGCATTACCTCAGTTAAGTAACATTCTTTTGTTTGCTCAAAACCCCTTTCCCCTTCATTAATTCCCGTTGGAGTGATTCTCTTCTTAAATGTTTTCTCAAAGTCAACAAATAGTTGGTAATACATACAGGCTGACTAAGGTTTTTCTTTGGGTGGGAAGAGTTCTAGGCACTAAATGAATAGGTGTATTTGGAGGATACACAGTGGCTGGAGGAAATTTCCTA
>OU343225.1:239837510-239874611 GCA_910596185.1 Chrysanthemum makinoi | reverse complement strand
GAGGTTTTATCCGTACACACATACCCTTAAGCCTTCATTATCAGCGAATCAGTGTCTGAACTGTTTTAAGTTTCTTACGGTTAGTCATTCACAAGTGGCTAGCTTGTGTGAGATAACTTGACGGTTTGGCATTGTGTGCCAAAATCAAATCCTAATTTTGAAAACCAATCAATTCGTGTTTCTAAGTGAATTATGAGGATAAAGCTAGTATCATTGATGTTAAAGACATGTTTTGACACTGACCTTTTAACCATAAACACACAATCCTGATCATGTGTTCATACACATACGCGTAGAACACAAAAACAAGATTATACAACGTTTTGACCGTTGGATTCATGTAAAAATCAAAACCAATGTTTAAAAACACGTTAAGATTATGAAACAACTTACAAAATGATGATCTAAAACACAGATTTCTTGAACGATTTTCGTGCGTAGGATTAGATAGGTTATGAGTAATAAATGTGAGTAGAAAAAATTAGGTGGGTGTTTTTATTAAAAATAACTTTAAGCTTTTGGCAGTTTTGGTCCCTCCACCTTTTCCTTTTTCATCCAAAGCCATTTAACTTCCATTTTGGTTACCAAACAAAGATTTTAAGAAATAACTTTGACGACACTCCCCCTCGACTTAAGAAAATATTGAAAGGTTATAAATTTTAGTCCGAGGAGTGTCAGCTTAACCAGAAAAATTTACCACCATTGATACAAGAAACAACCAGAATAGAGTAACATGCAAGTGCACGGATGTTTTTGAAACAGTTAAGAATTTATTTTCTCCCCCTCAACACTTGATCGGAAAAATACTGAATTTTGAAAGATTAGAGTGTTGACGGTTGAAATGTACTTGCCATGTTGAAAGAAAAATTAGATAGAAGAATATTTTTGTTGTTTTGTCAGGTTGAAAAAAGTGTTAACCGAACTATTTGGCAATTGATACCACTGTTAGGTCACTAGATTTACAACACAAGCTTAATAGAAAGAGATAGAGGAGATTGAACAAGAAATCAAACACAAACACACGGTATGAAGAGACGGTTATGCGTAGAGTGTAGTGAAAGAAATAACTTGAACAACCAACCTTCAAATGAAGGTTTACAAGAGTATTTATAGGAGGGAAGCTAGGGCAACACTCCTAGTTCCCATCCTTTCCTTATTGGACATGGGCCTAAGCTCATGGGCCTTCTACATAAGCTTAAGGCTAATAACAAACATAAAGGCCATAATTAAGCTACCTATTACATATTAATTACTAACACTTGATTATGGTTTAGGAGTGATTCCAACAATAGGTGGTGTCTGCTTCCTTTGTTGTTTTTGTATTTTTTTGCAAAAACCCTCTCCTTTCATGAATTTCTTCAATCAGGGGGAAGAAATGAGACGATCTGTGGTCTAAATGTCTCACTTTGGTGTTATCGTCTCACTTTCACAGATTTATCGTGCGTGAAGTTACCTAAATATGATGTTGTGATGCCTCACACACGGTCATTTTATCGTGTAATTGCAGATTCACTGGTAACTACTATTCCGATAGACCGCAACATTCGGGGGGAAGTCGTTTCATTTCGTCTTTAGTGGTTTGTTTGGTCTGAAGCATCTATATATGTGAGAAGATCTTGTTGATTTCTTGCATGTTACCCCCGAACGGATTTTCCGCAATAAGTCAGATTTACCTTGTGTGGTTTACTGCTCATCTACAAATTCCGCTGCGTACTGAAAACGTCAAAAGTTAGAGGAAATGTTCACTACATCAAAGTTTCGAATCTGCTAAAGACGGTTGTCAGTTTGGGGGGAAGCTGATTGAGAAACTTCGCCAAAAAGGAGTGTACGAAGAAGCTGCTAAAGACATGCAGCATGAATTGGGGGAAAGTTAATCCAATTTATGCAGTTTACATCATTTGCCTACAAGTGAAGAAAACGGTTCTCAAGTCAAGGTACAAGAAGAAGACAAAGAGCATAAACTTTCATCATCCTCAGCACTTGAAGAGCTTATGAAGACCTTTCTTTATTTGTTTTCTATATTTGTAGTAAATGTTGTAAGTAATCCCTTATGTCGTCCCATTGGGGGAAGATTGTTGGAATCGCTCCTAACTCGTAAATGGAACGACATTGACGGGATTACAGTATCTATCTTTATTACCTTAAACACATGGGCTTGTTATGTCAATTACCCATTGTTGTATGTGTTTGGGTATATATACCCCTCCATACTTCCATGGAGGGGTGAGTCTCATTTGTGTAAGCCTTTCACCTTTCATAAATAAAACACATAGTTTCTCCCTTCTCTCTCTAGCTTCTCTCTCTATCTTGAAGATGGCTTTCTTCCATCTTCCAAGACCTCCCGATTCACCATATCATCCATAAATACGATCCTAACAACGTGCAGTGTCATATAATGTGTATGTGTTTAGCAAAGCGGTATTTATGTTTTTGTAACAGAACTGTGTAAGATATTTTGATGAATAAAAGAAATAATAAAGATTGTAACTTAACTAGGGATAAATCAAGATAAAAAAAGGTTAGAACAGTGGTGCAGCTCTGGTTGTGTTTTGTTTTTATGCTGCTTGTGTATTTAAGACAGTTGAGGCAGCTTGTTATTGTACCAATATATTTTTAACTTGTCACAAAGAAGCGAGAGAAGAATATGTCTAGACATCCTAAATGTGACCAGCTTAGAGCCGAGGCGAATTCTAACAATTGGTCTGAAATCTTGGAACTGTACTGTTACCAATCTTCAGGTGAAGATATTAAGAAGACACAGGAGATGACCGCAATTGCTGGAAAATTACTTGGCATCACTCGTGCAAGGTTGAGTTTCATTCAAGAGCTGGAGAGTGTTGGAAACATTTATGCTCAAAAAACAGCAGAGTATCTGAGGGGTATCCAAGCTAGAGATGACCAAAAGGTCATGCAGATGCGCATCCTGACGCGTGAATTGGAGCTTAATGCTCGTGACAATGACATCTTTGTTCAGAAACTCAGGGGTTTAATGGATTTATGAGTGTGTGGTAAATAAGTGTGGTCTCTGTTGTTTGTTGTGTTTCAAAGCATGCATGTGTGTAGTTTTATCATTAGTGTTATTGTAGTATTTGTGTGAGAGCCAACACAAATGATTGTAACATATTTCATTGAATAAAATTGGTTCGTAAGTCTGTAAGATGTACCCTTCTGTTTTTTCGCATCTTCTTGCTCATCCTGGAACAATGCCCTCTTTACACTTTTTGACTCTATTGGTTTATCTTTTTGCCCTTCCAAATCTTGTCGGAGTGTCACTGTAAGAGGTGTCGGTGGTGTCCCTAGTTTTTCATAAAGAAAGATTCAGTATTTTAAGCTGCAAATGGTATGGCTGCGACATTTTTAATGTAATAAAATAGCATATTAAATTTGTAGCATTCACCTTTGGTGAAGATTCTGCTGGTTTGCTGGCGTGAGAGTTATCACCGGTGTTCCTAATCGTTTATACCCAAATGTTCAATATTTGTTGGCAGGAGTGTTTTATTCAAATAATATATACGCTTGATTTAAATGTTGTTACCTGAGCTTCCTTCTATCATCTTCATTTTTTCATTCTGATGGTTGTTCTTGTTGAAAACTTTATCGACAACAAAATCTGTTGCTCGACCTGCTGTGTTGAAATGGATCTGGAAAATGTTTTTCTGACCTTCAATTGCAAAAATCTGTGCTGGTATTTTGTAGGATATTGGATTTCACATACACATCAAACCATAACACAAAGTAGGCGTATAAGTGGAATTATAGAGAGAGAAAGTTAGAGGTTTAGGGAACTTTAGTGAGAGAAAGAAAATTCTTATTATGAGGTCCAACTCTCTACCTTGGAAGGTAGAGAGTATTTATAGTCTTACAATAAAACGCCACACAACGGGCTGTGGATCAGGCATACAGTGGGTAAAGACCCGTCCGTCCTCCACGGTGTTACTAAACTAAATACTACTTAACATAAAAGTACTATGACTACGAGCTTTCTAACGATTACATATACTTGAGGTGACCGACTCTTTAATACATGGAATTTCTAATTCCTAACAATCTCCCCTAAGGGAGGTCACCTCAAACATATACTAAAATGACATTGAATACAATCGGATATTACATTAACAATTGATCTTGCATTCTTGATGTAGTACTTTGCTATGAAGCTCGTAGTCATTGATTCCACTCATTGCATGTTTGGTTAATCCAAGTGGAGGTCTTTTCCTGATCCACGTGATAATAATGTTGAGCCGCTTTTGAGATCATCAGCTAGTAGAAAATCTCAGATACATCCATTGTGGTGTTGGTATTATGTGATGTTGTGACTTTCGGACCGACATGCTCACATTCTGGATCATGATATCTTCTCATCGGAGTAGCGGAAGCTTTCGTTGATTCATGATATTGGCGGCAGCGTAGCAGAAGCATGGAGTTAGAATATCAGAGTCATTGATGCACCAATCATGATTTCTTTCGATATGAATGTGTTGTGTGAGCATGCGGCTATGGATTGACCGCTCCATTCCGATCAGCTGAAAACGTCGGGGTGTACCTGCATAAGACAGTTAGCAATAAAGCGCACGAAAGTGTCTTTGATCACTTTCGATGAATTGAGGTACACGCCCACGGTTCCCGTTGATTAGTACAAGTACTGCCTGTGATCAGGTATAATTCAAAGAATTTCCTTGACAGGGTTTCGCAGCTGCTCTAGCCGTTCTCAAACCGAACGTCTCAAAGAAGACAACACGGAGTGAGTGAACCAGCGAATTTAAGTCCACGGATTGATGAAAAGAGATTTGAAAAACAATCGTGTATTGCTCAATAGAAATTGTTTTTGCAATATAACGAAGGTTTTAATGAAAATCAATTATCAATCATAAAACACCTTTTGATTTGAAAAATTAGTACACGGTCGACGTGCTAATGAAAAGAGTTTTAAAGCACAAAGACCGGTTTTCAAAGGTATCCGTCAATCCATAACCTGAACCGGATTGATTCAAAAGATTGAATCGCCCCATTGTTTCTGTTCAGTTGTCACATGGTTGATCTGTATAATAGATCTCACATGCCACCTACCAGGAGCTTGTTAGATGTTGGCTCCGGAAGGCTTTCCATCTTCACAGTGAATATGTAAACACATCACTCAGATGTTATGGCAATACCACAAGGATAATGCGTAGGACTCAAGATATAATCTCTCTTTCCACATTGTGTGAAACAGAGAGTCTTCATTGAAATTGTCCTAATGAGATTTATTGATGATCTCGTGGCTCTAGACTCAATTTGTGCATTTTTGGATCCTATATCGGAGACTAGGGAGAGGGTCTCCTTCTTCAATATCAACAATCTCTAAGAGAAAGTCGATAGATAATGTAGGTTCCCCGTGAGAATGAAACAAGCCCTTTTAAGAGGAACTTGAGTAGCTTGGGAAGTTTAGTGCAGTGCGTCACTGGGTCCATGACGTCTTGTCTTCAATACCGAGTTACCTAAGTAACCACCAGTAGCATATGTATTGAACCCGGTGCCCTAAGGTTGAATTATTGGAGGGCTATTTCTTTTCACCCCTTTTCACATTCAATTCTTTTTCATTCTTCAACCCCTTCAGTGCTTACCGAGACTTCATAACTAGAACCTTGTTGGGTTTATTCCAGTACTAGCTCTGTCTCAGTCCGCACTCTTCCCATATCTCACTTTTCTCTTTTTTCAATATACCTAAGGACTCTACACTATCTAGTGTATTGTCCGTGGGTAGATCCCTCCGGCTCTGGCGGGATCATGGGAACCAACACCTAACCTTATCATCCTTATATCACCGTACATAAAGTAAAGTTGGTCGGTCTATTTGGTATTGTTCATCTGCCATAGGAACCAATTGAAAACCATTTGAAAATCAATCCGGATACTTGTGATATATTATCAAAGCATTTTGTACTTGAATTGTTTTTGATATTTTTAGAAGAAGAACTCCCCTCAACATGTGAATCAAGTATTTGAAATAGTTTTCCACACGGAGGCAAGAGAAAGAATTAACTTCTTTGATTACCATTTTCTAAAAATATCAACATCACTTCCCTAATCGAATCAAGTAGATAAAGCATTTTGGGGAAGGATGAGGTTTTCATGATTTTGCTCCCCTCAATATGTGCCTCGAGATTTGAAAAGAGTTTTGCACATACTAGAGGGAACCTGCACATTGAGATAAGTGATCACGTTTCAAATCATAGGTTTAAGATAGATGCTCCCCCTCAACATGTGCATGGAAAATTTGAAATCGTTTGTCACATGTGGGAAGGAGAGCTTGTACATCCTTATAAAACCATTTACCGAATTATCAGTTTAAATCCAATTTAAATCACACATTCTCCCCTATCACAATTATCAAATCATTTGAGATTTGTGATCTCTTATAGATTTAAATTGATTTTGAAAGCTTTTGAGGAGAATTGTGACTTGATTATGAAAGCATTTTAACTGATAAAGATCTGATTTTGAGATTTTAAACTCCATTGGTTAAACATGCATGATTATCTTTTGAAAACAATTGAATGCCAAATAACTTTTTAATTTAATTGAAATCATTCTCCCCCTCAATCAATGACATAGGTTGTTGATTGAGAGATAGATATTTTGACAAATAAATCCAGATGATTATCAAAAATAGAGTCCGAGTTATTTTTTCAAAGCAGTTCATTTTCAGCAGATAAATGTTTTTAGAAACAGAGCATGGAATTTTGAAAATATGATACAGTATGGCTATGTTCTTTCTTTGACAAGCGGGTTACTGCCTGACATGACAATAAACCATTTTTTTCTCTTTCTCTCAAATTATTATTATTATTATTTTTTATTTTTTTTTAATAAGAATTCGAGCAACATCTAAAGTCCCGTGTCATTCTTTGAATGACAGCACAAAGACCGTAGATATTATCGAATCGAGAAAAACATGACAAATTGACAATATTTTTTGAAGATTTTTCGAATTTTTTAGATTTTTATGGATTTTGAAAGTTTTATAATTTTGTATTTTGTTTTTCGAATAAATATTTACAAGAGATAGATGAGCATAGACCTTTACTCCTCGTCTTCTTCCTGAAGACGTTTGAGTGTTTCGGGTTGAAGGCTTTTCAAGCGCAGTCATGGAAGTATGAACTCAAAACGTTCTCTTGGAAGGGCTTTGGTGAAGATGTCTGCTAACTGATATTCAGACCTCACAAAATAGAGTTCCACCACACCTTTTCCACTTGTTCCCGAATGAAATGATGTCGAATGTCGATATGCTTAGCTCTTGAGTGTTGAACGTTATTGCATGAAAGAGCAATAGCACTTTTATTATCACAGAACAGAGGGATTTTGTTAAATACAAAGCCATAGTCGGTTAATTGAGATCTCATCCAAAGGATTTGAGCACAACAAGATGACATGGCTATGTATTCTGCCTCTGTAGAGGAAATAGAAGTACTCATTTGCTTCTTTGAAGACCAGCTCACAAGCTTATCACCCAAAAACTGAGCACCTCCGGACGTGCCGACGAGTATCTTGACATCCTGCATGATCGCATCTGCATAGGTCGTTAGTGACATACCAGAGTCCTTCGGGTACCAAAGTCCCATATTGATGGTTCCTTGGAGATACCGAAAGACCCGTTTAACCGCTTCAAGGAGCTTTTTAGTAGGCTTAGCCTGGTATCTAGCACACATGCAAACAGCGAACAAGATGTCTGTTCTACTAGCAGTGAGGTACATCAGGGATCCAATCATACTACGATATTTCGTTTCGTCAATCATGATCCCTGAGTGGTCCTCATCTAGTTTGGTTCGATCAATCATGGGAGTGTCAACAGGGTCACTTGAATCAAATCCAAATTTCTTTAAGATCTCAGTAGCATATTTAGATTGATTTATGAAAATGCCTCCGGGACTTTGTGAAATTTGTAATCCCAAGAAAAATGACATTTGTCCCATCATTGACATTTGAAATTTTGAACTCATTTCATTTGAAAAACGATCACACTTCATTGGGTCGGTCGAGGCAAAAATAATATCATCAACATAAATTTGAACATGAATTAAATGTTTTCCTGACTTTCTGGTGAACAATGTTGGATCAACTGCTCCTTTGCTGAATCCGGTAGATAGAAGAAACTTTGATAGCGTATCATACCATGCCCTTGGAGCTTGCTTTAAACCATAAGAGCCTTCTTCAAACGATAAACGTGGGTAGGATGTTCTGGATTCACAAAGCCTTCAGGTTGGTTGACATAGACGACTTCTTTAAGATCTCCGTTCAGGAATGCCGTCTTCACGTCCATTTGATAGACTACCATGTTCTTACTTGCAGCATTAGCCAAAAGATTCTAATTGCCTCGATTCGAGCAACAGGAGCAAAAGATTCTTCAAAGTCTATACCCTCCTCTTGACGGTATCCTTTAGCAACTAATCGAGCCTTGTTCTTCAACACATCACCATGCTCATCAAGTTTCACTTTGAAGATCCATTTTAGAGCAATAATCATAGCACAATCTGGAGCGGTACTAATTCCCATACATCTAGTCGATCAAAATCATGAATTTCTTCTTGCATGGCATTGAACCAGCTATCTTCCTTCATGGCGGTTTTGACATCTTTTGGTTCGATCTTAGAGAGTACGGAGTTGAAGAAGCACCACAAGGCATCGGTTGCAAGTTGTTTCCGTGTTGATACTGGACGAGAAGGATTTACAATGATGTTGTCTAATGGATGATCGTGAGTCCATTTTCTGAGGTGTTCATGTGGTAGTTGTTGAGGGACTGAAGTAGCAGAGTTGATGTCTCCTGAAGAAGATGGTTCTGATGAAGATTCAGGAGCAAATATGTTTTCAAATGGAGCATCTTCGGAAGTAGCAAAGGGATTAACTTCATCATTGATGCCAGAAACAGTTCCATGATGTACATTTGAAGAATGATGATTTGTTGATGAGACTGAAGGATCAGGCAGCGCTTCTTGACTTAATGATATTGAGACTGAGGGATTGACTTCATTCACGGAATATGAGCCTCTGTTGTAGGAATTGACACCTCATTAGTACTTGGATCATAAAGTTCATCAAACATAGGATCAAACAATTTCTTTAAATCATCTTCGGATGGAGGTACATATGGAGTTTCTTGAGAAAAGTTTGGAACAAGGATGAACCAATGGGACTGTTTTGAAGTGCGGGTTCTGAACTGGATTGTCCAGAAGCCATTTGACCGGTCAGCTCATCAAACGTAACGTGAATTGTTTCCATGATATTTCGGGTTCTTTTGTTGTAGATTCGGTATCCCTTTTTGTTTGGTGCATACCCTACAAATATTCCAATGTCTGCTTTAGCTCTAAGTTTGCCTAAGTCTTGACCCTCATTAGTTGGATAACACAATGCACCAAACACACGAAGGAAAGAGAGATTAGGTTTTCTTTTGTGGACAAGTTCATATGGAGTTTTTCCATGAACAGTGTGAATCAGGAACGATTTTGTGTGTAGCATGCAGTGGCAATAGCTTCAGCCCAGAGAAACATTGGAACCTTTGAGTAAATCAACATTGTTCTAGCGGCTTCTACAAGAGTTCGATTTCGTCTTTCAACTACACCGTTCGGTTGAGGAGTTCGTGGAACACTTCTTTGATGGCTGATTCCAATGCTTTCATAAAATTCACTAAGTTGTTTGTTAACAAACTCGGTTCCATTGTCGTCCGGATAATTCGACGGTTTTGTTAAGACGAACCTGCAGCTGTTTGATGAGTTTGATGATGATATCGGGAGTTTCATCCTTTGTCCTTAAGAACTTGACCCAGGTGAATCTAGAGTAATCATCAACCACAACTAACACATATTTCTTCCCAAAGATATTCTACACTCTCATTGGTCCACATAAATCCATATGAATTGTATGAAGAACTTCAGTGACAGAGTTAGTAGGTTTGGGTTTATGGGCATACTTCTTGCTTTTTCCCAATTGACATGCTTAACAAAGATGATCCTTTTCATACTTTAGTCGAGGTAAACCTACAACTAAGTCCTTTCGGGAGAGATCATTGATGGTGCCGAAGTTCAAGTGATTGAGACGACGATGCCATAACCATGACTTTGTTTTCGAAGCCTTTGACAACAAGCAGATTGGAGAAGACTTCATCATATCATCGATAGAGATGGTGTAAAGATTTGAACCACGAGTTCCTCTTAAAAGTTCCTTACCATCAAGTTCTCTAACAAAACAAGTATGTTTTATGAAGGCTACTTCTAGATCAGAATCACAGAATTGACCGACAGAGAACAGATTATGACCAAGACCTTCCACATAGTATACTCTAGAGATAACACTATCACCAACAACATAATCACCATAACCCATAATTGCACCGAAATGATCATTACCGAATCTAACTGTCCCGATGAATTTGCTCACGAAGTTCATGAGCCGCGACCGGTCTCCAGTCATATGCTTGGAACAGAGTCCAGGTACCACAGAACGATTTGAACGATCTGCAGTTGAACATAGACAAGAATGGATAACTGGATAATTGGGATCCCCATGCAAGAATGGGTTCCACTTGGAAGCAATGGAATCATTGGGAATAGATGCAATGTTGGTGTCTGTATTTGACCTATTCAAAGTATGTTCACTTCTTAAGGGAATAGTTCTACCAAGTAGGCATCCATTTTATAGAGGGCATAATCTTAGCAGTTTGAGAGCAAAACTGATTATTCTTATGGCCAAAAGGTATCCAATAATAACCTATCTTTATAAAAGTTCTTCCTGTGGTTTCCACTGTTTTCTAACAATCTTTCGTTTTTGCCTTTTTGCCTTCTTTGCACGATTATTAGCGTTAACAATTTTAACTGGGCATTTGACAACATTAGACAAAGCATTCACACCACATTCATGATTAGCAACAAAATTCAAGCAGACATCATTACAAGGTTTGCAAATAGTATCGAATTGAATTAATTACAGTACATAAGGCTAATACTAGAATCAACACGATTCGTTTTATTCAACTCAAGCTTAAAGATCCTAGGTTGGTCTTCTACTCTCTTCCAATGCACATTTTAGCTTGCAAGGTCCTATCATTCCTTGTATTGTCTTGAGACTTTGACCGGCTCGCTTTAATGTCATTGATTACTCCTGTAGAGGGAATTATGGGAACATTAGTTGGTTGATCTACTTTTTGCATTCCTGAACTAGACGTGCAAGGATCTTTATTACTAGACGACACATTGATGTATACTTTCTTAAAAATGGGCCTAGAATGGTTTGAAGGCTCGGCACTAGGCATAGAACAAGGCATCACAGCTTTGCCTTTTGCACCTAAGGTTAAGGATTTGGGACATGTTGCAATTACACATTCTAGCAGCTCTTGAGATCGTTTGGCCTGGAGGCAAGCAAACCTAATTTCACTATCAAGAGGTTTGTTAATGAAATCCTCTTCGACAATCTCACGGAGACATTCTAGACTATCCTTAAGGTGAGCACAGTAGTCATGAAAAGCATGTTCATTATTCCTAAGATGAGGAGGAATATATTTAACTGTCACAATGTATTTGCAATCTAAGGGTGACTTTGAGACAACATTCTTATTGAAAACAAGTGGTAGTTTCCCATTTCCCTGACTTCTCAGATTCTCAATTTCCTTTTGTAAAGACGTTATTTTTCGTTGTTTTGGTCACGGGTGACTTTTATTGAATCATATAACTCTTTAAAATGTCGTTTAACTTTTTCATTTTCTTCTAGAAAACTCTCGTTTTCCTTTTGTAAGGCATTAACTAAGTTTTGAAGATGAAAAGTTTGAGAATTCTGAGAATCTAAAGGAGGAGGCATTTGGGAGCCTGTCATGTTGTTTGTTTGACCCTTTAATTGAGAGATTTGGGCTTTCAACTTTCTGATCGTGTTGCAATGAGCTTGAATCTGTTCATCACGTTTGTTAATTTGAAAAACTGCATCAAACTCTGGAGCATCGGAGGATGTCTTGATATTTGAAGTTTTGACATTTTCTTTAAGATGTTGATATTTTAGTTGTAAATTAAAATGCTCAACTTCTAGTTTAGAAAAATGTTTAACCAAATTGTCGTGATCATCCAGTTCAATTTTCTCGTTAAGTTTAGAATTAGTTTTTTCAAGCTCAATGACACGATCATGGGAGACTTTCAGGGCAACAGATAATTCATGAAATTGAGAAGCATTAATAGAACAAGTTGTAGCAGTGAAAAACACATCTTGAGCAATACATTCAGAAATCATATTCTCATTCAGTGTATGCAAGTTCTTCCTTTCAATCTCATTATATTTTAATGCTCGCTCATAGTCACTAACCTCAACTATCATTGCATCAAATTCCTTTTCCATTTCTTTAATATCTGAATTCATTCCCTTTTTAAGACTCTCAAAGTGATCTTTTAGTTGTTTAAAGAAAGGCATGACTTCGGTTAAATAACATTCTTTAGTTTGCTCAAAACCTCTTTCTCCTTCAGTTATACCAGTGGGTGTGATCCTTTTCTTGCAAGTTTTCTCAAAATCAACAAATAGTTGAAAGATAACATATTGACTGATTAAGGTCTTGCTTTTAGTGGCAATTGTTCTAGGAACTAGATGCATTGGTGTATTTGGAGGATACACATCGCTCTAGGCATTTTCCAAAGGGGGGGTTGGTTTCAACAATATTTTCAGCTTTCTGCTTATCTAAATCCATTTTCCAGAACACTTGTTCGGGAGTTAACAATGTCTGAGGCTTAAACTTGTTTAAGGCAATCCAATTCTCCTTTTTGTAATCATGGGGTGTGATGATTACTTTCTTTTCTTTACATTTTGGATCATCTAGTTTCTTGTTTAACTTTTCCCTAGTGATTTCATCTGATTTCTTATCTTCCTCTGTGCACTCAGCGCAACTAGGTTTCTGTCTAGGTTTAAGGATTTCCTTGCCATCATAAAGAACCTTATGAGCATTTCTAGCCTTTTTAATGACCTCTGGATTTGGTTCCTCAACAAGGGGAATGCTATGCTTATCGCTTAGGACTCTATGCTTAGTGATCATGTGAGCAGTCTGAATGGTGTTTCCTTGTATGTACAACTTATTTTCAAGCTTGTTTTTCAAGGTTTTAGATTAGAAAAATCATTCAAAAGTTTTGATTCCTTAGCACTTAATTCTTGCTTAAGCATTTTAACATTTTCTTGAAGTTCTTGTTTTTGCTTAGCGGTTTTTGAAAGTTTTTCTTGTAAGGAGTTTAACTCTTGTTTTAATACTTCTTCTCTAAACCTACTTTTTCTAATAGTTGTACGCATTTGGTCATCCATTTCCTGCTCACGGGTGGTCAACTCAAATTTTGCACGTTGTTCATAAATAGCAACACGTTCTTTATAGGCATTTAGTTCAGAGATAACAGAATCATCAGGGGCACATGCAGTGTATTCATCAAAAACATAGTCATTGTTGACTGCAGAAGATGCATCACTTGATACAATTTCACTTTCACTTTGTTTCACATATTGATCATATGGGACAACATTGATATTACCCATATTTTCAATATTTGATTCAATAGTTTCAGTTGATTGTACTTTGTCATGCATCTTTTGTACATCAACATCATCGTATAGTTTTAATACCTCTGAGATGAGTTTGTCTTTGGATGGGCCAGCTTGTGGTGAAGAAGAGACCTTGGGAGAAACCATTGGAGAAATGCTAGCCATAAAAATTGTGTGTGCAGTAGGTCCATCATCCACATCAGAGTCGTATGCATCACAATCACCGACTTGAAAGGCGTTCTGATGATTGTGACCTATCTCCTGAATTGGCTGCTCATCCACATCGGCATCATAGGTCTTGGCATTGCCCTCAGCAAGAAACAATAACTCCTCTTCATCCAAAGCAGCACCATTATCCCGAGCTTGTACAAGCGGCATCTTATCTCTCGAAGTAATTAGCATTCTGTGGACGTTTTGGAGATGTGCGGTTCCTTGCAATGTGTCCCTCACCACCACAGTTATAGCATTTGATCGGCTTAGTTTGACCTTGATTTCCATTTCTTCCTCGATTCGGATTACCAACATAACCTCTACCAGCTCCTCCTCTTCCTTGATCATACTGTCTTTCCTGAACTGGTTGCACAACAATTTTCCCATCTCAGACAGTAGCTTGATTGTGTGGGTTAGAAGTCTGTTCGAGGTTGTTGTTGGTATGTGGGAGAGAATTCATGTTTTGACTAATCAGGAGAGCCAGTTGATTAATGAAGTTACCCACGTGTGCATCAGCATCAGCTTGTTTGAACTTTGGATCGGGAATGAGTTTGTGAGTTCCATCACCCATGGGTATAACTTGTGAAGCTTTAGTGGTAATCCCAATGTTTGAGTAGAAGGCGGTTGAATCATTTGATGAGCTTGTCTCTCCTGGATTTGTTTTGAATTGTTCAAGAATCCTCTTTTCAAACATGGCATGTCTCTCATTCTGAAGAAGGAAGGCATAGAGTTGCTCATAGTTAGTATTCTTCAATCCTTTAGTGAGCTTCACAGAAGTAACAAATTTGTGCCATTCGGGATTCATGTTGTTTACAAATTTTGAGTTCAACTGAATGTTAGGCATAGTCATTCTGATGTTCCTCATGTCATTCACCAACTTATGAAATCTCACATAGTACTCATAGACACTTTCATTTGGTTTCATCTTGAAGTGCTCAAATTCATCATACAGTTGTGATTCTCGGTCTTCAACAGTTAGCTTCAGAACCGAAAGAAGCATCTTGACATTATCCTATACAGCTTTGCCTCGGTGTTGTGATTGATAAGCTTGTAGATGTCCTTTGGTAGACCTTGCAATATAATGTTGGAAGCTCGGATATCTGCATCGAATCTCTTTTTCTCCTTATCATCAAGCTCATCATACATCTTTGGTCCGTCCATTCCGTAAATCAAAGTTCCATCTTCAGCAGTATCAAGTATATCTCTAGTAGTTTCAACTCGGTAAGGTCCTTCATCAATGGATTTGAGAATGTTAACCCCATTTTCTTTTCCAAGGCAGTACAATCTGATTCGTTGAGCCCAAGAGTCATAGTCAGTTCTGTCAAGCATGGGTGGACGAGTGTCCGAACCAGCTGCTTGAACATCCTCGGCAACAATGGAGATGATTGTAGGAACGTTGGTAGACATGATGACAAGTTAAACGAGATTTTATAACTCTATGATTAAACCGAGAAATAGATTCTTTCACGGGATTTTACTAAATCAAGAGAAAACCGTATTTAAAGGAAATCACTCAAGTCGCTAGGAAAATTGTGAACCAAGTCGCTAAGTGCTAAGTCGCTAAAGTTCCAAGTCGTTATGTAACAACTCGCTACAATCCAAGTCGCTAACAAAATTTTGGCAGCAATTCGCTAAGCACCAAGTCGCTAAATATTCAAGTCGCTAAATAGCAACTCGCTAGGTACCAACTCGCTAACACCAAGTCGCTAACAATATAAAGTACAAGTCGCTAACTTCCACCAAGTCGCTACCCGTAGTGGAGATTCCACTACTTGTACTGTTTGTCGGCTTGTCTCACTAGGCAAGTCGCTAGGCCTAAGTCGCTAACTCCACAAACAGCAACTCGCTACCAAAATGTAAAGCAAGTCGCTGCAAAAGAAAAGCTATCCGTTGATCAAGTCGCTAGCTAGAAAACTTCACAAACACCACTTTTCAATCCAAAACAACCCAACCAAGATGATTCAAGCTTACCAAATGAAAACCTAAACACTTGTGATGATTCTAAACACAAAAGTACTAACAAAATCCAAGCTTTAACACAAGAAATCAACCAAATGATGCAAAACCACTAAACTTTTTCAAACAAAAAAACCACCTAAAAACCACTAGAAATCCAAAGATGTGTAAGATATGATCTAACCATGGCTCTTGATACCAATTGTAGGATATTGGATTTCACATACACATCAAACCATAACACAAAGTAGGCGTATAAGTGGAATTCTAGAGAGAGAAAGTTAGAGGTTTAGGGAACTTTAGTGAGAGAAAGAAAATTCTTATTATGAGCTCCAACTCTCTACCTTGGAAGGTAGAGAGTATTTATAGTCTTACAATAAAACGCCACACAACGGGCTGTGGATCAGGCATACAGTGGGTAAAGACCCGTCCGTCCTCCACGGTGTTACTAAACTAAATACTACTTAACATAAAAGTACTGTGACTACGAGCTTTCTAACGATTACATATACTTGAGGTGACCGACTCTTTAATACCTGGAATTTCTAATTCCTAACATATTTCCTGCGGGTCCTCTGTTTTGTGGCTTGCCAGCAACTCTGAGCATGCATATCCTGTAACATCATCTGCTGCAGGGGTAAAGAAAGTTACCGGGACTGTTGCATATGGGTCTATGATGAAGTCTTTAAAATTAAACCTGGGCATTGCATGCAGTAAAATTATCAGGTTTGCATTTGTAGCGCATTTATTTTTTTAATATTATGTAAGGTTGGCATAGAAAGTCACGTACTTATAAGATGGTTTTACCTGTCTTCCATGGTTTAGGCAACGGTACATCCCTTCTTCTTCTTTCACTTTCGAAGCAAATTCGCTGCAAGACATTTAATACCAATCTCTTTTTATGTTGATGCTGGTGATTGTTGCTTCAGTAGTGAATTGCACCCCCAACAAAAGTTTCTGCAAATGATTAGTTGTGAAATTTTTTTGGCAACAAAGTTTTGCACAAAGTTGTAACAGAATGTTAAGCAATACAATTTTATGTGACAGAAAACTGACCGCGCAACTTTCAGGATCCTGCTGTAAAAGTGTCTTTAAAGGGAACCTGTTGCGAAACATTTCTTTCTCCATAGCTTCACATGGAGTCTTGGTAATGCAAAGCGGCGGTTTTTTTTGTGCTTCTCTGTGTGCCTGTTTTGTATTGAAAAATTAGATCAGGAAAACTTTTGATGCAAAGTTGACGTAATTTTCAAAATTTTTTGGTCTAAAGACTTTACCTTTCCGTTGCTTCTTCGGCCTCCGGTATCTTCGGGTTTAAGTAGTAGCGTGTTGCAGAGGTTGCTGTTAGCTGGTAATCTGTCATTGGATTGTTTAAAAATGTAGTGAGAAATTGTCATTTAAGTTTTCATAAATTGTTAGTGCAATACCTCTGTATTTTGTGACGCGGCGAGAGCTGACGACAATTATAACTGGCTGCTGCATTTTTTCAACCTGAGTGTCCTCAAAATTTTCAGCTATGTTATCCCACATAGTGAACTCAACAACATTACCACTGTAAAGATCAGCAACTCATAAGAGAGATGTTAAATCTTGCTAGTTTATTTTTTGGAACAAAAGAATTTAAACATAAATTAATGTACCTTAAATTTTCAATATCCACTTTTCTAAAGACAATTGCTTCTTGGTTGGCACTTGGTTTGCGTGTAAGCTCCCCTACTGACCGCAAACAACCTATGTAATCTATGAGGAGAAAAATGTTAGCATTTAATCATTCTATTTGGTGTTAAAATTTCGAGAGCAGAAAGACGACCTGTCTCGGGTATTGCATTTGGCCCATTGCATCTTCTGTAGGGATTCTGTACTGAAGCTGGTTATACGAAACAAAATCAAAGTAGCAGTGTGGGATGTTTGGTGCTTGTATAGCATCAAATTTTGTGACCTTCCCAAACTTGAGGATTGTTTTTATTTTTAATGGTTTGCTAGTAAGAATTGGTTGGCTCACACATGAACTCTGAAATCCTGTAAACCTCTCCAACCTTGATTTTTGGGTTGAAGTAGTTAATCTCTCTGATATTCATGTTCCCTTGTATAGCATTACCTTGTTGATTGTGATTTTTTATCAGACAATCCTAACTGCAGCTACATCTTATCTATGCTACGTGAATTAACACATACCTATTGATCTATCAAGATAAAACAAAACCCGGTCTCCTTTTTTTCCCAGAGAATCCAGCTGCATCCTTTTTGCCATAAGTGACTGAAATCCATTTTCTGTATACTCTAGCTTCAAGGACTTTGCTGTGAGATGTTGGTGTTAACTGACGAATTGTAACAGTCTGCGGTGCTGATAAGGATTTAAAAGGTACACTTTTGAGGGGTCATTTAAGCCCTTAATTGATCACTTTTGTATCCGTTACTACTTAATTTCGTTCCTTTTCACTTTTTAGGTCTCTTGAAGGCAAATTGTTGGAATGGCACTTATTCGGACGAAAAGGCACGAATATACGAAGAAAATGGCCAGAGTCAAGAATCGAGACACTCAAGCTGCTAAAACTGAAGGGGACGGCGTTATGGCTTAATTGCGACGTCGTCGCGACACACCTTGAGACGACTCAAAGAGCAAATTGCTATTTTACAAGTGACGGCGTCAGGTTTAAAAGAGTAGGGCATCACAACTCAGACGACCTAGATTTGGATCCCGACGACGTCAGAGGTTGAAGCCGACGGCGTCACAAGCATAAGGTGACGCCGTCACAGAGTTGACGTGGCCAAGACGAAACCCTAATGGCGGCGACCCGACGGCGTCACAATTAAGGAGTGACGCCGTCGCATATTGTAATTCTATATATAGAATTCGAATTTTCAGTATTTTAGAGAGGTAGTTTTGTGGAGTAAAACCTAAACCGAACATAGGCTGTCTTGGGCAGTATCTTAGGGTTCCATACCCTATTTTACAACAAGATAAGTGATTTACTTCATTAATTCAATTATGTCTTCAATTGTTTGTGTGTATGCTTGCATGTTTTCGATGTCCAGCTAATTTACTTGTGTGTTTGCTTAGATCTATGAAACCTAGTTATTGAATATTGATTGGTTGTCTCTTATCTTAATTGTGATTGACCTAGTATTGTGATAGGTCATCCGTTGTGTTTTTAATGCTTAAGTAATCTTTGTAAACATTAGTTTATAATCACCTGGAGTTATTGTAGTCTAAACATCCAAAGAAAACTTTAGAGTTAGTTTATGAACCCTAGAGATTTGGTAGGCAATAACCTTAAGGTAGACTTAAAGAGTTAGGGATAAACGCATACCCTACGACCTTAGAAGACACAACGCGTTAAGAATAAGGACGTGACAATTCAACCATCAATAGGAGATAACTAGGGAGTAATAGCATCTAAGTAAACACATTTTTAATCATCATAAGAGCACACAAAAATAGACATAGACTACACTCACCTTAGTTTAGATAATTAGATAATTAGATAAGTAGAGTAATCAGTAGAAATCCAACCCCCCAAATCCAATACCGCAAGATTCGTACCTTTCCATTTTCTAAAAAACATAAAAAAGATAAAAAATAATCTTCCTCAACCCCAACCTTAGCGTAGTAATTTCTCACTAGCATTCCTATTCCCTTAGAGAACGATATCAATTCTCGAGCCTTACGCTAATACTACACTACAACGATTAGGTTCACTGCCTAGGGTGTTGAAAAACTTGCTCGACGAAAAGGAAGTTCCTTTGACATCGAACGCGCGTTGTACGCGTATCAAGTTTTTTGCGCCGCTGCCGGGGAATAGAATAGCTAGTTAGGAGTCTATCTCGTTTAGGTTTCCTTGCTTGATTCCTATCAAGTAAGCTTTTTTCTCAATTTTTAGCTTCCTTGTAGGCTATCCCCCTTTTTGTGTTTGTGTTCGTAAAACCCTTTTCATTTGTCGCTATGGCAAGTGAAGTTGCATTTGAATCATTAACAAATGAGGAACAATTGAATTTCGCAAGTTGGATTTCTTTTTATTGTTCTAATGAATTTGTGAGTGATCTTAGAGATATCCAAAAGGAGACGGGTGTAAGGTTGGATGGATTTGATAAATTTTGCGCTTGTGTGGCTTCTATTCAACGATCATTGTTAGAATAAACTCCTTTTAGTGAGACCATCTGGAAATTTTTTGAGAAAAGCCTCCTAAGCATAAATAATCAGTTGAATGATCTTAGGCACCATGATCAAAAAGACCTAGTTTTTAAGAACATGGAACCGAAACCCGAACAATATTGTGAGATGGTTAGAGTTGAACTACCTAGTTGCATGTGTGGAATAGATTTCAAAACATATGACACGCATGAGGAATCCTTTAGGAAAGTAGAACATAGTGATCAAATTTTTGAGAATGATTCTTATGAATCGGACCAAGAATTTGAAATGGCTAAAGAAGGATTTGAGATACTTAGGAGTGTATTTGGGTTAGATCATACTAAAACACATGATCAACATTTAGGAGATCTAGATATAATGGAGAATGAGGTGGAAACTCCAAGCCCACAACTTACCCGGAAGAAGTAGAAGAGACTATTGGAATGCCGATTGATATAGAACCTTTGGACCAAACGCCACTAGAGAATGTAGGTTTAGATGCTTGTTGTCATGACCTCTCTTTTAGTCTTAGGGAAGTTCCTAATTTTGGTGAACCGGAGCCTCAACCAAAAACCTTACCCAATTTTCCGTCTTTAGATGTGAATCTAGGAATTGAATTAAGCCCCAAGTCACCCATCAAAATAAATAGTCCGGGTAGTTGCTTGATAAAGGTAGTGGACTCTAAGACATGTAGAGTGGAAGCTAATATAGGAGTAACCCATGAACTTACACACTTACATATGGTTGATAACAAAATACATTATGGGTTTAAACCGGTTGTACTAGGTCAAGATGGATCCTTAACTAAGAATCTCTTGAAGTTGACAGAAGATGATCCATTTTTAGGAGATAGACTTGATTCACCCGCTACACCCATAAAATTAGGTAAGGTTAGAATGAATGGAGCACACCCCTTTGAGCATATAAATCACCCATCACCCTCTCCTCACGTAGCAAATTTCCACCCTAAGGGTGTGTATTGCTACTATCACCCGCACTTAATCTTAAGTGTAGAATAAACTTCCCCTTTATTCGTTAAATAAGGGTAGAGTCAAGCTCGTGACTCGAACAAAAACAAGCGCTTCTTGGGAGGCAACCCATGTGTTTTGCATTTTCTTTTTTATTTCTATGTCATATATCTTTTCATTATTGTATATTCTCATGTTTGAATTTGTGAAAATGCTTTATTTTTTCTTTAACCTCGTCTTAATTACATATAAAGGTATTTTACAAAAGGGATAAGTGTAGAGAAGATTACACATGTTTTTAAAAGAACGTAAACATGAGAATTACGATTATTGAAAGGATATATATATGTGTGTTTGTTAGAGTCAAATGCTTGTATCGAGTCATAATGGATGTTTTGCAGGAATTTTTTTCCAGATTCTAAAGATATAAATTTTCCAGAATTTTTTCCAGAAAATCGCAAACCAATTTCTGTCATGATAACCTGACGGCGTCAGGAGGAGCAGAAACAGCTTATAACTTTTTATCGTTTTATGTGCTACTTATAAATTTTTGGAATTTCTCAGGTCTTAACTCCAGAAAATCTGTAAACATCCATTCCACAAGCATTATATCTTATTTAAGTCTGGAATTACATCTTGTTGTGATTTTTCTTTGTTCGGTTTGATGCTTTGGGTTGTCTGTTTTCTTAAAGTGTACAGGTTTTATTTATCAAGAAGATGAAACATAAGATTGGATGGAGCTTTTCACGCATACATTCTTCTTGAAGAAGGATTTAACCACTACTTCACACGGATCCTACCGAGCTAATCAGGGGAGTATTAGTTTATTTTTTTTAATTACCTTCCTCTATCATAACTTTGATCCTTTCGGGGAACATTGGGGACAATGTTCAGTTTAAGTGTAGGGAGGGAAAATAAAATGGGAACTTTGAAACTATGCTTATCCTTGACTATTTGCCTTGTCCAATTTCATTTGTGTAATAAACCATGAGAAATATCGGTTAGGGTAATTTTGGCACCAAATTTAAAATTTTTCATGACATGTAAGCCATTAGTCTTAATAAAGCGTCTCATGGATAGGGAGTTATATGACTAGCACAAATTTACCACTCAAAATGTAAGGATCGCCCTTAGATTTGTAGGAATTAAAGCATTCCACTTTAATGCTTCGAGTGTGTACCGGTAGTATAATAGATTGTAGAACTTGTTTTGTGATGCATTCCGAGATTGCTAGTGAGACTACACTTCTGTAGTTAGGAATAACTAAATGATAAGAGGCATTAGGATAACCCTTGTTTGATACCCGTATTATAATTACTTGTTCCACATCGGTTGAGTAATTCCCCCACACCCTTGCGTTGTACTCATCTTTAGTACACGATACCCCTAGTTAACCCCTCAGAGCCTATCATTTTCGCGGTTCTCATGATGTTTCGGTTTTCCAGAATATCAATGAAGAGCATTGTTTACAATCCACCCCCAAATGTACACCCAAATCGCCTTAGGCTACCTTGTATGCACTCATTTTTAATGCATTATTATTATCATACTTAACCCTTAGTTAAATTATCTAGTTGCTTGCATAAGTTGCTAAGTCGAGTCATATCCTTTGTACACAGTTTTGAGACGATTGGGACTCATGGGAAAAGTTAAATTTTATGAAATGACTGGAAGGAACGTTAAATTCAAATTCCCTTTTTTTGCGTAATAATGTACTCCAAGTGTTTTGATCTTTTCAATTCAGGTCAAATTAGTGTTAGAGTAATAAAAACTCAAGTGTAGGGATGTGCCTATAAATCCCTATTATTTTGATGTTTTCGTAGAGGATGGTAGAGTAAAAGTGTATGAAAAAAAAGGGGGCTACCATCCTATATCTATCTTTAAATTTATGTTCGTTTGTTTCAATTTATCTAGAGTTTAGAGTGTCGAGTCTTGGCTTAGCAACGCCATTCTTCTCATGCTTGTAACATAAAGATTTTTGACTTGCCACCGCTAAATCGCCTATCCCACCAAACCCTTTGTTTCCCTACCTTAAGCCTAACGTTACAACCCTTTAAAAGACCTCTTGGATAGTTTTTCTTAGGTGCTTATGCCAAAGCGATGGAGGTTTGATCTAGTCTCAAGCCTATGGTAATCTATGTACTAGGACCGATTAATGAGTGTTTATCTTCCATTTCCAACTTGATATATTTCATATACACCCGAGAGATGAGAGTATCCAAACACCACTTGTGAGGTGCTAGTATGTAATTTCCATGCTTGTTATGACTTTTGCGGGGCTTATACGTGTTGTGAATCTTTCTAAACTAATGCTTCATGACCCCTAACTTATGAATTAATTGGCTAAAAGCACATTTGCTTGAGGACAAGCAAATACCAAGTGTAGGGATATTTGATAAGGATTTAGAAGGTACACTTTTGAGGGGTCATTTAAGCCCTTAATTGATCACTTTTGTATCTGTTACTACTTAATTTCGTTCCTTTTCACTTTTTAGGTCTCTTGAAGGCAAATTGCTGGAATGGCACTTAGTCGGACAAAAAGGCGCGAATATACAAAAAAAAGGGCCAAAGTCAAGAATCGAGACACTCAAGCTGCTAAAACAGAAGGGGACGGCGTCACGGCTTAATTGCGACGCCGTCGCGACACACCTTGAGATGACTCAGAGAGCAAATTGCTATTTTACAAGGGACGGCATCAGGTTTAAAAGAGTAGGCCATCACAACTCAGACGGCCTAGATTTGGATCCCGACGGCGTCAGAGGTTGAAGCCGACGGCGTCACAAGCATAAGGTGACGCCGTCACAGAGTTGATGTGGCCAAGACGAAACCCTAATGGCGGCGACCCGACAGCGTCACAATTAAAGAGTGACGCCGTCGCATATTGTAACTCTATATATAGAATTCGAATTTTCAGTATTTTTGAGAGGTAGTTTTGTGGAGTAAAACCTAAACCGAACATAGGCTGTCTTGGGCAGTATCTTAGGGTTCCATACCCTATTTTACAACAAGATAAGTGATTTACTTCATTAATTCAACTATGTCTTCAATTGTTTGTGTGTATGCTTGCATGTTTTCCATGTCCGACTAATTTACTTGTGTGTTTGCTTAAATCTATGAAACCTAGGTATTGAATATTGATTGGTTGTCTCTTATCTTAATTGTGATTGACCTAGTATTGCAATAGGTCATCCATTGTGTTTTTAATGCTTAAGTAATGTTTGTGAGCATTAGTTTATAATCACCTAGAGTTATTGTAGTCTAAACATCCAAAGAAAACCTTAGAGTTAGTTTATGAATCCTAGAGATTTCATAGGCAATAACCTTAAGGTAGACTTATAGAGTTAGGGATAAACGCATACCCTACGACCTTAGAAGACACAACGAGTTAAGAATAAGTACATGACAATTCAACCATCAATAGAAGATAACTAGGGAGTAATAGCATCTAAGTAAACACATTTTTAATCATCATAAGACCACACGACAATAGACATAGACTACACACACCTTAGTTTAGATAATTAGATAATTAGATAAGTAGAGTAATTGGTAGAAATACCAACCCCCCAAATCCAATACCCCGAGATTCGTACCTTTCCATTTTCTAAAAAACATAAAAAAGATAAAAAATAATCTTCCTCAACCCCAACCTTAGCGTAGTAATTTCTCACTAGCATTCATATTCCCCTAGATAACGATATCAATTCCCAAGGCTTACCATAATACTACACTATAACGATTAGGTTCACTGCCTAGGGTGTTGAAAAACTTGCTCGATAAAAAGGAAGTTCCTTTGACCCCGAACGCGTGTTGTACGTGTATCAGGTGCACTAGTAAGTTCAATGGCTTTGTATTTGGAGGCATGCGGCACCAGAGCAGTTGCATTTCCTTCCATTGTGCTTGCAAGTGTTAAAAAAGAAAGTTAGATACAAAAAAATGATCTTAAAAGCGACAATGATAAAGGGAATAGGTATTTTAGCACTAAGATTAAGATACATGGCACATAAAACTGGCGGTTTGAAAATCTACCTGTTGTTGATTACTTTCACGGTAAGTTTATAAAAGCAAAAGATACTAACATGCAATTCTGATGGCATCATGTAAAGAATGTTTATGAGGAAAAGATTGCAGTAAATTTTGTATTAGCCTAAAGAAAAAGTGAACCTGAATCCTAAAGCAGTGCTCACAATAAAAAGACACATGCAAAAACATTTTAAAAAAAAAGAGGAAGCATAAACTGAAAATTAAAGGGAACCTAATCAGCAACAAAAAAGCAATAAGTTTTTTTTCCAAAAAAAGCAAATATTAATGCCTACATTTGCATTGTGAAAATAGAGGGTGCGTCTGATATTTTTTTCAAAAAATCTTTGTAAACAATATTTTTGGTCACATTTTGCCTTTCATTTTCTTGTTGTTTAATAAGAACTTTTAATCCATGAGGAGATGTAGCTCTAGAAAGAGCGACATACAACTACCCATGGCCAAAGGCTGGTTCGGGAAGGTAAACGCCAATTTTGTTTAAAGATTAGTCTTGGATTTTGTTTATTGTCATAGCATAACATAGTTTTATTTGGAATTGAGTTCGTTTGAACATAAAAGGAAGATCCGGATCTTTATGGATTAGCGGTATTCTGTGGATAAAAACCTTTTCGCCGACTCTTGTTCCTGTGATGATTTGCACTTCAATAAGTCTCGACATTAGCTGCGTGACTATCATACGTGTCCCATTACACAGACCACCTGCCAAGTTAACATTCCTTAGCAACATCACTGGTGATCCAACCTTAAGCTGCAACTCATGTGGCGGGAATCCTGACAGCTTAAAGGTGTTTAGATATTCAGGAGGGTATAACATCTTGGTTTCTGCTCCGCTATTTGCAACCGGTATGGCTATATCATAACTAGCATAAGTTGTTATTTCACCATCAACCATCGATAAGATTTTTGAATTAATAATATCTGTTGTTTCATTCTTCGGACAGACGATTTCCTTTTCTTGTAGAGTAATTGCTGAAGGTGTTTGATGTGTAGGCTGATCATAGATGAAATCTATGAGATTTGAGAGGCCTTCGTCGTCATCCTGTATGCAATATCTAGAAGGGATTTCAACCCATGCTGCATCTCTGCTGTCTTCTTTATCAGGCTCGCCAATGTTACCATTACCAATATCAATAAGCCATGATGCAAATGAGGTTGCTAAGCTCTGTTCTTCTAGGCTCAAATCTAAGCGGAAAAGCCTCATATTTTTTTAAGTGTCATAACCTGAAAGCATGGCCACATGTGAGATTCTGCAATAGATGATGCTATTACTTCCATTTTTGGCCCGTCTTTCTTGACTGGGAGTGTTTGGCGGAAATCACCGCCTAAAATGATTATTTTCCCACCAAACAAAACACCTGGTGCATCTAATATGTCTCTCAGAGTCCTTTCCAATGCTTCAAAGCATCGCCGGTAATTCATTGGCGCTTCATCCCAGATAATAAGATCTGTTTCTTTTAAAAGATTTCCTATTAGAGTGTTTTTTTAACGCTGCAAAGTGAATCATCCGTATGCTCTAATGGAAGCTTGAACCTTTAATAGGCAGTTCGTCCTACTGGAAGAAGGAGAGATGCTATGCCAGAAGATGCAATCGCCAACACAATTTTTCCTTCAACCCGTATAGTGCTGAGGATTGTTTTCCAGAGGAACGTTTTACCGGTCCCTCCATGACCATATACAAATATCAACTCCTGCTTACCCACTTTAAAAGCATTTATGATGAGGTCATATATGTTTTTTTGTTCATTATTCAACTTTGGAATCGACTCATCTCTTTGTCACGTGCTAGCATTTGCCTATTGTGATTCTTTTCTTCCATTAATAACCGGTTGTTTAATTGATCTAACAGTTCTATTGGAGGAGGCTGCAAACCCTAATTTGTTACTGATTTTCCGCAACTGGTAAGTATTATTTCCAGCTCATATAATATGTATCCTTGTAATTCATCTTCATTGACGTGGTAGTTGGGAATGCGGGCCTGTTGTGAGACAAATCCTGGAATATCATGGCCCATTTCTTGCCAAAACTTGCTCCATAACTGTAAAGGCTGTGCAAGGTCACAATGAGTAAGCATGCGTGCAAAAAGGAACCTCAGCTCTGCTGATGAAGCTGAGCCACATGCTTCTTCAAGAGCTGTTTCCTATTCTGTGTCATCACCAAGCAGACCAAGTGCGTCACATGCAACACGATATGTTGGGTGCACAACTTGGTTGACTGATCTGACCTCCGCAAAGTCTCTGAACCCTTTTTGATGACATAACAACATCCTTAAGTAGAAAAGCTCCCCTAAAGTTGGGTGTATATATGCAAGCCGCCCAATAGAAGATGCGTTGGTTTTCCTACGTGACCAACTCTTTCGAGCTGCATACCATACAAACTCCGATGGGAATTGTAAGAATGTCAAATGCCTTCCAGCTTCATTTTCAATGTTGTAAGTGAACCATTCTGTGAGTGTTGTCAGTTTTCGATCACGACGGTTAACCACAGACTCTAAATTGTCACCGTCTCTAAAGGTTACATGTTGCATGTTTTCTAGATGGAGTGAAAGAATTTGCACCGCTGGTTCTCTGCTGTGTATTTAGAATTTGAGGATTCTCCAACATGCTTCATGAGGGCATATAAACCGGCCATCATGATAATTTTGGATTTCATCAATGGTTGCCTCTGCTTGTGCTGACGAAGTAGAAGCCTCACCAACAGATATTGTTACTTTGGCAAAAAATCCTATCGGTTCCTTTTGATATATATTTGAACAGATATTTTATTAGCATGCTTCAACCACAGTACTCCACATTAATATGAGCTTCAAACGCCAAGCAAAGATCGCGGTTATACGGCACCACATACCCATTGTCAAGCTTGATATGGCCTTTTGTTGCGGTAAACTGTCCTTGCCTTCTTCGATAATGTGGATAACCCTTGTCTTCAAAAACGCTTCGTCATTATATCTCTTTGGAAATTTTTATCGCACATATCACCCCGCATACACGGTGCATTCAAGTTAGCCCCGCCACATGGTCCATGCATCATCATCTCTCCCCAACAATTTTTAAGCCGCGGATCAACAACATCGGGTCGTGCAACTTTAAATGTATTGATCCACATCCTGAGCATTGTCAATGTTCGTCGTTGAAGAAATCCAAAGAAGTGTGTGGCAATGTGGTAAGCCACGTTTTTGAAACTCAACAGTATACAATACTGCATATAAAAAAAATAAAACAACTAAAATTACAACAACATCGTGGGACACCAGAATATATACTGATTCAGTGAATGAACGTGGCTGAAAGCTAAAATCCAAGTGGTTTTTTTTTCATAAATAAACATAGACATACCTCCTGTGACACGCCCAAATGTTTGTTCTTGCTTCATGAACCTGACGATTGACTTAATATTTTGCTCAAATACTCTACACACTATATCTGCCATATCCGCTGTTGTTAGGTTAAGAAACTGACCCATGTATCTTTGAATCTCAGGCCACTTTACATTGCATGGGAATGTTATAAAAAACCGTGGATTACCAAGCACCCTGCAAATGGCCAATGCATCCAGGTAATGAATGTACATATATCTTGGACATCCAATAAATGAGGAAGGTAATATAATTCGCGAGCTTTCCTTTGACCCTTCAACGACTCCCCTTGAAACCGTGATCATACAGCCCGATAAATAGTCTCCTCGAATATCATTCTCGATGTGTTCTATAAAAATCCATTCTATTCTCGTTTCTATACAACAATAACCCCAACGACATACCTAAAAGCCCGCCACTAAAAAGCAGATTATAATTGTCATGCCTTGGGTCCCACTGTATGATGCATTCATCGAAACACGTTTTGCTCATCGTCTGGATCTGTTGTTCTTAATTTTAACTTTGTATGATACCCTGGCTGACCGTAGATGAAAATCAATGGAAACTGTAACGACATGTATGACTTATGAATTTTGTTGATCCTCTTTACTGGACCATCTCCGTATTCTAGTATAACATCATAATTTGACTCACTTTCTGGGCCACTGTCAAAAACAATGGCGCCAAGAGTCTGCGATGCTGGAAGCTCATAACCATGGGGCCCTTCACCACTGTAAAGCCTCACTTTAAATTCAGGGACATCATACTGAGCACATTTGTTGCGTGCAGTTCTAAATATCTAGACCAACTCATTGTGGGCGTCTAAAAAGTGAATGAGCCCTTCCACGATCTGTGGATCCAAATCAGTGGTATCTGAATTTTGAAAAATGGCTCAACCTATGCTCAACCTCATTCTATGTGTCATAGATATAGAGCTGTAAAATTTTGGGTCGCATTAATCTGGACAAAGTTTAACCCAATTCGATGGTATATTTGGCATGAAACCTTGAAAATATATGGCCCTCCACCATTATTGATTGCGGTGTCAACGTTCGCACCGAAAGAAGTCATTGCAAACATCTGATTGTAGGTTCATATATTTTCCATAAAGGTTCTTCGGCCAAGTAGCTGCTTGATATACTCATGCGGCTCTACTTCCGATTGCATAAATATTCTACCGCCTCCACAGCATAAATGGTATTGAGGTACAACATTTCTAAACCGGTGGCTTGCAAGCTGTTCCCCAGGCCAAAAGACAACGTTACAATGATAGCACCGCTCAGAACAATCTCTTAAATCATCATATGCATATGATGTATCTACATTTATTAAGAAACCATAATTAATTCAAAGTTTTGAGAATACATGTTTTTAAAAAAGATAACCGATGCTAAAAAAATTACAAAAAAGAAGTAACCTTGTGTTGTATGAGAAGAAGATCCTTCCTCAATGCTGCATGATCCATTATCTGTGCCATGATGGAAAAATACTTATAAGTAATCGCTGGCATTTAGACTTTCTAGAGGATTGACCTGAGCGCCTAGTTCTTTTTCAGCCTTGTGACTGATGAGTAACATTTTGTGCAACACTTGCTTCGGCATTATCATTCACGTCCACCGCTGCCACCCAAAGAAAGGAGGACAAAAGTTTAATCGATTTTTAGATCTACAAAAATGCATTGCAAAAGGTAAAACTAAAAAATTACTCACTTTGAGTTGCATGAGTATTCGTGGATTGACCAACGGTATGAGCATAAGCATCTAAATCTGATTGGTGCATGCATGTTGTGGAGGACTGCTCCAAGCGCCTTTTTCTTCCTTGTGACTGATGAGTAACAGTTTGTGCAGCACTTGCTTGGGCATTCTCATTCACGCCGACCGCTGCCACCCAAATAAAGGAGGACAAAAGTTTAACCAATTTTTAGATCTACAAAATGCATTGCAAAAGGTAAAACTAAAAAATCACTCACTTTAACTTGCATGAGTGTTCGTGGATTGACCAACAGTATGAGCATGAGCATTTTAATTTGATTGGTGCATGGATGTTGTGGAGGGCTGCTCTAGGCGCCTTTTTATTCCTTGTGACTGATGAGTAACATTTTGTGGAGCACTTGCCTGGGCATTGTCATTCACGCCGACCGCTGCCACCCAAAGAAAGGAGGAGAAAAGTTTAACCGATTTTTAGATCTACAAAAATGCATTGCAAAAGGTAAAACTAAAAAATTACTCACGTTGACTTGCATGAGTATCCGTGGATTGACCAACGGTATGAGCATGACCATCTGAATTTGATTGGTCCATGTATGTTATGGAGGGTTGTTCCAGGCATCTTTTTCTCCCTAGTCCAATTTAAAAATCTCATGAGCACCTGATCTAATCGTTGTAATGTGCTGTTTAAAAAGAAAATATAGGAAAGAACCTTTGTTCGCTTCCATCTTATTAGGAGTCATTGGCTGACCAACGGTGCACACATAACTGGATGAACCGGCCACCTGACCACTTGAACCACCCTCCCAACCTGCTTGCTGTCTGGCTGCTTTCTTGGCCTGCCTCTCCTTCGAGGTTGCTGTTAAAACCCGACATCATTTGTGGTCACCCCTAATCAAATTTAAAAAACGCCATTAGAATCTAATCTAATTATTCTAAAGTGTTGTGTAAAAAGAAAATATAGGAAAGAACCTTTGCTCACTACCATCTTATTAGGAGTCATTGGCTGACCAACGGTGCACACATAACTGGATGAACCAGCCACCTGACCAGTTGAACCACCTGGTCCAACCTGCTTGCTATCTGGCTGCTTTCTTTGCCTGCCTCTCTTTCGAGGTTGTTGTGAAAACCCAGGATCATCTGTGTTCACTCCTAACCCAATTAAAAAAACCTCATGAGAACTTGGTCTAATTATTCTAATGTGTTGTAAAAAGGAAAACAAAGAAAGCACCTTTTTCCGCTCCCATCTTATTAGGAGTCATTGGATTGGCAACAGCGTGCACATAAGTGGATGAATAGCCCACCTAACCATCCGAACCACGCACGGCAACCTGGTTGCTGGCCGGCTGCTTCCTCGGCCTACCTCTCTTTCGAGGCAGCTGCGAAGCTGTGCCATCATTTGTAGGCAATCCTACCGCGATTAAGAAAATCTCATAAGAACCTGATCCAATTATTCTAAAATGCCGTGTAAAGAAAAAATATATCAGAACACCTTTGTCAAGGTCAACTTCTTTACTGGCCGGCTGTTTTCGCAACCTTCCTCTTCCTCGAATTTTTTGTGAACATGCAACACTATCTGCAGTTGACCCTGGCCCAGTTTAAAAAATACCATGAGAATCTAATCTAATCATTGTGAAGTGTTTAAAAAAAACTAAAAACATGAAAGAGCCTTTACCATGGTTTTTTAAAAGAGTCTTTGGCAAATGCGGTTCAAAATTGTCTCATGATATTGTCATTTACCCCCAAAGAACCACCCACCGATGCATAGCCTACCCCTGTATGACCACTATAATATAAAGGCATCTATTGGCCTGTATTGTGTATGCCTTGCTCCTGAACAACATCTGCAAACGAAAAAACAACATAACTGCATGAATGTTTTGAGAATAAACATGATAATAACTGTAACTCAATAGACAACGAATAACAAAATAGGCAGCCTAACCTTGCCACAGCGATGGTTTGGTGCAACCAAAGACTGAGACGCATACGGTTGACAGGTGGACATAGCCGGTGCAGTGAGCTCACGCATTCCACATCCAGTAAACCCATGTATATTTGCAACATTGTTTTGTATGAGGTTTTCACATGGCCAGTCGCGAATGTTTTGAGAGTCAGGTATTGTTTTTGAATTCGTAGTTATAAAAAACAATGCGTAAACCAATAACAAAGACAATACCCAAAAAGCAAATCAGAACTATCAACATTTTTTAAATAGTTATGGTGAGCAATAAAAGAATCAGCAAGACATATTTTGGAAAAACAGAAGATGAGAAAAAGGCGCCAAAAAAATATAGAACAAAGTTAGCACTTGTGATCAAACACAAAAACAAAGGGGAAAAAACCCTAAAACAAAAGTTAAGAGAGCCAACTAACAAAAATGTAGAAAGCATTTAATGAAGATAACATTCAATTCCAAAGACCCATTAAACTAAAATGCAACCCCAAATCTGCCTATCAACATTTAATCACTCTAACAACTAAACATAACAAACCTAGAATAAAAGGAATTAACATAAAGCAGCCTAATCACCATTTACCTAACCCAAAAACCACCAGGCAACTCAATCGAAAAGATTAATTAAACCCAGCATAAATCTAAAAGAAAACAGGCAAAAATTAAAGAAAAAAACATCAAACCTAGTATCAATTGGCGCAAAGAGTAAAGTTGCCGGATTTTTTTTAGCACAAATAATTGATCTACCTAATCCAACTACAACAATCGCACAATATATCAAGCAAAAAAATATATGGAGGAAAAATAACATGACCAGAAGAGGTGGAACAAATGGCAAGTGGGCATCCACAAAATCTAAAAAAAAAAAGGATTGATGGTAATGAAGAACAATAGCCCCTCACAATCGGCTGTACTCAACCACGAAATTCATTCCCTTCGAGCCCAAAATCACGGATAATTTTCTGGAGGCACACCCGATCAGATCTAAAAGGTAAGCTTATGTTGTGAGTGAAGATGAATAGCCAACGGTTCGGGTAGGCTAAAGCAAATAACCCACGGGGCCCGTGAAAAAAAAAACAAAACCCACGTTACTATTCATAAGAAGGCCCAATAAATGTAATGTAGTAGGAATATCATTATAACAAAATAAATAAATAAATAAAGAGTAAATTGCAAAACTCGTCCTTAAAGTTTGGTCAAATTGCACATTTTGTCCCACATGTTTGGAAAGTGCAAAGATCGTCCTTGTAGGAAACTTTTGGGGCAAAAATCGTCCCTGGCCTACATCAGATGACTAAAATGCCCTTGTCTCTATATTAATTTTTAGTTTCTTGCACAAATGGTCCCTGTGTTTCGCCAGGTTTTGCAGATTTAGTCCTAATTATTATTTTTTATTTTTTAGTTTTTTATTTTATTTTTTAATTTAACTATTAATATTAGTATTATTTCTTTATAATTTTTCGTCCGTTTTTGTCTGTTTTTTTTTCGTTTTTTATATTTTTGTTTGTTTTTCTCACGTTTTTGTCCGTTTTCTCATGTTTTTTCCATTTTCGTCCATTTTTGTCCGTTTTTCTTACGTTTTTGTCCGCTTTTCTTACGCTTTGTCCGCTTTTATCCGTTTTCATACGTTTTTGTTACGATTTAGAAAATCCAGTAGTTAAAGAGTAGGTCACCTCAAGTATATGTATTCGTTAGAAAGCTCGTAGTCGTAATCATTTAGTGATAGTTAGTAGTTTGTTATGTAACACCGTGGAGGACGGACGGGTCTTTACCCACTGTATGCCTGATCCACAGCCCGTAGCAAGGCAAAGGGTTGGAGCTTTCATAATACATGTTTCTTTGTTTCACTAAAGTTCCCAACTCCCTTCCATTTTCTCTCTCTAGAACTTAAAATATTCGACCCATATATGTATTAGATTGTGCGTTTGTAAAAACCAATATGTAACAATTGGTATCAAGTGCCATGGTTTGATCATCTACCTTACATGTTCTTGGATCTTTAGTGGTTTCTTAGGTTTTTTGGTTAGAATGAATTTTGAGTAGTTTTCTTTATTTGAATCGTTTTTAGTCTTAAAGTTTCAATTTTGATAGTACTTTTGTGTTTAGAATCATCATAAGTGTCTAGGTTTTGGATTGGAAGGCCTCAATCATCTTGGTTGTAGTGTTTTAGATTGAAAAAGTTTAGTTTTTGAAAGTTTTCTTGGAAGCGGTTTGTCTCTCGGGTTAAGTTTCTTTGAAGCGGTTTGATCTCACTTTTAAGCGATTTGTCCTGTTTTGTGGAAGTGGTTTGTCACCTAAGCGGTTTGTGTGTTGAGACAAAGAGACAAGAAAGGACAAAGTAGTGGAGGTAGTGGAAGTACTTGTGTTCCCCTGCGGTTTGTGACTTAAGCGGTTTGTCACTTAATTGGTTTGACATTTAAGCGGTTTGTTATAAAGCGTTATAACTGAACCGGTTTGTATTGACAGTGGTTTGAAACTTAAGCGTTTTGACTCTTAAGCGATTTGACAATTAAGCGATTTGTGTTGAAAGCGATTTGACAGAAGCGATTTGTCAATTGTGCGATTTGACAAAAGCGATTTGTCAGGTGTGCAATTTGAATCAAGCGGTTTGTCAGTTGTGCGATTTTTCTTTTGAGACTTGTCATTTCTTCTTCGCGATCGTTTTACGGTTTTCTCTTGATTTAGTAAAATCCCGTGAAATAATCTATTTCCCGGTTTAATCAAAGAGTAGTAAAATCCCATGGAATTAGTAATCATGTCTACAATCACTTCTTTTGTTGCTGATGACGTTCAAGCAGCAGGATCCGATACTCGTCCTCCCATGCTTGATAGAACCGATTTTGACTCTTGGGCTCAAAGAATCAGATTGTATTGCTTAGGAAAAGAGAATGGGGTTAACATCCTTATGTCTATTGATGAAGGACCATTTCAAATTGGAATGACTAGGGACATTCTTGAAACTGGAACTGATGGAAATGTTACATTAGGGTTGGATAGACCAAGAATGTATGACGAGCTTGATGATAAGGAAAAGAAGAGATATGATGCTGACATTAGAGGCTCAAACATCATACTTCAAGTTTACCAAAGCACATACTGTACAAGCTGCAACACTGAAGCCAAGGCTGTCTGGGATAATGTCAAGATGTTTCTCTCTGGTTCAGAACTAACTAAGGAAGATAGAGAATCTCAATTGTATGATGACTTTGAGAAATTTAAAATGAACTCAGTGGAAAGTGTTACTAAATATTATGTGAGGTTCCACAAGCTTGTGAATGATATGAGGAATATCAAGATGACAATGCCGAATATCCAGCTCAATTCCAAGTTCGTGAACAACATGAATCCTGAATGGCACAAATTTGTCACTGTTGTCGAATTGAACAAAGGACTTAGGCACACTAATTATGAGAAATTGTATGCTTATTTGCTCCAACATGACAAGCATGCTGCATTTGAACGAATGATCATGGAAAAGTTCAATACCAATGCTGGAGATGCAAGTTATTCAAATGATTCAACTGCATTATACACTAATGTGGGAATAAGTACCAAAGCATCAAAAGTCATACCTACTGGGGATAATAATCACAAACTCATTCCGGATTCAGGGTATAAGCCTTCAGACTCATTCATGGAACACTTTGCAAATCAACTAGTTCTAATGGTTAAGCAAAACTTAAATCTTACTCCACACACCAACAATCATCTCAGAACTACATCTAACCAACACAATCATGCTACTGTTAAAGATGGAAGGGTAGTAGTTCAAAACGTGCAAGAAGGCAGAATGCTTATCTACCACATAATGAGAAAGGAAATGTTGGTGTTGGAACTAGTTATGGAAATACAGGAGCCGGTGCAGGTTATGTGGGAAATCAAAATCGAGGAAGGATTGCTGCTCAGGGTCAAGGGAAGCCAATCAAGTGTTACAACTGTGGAAAGGAAGGACACATTGATAGGAACTGCACCCAACCAAAACGTCCATTGAATGCAGAGTACTTCAAGGAGAATATGCTACTAGTGCAACCTCAAGACAATGGAGCCGTGTTGGATGAGGAAGAGTTGTTGTTTCTTGCTGAGGGAAACGCCAAAACTTATGATGCAGGTGTGGACGAACAACCAGTGCATGGTGTGGCCCAGAACAATCCCAATGTCTTTCAAGTTGCAGATTTTGACTCTGATGTTGATGATGAACCAATGGCACAAACCATCTTTATGGCTAACATCACACCAATGGTCTCTTCACCTCGGCAATCCAGTCCCTCTAAGGAATCCATAATAACAAAGGCATTAAAACTATATGATGTGTTTTATGTGCAAAAGATTCATGACAAAGTACAATCAACTGAAATAATTGAATCAGATATTGAAAATATGGGTAATAGCAATGTTGTCCCATATGATCAATACGGGAAGCAAGATGAAAGTGAAATTGTACCAAGTGATGCATCTTCTGCTATCAATGATGACTATATTTTTGATAAATACACTGAATGTGCACCTGATGATTCCATAAATGCTGAACTAAATACCTATAAGGAACATGTTGCCATATATGAACAGCGTGCTAAGTTTGTATTGACTACCCGTGAGCAGGAGATGGATAACCAAATGCGTACACTTATCAGAAAAAGTAATTTTAGGGAAGAAATATTAAAACAAGAGTTAAATTCCTTACAAGAAAAGCTTAATAAAACTGTTAAGCAAAAGCAAGAACTTCAAGAAAATGTAAAGGTGCTTAAGCAGGAATTCAATGCTAAGGAATCAAAACTTTTAAATGATTTTTCCAACCTAAAACCTTTGAAAAACAAACTTGAAAACAAGTTGTACGTACAAGGGAACATCATTCAGACTGCTCACTTGATCAATAAGCATAAAGTCTTAAGCGATGAGCATAGTACTAATATAGTAGAGGAACCCAATCCTGATGTTGGTAAGAAAGCAAAAGCTACTCAAAAGGTAATCTATGATGGCAATGAGATCCTTAATCCTAGACAAAATCTTACTTGTGTAGAAAGCACTGAATAGGATAGAGAATTAGAAGATGCCTCTAAAGAGAAAATGGATAAGAAACTAAAACATCCTTGGTGTATAGAGTATAACATTACATTTAAAACTCCGAACTATGCTAAGGAAATCTAGATTGCCTTCAATAAGTTTAGACCTCAGACTCAGTTGACCCCTAAACAAGTGTTTTGGAAGAAAGATATGGATAAGTAAAAAGCTGATAATCTTGTTGAAAAGAATTCCCCCTA
>OU343225.1:239670204-239837410 GCA_910596185.1 Chrysanthemum makinoi | reverse complement strand
AATATTTTTGAAGATTTTTGAATTTTTAGATTTTTATGGATTTTGAAAGTTTTATAATTTTTGTATTTTGTTTTGATATATATTTACAAGAGAGATAGATGAGCATAGACCTTTACTCCTCGTCTTCTTCACGAAGGCGTTTGAGTGTTACGGTTGAAGGCTTTTCAAGCCTAGTCGTGGAAGTATGAACTCAAAGCGTTCTCTTGGAAGAGCTTTGGTGAAGATGTACGCTAGCGATATTGGACCTCACAAAATAGAGTTCCACCACACCTTTCCTTGTTCCACTGATGAAATGATGACAAATAATGGATATGCTTAGCTCTTGAGTGTTGAGCGTTGTTGCATGAAAGAGCAATAGCACTTTATTATCCGCGATCTGAGAGGATTTTGTTAAATACAAAGCCATAGTCGATTAATGAGATCTCATCCAAAAGATTTGAGCACAACAAGATGACATGGCTATGTATTCTGCCTCTGTAGAGGAAATAGAAGTACTCATTTGCTTCTTTGAAGACCGACTCACAAGCTTATCACCCAAAAACTGAGCACCTCCGGGCGTGCCGGCGAGTATCTTGACATCTGCATGATCGGCATCTGCATAGGTACATTAGTGACATCCGGTTGTCCTTGGGGTAAAGTCCCATATTGATAGTTCCTTGGAGATACCGAAAGACCCGTTTAACCGCTTCAAGGTGCTTTTAGTAGGCTTAGCACGGTATCTAGCACACATGCAAACAGCGAACAAGATGTACGGTCTACTAGCGGTGGTACATCGGGGATCCAATCATACTACGATATTTTGTTTGGTCAATCATGATCCTGAGTGGTCCTCATCTAGTTTGGTTCGATCAATCATGGGAGTGTCAACGGGGTCACTTGAATCAAATCCAAATTTCTTTAAGATCTCATTTGCATATTTAGATTGATTTATGAAAATGCCTCCGGGACTTTGTGAAATTTGTAATCCCAAGAAAAATGACATTTGTCCCATCATTGACATTTGAAATTTTGAACTCATTTCATTTGAAAAGCGATCACATTCCATTGGGTCGGTCGAGGCAAAAATAATATCATCAACATAAATTTGAACATGAATTAAATGTTTGCATGACTTTCTGGTGAACAATGTTGGATCAATTGCTCGCTGAATCCGTTAGATAGAAGAAACTTTGATAGCGTATCATACCATGCCCTTGGAGCTTGCTTTAAACCATAAGAGCCTTCTTCAAGCGATAAGCGTGGGTAGGATGCTCGGATTCACAAAGCCTCAGGGTTGGGTGACATAGGCGACTTCTTTAAGATCTCCGTTCAGAATGCGTCTTCACGTCCATTTGATAGACTACCATGTTCTTACGGCATTAGCCAAAAGATTCTAATTGCCGATTAGAACGCGAAAAAGATTCTTCAATGTCAATACCCTCCTCTTGACGGTATCCTTTAGCAACTAATCGAGCCTTGTTCTTCAACACATCACCATGCTCATCAAGTTTCACTTTGAAGATCCATTTTAGAGCAATAATCATAGCACAATCAGGCGGTACTAACTCCCATACATTAAGTCGATCAAACTCATGAATTTCTTCTTGCATGGCATTGAACCGGCTATCTTCATTCATGGCGGTTTTGACATCTTTTGGTTCGATCTTAGAGAGTACGGAGTTGAAGAAGCACCATAAGGCATCGGTTGCAAGTTGTTTCGTGTTGATCTGGCGAGAAGGATTTCCAATGATGTTGTCTAATGGATGATCGTGAGTCCATTTTCGGAGGTGTTCATGTGGTAGTTGTTGAGGGACTGAAGTAGCGAGTCGATGTCTCACGAAGAAGATGGTTCGATGAAGATTGAGGAGCAAATATATTTTCAAATGGAGCATCTTCGGGAGTAGCAAAGGGATTAACTTCATCATTGATGCTAGAAACAGTTCCATGATGTACATTTGAAGAATGATGATTTGTTGATGAGGCGGGATCAGCATCGGTGCTTCTTGACTTAATGATATTGAGGCCGAGGATTGACTTCATTCAAGGGAATATGAGACCTCTGTTGTAGGAATCGAAACCTCATTAGTACTTGGATCATAAAGTTCATCAAACATAGGATCAAACAATTTCTTTAAATCATCTTCAGATGGAGGTACATATGGAGTTTCTTGAGAAAGTTTGGAACAAGGGATGAACCAATGGGACATTTTGAAGTCGGGTTCGGCTGGATTGTCCAGGAGCCATTTGACGTCGCTCATCAAACGTAATGTGAATTGTTTCCATGATATTTCGGGTTCTTTTGTTGTAGATTCGGTATCCCTTTTTGTTTGGTGCATACCCTACAAATATTCCAATGTCTGCTTTAGCTCTAAGTTTGCCTAAGTCTTGACCCTCATTAGTTGGATAACACAATGCACCCAACACACGAAGGAAAGAGAGATTAGGTTTTCTGTTGTGGACAAGTTCATATGGAGTTTTTCCATGAACGGTGTGAATCGGGGAGCGATTTTGTGTGTAGCATCACGGTGGCAATGCTTCAGCCAGAGAAACATTGGAACTTTTGAGTAAATCAGCATTGTTCTAGCGGCTTCTACAAGAGTTCGATTTAGTCTTTCAACTACACCGTTCTGTTGAGGAGTTCGTGGAACACTTCTTTGATGGTGATTCCAATGATTTCATAAAATTCACTAAGTTGTTTGTTAACAAACTCAGTTCCATTGTCGTCCGGATAATTACGGCGGTTTTGTTAAGTCGAACACATTTGTTTGATGAGTTTGATGATGATATCGGGAGTTTCATCCTTTGTCCTTAAGAACTTGACCCAGGTGAATCTAGAGTAATCATCAACCACAACTAACATATATTTCTTCCCAAAGATATTCTGCACTCTCATTGGTCCACATAAATCCATATGAATTGTATGAAGAACTTCGTGTGAGTTAGTAGGTTTGGATTTATGGGCATACTTCTTGCTTTTTCCCAATTGACATCCTGAACAAAGATGATCCTTTTCATACTTTAGTCGAGGTAAACCTACAACTAAGTCCTTTATGGAGAGATCATTGATGGTGCCGAAGTTCAAGTGATTGAGACGACGATGCCATAACCATGACTTTGTTTTGAAGCCTTTGACAACAAGCAAATTGGAGAAGACTTCATCATATCATCGATAGAGATGGTGTAAAGATTTGAACCACGAGTTCCTCTTAAAAGTTCCTTACCATCAAGTTCTCTAACAAAACAAGTATGTTTTATGAAGGCTACTTCTAGATCGAATCACGAATTGACCGACGAGCAGTTATGACCAAGACCTTAAACATAGTATACTCTAGAGATAACACTATCACCAACAACATAATCACCATAACCCATAATTGCACGAAATGATCATTACGAATCTAACTGTCGATGAATTTGCTCACGAAGTTCATGAGCAGACCGTCTCCGGTCATATGCTTGGAACGACTGAGTCCGGTACCAGAGCGATTTGAACGATCTGCAGTTGAACACAGACAAGAATGGATAAGCGGATAATTGGGATCCCCATGCAAGAATGGGTTCCACTTGGTTAGTAACTTGATGGTGGAACACCACATCGAAATAGAAACATCCATATCAGAAGTAGAAGCAATGGAATCATTGGGAATAGATGCAATGTTGGTGTCCGTATTTGACCTATTCAAAGTATGTTCACTTCTTAAGGGAATAGTTCTACCGGTAGGCATCCATTTTCTAGTGGGCATAATCTTAGCGGTTTGAAACAAACCGATTATTCTTATGACCAAAAGGTATCCAATAATAACCTATCTTTATAAAAGTTCTTCCTGTGGGTTTCCACTTTTTTCTAACAATCTTTCGTTTTTGCCTTTTTGCCTTCTTTGCACGATTATTAGCGTTAACAATTTTAACTGGGCATTTGACAACATTAGACAAAGCATTCACACCACATTCATGATTAGCAACAAAATTCAAGCAGACATCATTACAAGGTTTGCAAATAGTATCAGAATTTGAATTAATTACTGATGCGCCTAAGGCTAATATTAGAATCAACACGATTCGTTTTATTCAACTCAAGCTTAAAGATCCTAGGTTGGTCTTCTACTCTCTTCCAATGCACATTTTAGCTTGCGAGGTCCTATCATTCCTTGTATTGTCTTGAGACTTTGACACCTTCGCTTTAATGTCATTGATTACTCTGTGTAGATTATGGGAACATTAGTTGGTTGATCTACTTTTTGCATTCTGAACTAGGCGTCAAGGATCTTTATTACTAGACGACACATTGATGTATACTTTCTTAAAAATGGGCCTAGAATGGTTTGAAGGCTTTGTAGGCATAGAACAAGATATCACAGCTTTGCCTTTTGCACCTAAGGTTAAGGATTTGGGACATGTTGCAATTACACATTCTAGCGACTCTTGAGATCGTTTGGCCTGGAGGCAAGCAAACCTAATTTCACTATCAAGAGGTTTGTTAATGAAATCCTCTTCGACAATCTCACGAGACATTCTAGACTATCCTTAAGGTGAGCACAGTAGTCATGAAAAGCATGTTCATTATTCCTAAGATGAGGAGGAATATATTTAAGCGTCACATGTATTTTTGCAATCTAAGGGTGACTTTGAGACAACATTCTTATTGAAAACAAGTGGTAGTTTCCCATTTCCTCGACTTCTCAGATTCTCAATTTCCTTTTGTAAAGACGTTATTTTTTAGTTGTTTTGGTCACGGGTGACTTTTATTGAATCATATAACTCTTTAAAATGTCGTTTAACTTTTTCATTTTCTTCTAGAAAACTCTCGTTTTCCTTTTGTAAGGCATTAACTAAGTTTTGAAGATGAAAAGTTTGAGAATTGTGAGAATCTAAAGGAGGAGGCATTTGGGAGCCTGTCATATTGTTCTTTGACCCTTTAATTGAGAGATTTGGGCTTTCAACTTTCCGATCGTGTTGCAATGAGCTTGAATCTGTTCATCCGCGTTTGTTAATTTGAAAAGCGCATCAAACTCGGAGCATCGAGGATGTCTTGATATATGAGGTTTTGACATTTTCTTTAAGATGTTGATATTTTAGTTGTAAATTAAAATGCTCAACTTCTAGTTTAGAAAAATGTTTAACCAAATTGTCGTGATCATCCAGTTCAATTTTCTCGCTTAGTTTAGAATTAGTTTTTCAAGCTCAATGACGATCATGGGAGACTTTCGAGAACCGAGATAATTCATGAAATAGAGAAGCATTAATAGAACAAGTTGTAGCAGTGAAAAACACATCTTGAGCAATACATTCAGAAATCATATTCTCATTAAGTGTATGCAAGTTCTTCCTTTCAATCTCATTATATTTTAATGCTCGCTCATAGTCACTAACCTCAACTATCATAGCATCAAATTCCTTTTCCATTTCTTTAATATCTGAATTCATTCCCTTTTTAAGACTCTCAAAGTGATCTTTTAGTTGTTTAAAGAAAGGGATGACTTCATTTAAATAACATTCTTTAGTTTGCTCAAAACCTCTTTCTCCTTCAGTTATACCAGAGGGTGTGATCCTTTTCTTGCAAGTTTTCTCAAAATCAACAAATAGTTGAAAGATAACATATTGGCTGATTAAGGTCTTGCTTTTAGTGGCAATTGTTCTAGGAACTAGATGCATTGGTGTATTTGGAGGATACACAGTCGCTCTAGGCATTTTCAAAAGGGGGGGGTTGGTTTCAACAATATTTTCAACTTTACGCTTATCTAAATCCATTTTCCGAGAACACTTGTTGAGGGGTTAACAATGTCTGAGGCTTAAACTTGTTTAAGGCAATCCAATTCTCCTTTTGTAATCATGGGGTGTGATGATTACTTTCTTTTCTTTACATTTTGGATCATCTAGTTTCTTGTTTAACTTTTCCCTAGTGATTTCATCTGATTTCTTATCTTCCTCTGTGCACTCAGTAAACTAGGTTTTGTCTAGGTTTAAGGTTTTCCTTGCCATCATAAAGAACCTTATGAGCATTTCTAGCCTTTTTAATGACCTCTGGATTTGGTTCCTCAACAAGGGGAATGCTATGCTTATCGCTTAGGACTCTATGCTTAGTGATCATGTGAGCGGTCTGAATGGTGTTTCCTTGTACGTACAACTTATTTTCAAGCTTGTTTTTCAAGGTTTTAGATTAGAAAAATCATTCAAAAGTTTTGATTCCTTAGCATTAAATTCTTGCTTAAGCATTTTAACATTTTCTTGAAGTTCTTGTTTTTGCTTAGCAGTTTTTGAAAGTTTTTCTTGTAAGGAGTTTAACTCTTGTTTTAATACTTCTTCTCTAAACCTACTTTTCTAATAGTTATGCGCATTTGGTCATCCGTTTCCTGCTCACCGGTGGTCAACTCAAATTTTGCACGTTGTTCATAAATAGCAACACGTTCTTTATAGGCATTTATTGAGAGATAACAGCATCATCAGGGGCACATGTGTATTCATCAAAACATAGTCATCGTTGATTGCAGAAGATGCATCACTTGATACAACTTCACTTTCACTTTGTTTCACATATTGATCATATGGGACAACATTGATATTACCCATATTTTCAATATTTGATTCAATAGTTTCAGTTGATTGTACTTTGTCATGCATCTTTTGTACATCGGCATCATCGTATAGTTTTAATACCTCTGAGATGAGTTTGTCTTTGGATGGGCCAGCTTGTGGTGAAGAAGAGACCTTGGGAGAAACCATTGGAGAAATGCTAGCCATAAAATTGTGTGTGCAGTAGGTCCATCATCCACATCAGAGTCGTATGCATCACTCAGGCGACTTGAAAGGCGTTCGATGATTGTGACCTATCTCCTGAATTGGTTGCTCATCCACATCTGCATCATAGGTCTTGGCATTGCCCTCAGCAAGAAACAATAACTCCTCTTCATCCAAAGCAGCACCATTATCGAGCTTGTACAAGCGGCATCTTATCTCTGAGTAATCAGCATTCTGTGGACGTTTTGGAGATGTGCAGTTCCTTGCAATGTGTCCCTCACCACCACAGTTATAGCATTTGATCGGCTTAGTTTGACCTTGATTTCCATTTCTTCCTCGATTCGGATTACCAACATAACCTCTACCGGCTCCTCCTCTTCCTGATCATCGCTTCTTTCTGAACTGGTTGCACAACAATTTTCCCATCTCGGCGGTAGCTTGATTGTGTGGGTTAGAAGTCGTTACGGGTGGTTGTTGGTTTGTGGGAGAGAATTCATGTTTTGACTAATCGGGAGAGCAGTTGATTAATGAAGTTACCCGTGTGCATCAGCATCAGCTTGTTTGAACTTTGGATCGGGAATGAGTTTGTGGTTCCATCACCCATGGGTATAACTTGTGAAGCTTTAGTGGTAATCCCAATGTTTGAGTAGAAGGCGGTTGAATCATTTGATGAGCTTGTCTCTCCTGGATTTGTTTTGAATTGTTCAGAATCCTCTTTTCATACATGGCATGTCTCTCATTCTGAAGAAGGAAGGCATAGAGTTGCTCATAGTTAGTATTCTTCAATCCTTTAGTGAGCTTCACAGAAGTAACAAATTTGTGCCATTCGGGATTCATGTTGTTTACAAATTTTGAGTTCATCTGAATGTTAGGCATAGTCATTCTGATGTTCCTCATGTCATTCACCAGCTTATGAAATCTCACATAGTACTCATAGACACTTTCATTTGGTTTCATCTTGAAGTGCTCAAATTCATCATAGAGTTGTGATTCTCGGTCTTCAACAGTTAGCTCAGAACCAGAAAAAAGCATCTTGACATTATCCCATACAGCTTTTGCCTCGGTGTTGTGATTGATAAGCTTGTAGATGTCCTTGGTAGACCTTGCGAATAATGTTGGAAGCTCGGATATCTGCATCGAATCTCTTTTTCTCCTTATCATCAAGCTCATCATACATCTTTGGTCCGTCCATTCCGTAAATCAAAGTTCCATCTTCAGGAGTATCAAGTATATCTCTAGTAGTTTCAACTCGGTAAGGTCCTTCATCAATGGATTTGAGAATGTTATTTTTCTTTTCCAAGAAAGTACAATCTGATTCGTTGAGCCCAAGAGTCATAGTCGATTCTGTCAAGCATGGGTGGGCGAGTATCCGAACCAGCTGCTTGAACATCCTCGGAAACAATGGAGATGATTGTAGGAACGTTGGTAGACATGATGACAAGTTAAACGAGATTTTATAACTCTATGATTAAACGGGGAAATAGATTCTTTCACGGGATTTTACTAAATCAAGAGAAAACCGTATTTAAAGGAAATCACTCAAATTAAGCTAGGAAATTGTGAACCAAATTAAGCTAAGTGCTAAGTCTCTAAAGTTCCAAGTCGTTATGTAACAACTCGCTACAATCCAAGTCGCTAACAAAATTTTGTGACAATTCGCTAAGCACCAAGTCGCTAAATAATCAAGTCGCTAAATAGAAACTCGCTAGGTACCAACTCGCTAACACCAAGTCGCTAACAATATAAAGTACAAGTCGCTAACTTCCACAAGTAAGCTACCGTAGTGGAGATTCCACTACTTGTACTGTTTGTCGGCTTGTCTCACTAGGCAAAATTAAGCTAGCCTAAGTCAGCTCCAAACTTCGCTACAGCTACCAAAATGGCAAGTCGCACGAAGAAGCTATCCGTGGATCAAGTCGCTAGCTAGAAAACTTCACAAACACCACTTTTCAATCCAAAACAACCCAACCAAGATGATTCAAGCTAACCAAATGAAAACCTAAACACTTGTGATGATTCTAAACACAAAAGTACTAACAAAATCCAAGCTTTAACACAAGAAATCAACCAAATGATGCAAAACCACTAAACTTTTTCAAACTCAAAAACCACCTAAAACCACTAGAAATCCAAAGATGTGTAAGATATGATCTAACCATGGCTCTTGATACCAATTGTAGGATATTGGATTTCACATACACATCAAACCATAACACAAAGTAGGCATATAAGTGGAATTCTAGAGAGAGAAAGTTAGAGGTTTAGGGAACTTTAGTGAGAGAAAGAAATTCTTATTATGAGCTCCAACTCTCTACCTTGGAGGTAGAGAGTATTTATAGTCTTACAATAAAACGCCACACAACGGGCTGTGGATCGGGCATACAGTGGGTAAAGACCGGTCCGTCCTCCACGGTATTACTTAACTAAATACTACTTAACATAAAATACTATGACTACGAGCTTTCTAACGATTACATATACTTGAGGTGACCGACTCTTTAATACCGGAATTTCTAATTCCTAACATATTTCTTGGGTCCTACGTTTTCAATGGCTTGCCGGCAACTCACGAGCATGCATATCACAACATCATGTATGCGAGGGGGTAAAATTCTGGGGCTGTTGCATATGGGTCTATGATGAAATCTTTAAATTAAACACGGGCATTGCATGCGGTAAAATTATCGAGGTTGCATTTTATAGCGCTTAATTTATTTTTAATATTATGTAAGGTTGGCATAGAAAGTCCGCGTGCTTATAAGATGGTTTACACATCTTCCTGGTTTTAGGCAACGGTACATCCCTTCTTCTTCTTTCACTTCGAAGCAAATTATTTGCAAGACATTTAATACCAATCTCTTTTTATGTTGATCTTGGTGATTGTTGTAGGTATTAATGCACCCACAAAGTTTACGCAAATGATTAGTTGTGAAATTTTTTGGCAACAAAGTTTTGCACAAAGTTGTAACGAGAATGTTAAAGCAATACAATTTTATGTATTGAAGACGCGCAACTTTGAGGATCTCTTTGTAAAAAGTGTCTTTAAAGGAACTGTTTGCGAAACATTTCTTTCTCCATAGCTTCACATGGAACTTGTAATGGCGGCGGTTTTGTGCTTCTCTGCTTATTTTTGTTTTGTATTGAAAAATTAGATCGGAAAACTTTTGATGCAAAGTTGTAATTTTCAAAATTTTTTGGTCTAAAGACTTTACCTTTCGATTCTTCTTGACCTCAGGTATCTTCGGGTTTAAGTAGTAGCGTGTTGCAGGAGGTTCTTTGTTAAAATTTGGTAATCTGTCATTGGATTGTTTTTAAAATGTAGTGAAATTGTCATTTAAGTTTTCATAAATTGTTAGTGCAATACCTCTGTATTTTGTGACGAGGAGAGTGGCGACAATTATGCTTGCTCTTTGCATTTTTTTTCAACACAGTGTCCTCAAAATTTTAGCTATGTTATCCCATAGTGAACTCAACAACATTACCCTTTGTAAAGATCGGCAACTCATAAGAGATGTTAAATCTTGCTAGTTTATTTTGGAACAAGAATTTAAACATAAATTAATGTACCTTAAATTTTCAATATCCACTTTTCTAAAGACAATTGCTTCTTAGTTTGGCACTTGGTTTTGCGTGTAAGCTCCCACTGACGCCAAACAACCTATGTAATCTATGAGGAGAAAAATGTTAGCATTTAATCATTCTATTTGGTGTTAAAATTTAGAAGCGAGAAAAGACGGCACATCTCGGGTATTTGCATTTGGCCCATTGCATCTTCGTAGGGATTACATCTTGAAGGTCGGTTATCTGAGAAACAAAAATCAAAGTAGCATTATGGGATGTTTGGTGCTTGTATAGCATCAAATTTTGTGGCCTTCCCAAACTTGAGGATTGTTTTTATTTTTAATGGTTTGCTAGTAAGAATTGGTTGGCTCACACATGAACTCTGAAATCTGTAAACCTCTCAACCTTGATTTTTGGGTTGAAGTAGTTAATCTCTCTGATATTCATGTTCCCTTGTATAGCATTACCTTGTTGATTGTGATTTTTTATCGAGACAATCTAGTGCGGCTACATCTTATCTATGCTACGTGAATTAACACATACCTATTGATCTATCAAGATAAAAACAAAACCGGTCTCCTTTTTTTTCCCAGAGAATCAGTTGCATCCTTTTTTGCCATAAGTGGTAGGAAATCCATTTTTCGTATACTCTAGCTTCAAGGACTTTCTTTGTGAGATGTTGGTGTTAAGCGGCAATTGTATGATGCGGTCTTGATAAGGATTTAAAGGTACACTTTTTGAGGGTCATTTAAGCCCTTAATTGATCACTTTTGTATCCGTTACTACTTAATTTCGTTCCTTTTTCACTTTTAGGTCTCTTGAAGGCAAATTGTTGGAATGGCATTATTCGGACGAAAAGGCACGAATATCACGAAGAAAATGGCCAGAGTCAAGAATCGAGACACTCAGTCTGCTAAAACCGGAAGGGGACGGCGGGTATGGCTTAATTACGACGTCGTCGCGACACATATGAGGCGACTCAAAGAGCAAATTGCTATTTTACAAGTGACCAGTCAGGTTTAAAAGAGTAGGGCATCACAACTCAGGCGACCTAGATTTGGATCCGCGACGTCGGAGGTTGAAGCGGCGGCGTCACAAGCATAAGGTGACGCCGTACGTCACGAGTTGACGTGGCCAGCGAAACCTAATGGCTGACCGGCGGCGTCACAATTAGAAGGTAATGGCGATGCATATTAATTCTATATATAGAATTGAATTTTCATATTTTAGAGTAGTTTTGTGAGTAAAACCTAAACCGAACATAGGAAATGTGAAGGCGATATCTTAGGGTTCCATACCCTTTTTACAACAAGATAAGTGATTTACTTCATTAATTCAATTATGTCTTCAATTGTTTGTGTGTATGCTTGCATGTTTTCGATGTCCGGCTAATTTACTTGTGTGTTTGCTTAGATCTATGAAACCTAGTTATTGAATATTGATTGGTTGTCTCTTATCTTAATTGTGATTGACCTAGTATTGTGATAGGTCATCCGTTTGTGTTTTAATGCTTAAGTAATCTTTGTAAACATTAGTTTATAATCACACAGGTTATTGTAGTCTAAACATCCAAAGAAAACTTTAGAGTTAGTTTATGAACCCTAGAGATTTGGTAGGCAATAACCTTAAGGTAGACTTAAAGAGTTAGGGATAAACGCATACCCTACGACCTTAGAACACACAACGCGTTAAGAATAAGGACGTGACAATTCAACCATCAATAGGAGATAACTAGGGAATAATAGCATCTAAGTAAACACATTTTTAATCATCATAAGAGCACACAAAAATAGACATAGACTACACTCACCTTAGTTTAGATAATTAGATAATTAGATAAGTAGAGTAATCATTGAAATCAACCCCAAATCAAATACCTTGAGATTCGTACCTTTCAATTTTCTAAAAAACATAAAAAAGATAAAATAAATAATCTTCCTCAACCCCAACCTTAGTAGTTTCTCACTAGCATTCCTATTCCTTAAACGATGTCAATTCTAGAGCCTTACGCTAATACTACACTACAACGATTAGGTTCATCGCCTAGGGTGTTGAAAAACTTGCTTTCGACGAAAGGAAGTTCCTTTGACCTCGAACGGCGTTATGCAGCGTATCAAGTTTTAGCGCCCATTTGCGAGAATAGAATAGCTAGTTAGAGTCTATCTCGTTTAGGTTTCCTTGCAGATTCTATATCAGTAGCTTTTTCTCATTTTAGCTTCCTTGAGGCTATCCCCCTTTTTTGTGTTTGTGTTCGTAAAACCCTTTTCATTTGTCGCTATGGCAAGTGAAGTTGCATTTGAATCATTAACAAAAGAGGAACAATTGAATTTACGCAGTTGGATTTCTTTTTATTGTTCTAATGAATTTGTGAGTGATCTTAGAGATATCCAAAAAGAGGCAGGTGTAAGGTTGGATGGATTTGATAAATTTTGCGCTTGTGTGGCTTCTATTCAACGATCATTGTTAGAATAAACTCCTTTTAGTGAGACCATCCGGAAATTTTTGAGAAAAGCCTCTAAGCTAAAATATTGATTGAATGATCTTAGGCACCATGATCAAAAAGACCTAGTTTTTAAGAACATGGAACCGAAACCCGAACAATATTGTGAGATGGTTAGAGTTGAACTACCTAGTTGCATGTGTGGAATAGATTTCAAAACATATGACACGCATGAGGAATCCTTTAGGAAAGTAGAACATAGTGATCAAATTTTTGAGAATGATTCTTATGAATCGGACCAAGAATTTGAAATGGCTAAGAAAGGATTTGAGATACTTAGGAGTGTATTTGGGTTAGATCATACTAAAACACATGATCAACATTTAGGAGATCTAGATATAATGGAGAATGAGGTGGAAACTCCAAGCCCACAACTTACCCGGAAGAAGTAGAAGAGACTATTGGAATGCCGATTGATATAGAACCTTTGGACCAAACGCCACTAGAGAATGTAGGTTTAGATGCTTGTTGTCATGACCTCTCTTTTAATCTTAGGGAAGTTCCTAATTTTTAGTGAACGGAGCCTCAACCAAAACCTTACAATTTTCCGTCTTTAGATGTGAATCTAGGAATTGAATTAAGCCCCAAGTCACCCATCAAAATAAATAGTCCGGGTATTTGCTTTAAAGGTAGTGGACTCTAGGCCATGTAGAGTGGAAGCTAATATAGGAGTAACCCATGAACTTACACACTTACATATGGTTGATAACAAAATACATTATGGGTTTAAACCGGTTGTATTAGGTCAAGATGGATCCTTAACTAAGAATCTCTTGAAGTTGTGAAGATGATCCATTTTAGGAGATAGACTTGATTCACCGCTACACCATAAATTAGGTAAGGTTATAATGAATGGAGCACACTCTTTTGAGCATATAAATCACCCATCACCCTCTCCTCAAGTAGCAAATTTCCACCCTAAGGGTGTGTATTGCTACTATCACCCTTACTTAATCTTAAGTGTAGAAGAAACTTCCTTTATTCGTTAAATAAGGGTAGAGTCAAGCTTCGTGACTCAACAAAACAAGCGCTTCTTGGGAGGCAACCCATGTGTTTTGCATTTTCTTTTTTATTTCTATGTCATATATCTTTTCATTATTGTATATTCTCATGTTTGAATTTGTGAAAATGCTTTATTTTGTCTTTAACCTCGTCTTAATTACATATAAAGGTTATTTACAAAGGGATAAGTGTAGAGAAGATTACATGTTTTAAAAAGAACGTAAAACATGAGAATACGATTATTGAAAGGATATATATATGTGTGTTTGTTAGAGTCAAATGCTTGTATCGAGTCATAATGGATGTTTTGCTTGAGAATTTTTCAGTTCTAAAGATATAAATTTTCCGAATTTTTCGAAAATGCAAAACCAATTTGTCATGATAACTGGCGTGGGGAGGAGGCAACTTGACTTATAACTTTTATCGTTTTATGTGCTACTTATAAATTTTTGGAATTTCTCGGTCTTAACTCCGAAAATCTGTAAACATCCATTCCACAAGCATTATATCTTATTAAAGTCTGGAATTACATCTTGTTGTGATTTTTCTTTGTTCGGTTTGATGCTTTGGGTTGTCTTTTCTTAAAGTGTCTGTGTTTTATTTATCAAGTAGAAGAAACATAAGATTGGATGGAGCTTTTCACGCATACATTCTTCTTGAAGAAGGATTTAACCACTACTTCACACGGATCCTACCGAGCTAATCAGGGAGTATTAGTTTATTTTTTTTAATTACCTTCCTCTATCATAACTTTGATCCTTTCGGGGAACATTGGGGACAATGTTCAGTTTAAGTGTAGGGAGGGAAAATAAATGGGAACTTTGAAACTATGCTTATCCTTGACTATTTGCCTTGTCCAATTTCATTTGTGTAATAAACCATGAGAAATATCGGTTAGGGTAATTTTGGCACCAAATTTAAATTTTTCATGACATGTAAGCCATTAGTCTTAATAAAGCGTCTCATGGATAGGGAGTTATATGACTAGCACAAATTTACCACTCAAAATGTAAGGATATTCTTAGATTTGTAGGAATTAAAGCATTCCACTTTAATGCTTGAGTGTGTACGGTAGTATAATAGATGTAGAACTTGTTTTGTGATGCATTACGAGATTGCTAGTGAGACTACACTTGTGTAGTTAGGAATAACTAAATGATAAGAGGCATTAGGATAACCCTTGTTTGATACCCGTATTATAATTACTTGTTCCACATCGGTTGAGTAATTCCCCCACACCCTTGCGTTGTACTCATCTTTAGTACACGATACCCTAGTTAACCTCAGAGCCTATCATTTTGGTTCTCATGATGTTTCGGTTTTCGGAATATCAATGAAAACATATTTACAATCCACCCCCAAATGTACACCCAAATCGCCTTAGGCTACCTTGTATGCACTCATTTTTAATGCATTATTATTATCATACTTAACCCTTAGTTAAATTATCTAGTTGCTTGCATAAGTTGCTAAGTCGAGTCATATCCTTTGTACCGCAGTTTGAGACGATTGGGACTCATGGGAAAAGTTAAATTTTATGAAATGACTGGAAGGAACGTTAAATTCAAATTCCCTTTATTTTCGTAATAATGTACTCCAAGTGTTTTGATCTTTTCAATTCAGGTCAAATTAGTGTTAGAGTAATAAAAATTCAAGTGTAGGGATGTGCCTATAAATCCCTATTTTGATGTTTTTAAGTAGGATGGTAGAGTAAAAGTGTATGAAAAAAGGGGCTACATCCTATATCTATCTTTAAATTTATGTTCGTTTGTTTCAATTTATCTAGAGTTTAGAGTGTCGAGTCTTGGCTTAGCAACGCCATTCTTCTCATGCTTGTAACATAAGATTTTTGACTTGCCACCACTAAATCGCCTATCCCACCAAACCCTTTGTTTCCCTACCTTAAGCCTAACGTTACAACCCTTTAAAGACCTCTTGGATAGTTTTCTTAGGTGCATGCCAAAGCGATGGAAGTTTGATCTAGTCTCAAGCCTATGGTAATCTATGTACTAGGACCGATTAATGAGTGTTTATCTTCCATTTCCAACTTGATATATTTCATATACACCCGAGATATGAGAGTATCCAAACACCACTTGTGAGGTGCTAGTATGTAATTTCCATGCTTGTTATGACTTTTTGAGGGCTTATCGTGTTGTGAATCTTTCTAAACTAATGCTTCATGACCCCTAACTTATGAATTAATTGGCTAAAAGCACATTTGCTTGAGGACAAGCAAATACCAAGTGTAGGGATATTTGATAAGGATTTAGAAGGTACACTTTTGAGGGGTCATTTAAGCCCTTAATTGATCACTTTGTATCATTTACTACTTAATTTCGTTTCTTTTCACTTTTAGGTCTCTTGAAGGCAAATTCTGGAATGGCACTTAGTCGGACAAAAGGCGAATATACAAAAAGGGCCAAAGTCAAGAATCGAGACACTCAAGTCGCTAAAGCAGAAGGGGCGGCGTCACGGCTTAATGCGGCAGTCGCGACACCTTGAGATGACTCAGAGAGCAAATTGCTATTTTACAAGGGACATCAGGTTTAAAGAGTAGGCCATCACAACTCGGGCGGCCTAGATTTGGATCCGGCGGCGTCGAGGAGGTTGGCAGAGCGGCGTCACAGCATAAGGTGACGCCGTCACAGATTGATGTGGCCAAGACGAAACCCTAATGGCTGGCGACCGACAGCGTCACAATTAAAGTGGCGCGTGCGCATATTGTAACTCTATATATAGAATTCGAATTTTCAGTATTTTTGAGAGGTAGTTTTGTGGAGTAAAACCTAAATAGAACATGGTACATCTTGGGCATTATCTTTGGGTTCCATACCCTATTTTACAACAAGATAAGTGATTTACTTCATTAATTCAACTATGTCTTCAATTGTTTGTGTGTATGCTTGCATGTTTTCCATGTCCGACTAATTTACTTGTGTGTTTGCTTAAATCTATGAAACCTAGGTATTGAATATTGATTGGTTGTCTCTTATCTTAATTGTGATTGACCTAGTGTTGCAATAGGTCATCCGTTGTGTTTTTAATGCTTAAGTAATGTTTGTGAGCATTAGTTTATAATCACCTAGAGTTATTGTAGTCTAAACATCCAAAGAAAACCTTAGAGTTAGTTTATGAATCCTAGAGATTTCATAGGCAATAACCTTAAGGTAGACTTATAGAGTTAGGGATAAACGCATACCCTATGACCTTAGAAGACACAACGAGTTAAGAATAAGTACATGACAATTCAACCATCAATAGAAGATAACTAGGGAGTAATAGCATCTAAGTAAACACATTTTTAATCATCATAAGAGCACACGACAATAGACATAGACTACACACACCTTAGTTTAGATAATTAGATAAGTAGAGTAATTGGTAGAAATACCAACCCCCAAATCAATACCCCAGAGATTCGTACCTTTCAATTTTCTAAAAAACATAAAAAGATAAAAATAATCTTCCTCAACCCCAACCTTAGCGTAGTAATTTCTCACTAGCATTCATATTCCCTAGATAACGATATCAATTCCCAAGGCTTACCATAATACTACACTATAACGATTAGGTTCACTGCTTAGGGTGTTGAAAAACTTGCTCGACAAAAAGGAAGTTCCTTTGACCCCGAGCGCGTGTTTAATGCGTGTATCGAGGTGCACTAGTAAGTTCAATGGCTTTGTATTTAGGCATGCGGCACCAGGCGATTGCATTTCCTTCCATTGTGCTTGCAAGTGTTAAAAAAGAAAGTTAGATACAAAAATGATCTTAAGCGTGATGATAAAGGGAATAGGTATTTTAGCACTAAGATTAAGATACATGGCACATAAAGCGGCGGTTTGAAAATCTACCTTTGTTGATTACTTTCACGGTAAGTTTATAAAAGCAAAGATACTAACATGCAATTACGATGGCATCATGTAAAGAATGTTTATGAGGAAAAGATTGCGATAAATTTGTATTAGCTAAAGAAAAAGTGAACTCGAATCCTAAAGCGGTGCTCACAATAAAAAGACACATGCAAAAACATTTTAAAAAAAAAGAGGAAGCATAAACTGAAAATTAAAGGGAACCTAATCAGCAACAAAAAAGCAATAAGTTTTTTTTCCAAAAAAAGCAAATATTAATGCCTACATTTGCATTGTGAAAATAGAGGGGCGTCGATATTTTTTTCAAAAAATCTTTGTAAACAATATTTTTGGTCACATTTTGCCTTTCATTTTCTTGTTGTTTAATAAGAACTTTTAATCCATGAGGAGATGTAGCTCTAGAAAGAGCGACATACAACTACCCATGGCCAAGAGCTGGTTCGGGAAGGTAAACGCCAATTTTGTTTAAAGATTAGTCTTGGATTTTGTTTATTGTCATAGCATAACATAGTTTTATTTGGAATTGAGTTCGTTTGAACATAAAAGGAAGATCCGGATCTTTATGGATTAGCGGTATTCTGTGGATAAAAACCTTTTCGCCGACTCTTGTTCCTGTGATGATTTGCACTTCAATAAGTCTCGACATTAGCTGCGTGACTATCATACGTGTCCCATTACGGACCACCTTGAATTAACATTCCTTAGCAACATCAGTGATCCAACCTTAAGCTGCAACTCATGTGGCGGAATCACGGCAGCTTAAAGGTGTTTTGATATTGAGGAGGAATAACATCTTGGTTTTCGCTGCTTTTCCAACGGTATGGCTATATCATAACTAGCATAAGTTGTTATTTCACCATCAACCATCGATAAGATTTTTGAATTAATAATATCTGTTGTTTCATTCTTCGGACAGACGATTTCCTTTTCTTGTAGAGTAATTCTTTGAAGAAGTGTTTGATGTGTAGGGTGATCATAGATGAAATCTATGAGATTTGAAGGCCTTCGTCGTCATCACGTATGCAATATCTAGAAGGATTTCAACCCATCTGCATCTCTGGCATCTTCTTTATCGAGGCTCACCAATGTTACCATTACCAATATCAATAAGCCATGATGCAAATGAGGTTGCTAAGCTCTATTTCTTCTAGGCTCAAATCTAAGCGGAAAAGCCTCATATTTTTTTTAAGTGTCATAACCTGAAAGGATGGCCACATGTGAGATTCTGCAATAGATGATGCTATTACTTCCATTTTGGCCGTCTTTTCGATTGGGGTGTTTGGCGAAATCACCGCCTAAAATGATTATTTTCCCACCAAACAAAACACAGTGCATCTAATATGTCTCTCTAGTCCTTTCTAATGCTTAACATGCCGAGTATTCATTGGGCTTCAATAATAAAAGATCTTTCTTTTAAAGATTTCCTATTAGAGTGTTTTTAACTTGCCAAAGTGAATCATCCGTATGCTCTAATGGAAGCTTGAACCTTTAATAAGCTGATTAGTCCCTCTTTGGAAGAAGGAGAGATGCTATGCCGAAGATGCAATCGCCAACACAATTTTTCCTTCAACCCGTTATAGTCTTTGAGGATTGTTTTCCGAGGAACGTTTTACGGTCCCTCCATGACCATATACAAATATCAACTCCTCAGCACCTTTAAAAGCATTTATGATGAGGTCATATATGTTTTTGTTTTCATTATTCAACTTTGGAATCGACTCATCTCTTTCTTTGTGCTAGCATTTGCCTATTGTGATTCTTTTCTTCCATTAATAACCGGTTGTTTAATTGATCTAACAGTTCTATTGGAGGAGAACATGACCCCTAATTTGTTGTTACTGATTTTCATGGCGGTAAGTATTATTTCCAGCTCATATAATATGTATCCTTGTAATTCATCTTCATTGACGTGGTAGTTGGGAATGCGGGCCTGTTGTGAGACAAATCCTGGAATATCATGGCCCATTTCTTGCCAAAACTTGCTCCATAACTGAAATTTGTGCAAGGTCACAATGAGTAAGCATCGTGCAAAGAGGACCATTTCTGGCGATGAAATTTGAGCCACATGCTTCTTCAAGACATTTCCTATTCAGTGTCATCACCAAGAGACCAAGTCGTCACATGCAACACGATATGTTGGGTGCACAACTTGGTTGTGATCGACCTCATGAAGTCTCTGAACCCTTTTTGATGACATGACAACATCCTTAAGTAGAAAAGCTCCCCTGAAGTTGGGTGTATATATGCAAGCCGCCCAATAGAAGATGCGTTGGTTTTCCTACGTGACCAACTCTTTGTTGCATACCATACAAACTCCGATGGGAATTGTAAGAATGTCAAATGCCTTCCAGCTTCATTTTCAATGTTGTAAGTGAACCATTCTGTGAGTGTTGTGGAGTTTCCGATCACGACGGTTAACCACAGACTCTAAATTGTCACTGTCTCTAAAGGTCACATGTTGCATGTTTTCTAGATGGAGTGAAAGAATTTGCACGCTGGTTCTCTGTACATTATTATTTAAATTTGAGGATTCTCAACACATGCTTCATGAGGGCATATAAACCGGCCATCATGATAATTTTGGATTTCATCAATGGTTGCCTCTGCTGTATTTGGCCAGTAGAAGCCTCACCATGAATATTGTTACTTTGGCAAAAAATCCTATCGGTTCCTTTTGATATATATTTGAACAGATATTTTATTAGCATGCTTCAACCACGATTACTCCACATTAATATGAGCTTCAAACGCCAAGCAAAGATCGTGGTTATCACGGCACCACATACCCATTGTCAAGCTTGATATGGCCTTTTGTTGCGATAAATGTCGCCCTTCTTGATAATGTGGATAACCCTTGTCTTCAAAAGCGTTTCGTCATTATATCTCTTTGGAAATTTTTTCGCACATATCACCCTGCATACACGGTGCATTCAAGTTAGCCACGCCACATGGTCCATGCATCATCATCTCGAAACAATTTTTTAAGTGCGGATCAACATCGGGGTAGGCGACTTTGAGAAATGTATTGATCCACATCCTGAGCATTGTCAATGTTCGTCGTTGAAGAAATCCAAAGAAGTGTGTGGCAATGTGGTAAGCCACGTTTTTGAAACTCAACAGTATACAATACTGCATATAAAAAAAATAAAACAACTAAAATTACAACAACATCGTGGGACACCGAGAATATATCCGATTGAGTGAATGAACGTGGCTGAAAGCTAAAATCCAAGTGGTTTTTTTTTCATAAATAAACATAGACATACCTCCTGTGACACGCCCAAATGTTTGTTCTTGCTTCATGAACCTGACGAATGACTTAATATTTTGCTCAAATACTCTACACACTATATCTGCCATATCCGCTGTTGTTAGGTTAAGAAACTGACCCATGTATCTTTGAATCTCAGGCCACTTTACATTGCATGGGAATGTTATAAAAAACCGTGGATTACCAAGCACCCTGCAAATGGCCAATGCATCCAGGTAATGAATGTACATATATCTTGGACATCCAATAAATGAGGAAGGTAATATAATTCGCGAGCTTTCCTTTGACCCTTCACGATCTCCCCTTGAAACTGCATCATACAGGCCTGATAAATAGTCTCCTCGAATATCATTCTGATGTGTTCTATAAAAATCCATTCTATTACGTTCTATACAACAATACACCAACGACATCTTGCTAAAGCACGCTTGAGTCTAAAAAGCGATTATAATTGTCATGCCTTGGTGCGGTGGTATGTGTAGAATGCATTCATCGAAACTGCGTTTTGCTCATGCCTGGATCTGTTGTTCTTAATTTTAACTTTGTATGATACCGGTGACCGTAGATGAAAATCAATGGAAACTGTAACGACATGTATGACTTATGAATTTTGTTGATCCTCTTTACTGGACCATCTCCGTATTCTAGTATAACATCATAATTTGACTCACTTTCTGGGCCACTGTCAAAAACAATGGCGCCAAGAGTGCGATCTTTGGAAGCTCATAACCATGGGGCCCTTCACCCTTTGTAAAGCCTCACTTTAAATTCAGGGACATCATCTTGAGCACATTTGTTGCGTCGTTCTAAATATCTAGACCAACTCATTGTGAAGTCTAAAAGTGAATGAGCCCTTCCACGATCGTGGATCCAAATCGATGGTATCCGAATTTTGAAAAATGGCTCAACCTATGCTCAACCTCATTCTATGTGTCATAGATATAGAGTAAAAATTGGGTCGTCATTAGCTGGACAAAGCGACCCAATTCGATGGTATATTTGGCATGAAACCTTGAAAATATATGGCCCTCCACCATTATTGATTCTTGGTGTCAACGTTCGCACCGAAAGAAGTCATTGCAAACATCTGATTGTAGGTTCATATATTTTCCATAAAGGTTCTTCGGCCAAGTAGCTGCTTGATATACTCATGCGGCTCTACTTCCGATTGCATAAATATTCTACCGCCTCCACAGCATAAATGGTATTGAGGTACAACATTTCTAAACCGGTGGCTTGCAAAATTCCCAGGCCAAAAGACAGCGTTACAATGATAGCACCGCTCAGAACAATCTCCTAAATCATCATATGCATATGATGTATCTACATTTATTAAGAAACCATAATTAATTCAAAGTTTTGAGAATACATGTTTTTAAAAGAGATAAGATGCTAAAAATTACAAAAAGTAACCTTGTGTTGTATGAGAAGACGATCCTCCTCAATCTTTGCATGATCCATTATACGTGCCATGATGGAAAAATACTTATAAGTAATCGGCATTTAGACTTTCTAGAGGATTGACTGGCGCCTAGTTCTTTTGACCCTTGTGGTGATGAGTAACATTTGTGCAACACTTGCTTCGGCATTATCATTCCGCGTCCACGCTGCCACCCAAAGAAAGGAGGACAAAAGTTTAATCGATTTTTAGATCTACAAAAATGCATTGCAAAAGGTAAAACTAAAAAATTACTCACTTTGAGTTGCATGAGTATAGTGGATTGACCAACGGTATGAGCATAAGCATCTAAATCGATTGGTGCATATGTTGTGGAGGACTGCTCAAGCGCCTTTTCTTCCTTGTATTGATGAGTACAGATTTGTGCAGCACTTGCTTGGGCATTCTCATTCACGCCGGCATCTGCCACCCAAATAAAGGAGGACAAAAGTTTAACCAATTTTTAGATCTACAAAATGCATTGCAAAAGGTAAAACTAAAAAATCACTCACTTTAACTTGCATGAGTGTTCGTGGATTGACCAACAGTATGAGCATGAGCATTTTAATTTGATTGGTGCATGGATGTTGTGGAGGGGCTGCTCTAGGCCTTTTATTCCTTGTGACGATGAGTAACATTTTGTGGAGCACTTGCACAGGCATTGTCATTCCGCGCCGACTATTTGCCACGAAAGGAGGAGAAAAGTTTAACGATTTTTAGATCTACAAAATGCATTGCAAAAGGTAAAACTAAAAATTACTCCGCGTTGACTTGCATGAGTATCCGTGGATTGACCAACGGTATGAGCATGACCATCTGAATTTGATTGGTCCATGTATGTTATGGAGGGTTGTTCAGTGCTTTCTCCTAGTCCAATTTAAAAATCTCATGAGCACTGATCTAATCGTTGTAATGTCTTTGTTTAAAAGAAAATATAGGAAAGAACCTTTGTTCGCTTCCATCTTATTAGGAGTCATTGGCTGACCAACGGTGCACACATAACTGGATGAACCGGCCACCTGACCACTTGAACCACCGGTCCACACGCTGGCGTGCAGGTCGCTTTCTTGGCACGCCTCTCCCGAGGTTGCCATTAAAACCCGGCATCATTTGTGGTCACCCCTAATCAAATTTAAAAAACGCCATTAGAATCTAATCTAATTATTCTAAAGTGTTGTGTAAAAAGAAAATATAGGAAAGAACCTTTGCTCACTACCATCTTATTAGGAGTCATTGGCTGACCAACGGTGCACACATAACTGGATGAACCGACCACACGACGGTTGAACCACTGGTCCAACCTCGCTTGCTATCCGTCGCTTTCTTTGCCTGCCTCTCTTTCGAGGTTGTTGTGAAAACCCAGGATCATCTGTGTTCACTCCTAACCCAATTAAAAAAACCTCATGAGAACTTGGTCTAATTATTCTAATGTGTTGCGTAAAAAGGAAAAACAGCAAAGCACCTTTTTCCGCTCCCATCTTATTAGGAGTCATTGGATTGGCAACAGCGTGCACATAAGTGGATGAATAGCCCACCTAACCATCCGAACCGCGCGGCAACACGGTTTGCGGGCGGTACCATTCCTCGGCCTACCTCTCTTCGAGGCGGTACGGGCGTACCATCATTTGTAGCAATCTACCGCGATTAAGAAAATCTCATAAGAACTTGATCAATTATTCTAAAATGCCGTGTAAAGAAAAATATATCGAACTTGTCAATGGTCAACTTCTTTATTGGCGGTATTTTTCGCAACCTTCCTCTTCCTCGAATTTTTGTGAACATGCAACACTATCTGCATTGACCACGGCCCAGTTTAAAAAATACCATGAGAATCTAATCTAATCATTGTGAAGTGTTTAAAAAAAACTAAAAACATGAAAGAGCCTTTACCATGGTTTTTTAAAAGAGTCTTTGGCAAATGCGGTTCAAAATTGTCTGCGATATTGTCATTTACCCCCAAAGAACCACCCACCGATGCATAGCCTACCCCTGTATGACCACTATAATATAAAGGCATCTATTGGCCTGTATTGTGTATGCCTTGCTCCTGAACAACATCTGCAAACGAAAAAACAACATAACTGCATGAATGTTTTGAGAATAAACATGATAATAACTGTAACTCAATAGACAACGAATAACAAAATAGGCAGCCTAACCTTGCCACAGCGATGGTTTGGTGCAACCAAAGACCGAAGGCATACGGTTGTGGTGGACATAGCGGTCAGGTGAGCTCCGCATTCCATTCCATCGATAAACCCATGTATATTTGCAACATTGTTTTGTATGAGGTTTTCACATGGCCAGTCGCGAATGTTTTGAGAGTCAGGTATTGTTTTTGAATTCGTAGTTATAAAAAACAATGCGTAAACCAATAACAAAGACAATACCCAAAAAGCAAATCAGAACTATCAACATTTTTTAAATAGTTATGGTGAGCAATAAAAGAATCAGCAAGACATATTTTGGAAAAACAGAAGATGAGAAAAAGGCGCCAAAAATATATAGAACAAAGTTAGCACTTGTGATCAAACACAAAAACAAAGGGGAAAAAACCCTAAAACAAAAGTTAAGAGAGCCAACTAACAAAAATGTAGAAAGCATTTAATGAAGATAACATTCAATTCCAAAGACCCATTAAACTAAAATGCAACCCCAAATCTGCCTATCAACATTTAATCACTCTAACAACTAAACATAACAAACCTAGAATAAAAGGAATTAACATAAAGCAGCCTAATCACCATTTACCTAACCCAAAAACCACCAGGCAACTCAATCGAAAAGATTAATTAAACCCAGCATAAATCTAAAAGAAAACAGGCAAAAATTAAAGAAAAAAACATCAAACCTAGTATCAATTGGCGCAAAGAGTAAAGTTGCCGGATTTTTTTTAGCACAAATAATTGATCTACCTAATCTGAACTACAACAATCAGACAATATATCAAGCAAAAAAATATATGTGGAGGAAAAATAACATGACCTGTAGCAGGGAACAAATGGCAAGTGGGCATCCACAAAATCTAAAAAAAAAAGGATTGATGGTACGAAGAACAATAGCCCCCTCACAATCGGCTGTACCAACCACGAAATTCATTCCCTTCGGAGCCCAAAATCGCCGGATAATTTTCTGGAGGCACACCCGATCAGATCTAAAAGGTAAGCTTATGTTGTGAGTGAAGATGAATAGCCAACGGTTCGGGTAGGCTAAAGCAAATAACCCACGGGGCCCGTGAAAAAAAAAACAAAACCCACGTTACTATTCATAAGAAGGCCCAATAAATGTAATGTAGTAGGAATATCATTATAACAAAATAAATAAATAAATAAAGAGTAAATTGCAAAACTCGTCTAAAAGTTTGGTCAAATTGCACATTTTGTCCCACATGTTTGGAAAGTGCAAAGATCGTCCTTGTAGGAAACTTTTGGGGCAAAAATCGATCCCGCCTACATCGATGACTAAAATGCCCTTGTCTCTATATTAATTTTTAGTTTCTTGCACAAATGGTCCCCGTGTTTTACTGAGGTTTTAAGATTTAGTCCTAATTATTATTTTTTATTTTTTAGTTTTTTATTTTATTTTTTAATTTAACTATTAATATTAGTATTATTTCTTTATAAGTTTTCGTCCGTTTTTGTCTGTTTTTTTTTTCGTTTTTTATATTTTTGTTTGTTTTTCTCACGTTTTTGTCCGTTTTCTCATGTTTTTTCCATTTTCGTCCATTTTTGTCCGTTTTTCTTACGTTTTTGTCCGTTTTCTTATGTTTTTTCCGTTTTCATACGTTTTTGTTACGATTTAGAAAATCCAGTAGTTAAAGAGTAGGTCACCTCAAGTATATGTATTCGTTAGAAAGCTCGTAGTCGTAATCATTTAGTGATAGTTAGTAGTTTGTTATGTAACACCGTGGAGGACGGACGGGTCTTTACCCTTTGTATGCGATCCAGCGTAGGGCGTCCCATGCATGTAACTATAAATACCCTTTGCCTAGCAAGGCAAGGGTTGAGCTTCATAATACATTTTTCTTTGTCTCACTAAAGTTCCCAACTCCCTTCCATTTTCTCTCTCTAGAACTTAAAATATTCGACCCATATATGTATTAGATTGTGCGTTTGTAAAAACCAATATGTAACAATTGGTATCAAGTGCCATGGTTTGATCATCTACCTTACATGTTCTTGGATCTTTAGTGGTTTCTTAGGTTTTTTGGTTAGAATGAATTTTGAGTAGTTTTCTTTATTTGAATCGTTTTTAGTCTTAAAGTTTCAATTTTGATAGTACTTTTGTGTTTAGAATCATCATAAGTGTCTAGGTTTTGGATTGGAAGGCCTCAATCATCTTGGTTGTAGTGTTTTAGATTGAAAAAGTTTAGTTTTTGAAAGTTTTCTTGGAAGCGGTTTGTCTCTCGGGTTAAGTTTCTTTGAAGCGGTTTGATCTCACTTTTAAGCGATTTGTCCTGTTTTGTGGAAGTGGTTTGTCACCTAAGCGGTTTGTGTGTTGAGACAAAGAGACAAGAAAGGACAAAGTAGTGGAGGTAGTGGAAGTACTTGTGTTCCCCTGCGGTTTGTGACTTAAGCGGTTTGTCACTTAATTGGTTTGACATTTAAGCGGTTTGTTATAAAGCGTTATAACTGAACCGGTTTGTATTGACAGTGGTTTGAAACTTAAGCGTTTTGACTCTTAAGCGATTTGACAATTAAGCGATTTGTGTTGAAAGCGATTTGACAGAAGCGATTTGTCAATTGTGCGATTTGACAAAGCATTTGTCGTGTGCAATTTGAATTGCCGGTTTGTCACAGCATTTTTCTTTGAGACTTGTCATTTCTTCGTGATATTTATTTTTTACGCTTTCTTGATTTTAAGAAATCCTGCCAAAATAATCTATTTCCTAGCGACCAAAAGAGTAGTAAAAAACTTGAATTAGTAATCATGTCTACAATCACTTTTTTATACGATGACGCTCAAGCAAAGAGATCCTCGAGCATCGCCTCCCCATGCTTGATAGAACCGATTTTGACTCTTGGGCTCAAAGACCGACAGGGCTGTTTAGGGAAAGAGAAACGGGTTAATATCCTATGTCTATTTGATGAAGGACTATTTCCTAATTGGAATGACTAGGGACATTCTTGAAAATCGAACTCCGGAAATGTTACATTAGGGTTGATAGACTAAGAATGTAGACGAGTTTGATGATAAGGGAGAAGAGATATGATGCTCACATTAGAGGCTCAAACATCACTTCAAGCTTCATCAAAGCACATTTACAAGTCGATCAATCACAACATCGGGGCCAAGGCTGTTCGGGATAATGTCAAGATGTTTCTCTCTCGTTCGAATCAATCTGCGAAGATAGAGAATCTCAATTGTAGCTGATGACTTTGAGAAATTTAAAATGAACTCTGGAAAGTGTTACTAAATATTATGAGGCTCTACAAGCTTCTGAATGATATTTAGAATATCAAGATGACAATGTCGAATATCCAGCCTCTAATTCCAAGTTCGGTGAACAACATGAATCCCGGAATGGCACAAATTTGTCAAAATGGTTTGTCTGAATGAAAAAAGGACTTAGGCACACCATTATGAGAAATTGTATGCTTATTTGCTCCAACATGACAAGCACATTTGAACGGTAATGATCATGGAAAAAGTTCAATACCAATGCCGGAGATGCAAGTTCTTCAAATGATTCAACTCTGATTATACAATTAATGTGGGAATAAGTACCAAAGCATCAAAAGTCATGCATCGGGATAATAATCACAAACTCATTCCGGATCTGTGGTATAAGCCTTCGACTCATTCATGGAACACTTTGCAAATCAACTAGTCTCTAATGGTTAAGCAAAACTTAAATCTTTCTACACACCAACAATCATCTCGTAATACATCTAACCAACACAATCATGCCATCAAGAAGATGGAAGGGTAGTAGTTCAAAACGCAAAAGAAGGCGTGGTAATGCTTATCACCACATAATGAGAAAGGAAATGTTGGTGTTGGAACTAGTTATGGAAATACAGAGCCTGCAGTTAGCGGGAAATCAAAAATCGCAGGAAGGATTACCGCCAGGTCATGGAAGCCAATCAATGTTACAACCGTGGAAAGGAAGGACATTGATAGAATCGCACTCAACCAAAACGCCCATTGAATCGCAAAGAGTACTCAAGGAGAATATGCTACTAGTGCAACCTCAAGACAAATGAGCCGTGGTTTTGATGAGGAAGAGTTGTTGTTCTTACGAGGGAAACGCCAAACTATGATGGTGTGGACGAACAACCAAAGGCATGGTGTGGCCTGTAACAATCCCAATGTCTTTCGTTGCAGATTTTGACTCCGATGTTGATGATGAACCAATGGCACAAACCATCTTATGGCTAACATCACACAATGGTCTCTTCACCTCAATCCAAATTCCCTCTAAGGAATCCATATAACAAAGGCATTAAAACTATATGATGTTTTATGTGCAAAAGATTCACAGAAAGTACAATCAATCGAAATAATTGAATTTATATTGAAAATATGGGTAGTTAGCAATGTTGTCCCATATGATCAATACGGAAGCAAGATGAAAGTAAATTGTACCAAGTGATGCATCTTCATATCAATGATGACTATATTTTTTGATAAATACACCGAATGTGTAAATTGATGATTCCATAAATGTCAACTAAATACCTATAAGGAACATGTTGCCATATGAACAAAGGGTGTTAAGTTTGTGCTTGATCATCCGTGAGCTAGGAGATGGATAACCAAACATGACACTTAATTTAAAAAAGTAATTTTTAGGGAAGAAGATTAAAACAAGAGTTAAATTCCTTACAAGAAAAGCTTAATAAACCTACAAAAAAAGCAAGAACCAAGAAAATGTAAAGTGGTTAAGCATGGTGAATTCAATGCTATGAATCAAAACTTTTAAATGATTTTTTCCAACCTAAAACTTTGAAAAACAAACTTGAAAATAAGTTACGTTAGCATAAGGAACATTATCTGACTTTACTTGATGAATAAGTATAAAGTCTTAAGCTATGAGCATAGTACTAATATAGTAGAGGAACCCAACTCGATGTTGGTAAGAAAGCAAAAGCTAATTAAAAGGTAATCTACGATGGCAATGAGATCCTTAATCCCAGACAAAAGCTATCACTTGTGTAGAAAGCACCTAATATATAGAGAATTAGAAGATGCGCCTCTAAAGAGAAATGGATAAGAAACTAAAACATCCTTGGTGTATAGGAGTATAACATTACATTTAAAACTCCTAACTATGCTATGGAAAACTAGATTTCTTCAAGTTTAGACTGGACTACTGACCCTAAAACAAGTGTTTTGGAAGAAAGATATGGATAAGTAAAAAGTCGATAATCTTGTTGAAAAGAATTCTGTAGGAAATTTCTCCAAACACTGTATCCTCCAAATACACCTATTCATTTAGTGTAGAACTCTTCCCACCCAAAGAAAACCTTAGTGCTCTGATAAGCTAATTAACTATTTGTTGACTTTGAGAAAATATTTAAGAAGAGAATCACCCCAACGGGAATTAATGAAGGGGAAAGGTTTGAGCAAACAAAAGAATGTTACTTAATCGAGGTAATGTTTCTTTAAATTAACGAAGGAACAATTTGATTCTCTTCAAAAGGCCATAGGATATCGAAAGGTTGGATATGAAAGTGCAACAAGACATGAAAAGTACTAAGATATGAAAAGGATCAATGCGAAAGTATTGGAAAAGTCAAAAGAGTCAATCATGAAGACAAAGTCAAAGTGACTGCACCTAGAAGTCAAAGTAATCGCAAGAACAAAATAAATCAAGTATTCGCTTATGGAAAGTATTGTATTCTATGTTTAGATTATTTGTCGTATAGGTTACAAATTGTAAACCGACTAGGATATATCCTTGAGCCTATAAAAGGACTCTGATTGGCATTAGATGTAATGAAGCTCCATGAGTTTTAGAGTTTACAAATTCACAAGTTAATTAGTGTTTTAGAGAAGTTCGATTATCTGAAATAGAGAATCAGATAATAATGATTTAGGTTTATAACAAAGGTTATTCTTCTTCTTAGCTTTGTTAAGTAAATTCCTATACTTGATAAAGATTTTCAATGTTGTTTCTTTGTTAATAACTTAGGATTTATCTGAGGTTATTAATCTTAATGCTAGTTAAGTTAGTTTGATTAAAGTATATGGATCCAACAAGTGGTAATCGAGTTTGTGTTGAAACTTCGACTAGGAAGAAACCCTACTTCAACAATATTGAAGATGTTTAATCGTCCTAATCAACCTAATGTGAGGTATGTTCTAAGTGTCATGATTTTACTCAAAAAAGTAATTACTTATGTTTACTAAAGAGATAATCAGATAAAGGCTAGGTTCTGAGGTAAGAAAGTTACCAAATAACCTTAGAATTATATGGAAGCAAAATATGAAGCTAAATGAAGAGCTTATAATAAAAATATGGAATAATGTGTGATTACCAATTAAAACTTGAAAGAATGGAAACAACTGTAAAATTGCTGAAATTGAGAAATTAACTAAGGAAAGAGATGATTTATTAGCCAAGTTTGTCGTGATGGGGAGAGTCCGTCTATCACATGTTTCTTAGTGTTCAAAAATAGTAAAGAGCCTCATCTTTAAACTGATTAGGTTTTGGAAATGGATTTTAGTAAATTAGAAGAAAACCAATCGAAGATCGATGAAGGTGATTTTGAGGATATAATTACTTTGATGAAGAACACATTAATTATGTAGATACATCTAGTAATGATGGTTCCATAAGTGATTCACCTCCAAAAATAAGAAAGCTAATGATTATCATGTCGTTCTCTCATAAGCTCTAGAGTTTAGGAAGAAGGCCTAGAGTTTAGGAAAAGCTAAAGGTTCTAATCTAGGTCTAAAAAACCCAAAGAACCTCAAGAAAACGATGTTCAAAAACTCAGCCAGCATCTTTAAATCAAAGCACTCGCTCCACAAGTGCATTCTCTTCAAAACCTTTTCAAACAAAGATCAAGCTAAACCTTTTGGGATAATTTTGGTCAAAACATGTTTAATCATTCACTAAGAAGGCAAAATAATTTTGGGCATAGACATAGAAGATGTCACTTTGGAAGTAATGTTAAAACTGTGTTTTGTGTGTTTTAGTCCCACCATCTAATTAAGGATTGTGAACATCACCAATACCTTGAAAATTTCCAGAACAGGATCACAAACTGTAAACTCTAGAGAGCACAAACCAGCTTTGGAATAATTCAAATAGGGAATCATGTAAATTTCTCACCGCATCATAGATACCCACACCCAGAGAAAACCTTTTTCAAAACCTTTAGTATCTCAAGATTTCCAAAGTATCATGACTCTGCCCGAGCTTTCTCAAAGTACCGCTATCCAAAACAAGGTACCTGCATACACTAATTGAATAGGAATCCTAGGAGATCTCACTATCAACCTAGGAGGTATTATAATTCACATAGGGATCTAGATCAAGGTGGAACCACGTATAAACTTAATTGTTTAGAGGAAAGTACCCCAGGGACACATGGATTTCTACAACAAAAAGTAATCAGATGGTTTTGTGATACAAGAAAAAGAGAATGAACTTGTGTGAGAAAGCAAGTTTTGAAAACTGAAAGCTTTGTTGAAACCACATGTTTCGGTAATAAACAAGATTATATCGATCATGTTTTTAGAAAACAAGAGATTAAATACTCAGAATATGAGTATGTCACCCACAAGGGGAGCACGTCAAGAATGGCTTGTTCCTCAAAGCAACTAACTTTTCATCTTATTAGACAGGCAACCCAGAGGTACTTAAAGATCATATTATTGTTGATGGTACACTAGCATGACAGAGACAAGAAGTTTCATGTTTTGGAGTATATTAGTTGGTGCTTACATTTAAGGAGGACTATTTAGTCTTAGTATAGTCCCTGCATTATTTTGAGGGGAGATAGTTATGTATACTTGTTGATAATCAGAAATTGGAAAAGTACCGCTTTTCATGAAAGTACGTTTTCGGAAAGTAATCGCTTGGGAAAGTAATCACATGGAAGTAATCACTGCTTGTCTTATTAAAGTACTTTTTCATGATATAATTGATTATCTTACCTGGTTCACGGTCATTATGCTCTTTTAGTGGGAGTTTATATATAATTGAGCCCTGAATTCAAGAATTTTGGGCTAATGCTAGAGATAACATGGAGAATGATGAATATTATATTGGATCAACAGCTATTTCGGAAGAACTGCAGATTACCGTCCATCCTGAAGATTTATTGTCCAATGACGCAAGATGGGGATATAAGGTTTGGATAAGCGCTTGATATGATATTCTTTCGACATATTGGTTATGAAGGATCTTTGAATGAACAAACGCTTAGAAAACAACTATTTTATCGCCAGTTTTGGTCTGCATGGTTGCTCCATTGCATAAGTGCTAAGAGTAATTTTGGGTCAAATATAGCATCCTACAATGTCTGTTAGCTACCGAGCAGAGTTTTAATTTCTCAATGCTAATATTGGATGGAATGCTCTCACATATCTCACATGGATCTACTTGGCTAATGTACCCAAGGTTTATACAGGTTTTCTTAAACAAGCAACTTTTCCATGTGCCAAAACCTACTGATTTATTGCACTGTTATTGTTCAACAATCAAGATTTTTACATTTATGGCAAAAGGAGTGCTTTTATTCAGTGGGTCCGATATTCCTTTAACTACTTCCATGATGGATGTTGTTCAGTCAAGTTAGATGATCGGCTTCTGGCGATGAAGCTACAGATTCTGCAGGTCAGATCCGCAGGTAATCGATTGCAGGCACCGTGAGATCCGCAGTACCGCCTGCAAGCATCAGCTTCCATGTGCTACATCAAAAGAAGGTACCGTGATCTCTCATAAGGTATCGCTTCCAAGTACTGGAACTTCAAGAAGATGTTGCGGCTTCACCTTCTCCATCTCCACAAGAGTCCTGCTCCTACTTCTCAATCGAGGATCATTCACCTATTCATGGAGAGGATTCACATACCATACCTCCATGAAATCACATTGATAATTATGTTTTGACAAGGGAATTGGTTAAGTTGAAAAAGACTACCAGGTTCAAGCCAAATGATAAAGAAATTAAAAATGAAGTTTCGAAGGCTTAAGACTTTTGTGTGGCCATTAGTTCAAGAATTTCAGATCCTGGGTTAAATCAAAGAAAATGCTAAAAGCGCCTAGGAAAAACAAAAGGTTCATCAACAATCTTCTTTCCAATTGGGGAGGAATTTAGAAGAAGAAAATTTGAAAGAAGATGTTGAGAAGGAGAAAGAACTACAAGGTACTCTGATGAACAAGAAAAGATCATCAAGATAATGAGGAACAAGAAGGAACAAGTTCAAGTTCATATCGAACAACAAAGCACGCTTGCTCTTCAAAGAAAGTACTTTTACAAGAGGTAATAACTCCAAGAGTTTTGAATTTCAAGAGGAAGCTGGTCCTTCTACAATCTGTATACAAGAAGAGGAGGAAGCTACACTCAAACCTATTCATTCTGCAAGTGATGATGACTTTATTGCTATAATTTTAGAAGATTTATCACAACCTAGAGGTGGTGTTACTATTAGAGAAATGCAAGAAGATGAACAACAAAGAACTTCTCAACCTGCAATTGATCCTAAGGATAAAGGGAAAGGTGTTTTAGTAGAAGTAAAGAAGAAGAAACTTACTTTGGCATAAATTAGAGAAATTGAAATTGCTAGGAATGAAGTTGCTGCTAGAAAGCTTTTAAGAAGAGTTAAATAAAGATAGAGCGACTCAAGTCAAGAAGCTCAAAGTAGAGAAGCGGCTAAAAGGTTGCAAGAGCAATTAAATGCTTCGAATGATGAACCATTACAATCACCTACTCATCTGCTAGATATATGCCTAGAAGACTTAATTTAGCTAAGGACATGAATGCTATGATGGCTTATTTGAAAGGTCGAGGGTATAAAGGATTGCAAGCTTTGAATTATGTTGATATGAAAAGACTCTATGATGAGACGAAGCTTATAAGAAGAGTATTGCAGATATCAAAGATTTTAGAAGAAGAAGCTCCTTGGACTGGCCGAAAGGAAGAAGAGCTTAAAAAGAAAAAGGAAAACTAAAGTTACAGATAGACAGTTCTCAAAGAAAGAAAGAGTTGAATTAAGATCCGAGTCTAAAGATGCATTAAGAAATTATCTCAGAGTGGTAGATTTTGATTATTCAAAAAAGATGCTGACATGAAGATGAACATATCCCATTAGTGCTTTTGAAGTTGTGAAATCTAAAGAAGGAGATTATATGATTTTCCATAAAGAAGATGAAAGCTTCAAAGTTTTCAATAGGCTATGGGATTTGTTACATATTATAGATAGAGTGGATCTATTCTATCTATATAATGTGGTGAAAGCTTATTTTGGAGATATTCCATCGGAAGGAATTGGTCTAGTTTTGCTTGGAGATCTCATAACCATGTGGGAAACAGTAAGAGGAAAGAACCTGATGATATTTGGAAGAATCAAGAAAACCTGAAATTGTTTGTTGGAGATTCTTTGAAGAGTCCTGGTTCATGTTTTAGAGCTGGAGAATGGTAAAATGATACACATGTTTGTAAATAGAGGATATCCTCACAGCTTGAGCTCATGAGAAGAATGCTAGAGCATGGATTGGAAGTAGAAGAGGATAATGAAACCGCTTGCATGGTTATCAATCTATTTATCTAACCTGGACTACTATTCTCAAGAAGATGAGTAAACGGTATGAGTTTTATTGAATAACTTATTTTTGATAAATCGAGCTTTTATTCAGTCATTGATCAAACAAGTACTTTCTCATCAAAAGTACTGCGCTGCGCCTTTAAAACCGCAAGTGATTTTTGAAAGATATCTTTTGTTAAATAACCAAATATTTTGACAAAGGTTAAATGAATTAAATGGATTTTGAGATGGAAACATCAATAGGTAATCAATCCACCATGGTTACAAAAGGATTGGCTAATCCATGAGCAAACGGCTCGGGTAAAGATATATCAAACTGCTTTTTAGTTGACAACTAATAAGTTGTATGGTAATCAACTCACCATATCGGCTTAATGTGAAGAGTTTGCTAGCCCACAAGAAAATGGCTTGTGGTAAAGGCAGTGGAAAAACCATTATTGGTAATTAGTTCACCATTAGATAGAAGAACTAACTAGTCCGTATGGGTACAGCCTTTTGGTAAAGACAAATCAAATCTGATTCTGATGATTTGCTAAAAATCATATGGTTATCAATGTACCATGGTCATAAACACCAAAACATTTGGCTACTCCAAAGATAATGGCTTTGGTAAAGAGATCTAAATCCATTAAATTTTCAATGATTCACCTCTCACAGGAATTAAGAAACAATCTGTCCTTAAAGATGAAGCTGTTAAAGATACATTCACAATGGAACTTGAAGTCAAGCAAGTAGAATTCAATTTAGGGGAGGACTGTTGGGATATGAAATAGCTGAAGACATGAAAGTAATTCAAGATATGAAAGTAAGGTTTGCAAAGTAATGGAAAAAGTCAAAGAGTCAAAGTATGCTGCTAAAGACAAAGTCAAAGTATCGCACCTAGAAGTCAAAGTACGCAAGAACAAAAAGAACTGGTATATTCGTTTATGGAAAGAATTGTATTCTATGTTTAGATTACTTGTTGTACAAGGTTACAAATTGTAAACCGACTAGGATATCCTTGAGCCTATAAAAGGACTCCTAGATTGGCATTAGATGTACAGAAGTCTATGAGTTTTAGAGTTTCCGAATTCACAAGTTAATTAGTGTTTTAGAGAGAAGTTCGATTATCTTAGAGTTGTATTAGAGTATCATAATAAGCGATTTAGAGTTTAAAATAAAAGGTTATTCTTCTTAGCTTTGTTAAGTAAATTCCACATACTTGATAAAGATTGCTCAGTGTTTCTTTGTTAATAACTTAGGATTTATCCGAGGTTATTAAACTTTAACAAACTAGTTAAGTTAGTTTGATTAAAGTATATCGATCCAACACTGAGGTTAAAGATATGAAAAGAATGTTTAATGAAATGGAAAACGAGGTCAAAGATTATGAATGTGAGTTCAAAAGTAATGAGATTGAGAGGAAGAATCTTCGCATCCTAAATGATAATTTGATTTCTAGATGCATTTCTCAAGATGTGTTTTACACTGTTACGAATTACTCTATTACTACTTCTCAATTTCATGAATTATCTGTTGCTTTGAAAGTCTCCCACGATCGTGTCATTGAGCTTGATACCAAGAATTCAAAATTGCATGATAAAATCGAAAGGGTTGATCATGATAACATGGTGCACAATTTTTGAAATTGGAAATTGAATATCTTGCTTTACAATTAAAATATCAACATCTCAAAGAAAATGTTAAAACCTTAAATGCCAAGACATCCTCGATGCCCCGAGTTTGATGCGCTTTGAATTAAACAAACGAGATGAACATATCGAGCCAAGGCAACACGCATCAAAAGGTTGAAAGCCCAAATTTCCTAATTGAAAGGAGAAAAGAATGAAGTGACTGGCTCCCATATGCCTCCTCCTTTAGATTCTCAGACTATCTAATTTTCATCTTAAAAACATCAATAATGTATTACAACATGAAAATGAGTGTTTTCTTGCAGAAAATGAAAAGGTTAAACTGCATTTCAAAGAGTTATATGAATCAATCTAATGTCACTCGTGACAAGAACAATGAAAAGATAACGTCTTTGCAAAATGAAATTGAGAATCTGAAAAGTCAGGTAAAATGGAGAATGCCAATCACCAGTGGTGAGAATATTGCACCAAAGGTGCCTGCTTCTACTAAATATCCTATGTCTGTGAAGTATATTCCCCCTCATCTTAGAAACAATGAACTTGCATGTCAAACATACTTTTCGGACCTTAAGGATCGTCTAGAATGTCTCCGTGAGATTGTTGAAGAGGATAAGATAGAGAAACCACTTGATAATGCGATTAGGGATGCATGCTTATATGCCAAACGATCTCAGGAACTTTTAGAATGCTTAATAGCAATATGTCCTAAATCTAGTACTAGGAAATATAGTGTCGTTATGCCTTGCTCTATGCCTAAAGTCAAGCATGTGACCCTTGATATGCCATGTTCTATGTCGAAAGTCAAGCATGTGACCCTTGATATGCCATGTTCTATGTCGAAAGTCAAGCATGTGACCTTTGATGTGCCTCCTAGAATCTCAGATCCCAGCACTTCTAAACCAGGAATGCAGAAAGTAGTGAAACCAACTAATATTCCAATCATTCCTTCTACAAGAGTAATCAGTGACACTAGGTAAGTGGGTCAAAGCCTCCAGGCAATACAAAGCAGGATAGGACCTCGCAAGCCAAAAGTGATCAAGGGAAGAAAGTAGAAGACCACCTTAGGAACAATAATTTTGAGTTGAATAAGACGAATCGTGTTGATTCTAGTATTAGCTATAAGCGTCCTATAATTAATTCTAATTCTGCTACTATTTGCAAAACATGTAATGAATGTTTGGTTTCTGGTATTTATCATGAATGTGCTGTGAATGAGTTGTAAAATGTTGTTAAATTCCCAGTAAAAAATGTAAGAAATGCTAATCGTGTTAAGGAGCCGTAAAGCCAATTTGGAAAAAGGTTAGTAATTATTGGAAACCTACAGGGAGAAAGCTCAATAATGTGGGTTATCAATGGAAACCCAATCACGCCGCACATTCAAAGTTAATGAATTTTGTCCTAATAGGAATATATCTATGCCCACTAAGGAATGGAAACCTACTGGTAGGATCATCCCCTTAAGAAGTAGTCATACTACACATAGGCCAAGTGCTTCTACTAGTATTGCATCCACCTCTAATGATGTCACATTTTCTATTACTGATGTGGGTGTTCCAATCTTATTTGCTAACCAAGTGGAACCCATTCTCGCATGGGGATCCAAATTATCTAGTCATCCATACTTGTATGTGTTCAACTGCAGGTCGTATAAATAGTTTACGTGGTGTTTGGACTCAGCCGCTCAAAGCATATGACTGGAGATCGCTCACGGCTCAAGAACTTTGTGAATAAATTGATCGGGACTGTTAGATTTGGGAACGATCACTTTGTGGCAATTATGGGTTATAGAGATTATGTATTTGGTGACAGTGTAATCTCCCGGGTATATTATGTTGAAGGACTCGGTCATAATCTCACTTCCTGGTCAATTGACTTTGATCTTAAAGTTGCCTTCAGAAAACACACTTGCTTCATTAGAGAACTAGATGGTGTTGAACTTTTAAAGGGAACACGCATTAATCATACACCATCTCTATCGAAGATATGATGAAGTCTTCTCCAATCTGCTTGTTTTCAAAGGCTTCTAAAACAAAGTCTTGGTTATGGCATCGTCGTCTCAATCACTTGAACTGGAACCATAAATGATCTTTCTAGAAAGGACCTCGTTAGAGGCTTTCCCCTGCATTAAAGTATGAAAAATATTATCTTTGTTCAGCATGCCAATTGGGAAAAAGCAAGAAATATGCCCATAAACCCAAAATGCTAAACTCAATTATGGATGTTCTTCATACTCTTCATATGGATTTGTGCGGACCCATGAGAGTACAAACTATAAACGGGAAGAAATATGTGCTATTCGTGGTTGATGACTACTCTCGGTTTACTTGGGTTAAGTTTTTGAGGTCAAAGTATGAAACTCCAGACGTCATCATCAAACATATTAAACAGCTGCAGGTTTGGCTTAATAAAACAAATGATTATCCGAACAAACAATGGAACTAAGTTTGTAAACAAAGAACTAAGTCAGTTTTACGAAAGCATTGGAATCAGCCATCAAAGAAGTGTTCCACGCACTCCTCAACATAACGGTGTTTGTAACACCCCCAATTTTGTGATACACAGCGGAATTCAAACTGGTTGCTACTTCATGGCACAACAATTATAATATTAGAAAACGATCTCTATTTGAGTCATTTTAAAAGATTTATCATTCGAATATCAGAGTTTACAAAATGAGGTCCCAATAGTTTCATAGTTTATTAAATAAGGTTTCGAATGATAATAAAATTTATAGCCTTTTTGAGTATTTGTGCTCCTCCGTGCCAGCCTCGTTCATTATGGACGTGAGATAAACATGCTAAAAGTGTCAACACAAAGGTTGGTGAGTTCATAGAGTTAGTTGTAAATAAGTTGAAAAGTCTATAGAGAATGTTCACACAGCAAAGGCATTGTAAATCCACTCAGTTGCAAATCCCTCCCATACAAAACTTGCAAATGTGGTGTTCACAACCCATTGCTAAAATATAATATGAAAAGGCATAATGATTTCAATAGTTTCAAGTTTGGGTGAATATTTGTAATGATTACAAATATTGATAAATCGAGTAGTGGGTTACGTAGTTATACACTCATAATTCGTTTGTTTGCCCTAATCGGGTCAATTACAAAAGTAATTCATTCGTTTGCCCTAATCGGGTCACAAAAAGATAGTTTGTTTGTCTTACCCTAACCGGGTCAAAGTTGAGTGAATCCATATTGTTTATATAATAATCCGCTGAACACAAGTTTCAAGTTTGAGAAAAGTGGGCTACGCTGGTATACCATATAAAAAATAAAGGCCATGTTGTTAGCACCCATAAAGTTCAATAGTTTCAATTACAAGATCATTACATGTGACTATGTTATTGCTCTAAGCTCATGACACACAAACCATAATGATTGGACATCATAAAAATGATGTTAGTATAGACATCATAAAGATGCTCAATCAGAATGGGAGCGTTCCTGAGGAGCTTGCCCTTCCCATTTATTCTCAAATATAGTGCATCCGGTTACCTATCCGCTAACAAAAATGGGTCAGTCAACCGCCATAGATCTATTCACTTATACTCGCTTCACTCGCAAGTGATTAATGGTGCATGATATGAGGGACTTTTAGTGGCAAAAGTAGCTACTTAGGCAATAACAATCAGGCTATCATACGTAAAAAATACTTGTGTTCATATTTGTAGCATGAATCTCCCCATGAGATAGAAAAACGTATAAAAGTGGATTCATAAACTCACAGTATTAGAAGTTAAAATAAAGAAAGTAGTTGAGAGTGTATCTCCCCCAAAATAGTATAAAACAATTGAAAATGGGGCTATGAAACTCACCTTAGAGTGTAGTGACATAAGTAATGAAACGGTATCAAGAAGTCTGGTATAACACTATAAAGAAGCATAGCACAACAATACGGGATCGGCATAACCTAATAGATATGATTTTGTCTCATAATATGATACACGAATAGTAATCTATGTGTATGAGTTTCAAAAGATAATATGTTTTAGTTTTCGTGGATGTTTCGTATCAACGTTTGTAAAATGTTTAGTATCATCATTCGTGTGGTGGTTTGAAATCATAGACTCGAAATATAACTCACGCCAAAGCAAAATATATATATATATTGTTAATACAAATAAGCCATAAAAACTTTTATTTATATTTTACGATCTTCTAATGTTTTGTCGATTACAAAAGTAAAATCATTTTAACGAAACAAATAGAGTACGTAAATAGTTTGAGTTAATAGTGTTCTACCACAATTAAGTTGTCACATAAAACACTAAAACAAGTACAAGTGATTTTATGATTTAGATACATATGTACAACAACTAGTGTTTACATATTGGGTTAAACATATACTTAAACTAAGTATACTAAAATGGGTAAAAACTAAGTGTATGCTAAAATGGGTAAATACAAGTCTATACTAAATGGGTAAAATACTAGCAAATGGTTTTGACCCATAACCCATGGTTTTATATATACCACTTAACCAAGTTCATTGTATCTAGAAAGAAAACCATGGATCAACCCATAACCCATGACCCATGACCCATAACCAAAAATACCCATGGGCAAAGAGGAGCGGACCACGGATCCCTAGCTTTGTGCTAGCCGGATCCCTTGTGGTAGGGATCCGTGGGATCCGGGGAACAGAAGAGAATTTTCTCTATAAATAGAGAGCCATTTCTTCCTTTCTACTCATCCTTTTTACACACATACTTCCCCCAAGTATACTAACCCTCTAACCTCATATCCAAGAGATCTATGTAGTCTTTGTCTTTTGTTTTTGTGTGATCTACTAGGTTCCTCTTAAAGGAGAGATCACCACCTCTTGAAGACGTGCAAGCTCAAGTCCATGAGTGGCCATGCTTCGTCATCATCAAGACTACTAAGGTTCTCTTGTTGATAGCTCTTCCTTTCTCCATAGATGTTGGGTTGAAGGCATTAGTGAAGAATGCCGAAAGTGTCAAGATGAAAGCATTAGTGAAAGGTGCTCATCATCCGTGTCAAAGCATTATTGAAGGATGCTAAAGGTGTCAAGACGAAGGCATTAGTGAAGGGTGCCAAACGTTGTGTCAAAAGCATTAGTGAAGGATGCTAAAGGTGTCAAGACAAAGGCATTAGTGAAGGGTGCCAAGCGTTGTGTCAAAGGCATTAGTGAAGGATGCCAAAGGATCAAATCAAGTAGCATTTGGGGAGAATGCTTAGGTCGATAATTCGATGAGGTGCATCATTATACATATGTATATTTGTTTATCTACAAGGATGGTGATATCCTTGATGGTGTTGTAACAAGGAGTAGATCTCCTTGAGATTAGGTGTTGTGTCGTGAAGGTGTAGTTCACCTAAGGTGTGAAAGAACTAAGGTGCTTAGCCTAGTACCTAATAAAGGGTAGACGACGTTGTGATAGGATTAGTTCTCCTAAGGTGTGAAAGAACTCGGTGGTTAGCCTAGCACCAGATAAAGGGTAGGCGACGTTGTGTTAGGTGTGGTTCGCCTGGTGTGAAAGAACTCGGTATTTAGCTTTGTACCGGAAAAAGGTTGCTTACGTGTGAAGGCTTCTCCGCCATAAGGAGTTGGTGTAGTGCTTACGAATTCTCGAGTAGGTGACTCGGGGAGTGGAGTAGGGCAAGGAAGGTGTCCTTGTAGCCAACCACTATAAATAACTTGTGTTGTGGTGATGTGCTTCTTACTCTTTATATTTCATTTCACGCTTATATATCCATCTATCAACGACCAACATAAACAATCAAATGGATTGACATAAGTCGATCTAAATATTTAAAAGGAAGTTTTAAATTGGTAAAACTATTCAACCCCCTTCTAGTTTTCCAAATTGGCATACGAGCTTCGTTACCAAGTTTTTTAAAGTATGTTGTACTTTAAAGACTTGATACGATCCGTATATGTTTGAAAACTACAAAGAAGGATTATCTTCGTCATATTTTAAAATCACTATATTGTTTATTGTTGGACAATGATAGAATGCTCTAACATTTTTTTCTTAAGCATTATTCATACTTGGATTTGGAGTTACCAAGAAGAGCATAAAGAATTTATCTAAATATTTCTTTTCGTAAAAAGAATATTTAGCCAAGCATTATCCATACTTGGATTTGGAGTCACCAAGAAGAGCATAAAGAACTTATCTAAATATTTCCTTTCGCAAAAAAGAATATTTAGCCAAGGTATGATTACTAATCACTTGCTTCTAATTTTATTATTGAAATCTTAGTTGCATGATTTATTAATAATTGTTTTAGTAGTTATCTATATTAAAGTTATCATCAAAAATAGTATTCTTCGACTTATTTGTAGAAACTACACTTCGACTTCATAATAATGACATTTTGGTTATTTGATAACCATTATCATTATTCATCACAAAGAATTTATTGACACTTCATCTATGTCAATAAATTTCCATGTAAACTTCTTATTTTATAATAAAATGGGATTTTATTATAATGTTTGAAAAGCTTCCCAAGAATTATGACTAATTCTTAAAAAGGGAACTCGTCTAATAGAATAGTCTGAATCTTCAAAAACTTCAAATCACAAGTTTTAGAACCTTAAACACCAAAACATTAGGCTTTTTAGAACTCCCAAACCTTAGTTATCAAGGAATGTTTGAGTGATTTTTGCCAAGTTATGCCATCCTCGGTTTACACTAGCGGATCCCAAATGAGAGGGATCCGGATCCGTGCAACGAAGACAGATATCATCAAGAACGATCACTGTAGATGTTCCACAATAATACTCACCTCAAAGACTCACGAACAAAAACCCATGTACTGTTCATAGGAGCAAATTGATCATTCTCCTCAAGTCTAACAATCACTTGTGTAAGTATAATCTTCACTACATTGTTAGTTTAATTCCTTGATTTTTAGAATTACAATTTCTTCATCTTTAAGAGTTGGGTTCAAATGGGTTTATTATAATTTGTCACCACATTGTTTTCTAAGATAATCTAAATCAAAGAATTAACATTGTTAATACAAATTAAACACATTTCTTGAACTCAACAAAGATGATGAGAGCAAAATTGTGATCAAACCCTCTAGACTACTATTCACCATTAACACCACATTGGGGTTGTATTGTTTAGGAATATCATGCCTAGCAACAAGCAACAAGACTACCAAGACACCGCCACTACATACCCATGTATCATACGAAAAATGGTCTAAGTCCTACATAGAAAGGCCTTTAAGTTTCTCGAAAGGAGACTCTTTCATGAAGGTAGAGTTGTTGATCCATCATTTCATGCAAATACCGACGTAAGGGAAGTTTTTGCAACTATTGGGTTTGATTGTTTATTGGATATAAACGAACAAATTTGCCCGGTCTTGTGCTTGAGTTTTACAAAACAATGGGGATAATTAGAAATGATGACAGGTCCATCTCAATTGAATTCACCATCAATGAGCGAGATTTTAGTCTTTCACTCATAGAGTTTGGAAGAATTATAGGAGTTCCATATCAAGGCATTTGTATGTACTTGAATGAATGGTCTTTAGAACAACTACACACAATGGTTGATCATCATGATATTTACCACAATTTGATCCCGGAAGCAACCATGGTGAGGGACACTGTGTTCATGCCAAGATCCTCACCATCAAGAGTCACAAGAAAGTCAAAAGTGATCCATAGGGATCCTTTTCAAATGGAGCTTTCGGAAACGTTTGCATTGTATAGAAAGTGGGAGGATGTGATAAGAGAAAATGTGGTATGCCTAGTAGGGAACAAGGACCACCCCAACGCATGTCTAAGCTTCATGATCTATTGCCTAGTGACCAATACTCAATTCAACCTTGCCTACTACATGGTCAAAAGAATGGCAAGTGTTAAAGCATGGAGAAGATGGTGCTTCCGTACGCAATGCTTTTAACCCGTCTCGCCAAATTCATCTTTTCTTTAGACCCTTCTCCACAATCCCTTGATCATAGCTTTTGCAATAAGGTTATGGTACCATTGACCGAAGGTAGAACAACAAGGTTTATGGTGGAAGGCAAGAGACCACACCCACCCACGGATTCCTCGGAGGAAAGGGAAAGGCAAGAAGAAGGAGGAGGTGAAGGGAGTAGTAGCAACCCACTCGCAAACATTGATCTTTACCCCTTGGACTACATCAACCAATTGCCAAACATCCCAAATGAATCACCCGAATGGCAACAAACCAAGGGAATCTTCAAATGCTTCCCCAATTTCTTGAGGAAGAAGAAGTGAAGATGGTTTGAAAAAGAGTGGAGGACGGGTGAAGAAGTGAAGGAGAAAAAAAGGTAAAATATTAGGAATCAAGTGCATGATGAACAATTTCAAACAATGTTTGTAAACAATTTAAACTATGCTTGTAGTATGAAGATATTGCCATATCTTGGCACTAAAAATCCTAACTTAGGTACTTTGAAAATGAGATTTTATGACCTCTTGGTATGGTCGTCGTCACTCATTCTAGGAATTTGAGCTTTTCTTACTTTGATACAAGTTATATTAGTTGTGTTCTTGCATTTAGTCCAGATAGAAACAACTAGGAAAGGCATTTACTATAAAGTGCAAAGTTGCACATTTCCTGAAAGCTCTCTAATCAGCATGGATCCTAGAGTTTGAACTAGCGGATCCCTCCCATAGGGAACCGTGGGATGCACCGATGTGCAAAAGCAGATTTGGCTACATCTTAATAGTCCACTAGAACACTTCAAACAAGTCAAACATAATACACTAGAGACAACCAAGTCTTCGGCTAATAGTTGAAAACCTCACTCTCATCCATGGCTTATATAGGATATACTTTCAAATATTTTGTTTACTTATCAATTAGTCAAAACTCACCATAATTCCGCTCCAACACTTACACATTATCTATCACTTTTGATAGCACTTAAGTTTGGTCTACCCTTCAATTTTAGCAAATTGATCTTAATCATCTTTGACTCAAAATTAGGACCAAAAACTACTTTTTCATTTCTTCTTATTTTTAAAGATTTTAGTAAATTTATCCTAGGACATCATCTGATTTTTAGGACTTAGTATCACCGTTTTTCACAACAAATTAAAAGGAATCCTTGTCAAACATGTGGTTAGACTACCCAAGGTCAATGTTCTTAGCCAAAACCATCATTAAGCACCATTACTTGTTATGGTTAAGGATTTGAGATATCCAACAACTAAAGACTTCAAAATCAAGTCAAACCCTCGAAATCCATTAATGACAAACCTTACAAAAGGATAATGATTTCACCTAGACCTTGTCTGATAGGCCACCCCTTTAACCAGCGGATCCCTACTGAGAGGGATCCGCGGGATCCGCAGATGAATGTATTAATCGCTTCTATATTCAAAATTAAATCACCCTTTGGTTCTCTAACCACTCTTAGCATACATTAATTAACCTCCTAGAGCTGATCAAAACCTCAAGAGCATGCTTAGCCTTCTAAGTGGTCAAGAATTTAATTCCCAAATTAAAATTATTCTTTATAAACCAAACATTCTTAGGTTTATGGCACCATCCTCAATTACCTTTCAAAACTCGGAAATTAGAAGCTCACATTAGCATTTTCATCACCATGACAAAGGCTCTTAGCAACAACTCCTCAAACATAGGATCATCCAAAAGAAAGGGTCAAATGATCCATGAAATTTCATCCACCGAAACATCTCCTATTAGAAATGATGACTCTAGAATCCCACCTTGTCAAACCCATCCAACAAAAGCTAAGAGAACCGCAAGGATTAGCATCAAACCTTTCCAACTAGAAAAAGGATCATCTAGTTCTAAACCAAACATGGCTAGTTATAGCAAGCCATCAAAACCTTCATTCATTGAGAATGGACTACACTCATTGAATGAACCTCTTCCTCATCCAAACATATATTCATTATTTCATTCACCTTCAAGAACCTCTCATTCACCAACCTTTTCATTAAATCGGGAACCACCTACAACACCAACTAGCCCATCATGGGAGACAAGGAATAACCTTGATCATATGGAAGAAGTTCCATTACCACCCTCATTTTTAGAACCTCTCCCAACTTCTCAAAATGAAGACCCTCAAACACACATTGATCCCCTTCAAGACATCCCTTTCCTTCGCCAAACCAAGATAATATTTGCCCAAATTGTCTAAAAACTCAAGGACTTGTTCAAAAAGTACGAAATGAGATACATTTCACATCTTCTTGCAAAATTGGATCAATACAACAAGTCCACTCATCCCTAGACTTAAGAACATTGTCACATTTTAAGTCTCGTAATGAGATTAGCATTAGTAGTACGTGTATGGCTAAGTTCATTCTCTTAGTTTTTAGATATTTGGTTGTGTATCTCTTGTTTTATTGAATGAATACTTATATGCTATGATTATTCTGTGTGTTGTATTGTGCATATATCTCATTTCCTCACATAGCATTCCTTGTCATTTCTTCACTGCTGAAGATACTGTCAACAGATAGCCGGATCCCTTCGAGATAACTAGACGGATCCCTTCATAAAGGGAACCGTGGGATCTGTGGTACAGGAGCACAAATTTATACTAACTTGAGTCTCTTTTGCAGAAAATTATGCACTATACTCTTGTTTTTCTAATCTTTGTTTTGTAGTTATTCAAAATACACATGAAGATATTGACACCATAAAGCTAGGGGAGCTTTGTGTCAAACGACATTGCAAAATCATTTGCAACTTAATTCATTTTTGGATTAACACTTCATGACACCCCATTGCAACATTGCAATATTCAAGGGGGAGCACGCTTCGCACTTAGACGAACCATTTGCAAACTTAGTTGCAAACACAATTAGTTTATTTTACGTTTTGTCCTTGACGCCCTTACATAGGGATGGACTCGTCAAGGGGGAGTTAAGACGAGTACCATTCCGTCACTTGCTCTCTTTACATTTTTACATTTTTTTTATTATTGTGTTAGTTTCTTTTAACACTTTTTGTTTCGACAAAAGGGGGAGAAGAAAGTAAAACTACAAATTCAAACTTTTACGAATTTTAGCTTTTTCCTTCAAATAATTTTATGTTTTGTCATCAACATAAAGGGGGAGATTGTTAATACAAATAAGCCGTAAAAACGTTTATTTATATTTTACGATCTTCTAATGTTTTGTCGATAACAAAAGTAAAATCATTTTAACGAAACAATATAGAGTACGTAAATAGTTTGAGTTAATAGTTTTCTAACACAATTAAGTTGTCACATAAAACACTAAAACAAGTACAAGTGATTTTATGATTTAGATACATATGTACAACAACTAGTGTTTACATATTGGGTTAAACATATACTTAAACTAAGTATACTAAAATGGGTAAAAACTAAGTGTATGCTAAAATGGGTAAATACAAGTATATACTAAATGGGTAAAATACTAGCAAATGGTTTTGACCCATAACCTATGGTTTTATATATACCCTTAACCAAGTTCATTGTATCTAGAAAGAAAACCATGGATCAACCCATAACCCATGACCCATAACCAAAATACCCATGGGCAAAGAGGAGCGGACCACGGATCCCTAGCTTTTTGCTAGCCGGATCCCTTGTGGTAAGGATCCGTGGGATCCGGGGAACAGAAGAGAATTTTCTCTATAAATAGAGAGCCATTTCTTCCTTTTTACTCATCCTTTTTACACACATACATCCCCCAAGTATACTACCCTCTAACCTCAGATCCAAGCGATCTATGTAGTCTTTGTCTTTTGTTTTTGTGTGATCTACTAGGTTCCTCTTAAAAGAGAGATCACCACCTCTTGAAGACGTGCAAGCTCAAGTCCATGAGTTGCCATGCTTCGTCATCATCAAGACTACTAAGGTTCTCTTGTTGATAGCTCTTCCTTTCTCCATAGATGTTGGGTTGAAGGCATTAGTGAAGAATGCCGAAAGTGTCAAGATGAAAGCATTAGTGAAAGGTGCTCATCATCCGTGTCAAAGCATTATTGAAGGATGCTAAAGGTGTCAAGACGAAGGCATTAGTGAAGGGTGCCAAACGTTGTGTCAAAAGCATTAGTGAAGGATGCTAAAGGTGTCAAGACAAAGGCATTAGTGGGCTGCAAGCGTTGTGTCAAAGGCATTAGTGGGATGCCAAAGATCAAATCAAGTAGCATTTAGGGAGAATGCTTAGGTCGTATAATCGATGAGGTGCATCATTATACATATGTATATTTGTTTATCTACAAGGATGGTGATATCCTTGATGGTGTTGTAACAAGGAGTAGATCTCCTTGAGATTAGGTGTTGTGTCGGGAAGGTGTAGTTCACCTAAGGTGTGAAAGAACTAAGGTGCTTAGCCGAGTACCTAATAAAGGGTAGGCGACGTTGTGATAGTATTAGTTCTCCTAAGGTGTGAAAGAACTCGGTGGTTAACCTAGCACCGTATAAAGGGTAGGCGACGTTGTGTTAGGTGTGGTTCGCCTTGGTGTGAAAGAACTCGATATTTAGCTTTGTACCGGAAAAAGGTTAAGCGACGTTGTGAAGGCTTCTCCGCCACAAGGAGTTGGTGTAAGTGTTACAACTCTCAGTAGGTGACTCGGGGAATGGAGTAGAGCAAGGAAGGTGTCCTTGTAGCCGAACCACTATAAATAACTTGTGTTGTGGTGATGTGCTTCTTACTCTTTATATTTCATTTCACGTTTATATATCCATCTATCAACGACCAACATAAACAATCAAATGTATTGACATTAGTCGATCTAAATATTTAAAAGGAAGTTTTAAATTGGTAAAACTATTCAACCCTCCCTTCTAGTTTTCCACATATATATCTCATATATATTATGAAGTAAAAGAATAGACAAGATGTCTCAAGAAAACGGGTCTCAAAAAGTATTGACGGGTGAATTCTAGGCGAGAAGATAACGACAAGAAAATATGTCAAGAAGGCAAGTCACTTGGGCTCTAGCCCGATAATAGTCCAACTTATATCTAATTCAAGTTCAATGCATCCAATGTTCTTAGTCAGATATCATAAGTCAATCACGAGTCTAATTATATCCAAACGATGCCACTTCCAATATATATATATATATATATACATATATAGTCCTGAGTCTAATAGGTTTGTCCAATAAGTAGTCAAGTTGCAATCCGTAAAATAAAGTTCGTTAAGTATATACATATTGTCCAATGTCAAATATGTATATATATATATATATATATATATATATATATATATATATATATATATATATATATATATAGTCCGTTAGGTTTTGTATGTTCAATATCCAAGTCCGTCATGTCTGGTAATTTCAAATATGTAAAGTCCAACGTGTGTCTAATAAATATCAATATGAGTCCAATATAACTTTAATTTGTCCAAAAATAAAGTCCGATATAAGCCCAAATGTAAATCCAATTGCTAGTTTAATATATATAGCTTTCGTCTAATGTCCAAAATATTAAACCAAAACATACCAACTATCATAAAGTCAACCAAGTAAAAGAAATTCGTTAGTTGATGTTTTATATCCGAAAATTTATTACACTTTATCATACTTGACACCATCGTATCTCTTAACCTATAACAGATACAAGGATGGGGTTTTCACCCCTGGAAATATCCTTAAGTCTAGTTTCCAAAACATCAGGCCATTCAATCAAATCATTTACCAATCAACAGGAAATGAGTTTTTACCAACTATGACTCCAACTAAAGTTAGTTCCGCTGAAATTCTAATGCTTATGGTTTTGGTCATAAATACTATTCTATAATAGCTATCAAGTTGAAACCAATTGGAGGTGAAAGATTATAATGTCTAGTATTGAACCATGCTTTAAAACCTAAGAATACTGTTCAACAATCTGGAGCAAAACGTGTTTTCCAACAACAGCTCCAGAATTGACATGTTTCCATAAAATGGCCATATCTCATTCATCCGGAGGAGATATCACCCTATCCAATTCAAGTCATGTACCTTAAACTTATTTCCATAATCCCATCAAATAACAGAGACCTTCTTAGGCCAAAAGTTTTTTGCAATTAACCCATCTATACTGTTGTTCTGCAACAGTCCTAACTTTTCCCACGAAACACTAAATTTAATGTATTTCCAAACCGTGATAGCTATTAAAGTGATTCCACTTGGAGAAGTTAGATTTAGATGTACACTACTGAGATTAGCTTTCCTATCATACATTTTAGAGTATTAACCTGGAGTTTAACTCATTTTCCAAACGATGCTCCAGATTTGACTAGCAATCGTAAAATTGCCATAACTCCCTCATCCGGAGGAGTTGATAACCCATCCAATTTGCCACATGAATCTAAGACATATATCTATCTAAGAATGTGATTTCCTAGTAGGCCATAAGCTAAAAATACTGCACACCAACTCGATTTAGCTGCTGACATGAAACAACCCTTAATTTACACTATTCGCGGGTTTTCTTGTTGACTCGAGAGTAAGAATGCAAACACCACTCGGGTGTTTGTCGAGCCAAGTCCATGACACAACTAACACAAAAACTACCACCCTTGTGGTGTTGTGGTCGAACGAGGGAAAACCAACACCCTTCAAGATGTGGTTGAGCCGAGAATCAAATTAACCGCACCCTTGTTGGGGCTGCTGTTATAGCAGCAACCAAATGCCCTCTATGGGCTTTCTAGTTTATGCCAAGAACAAAACAAATAACAATACAAAAAAAATCGACCACCCCCTTTTGCTGCTGTAAATAGAAAATAATCACACCCCTTAGAGTTAACTGTTGTGAACCGAGAGCACAAACACAAATCGTTACGGGTGTTGCGACTGACCCGTGTAAAACAAAACAGCCCTTGTGGGGTTATCTTCTTGGACCGAGTACTAACCAAACAACAACGTCACCCCTTTGGGGTTGTCGTGTACCATGCAAAATAAATACCACCACGGGTGGTTTTGTGGCTGACTCGCATAGAAACAAACACCCCTTGGGTGCTTTTCTCTCGACCAGAATTAAACAAACACACCCCTTGGGGTTCTGCTATTGAACCGAGACAAACACACCCTCATGGGTATTGTTGAGCCAAAACCAAAATAAACAAACACCCTTTTGTGTTGCTGTAACACGCAACAAACAAACACCCTTTCAGTCCAACTTATACCACACGATAATTTGATAAAAAAATGTCTTTATTCAAATTTTTATTCCATGAATACATATGAAACGATCAATTAGTCAGTTATTAAAATAATAACAAAGATGTGTTATATGTTGACATACCAAGAGAGTGAACGAGAGAGTGAGATATAGAGGTGTTGGTGGCGGCGATTGTGGTGATTAGCTCGAATCAAACAAACCCAAAACAAAGCCAACCTTTTGCAGATTCTTGTAAACCCGAGACCCAATTCAATAACCAAAGATCGAGAGAGTAGCTGAGGTACAAGATGATGGATGTGGTGGTTCGTGATGGTGCGGTGGCATCAGAGGTTGTGAGGCGGTTGGTGTGGCGGTGCAAATGGAGTGGGTGTTATATCTATTAGAGAGAGATGGATATATGATAATATCTGATTTTTGTATATAACAATAGTACAGGCGGTTTAAGTGGATAAGGTTTGTACCCCGTGTTTTCGTGTCCCGTGAGCTAACGTGTGAATGCGCTACCTTGATTTGGTAATATTAAGAAACATATTTCTGGAAGTGTTTTATAAAAATAAAATTATTGATTCCAAATAATGATTATCGAATTTAAAATATTACAAATGCGGTGTCGGTACACAGGAAAAGCAAATGTAACCTTTCGTTAAATAAACAGGGGTGAATAAAATGTTCAGTGAGTATTAATTAGGAGTAGAGTGAATTATTTAACATAGAAAATTACAGGTTAACTACCGGTTACAGTATTGTCTTTTACGTTACGATAAAAGTCAATTAGAAGATTTACGTCACATTACTTAGTTGTGGTGATCAGGTAAACAGATAACGTTTAATCAAAAAACAAAATTAGACGCAGAAAATGGATAAGTATTCTCTCATTAGAATATTATATTAATTTAATACAATGTGAAATTTACCGGTGGTTACAGTCTCACCCCCTTAAATGGAATCTCATCCCGAGATTCAGTCCGCGTTAGATGTTGAAACGATGTTAATGAATAAATGTTGTTTTTTGAGATAGCTTGTGATGTATTTCAACTTGTCGTTTTTGAAATATGGTGTAATTTGTCATGGTCTTTGATTTCTTCTTAGTAGAGTAATGAATGTTTTATCAGATAAATATTTCTTCTGATTTAAGGTAAATAGTAACCATCAATGGTCGAGAACAGTAACCCAACAGCTACTCTTGTTTTTGTAAACACGTCATTTTTAACACTTTAGGATACTGCATTTTATTATTATTGTTGCGCTTGTGTATTTTGTAGTAGCAACTACTTACTAAGTCAACATTTTGGAAGAAGAAAGTTACCGGGTTTTGTTGGTGATTCTTGCTCCACTCGTGGTTCTAGCAATCGGCGTAGACTGACTTTACGTTGTAAAGATATGGTAAGAGTTTATTTTGTTACTGCGTTTAATATGATAAACACACATAAATTATTCACATTCACAGAATTTTGAGATTTTTGAAAAATCAAGTAGAGAATCAATCTGGACATAAACCCAATACAACTATTCCCAGTATTTGAAAACTTTAAGTTGAACATAGGTAGTCAGGCCATGTTCAACTGTCTTTAGATTAAATATAGGTGACTAGGCTATATTTAATCGAGGTTCGATAAACTTTACAAATACCTAAAGTAGGTATACTCGTGATATGTCCGTTGTTTGATGAGGCAAACTTTGCCATTCTCGAGCATAACCCTTAAAAGACCTTTAGGTAACCGATTTTTACTTAATCCCACAACTCATTAAACAAGAACTGTCATCGGATTAGGCTAAATTGGTTTGAGTAACGGGTCTTTTGAAAATTTTGCTCGGTCATAGAATTGCTTACACATTTGAGACTACTGATAAGATCGTTTATAAGCTCAGCTAGGGATCAATAAAAAAGATTAATAACATGCAGTGAATAAACAAATCGTTACTTTATTATTGAACAAGGTTTTTCATTCACTAACACTAACTAACCCTAGACGTTTATAGGAACACGTCTAGACTACTAACTAATAACCTAGGCTTTTACATGAACATACGCCTAGGACAAACACACACCTTTAGTCGGCTACATTATGGAAGACATAATTAAAACCTACACCATATGTCCTCTTTATATACTAGAGGATTAGGGTTTACAAATCTCTATTAAGGACTAATAAATAAAACTTGTTTTGCAAGCAAGTCCTTCCATCTTTTTGTAGGTTTCCTTCTTGTCATATTAAGTCCCTCTTGTTTCATTCTTTTTGTCTTATCAACTCAAACGTATAATTCCCAACAATCTTCCCCTAGTTGATAATGACAAAACCATTCTTGAACGAACTTCCTAGATCTAAGTAGAGAAATTGAGATCAGGGATCTCACCATGAATGAAACAAGTATGTCTTCCTTTGTCTTCCCCTTAATCCATGCCATGCCACTCAAACATCTCTTCCCTTTTTTGTTATTATCCAAATAGGGAACGTATGCAAATAATGATCTTGACCACCACAAACCAATATCATACTTCCAATCTAAGCCCTCCAATGTTTCAAATCGCCCACCATTACGCACCATAAGAAAAATGGAATCAAAACAGTAGAAACTCCAACTAGCAAGGGACTAATGATCAATGAGTAACAATCAAACACTTCCCCTTGAGTGATGCATGTAGATGGTTAAACATTTAACAATAAACTTCCCCTGAAACCCATATGTTAACCATCTTCTTGATTCTTCAAATCTGTAGGCTCCTTGTAATGATCACTTGTGAAGAAAACCAAATATAACTAACTTGATAAAGAAGTAGAATAACCCAAACTTGTGTCTTATGTCTTGTTTATCTACGTGACGTTGAACTCATACTAACACCATATAAGTAGACCGCAATCTCTTGACAAAATCCTCATCTTCAATAAGACACTGAGCACTACAATGTAACTCCTTTAAGTTATAGTTAACTAGGTCTTCATCCATCCACCCCTTGACCTATGAAAACTAGATTTTGCAAGTCTTCGTCAACATCCTTTAAGCACGAACAAGTTATCTCCAAAGTGTAACACCCACTTTAAGATATGATAAAATCATGAATCTGTGTAACTCAACTACAATATCAAATAAGTTATGATCAATTATCTTCGTAATCAACGAATCCAATAAACCAAATACGAGCTTTTTAAATCTTTTAAGAACAAATTCCAAATTACTGTGTGTGTGAACCAATCTCCTTGTGTGTGTCGCTTAAAATATATAACAAATATCACGCTCGACTTCCCCTCAAGTCGAAAACCACACGAGAATATATTAAAACTAGGGGTGGAAACGAGCCGAGCCGCTCGTGAAAAGCTCTGGATCGGATCGGTAAAAAGCTCGAACGAGCCGAGCCTAACGAAGCTCGAGCCCGAGCTCGAGCCTAAGTTTCAGGGCTCATTTAATAATCGAGCTCGAGCCGAGCTCTATAGTACTCGCTTTAGGCTCGCGAGCTTAAACGAGCCCTAGAAATATATACGTATATATATTTTCTATACATATAACCGTGTTAACGAACGAGCCTTGTGTTAATGAGCCGAGCTTTGTGTTAACGAGCCGAGCTCGAGCTTGTGAAAAATTTCACGAGCCGAGCTCGAGCTCAAAATGTGAGGCTCGAAACGAAACGAGCTCGGCTCGGCTCGTTTTCACCCCTAATTAAAACCCATGTACCATCCGATATCGATTAAAGCTAGCAATAGAAACGGATTTTCTAGGATAACACAAGCAATACAAAGTTACGTCTCGGACAAGTTCAACAGTACAAACTCCAAATAGGCAACCGTACTAAATAGCATAAGCTACCAGTTCAAAGTAAAGAAAACAGTACTAACAGAACAGTACCAATATTCTACTAGCAAAACGAGCATTGTTAACCACGAGTAGCAGCACTAAAAATCAACTTCACTTCTTAAACAGAAAGCACCATTCAAGAATTAGAATATGCATCTCTTGTCTCCATTCATCTTATTAAAACTAATCAATAGACACCTAGCTCCAAACCATGCAATAATTCTTTCCTTCAACACTTGATAAGTCAATCGATTACATGCAATAACTTTTTGTCTTCTAACCCGACCATTCTTCTAAAAGCCAAATTTAGTATGCATGTAAAACCAATCATAATGCTTTAGATACCAAAACGTGAACGTATGTAAAAAAAAAAAAAAAAAACTCACCGACCTTCATTCAAGTTAATATCACCCATGTGATCTTGTATACCAATCAATTTTGTTAAGATTACACCGACCCATGATATTTAAATGGACCAATCAAGCTAGAGGGATAATGAATCCTACCATGCAACCAATCTGACAGTACAAGCATTAGTTGTCTTCGATAACCAGTAAACTGACGTCCTTCATATGTGGTCCATGAGTAACTTAACTTCATCACGACAATAATCTTAGTCCTTCCATTCGACCAATAATTCAACAGCAGCTTGAACATGTTGGCAGTACATACAATAAGTAACCAAAAATTCTTGTTTCACTTGACTTACGACCCAAGTCAAAAACCATTAGCACAGAAAACGTTATTAACCGTCAACTGATCCAAATCAGTAAATGCTCTCCAGTAAATAAGATAACCATGCTTCAATATCTTCTCTTGTTCTCCAATCACACATGCTTTAAAAACAACAGCAGCAGCTCACATGGTTGAAAAACAACGCATGCTTTAACCTGATCCCATCTCCTTCACATTAGGGTTTCACCAAACTCCTTACTGTACCATCGTTTTTTTCAAATCACCACGCTCATCAAATCAAGAATATCACAAAGAATACTGTAAAGTTATTTGCGACGAAAGCGCATCTTTGTTTTTTTGGGGACCACTGTACTTTGGAAAGCCTCGGCGAAGATTTAAAATATCGAATGTGATTTTGAACTATGAGCCAGCATGTCGTGCCATTGGCAGTACTAACTTTTAGGAGAGAGTACTAACCAACAGTACTTACTTACTTGTGAACATTTGTCTTCATAACAAGCTTATGACCAAGGCTTAACATAGCAGCAGTTTCAAATATGTAATAACAGTAGCCAAGTGTAGCAGTAATAAGTGAAACGAGCAACTTTAACGCGTATATAGAAGCAGCAGTATTATCCATAAACTCACCTTAATATATAGGCATCCCTTTCTCTCGTAACTTACTGTTCAATGGGTCACAATTGTGATCCCATAAACTCGCTGTCCCACGATCTTAAGCCACTATGATTTAATGGAATAGACGAAAAATAATACTAATATAGCACCGACCAATCTTGACTTTTGTAGTATCACCGACCAATCATTATGATGTTATAGTTTTGTGAGTCATCAATCGAGGTTCCAACTGAAAGCACATGCACATAAAGACACAAGTATTATCTTGATGCTAGGGTTTCATAGTAGTAATCTTTAAGAATAAACCCTAAAAATTCGACTTTGAAAAACTCCTTCAGCAGCCAACTTCGACATTAAATAACTTTTGATTGAAAGCTCTGATCGAAAATCCCTTCAGTGGAAAGTTAGATTGTCATATAGAGAACGTCCACCCAAAATTTCGTTACGATCCAACGGTTAACAAAAAAGTTATCGCTTTTTGAAAACAACCTGCTGAAAGTTGCGAATTTGGTAAAAATCGATTTTCTTCCTTCTTTTCGCCAAGAAACCTTGTGAATCCCTAGGTAAAAAAAGCTCCCAAGCCTCGATACCAATTGATAAAAAACGGAGAATGATGAAGATGGTTTCTGATCGTTTATGAGCCTTAGGGTTTGACAATAAAAATGACAATACGCCGGATAAATCAAAACATAATTATTATTGACATAAGGTTTCAATCACCATAAACTAACTAACTATAATAAAGATCAAAACTTGATCTAACACTAACAACTATCCTAGGCATTTATACACTATGCTAGGTTATATACACACATTTACTAGACGTCTACATTATGGAAGACATAATTAAAACCTACACCCTATGTCCTCTTTATATACTAGAGGATTGTATAGGTTTACAAATCTCTACTAAGGACTAATAAATAAAACTTCGTTCTTTCATCTTTTGTAGGTTTCTTCTTTATTAAGTCTCTTGTTTCATTCTTTTTGTCTTATCAACTCAAACGTATAATTCCCAACAACTACTACTCCCATCATCACATGATTCTTCCCCATTAGACATAGGTGTACAGGCTATGTATAATTTAGGAGTAATAATGTAATGCTCGGACTAATCGACTCGTATGATTTTTGGTGTTTATGATAGTACAACGTTTAAATAGAAAGTAGTATAAGTTTATACATACGCAATAATCGATATTAAGTATATAATATGAGTTTGTAGCATGAGCGAATAAAGCAGATATGCGTGGAAAAGAAAAATAATCTACACTAGGCTAGAATCATAGACTTTTAATAATTTAAGTTTCGGAAAGGAAACTTGATGAATGTAGGAAAGTTGAACTCCAGCCTTTTGTAGATGATGAACCAGTTGTTTAGTAATCCCATATCTTGTATTTTACTGTGGATATCGATAGATTATGACGAAGTTTCATGTAAAACAATATTACAAGATCGTAAAAGTTTAGAAATCAATGTATCACTCACAAAGATCCAGAAGTAATGGAGACCATCAGACACTACAAGTAACTGAGAAGTAATGGATACAAATGTATCACTCACAATCTCTGTGGGAATAATAAAGACCATCAGTTCAAGATGGCACAACGTTCGTTAGTTTAAGTGTTTCAGTGAATGAGTGAAATGTTTCGACCAAATGTACGAGTAGGTACATGATCGAGAAAATGTAGTTGTGCCGTAATGCCCTAGGATAGGCATACGTATACGTAGATGTGTTATGTCCATTGTCTATATAAAGTGATCCAAAGTATGTCGAATGCATATATATTAATATACTAATATGTTCCTGTAGAATAAACATGCCTAGAGTCACATAATCGTCTTGAGGATAGAAGGTACGGAGAGCGTAAGGCTATAAAGTGTTTTGTTTGTAAAAGTAGTTATAGTTTAGGTCTCAATGACTCGGTTCTCTATCACTCATACTCAACTGTAACACCCCCACTATTGGCAATGTAATCTGAATTCACTGGTGTTACTACTATGGCAACAGCGGTAATAATATTACAAACATCTCCATTTGAGTATTTTTAAAAGATTTATCATTCAAATATAAGAGTTTACAAAATGAGGTCCCAATAGTTTCGTATTTTATTAAATAAGGTTTTGAATGATAATAAAATTTATAGCCTTCTTGAGTATTTGTGCTCCTCCTCATTCATTATGGACATGAGATAAACATGCTAAAAGTGTCAACACAAAGGTTGGTGAGTTCATAGAGTGTTGTAAATATGTTGAAAAGTATGAGAATGATACCATTGTAAATCCACTCCATTGTAAATCCCAAGATACAAAACTTGCAACCCGTGGTCACAAACCCATTGCTAAATATAATGTGAGTAAGAAAGTTGATTTCAATAGTTTCAAGTTCGGGTAAATACCAAATGATTACAAAATATTGTTAAAATGAGTAGTGGGTTACATAGTTATACACCAATAGTTCGCTTGCTCCCAACCGGTCAATCACAAAAGTAATTCATCGCTACAGTTCTAACCGTCAATCACAAAAGATAGTTTGTTTGTCTTACCCTAACCGGGTCAAAGTTGAGTGAATCCATAGTGTTTATATAATCCATTTCACAAGTTTCAAGTTTTAGAAAAGTGGGCTACGTATAATACTTCATAACCTAAAACAAAGGCCATGTTGTTTAACTCATAAGTTCAATAGTTGCGTGACAAGATTATCACAAGATGCTTGGACATCATAAAAATGATGTTAGTATAGACATCATAAAGATCACCGTGAATAAAGCCCCGTAAGTGCCATACTCCCATTTATTCTATATAGTGCATTTGGTTAACCTATCCGGCTAAACAGCCAAACCAATAGATCTATTCACTATACTCGCTCACTAAAGATGATTAAAATACATGATGACTTTTAGTGGCAAAAGTAGGCACTTAGGCAATAACAATCGTGCTATCATACAGAGAAATACTGTTCATATTTGTAGCATGAATCTCTCCATGAGATAAAGATAAAAGGATTCATAAACTCACAAGATTAGAAGTTAAAATAAAGCAAGTATACGAGCATGTATCTCCCCAAATAGTATAAAACAATTGAAAATGGGGCTATGAAAACCCAGAGTGTAGTGACATTACAAATGCTGTCAAGAAGTATGGTAGAACACTATAGAATATATACGATACGGATCGCATAACCTAATAGATATAAGCTTGTCTCATAATAAAGCAGCTAATAGTAATCGTATGATGAGTTTCAAAAAATAATATGTTTTAGTTTTCGTGGAAGTTTTGTATCAACGTTTGTAAAATGTTTAGTTTCATCATTCGTGTGGTGGTTTAAAATCATGGAGTCAAAATATAAATCACGCCAAAGCATAATATATATATCTCATATATATTATGAAGTAAAAGAATAAACAAGATGTCTCAAGAAAACGAGTCTCAAAAATACTGACGGGTTAATTCTAGGGGAGAAGATAACGACAAGAAAATATGTCGAGAAGGCAAGTCACTTGGCCTCTAGCCCGATAATAGTCCAACTTAAATCTAATTCAAGTTCAATGCGTCCAATGTTCTTAGTCAGATATCTTAAGTCAATCACGAGTCTAATTATATCCAAATGATGTCCCTATATATATATATATATATATATATATATATATATATATCTATATATATATATATATATATATATATATATATATATATATATATATATATATATATATATATATATATATATATATAGTCCCTCTAAGAGGTTTGTCCAATAAGTAGTCAAGTTGCAATCCGTAAAATAAAGTTCGTTAAGTATATACATATTGTCCAATGTCAAATATGTATATATATATATATATATATATATAATATAGTCCGTTAAGGTTTTCGATATGTTCAATATCCAAGTCCATCATGTCTGATAATTTCAAATATGTAAAGTCCAACGTGTGTCTAATAAATATCAATATGAGTCCAATTTGTCCAAAAATAAAGTCCGATATAAGTCCAAACAAATCCGTGCTAGTTAATATATATAGCTTTGGTCCAATGTCCAAAATATTAAATCACGCCAAAGCATAATATATATATATATATATATATATATATATATATATATATATATATCTCAACGTTTGTAAAATGTTTAGTTTCATCATTTGTGTGGTGGTTTAAAATCATAGACTCAAAATATAAATCACGCCAAAGCATAATATATATATATATCTCATATATATTATGAAGTAAAAGAATAGACAAGATGTCTCAAGAAAACGAGTCTCAAAAGTATTGACGGGTGAATTCTAGGGGAGAAGATATCGACAATAAAATATGTCAAGAAGGCAAGTCACTTGGCCTCTAGCCCGATAATAGTCCAACTTAAATCTAATTCAAGTTCAATGCGTCCAATGTTCTTAGTCAGATATCTTAAGTCAATCACGAGTCTAATTATATCCAAACGATGTCAGTCCAATATAAATATATATATATATATATATATATATATATATATATATATATATATATATATATAGTCAGTCTAATAGGTTTGTCCATATAAGTAGTCAAGTTGCAATCCGTAAAATAAAGTTAGTTAAGTATATACATACTGTCAATGTCAAATATATATATATATATATATATATATATATATATATATATATATATATATATTTATATATAGAATATATATAAATATATAATATAGTCCGTTAAGGTTTTCGATATGTTCAATATCCAAGTCCTTCATGTCTGATAATTTCAAATATGTAAAGTCCAACGTGTGTCTAATAAATATAAATATGAGTCCAATATAACTTTAATTTGTCCAAAAATAAAGTCCGATATAAGTCCAAATGTAAATCCAATTGATATATAGGTTTCGTCCAATGTCCAAAATATTAAACCAAAACATACCAATTATCATAAAGTCAAACAAGTAAAAGAAATTCGTTAGTTGATGTTTTATATCAGAAAATTTATTACACTTTATCATACTTTACACCATCGTATCGCTTAACCTATAAAAGATACAAGGATGGGGTTTTCACTCCTGGAAATATCCTTAAGTCTAGTTTCCAAAACATGAGGCCATTCAATCAAATCATTTACCAATCAACGGGAAATGAGTTTTTACCAACTATAACTCCAACCAGAAAGTTTGCTGAAATTTTAATGCTTATGGTGTTGGTCATAAATACTATTCTATAATAGCTATCAAGTTGAAACCAATTGGAGGTGAAAGATTATAATGTATAGTGTTGAACCATGTTTTAAAACCTAAGCATACTGTAAAACAATCTGGAGCAAAACGTGTTTTCCAACAACGACCCAGAATTGACATTACATTTCCATAAAATGGCCATATCTCATTCATCCGGAGGATATATCACCCTATCCAATTCAACACATGTACCTTAAACTTATTTCCATAATCCCATCAAATAACAGAGACCTTCTTATGCCAAAAGTTTTCTGCAATTAACCCATCTATATTGTTGTTCTGCAGCAGTCCTAACTTTTCCCACGAAACACTAAATTTAATGTATTTCCCAAACCGTGATAGCTATTAAAATGATTCCACTTGGAGAAGTTAGATTTAGATGTACACTACTGAGATTAGCTTACCTATCCTACATTTTAGAGTATTAACCTAGAGTTTAACTCGTTTTCCTAACGATGCTCCAGATTTGACTAGCAATCGTAAAATTGCCATAACTCCCTCATCCGAAGGAGTTGATAACCCATCCAATTCGCCACATGAATCTAAGACATATATCTATCTAAGAATGTGATTTCCAAGTAGGCCATAAGCCAAAAATACTGCACACCAACTCGATTTAGCTGCTGACCTGAAACAGCCCTTAATTTACACTATTCGCGGGTTTTCTTGTTGACTCGAGAGTAAGAATGCAAACACCACTCGGGTGTTTGTCGAGCCAAGTCCATGACACAACTAACACACAAACTACCACCCTTGTGGTGTTGTGGTCGAACGAGGGAAAACCAACACCCTTCAAGATGTGGTTGAGCCGAGAATCAAATTAACAGCACCCTTGTTGGGGCTGCTGTTATAGCAGCAACCAAACGCCCTCTATGGGCTTTCTAGTTTATGCCAAGAACAAAAAAAATAACAATACAACGAAAACATCAAACACACCCTTTTGCTACTGTAAACAGAAAATAATCACACCCCTTAGTGTTAACTGTTGTGAATCGAGAGCCCAAACATAAATCCTTACGGGTGTTGTGACTGACCCGTGTAAAACAAAACAGCCCTTGTGAGGTTTTCTTCTTGGACCGAGTACAAACCAAACAACAACGTCACCCCTTTGGGGTTGTCGTGTACCAGGCCAAATAAATATCACCACGGGTGGTTTTGTGGCTGACTTGCATAGAAACAAACACCCCCTTGGGTGCTTTTCTCTTGACCAGAATTAAACAGACACACCCCTTGGGGTTCTGCTGTTGAATTGAGACAAACACACCCTCGTGGGTGTTGTCGAGCCAAAACCAAAATAAACAAACACCCTCTTGGGTTACTGAAACACGCAACAAACAAACACCCTTTCAGTCCAACTTGAACCACACGATAATTTGATAAAAAAAACGTCTTTATTCAAATTTTTATTCCACGAAAATATATGAAACGATCAGTTAGTCAGTTATTAAAATAATAACAAATATGTGTTATATGTTGATATACCAAGAGAGTGAACGAGAGAGTGAGATCGAGAGGTGCTCGTGGCGGCGATTGTGGTAATTAGCTCGAATCAAACAAACCCAAAACAAAGCCAACCTTTTGCAGATTCTTATAAACCCGAGACCCAATTTAATAACCAAATATCGAGAGAGTAGCTGAGGTACAAGATGATGGAGGTGGTGGCTCGTGATGGTGCGGTGGCAGCAGAGGTTGTGAGGCAGTGCTAAAGGAGTGGGTGTTATATCTATTAGAGAGAGAGATGGATATATGATAATATCTGATTTTTGTATATAACAGTAGTACAGGCGGTTTAAGTGGATAAGGTTTGTACCCAGTGTATTTCGTGTCCCGTGAGCTAACGTGTGAACGCGGTTTAAGTGGATAAGTGTTTTATAAAAATAAAATTATTGATTCCGAATAATGATTATCGAATTTAAAATATTACAAATGCGGTGTCGGTACGCAGGAAAAGCAAATGTAACCTTTCGTTAAATAAACAGGGGTGAATAAAACATTCAGTGAGTATTAATTCGGAGTAGAGTGAATTATTTAACTTAGAAAATTACAGGTTAACTACCGGTTACAGTATTGTCTTTTACGTTACGATAAAAGTCAATTAGAAGATTTACGTCACATTACTTAGTTGTTGTGATCAGGTAAACTGATAACGTTTAATCAAAACATAATAATTAGACGCAGAAAATGGATAAGTATTCTCTCATTAGAATATTATATTAATTTAATACAATGTGAAATTTACCGGTGGTTACAGTGTTGTTGAAAGACAAAATCGAACTCTTGTAGAAGCTGCAAGGACTATGCTGATCTATTCAATGGCTCCAATGTTTCTCTGGGCGGAAGCCATTGCCACTGCATGCTACATCCAAAACCGTTCCCTAATTCATACAACTCATGGAAAACTCCTTATGAACTTGTCCACAACCAAAAACCGGATCTGTCTTTTCTACGTATGTTCGGTGCCTTAATGCTATCCTACTAATGAAGGTCAAGATTTGGGTAAATTGAAAGCTAAGGCGGACATTGGAGTTTTCGTTGGTTATGCACCAAACCGGAAGGGTTACCGAATCTACAATAAAAGAACCCGAGACATCATGGAATCTATTCACGTCACGTTCAATGAGTTGTCTGTGCATACGGCTCCTGGAAAATCCGGTTCTGGACCCGCACCTCAATTTCTGTCAAGTAATCCCATCAGTTCTACTCGTGTATAGAATCACTCTCCTACAGATTCTTATGTACCTCCATCAGAAGAAGAGTTGAAGAAATTGTTTGACCCCATGTTTGATGAATATTATGAACCTCATGCTAATGATAATTATGTATCACCAACTGCAGCTGCTCCTAATCCAACCAATATGAATGGTCCATCCATCTCTATAACTTTATCTCAAGAAGCGTCAGTTGCCGATCACTCATCATCATCTTCGAATCCTCAATCTTCGGTTGTACATCATGGAAATGTAGCTGCTAATTATGATGGAGATAACCCCTTTGCTACCCCCAAAGATGCCCCGTTTGAAAATATATTTGCCCCTGAACCAACACCTGAACCATCTTCGTCGGGGGATCCAAACTCTGCTTCATCAGTTCCTCATCATCAACCACATGAATATCTCAGAAAATGGACACATGATAATCCATTGGATAACATCATTGGAAACCCTTCTCGCCTAGTATCCACTCGTAAACAACTTGCTACTGATACCGTATGGTGCTTCTTTAATTCTGTATTATCAAAGATCGAACTTAAAGATGTCAAAACAGCAATGTCTGAGGATAGCTGGATTAGTGTATGCAAGAAGAAATTCATGAGTTTGATCGTCTTGATGTATGGGAATTAGTACATGCTCCAGATTGTGCTATGATTATTGCTCTCAAGTGGATCTTCAAAGTAAAGCTTGATGAGCACGGTGATGTTCTGAAGAATAAGGCAAGGCTAGTGGCTAAAGGATACCGGTACAGAGAGGGTATTGACTTTGAGTAATCATTTGCTCCGGTTGCACGAATTGAGGCTATCAGAATCTTCCTGGCTAATGCTGCTAGCAAGAACATGGTGATTTATCAGATGGATGTAAAGACTGCTTTTCTTAATGGAGATCTCAAAGAAGTGGTGTACATCTGTCAACCCAAAGGTTTTGTGAATCCAGAGCATCCTACCCATGTCTACCGCTTGAAAAAGGCTCTTTACGTTTTGAAGCAAGCTCCAAGGGCTTGGTATGACACATTTTCAAAGTTTCTTTTGACAAATGGATTCAGCAAAGGAGTAGTTGATCCCACATTGTTCACCAGAAAGTCAGACAAACACTTATTTCACGTTCAGATTTATGTTGATGATATTATTTTTTCCTAGACCGACCCTAATGAATGTGACTAATTTTTAAAGGAGATGGGCTCCAAATTTCAAATGTATATGATGGGACAAATGTCATTTTTCTTGGGATTACAAATTTCACAAAGTCCTGGAGGCATTTTTATAAATCAATCTAAATATGCTAATGAAATCTTAAAGAAATTTGGATTTGATTCTCGTGACCGTGTTGACACTCCCATGGTGGAGCGTGCAAAACAGGATGAGGACCACTCAGGGATTATGGTTGATCAAACAAAATATCGTAGCATGATTGGATCCCTGATGTACCTCACAGCCAGTAGACCTAATATTCTGTTCGCTATATGCATGTGTGCTAGATACCAGGCTAAGCCTACCAAAAATCACCTTGAAGTGGTTAAACGGGTTTTTTGGTATCTCCAAGGAACCATTAACATGGGACTTTGGTATCCGAAGGATACCGATATAAACTAACAGCATATGCAGATGCAGACCATGCAGGGTGTCAAGATACACGTCGAATTAGGTCAGGAGGTGCTCAGTTTTTGGGAGATAAGTTAGTAAGCTGGTCTTCAAAGAAACAAATACGTACGTCTATATCCTCTACAGAGGCTGAATACATAGCCATGTCATCTTGTTGTGCTCAAATCTTATGGATGAGATCCTAATTATCTGACTATGGCTTTGTATTCAACAAAATTCCTATGTATTGTGATAACAAAAGTGTCATTGCTCTCTATTGCAACAATGTTCAACACTCAAGAGCAAAGCACATTGACATTCGACATCACTTCATCAGGGCTGAATATCAGCTGGCAGACATCTTCACTAAAGCTCTTCCTAGAGAACAGTTTGAGTTTATTCTTCCACGACTTGGCTTGAAGAGCCTACAACCTGAGACACTCAAACGTCTTCATGAGGAAGACGAGGAGTAAAGGTGTTTCCTCATCTATTCTGTGTACATATTTTATCAAAAAAAAAGTATACAAAATTATAAAACCAACAAAAAGAAAATAGAAAAATATAAAAATTTCAAAACCCATAAAAATTAGAAAATTTTGAAAAAGTCCAAAAATATTGTTTTTCATATCATGTTATCTGGTTTCGATAACATCTACGGAGTTTGATCTGTCATTCAAAAATGACACGGGTCTTTAGATGAAGTTCGAACAGAAATAATAAATATTTTATTAAAAAAAAAGATGGAGAAAAATGTAGGTCTATTGTCATTTCAGGAAGTAACCTGTCTTTTAAAAGAAAGAACAGAGCCATGCTTAATCTAGTTTGGAAACCTCATACTCATGATTCTAAAAACAAAAGCTCATAAGGAAAATTTGTCACCAAAAAGACAAATGTTTCCTCACAAATATTTTTCCTTCTAAATATTCTTCTAAAAAATATTTGTCATCTAATGAAAACTAAATTGCTTTGAAAATAACTCGGACTTAATTTTGAAAATCATCTACTAAACGAGCAAAGTCTACATTTGGATAATCAAAAAGAACACATTTTTTTGTACAATTGGATCTAGACCAAGGATAATATTGTGTTTTCATAAGATATTTAAGCATGTTTGATCATTGGAGATTAAAGTTTCATAATATGATCTTTATTAGTTAAATGTTTTCAAAATTAGGTCACACTTCTCCTCGAAAAGCTTTCAAAAATAATTTAAATCAATTGAGATCACAAATCTCAAAGGGTTTGAAAATTATGATCGGGGGAGAACTTGTGATTTAAATTGAATATAAACTGATAATTCGATAAGTGGTTTTAGAAATATAACAACAAGCACTCCTCCCTACATGTGCCAAACGATTTCAAATTTTCCATGCACATGTTAAGGGGGAGCAATTATCTTAAACCTAAAAGGATTGAAACGTGATTGATTTATCTCAAAGCGCAGGTTCCCTCTAATATGTGCAAAGTGTTAGGAATTGGAAATTCCATTGTGAAGTGTCGGTCACCCCAACTATAGACTTGCACAAGTTAGCTCGTAGACATATCGTTATTTAATGTTTATTAGATTAGTTATTAGCTTAGTTTAGCTTAGAGTAACACCGTGGAGGAAGGACGGGTCTTTACCCCACTATACCTGATCCACAGTCCAACAGGAGGACGAGTAGGTTGTAAGTATAAATACCCCTTCCATCCTTGTAAGGGGTGGAACTTCTAATCTAACCTTGCATTTGTTTTGTTAAACCTCTCTCTAGAATTCCCTCTCATCTCTTTCACTCTCTTAACAATGGCATACTTGTTTAATTATCTCCCTAGAGCACCCGAATCATCAAACAACATAATAAATACGATCCTACAATTGGCATCAGAGCTAGGGTGTGTTGTTTTTGGTGATTCGAATGGTTTTATACGGTTTTGTGTATGCGGTTTATGTTGTTTTGTTGATGCGGTTTGATGTGGTTTGTGTGAGATTTTGAGGTTGTTTGCTATTGTTTGTTCCATATTGTTCCTGCTGTTGGATGTTGCTGTTGTTTATGATGTTGCTGCTGTTTATGATGTTGCTGTTGTTGATGTTGTTTACTATCCGTGGGTTTTAAGGCAGTTTTATGTTTCTGGTCTGAATATTTAAAATCTGGCATGCTGCTTTGTGGTTCTTCAATGCGGTTTGTGTTTATTCTTTGATGCGATTTGTCACCTGTTAACTATGCGGTTTGTCAAAGATGTCAAGATTCAATGTATAGTATACGAGTTGACTTTTGAGTCAACTGAGATTTGTTGACTTTTTAAGCTATGCGGTTTGACGTAAAAGTTTTGACTTTTATGCGTTTTGTCACAAATGCTGTCGGGTTCCATGCGGTTTGTTAATTTAAATTCAAATAGTCAACTGCGGTTTGTCATATTTAAAGATGCGTTTTGAAGTCTAATGCGGTTTGTTGACCAAATGGTATGCGGTTTGTTGACCAAATGTATTAATACAAATAAGCAGTAAAAATGTTTATTTATATTTTACGATCTTCTAATGTTTTGTCGATAACAAACGTAAAATCATTTTAACGAAACAAATAGAATACGTAAATAGTTTGAGTTAATAGTTTCCTAACACACTTACGTTTTCACATAAAACACTAAAACAAGTATAAGTGATTTTATGATTTAGATACATATGTACAACAATTAGTGTTTACATATTGGGGTAGCATATACTTAAACTAAGTATACCAAAATGGGTAAAAACAAGTATATACTAAAATGAGTAAAAACAAGTATATACTAAAATGGCTAAAAACTAACAAATGGTATTGACCCATAACTCATGGTTTTATATATACCACTTAACCAAGTTCATGGTATCTAGAAAGAAAACCATGGATCAACCCATAACCCATGACCCATGACCCTTAACCAAAAATACCCATGGGCAAAGAGGAGCGTTCCACGGATCCCTGGCTTTGTACTAGCCGGATCCCTTGTAGTGGGGATCCGTAGGATCCGGGGAACAGTAGAGAATTTTCTCTATAAATAGAGAGCCATTTCTTCCTTTCTACTCACTACTTCACACACATACTTCCCACAAGTATTATAACCCTCTAACCTCAGATCCAAGTGATCTATGTAGATTGTCTTTTGTTTTTGTATGATCTTCTAGGTTCCTCTTAAAGGCGAGATCACCACTTCTTGAAGACGTGCAAGCTCAAGTCCATGAGTTGTCATGCTTCGTCATCATCAAGACAACTAAGGTTCTCTTGTTGATAGTTCTTCCTTTCTCCATAGATTTTGGGTTGAAGGCATTAGTGAAGAATGCCGAAAGTGTCAAGATGAAAAGCATTAGTTAAAGGTGCTCATCATCCGTGTCAAAGCATTAGTGAAGAATGCTAAAGGTGTCAAGACGAAGGCATTAGTGAAGGGTGCCAAGCGTTGTGTCAAAGGCATTAGTGAAGGATGCCGAAGAATCAAATCAAGTCGCATTTGGAAAGAATGAATAGGTCGTATAATCGATGAGGTGCATCGTTATACATATAAGTATTTGTTTATTTCCAAGGATGGGATATCCTTGATGATGTTGTAACAAGGAGTGGATCTCCTTGATATTAAGTGTTGTGTTGTGAAGGGTAGTAGTTCCTCCATAGTAACGGAACTAGGTGCTTAGCCTAGTACCTAATAAAGGGTAGGCGACGTTGTGATAGGATTAGTTCTCCTTGGTGTGAAAGAACTCGGTGGTTAGCCTAGCACCGTATAAAGGGTAGGCGACGTTGTGTTAGGTGTGGTTCGCCTTGGTGTGAAAGAACTCGGTATTTAGCTTTGTATCGGAAAAAGGTTAAGCGACGTTTTGAAGGCTTCTCCGCCACAAGGAGATTGGTGTAGTGCTTACAAACTCTCGAGTAGGTGACTCGAGGAGTGGTGTAGTGCTTACGTTTTGAAGGCTTCTCCGCCAAAAGGAGATTGGTGTAGTGCTTATGTTTTGAAGGCTTCTCCGCCATAAGTCGATCTAAATATATAAAAGGAAGTTTTAAATTGGTAAAACTATTCAACCCCCCCCCTTCTAGTTTTCCACAATTGGTATCAGAGCTTCGTTACCAAGTTTCTTAGAGTATGTTGTACTTTAAAGACTTGATACGATCCGCGTATGTTTGAAAACTACAAAGAAGGATTTTTTTAAGGGTCATACCTCTTTTAAATCATCTTGTTGGACATTGATAGATCATTCTAACAATTTTCTTTTAAGAAATCTTCATACTAGAATCTCTCCAAAAATCTTCATCTCTATTCAAAGAATAATGAAGTCAACGTTCAATGAAGGATCTAAAAAGTAATCACAACTTACATACACCAAGTACAAAGGATTACTTTAAAAGCTCATGAAGTTTTTTTTTTGTATTACGCCAAACCAAGAAGCATAGAGGTATGTTTTACTTTTCATTAGATAGGTTACGTGAGTTTAATTTATTTCATAGTTTTCTTTGTTTAAAAATTAATAGAATCATAAAAAGTCTCTTTCGTCACTTCTCCATCTCTTTCATCATCAGGAATAGTATTCCTCTTGATTCGTCAAACTAACGCCGTTGTCACATATGAACCCTCGATATGTGATTCATCAAAACCCGTCATTCATCTAAACTATTTTTTTTAAGCTAGTTATAAAAATAATGCCAAACAACCCTTTTTCTGTCCACAGTAGCCGGATCCCTCTAGTTGTACTAGCCGGATCCCATATACAAGGGCTCCGGGGGAACCGTGGAATAGAACTCAGCTATACGCTTTCAAAAAATCACCACTGATCTTTTTCCCTCTATTCACACAACAAAAAAACGACTAAGCTACAAAATTCATCCTCATTGGCTTCCATACTTTCAAGTATTCCTTCCTAGAACACCATTGTAAGTAATTAAATTAACTTGTTCTGATCTTCATCATCCTCATCCTAGGGTTTATGATTTCTTAATTGCTAATCAATTAAGTTAATTAGGGTTTTTCAAATTAATCATGAAAAAGGGGTTTTAACAAAATCACATTATGTTCACAACATTGTTAATACAAATCAAAACCATAAACCCATCCCAACTAAGCTTACCTAATTGAAGATTTGTATTTTTTAGGACCAACCATGCCCAAAGCCACTCAACAAGATCATCATGACACCGTCCATTACCTTACTCATTAATATCGTAAAAAGGGATTGACCAAAACCGACCGTAAAATATTCAAAAGCCTTGTAAAACGACTTATCCACGAAGGTCGTATAGTCAAGGAATGTTTTCTTGAAGATACCGACATTCGTCAAGTTTTCTCGACAATCAACTTTGATTGTCTCCTTGACATAGATGAACAAATTTGTCCGGTCTTCATTTTTAAATTTTACAAAAAGTTTTAGGATCATTAGAAAAACTGATAATATCATCTCAATCGCCTTCATCATCAACAAACAAAACTTTATTCTTCCTCTCAACACCTTTGCTCAAATTCCTCGCATTCCTTGTGAAGGAATTTGTATGCACTCTCAAGACTGGGCAATTAACGCTCAAAACCTTAAGCCTCTCTATAACACTCCTCTCGACGATCCCGAAACCATTCGAGATGCTATCTTCAAAGTTAGAACCGACCAATAACGTTACAATCGTAACAAAAAGCTCATTCACCGTGATCCCTTTCAAATGGAACTTTTTGAAATGCATCCCATGTTTAGAAAATGGGAAGAAATCCTTAGGGAAAACGTCATTAGCCTAGTTGGAAACAAAGATCATCCAAACGCATGTCTTGTGCAAATGATCTATTGTCTTCCCCACCAAAGGCCATTTAATCTTGCCTATTACATGGTAAGGAGAATGGCTGGGGTATTAAAAGCTTTCAACATGGTACTTCCGTATGGTATGCTCCTAACACGACTTTGTAAGTATGTTGGTGCATTGCAACCATCTCCTATCAACGATGATCATTACCTTTCCGATCACGTCATGGTACCTCTTACCAAACAACCCTCTAAACGGTTCATGGTCAATGGAGAGAAACCTGAAGCTCTCTCGGACTCCTCGGCCGATGAAGAAGAAGAAGATGAGGAAGACATCGATTCCATAGCCAACATCAAATTGAAACCCTTTGACTACTATGAACAACTTCCAACCATTCCAAACGAGACCGCGGAATTTAAACAATTGAGGGGCATGATTCAAAACCTTGCTTACAACCTCACTAAGCCGTCAAAAAGGAAAAGAAAGGATTGACTAAAGAGACAATAGGAATATGCTTGTTTTCCTTTATTTTATGTTTAAATGATTACGTTTTAGCACTTTTGGTTTATGGTAACTTGGATATTGTTACTTTATCATGCTTTTATAAGTGGTGTTTTGTGATGACATGCTTGTTCTTATTGCTTTGTTTATAGATTTATTAGTGTGAAAAATCTGCACATCATTTCTGTGAAGATTATGATCTGCAGATGCCGGATCTCTAGGATTAGCCTAGCCGGATCCCTCCCTTGAAGGAACCGTGGGATCCGTGTCATCAGATCAGCAATACAACATTCCTTGCATCAAGATAAATCTCTAGATAAACATCACATTAGCTAAGCATATGATTTTAGAATTCAACTAAAACCACTTCAAGGATGAGAAAGGCTTAGACTCACTAAAGGCTTACTTAAGATCTTAGTCAAAACGCCTCTTGATTTATCAACACATCAAAACTCACCATATTTCCGCTTCAATACTCACAAACTGTTTCTCATCTTTCAAAACACTTAAGTGGACAAATTAAACAGTTTTAGGAAATTGTTTTTAATCATTTTTATCTCAAAGTAAGACAAAAATTAGTTTTTTCAATTCTTGTGATTTTTAAGAATTTTTCTAATTTCACCTCAAGCTTAAATCTGATCACTAGGATCATTTATTATGACTTAACACAAACATAACTCTTAGTGTTATCCTTGGACATCCATTGGTAGTCATCTTGTCCCATCTCCTTTCCATAAGAAGCAATCATTTGCTATAACACTTATTACCTTTGATCATTCAACCCTCTCATCTTAAAACACTTAGGAGAACTGAAACACTCAAAATAAGATAGGCTTTAGCTCCTAGAAACCTCATTTCAAACCTGTCATAACTGCTGAGAGCCGGATTCCTAGGATTAGCCTAGCCAGATCCCTCCAAGGAGGGAACCGTGGGATCCGAGGGATAGTTTATGTCTAACATTGCTAAAACAATCATTTCAACTCATCTTCCTAACTCAAACACTCCATCTCATCTTAAATGAGTTCCTAGATCAGTGAAACTCTGAACTTCAACCTTGTGCATGTTAATCATCACATTTCCAAGAACATTAGTGGATTAAGTCTTAAATGCACTTGCCAAGCACTTACCTTTATAAGCCATATTGCTAAGAACACTTTAGTCATCAAACACAAACACAATTATCAGCAATTGCAACCATCTCCCTTAGTTATTTCATCATGAGAAAGGCTCCTAGTGCTAACTCATCCACACAAGAACCACCCAAGAAACTTGCTTGGATCATACACGAAGTTTCCTCCACCGAATCATCTTCGGTTAAGTCCACTAATGCTAGGATCTCTCCTACACCAAGGAAACCAATCAAACTAATCCCTAAGAAAATAGTTCCCACTAGGACTTCATCACCAAATTCTACCAAAACAAACATCCCCTCCACAACTCAACCAACATCATTGGTGCCTAGAGCCACCTCACAATCATCTCCACATTCTCACAATGTAGAAGACTTACCTCCTTGGCCATCTCACCTTCCACCACTACCAATAAACTCGAAAAGGTTGGGAAACAAAATCAAAATATTGAATCAACACTTGATCCAATGTCAAACTCTCTCATTCCCCCCAACAGTCCATTTTGGATTATGAGAAGACATCAAAGTCAACCACCCGACCACATGGAAGTTGATGCTTCTTTACCTCCACCCTCAAACATTGTAGATCCATCACTTAATGAGCCTCCACCAATTCCTCCTTCATTTGAAGATCCTCAACCCACTTCTCTTGAACTTCCACTTCAAGAAATTCAAAACCAAGACAAGGATTGCTATCATTGTAAACATGTTGAAAGATTGATACATGAACTACGTGAAGAGCAACGTTTCATGTTTTATCACCTCCTCGAACGTTTTGAAGAGGTCAACAAGCCTAAACTACAATGAGCATCATAGTCACAAGCTCAAACTTAGAATGTTTAGGAAAACTTATCTCGTCCTTGATCATCATTAAGCTTTTAGTTGAATCTAGAGTTTGGATAACTCATTAGCATTAGTAGCGCTTGTATGGCTAGTTCATTCTATTAGTTTTAGAGATTTTGTTGATCATCTCTTGTTTTTTATTAAATGAATATCTCTATGCCATAGTTGTTATGTGCTCTATGTGTTGTCCTTGATATATCATATACTACCTCACATATTCGTTAGCATTGATTAAAACACTCTCATTACTGAAGAAACTGTCACCAGATAGCCGGATCCCTACAAATTGCCTAGCCGGATCCCTTCAAGAAGGGAACCACAGGATCCGTGGTTCAGAAGCACAAACTTTTACTAACTTGAGTTTATTTGCAGGAAATTATGCACTATACTCTTGTTTTCTAACCTTTACTTTGTAGATTTTCAAAATAACACATGAAGACTTTGACACCATAAAGCTAGGGGGAGCTTTGTGTCAAACGAAATTGCAAAAACATTTGCAACTTAATCCGATTTTGGACTATACTTCATGACACCCCATTGCAACTTTGCAATCTTCAAGGGGGAGCAAGCTTTCGTCACTTAGACGAACCATTTGCAAACATAATTGCAAACACAATTAGTTTATTTTACGTCATGTCCTTGACCCCCTTTCAAAGGGATGGACTCGTCAAGGGGGAGCTAAGACGAGTACCATTCCCGTCACTTACTCTCTTTACATTTTTTCATACCTTTTCTTATAAAAATTGTGTTAGTTTCTTTTACACTTTTTATTTCGACAAAAAGGGGAAGAAGAAAGTAAAACTACAAATTCAAACTTTTACGAATTTTAGCTTTTCCTTAAAATAATTTTATGTTTTGTCATCAACAAAAAGGGGGAGATTGTTAATACAAATAAGCCGTAAAAACGTTTATTTATATTTTACGATCTTCTAATGTTTTGTCGATAACAAACGTAAAATCATTTTAACGAAACAAATAGAATACGTAAATACTTTGAGTTAATAGTTTCATAACACACTTACGTTTTCACATAAAACACTAAAACAAGTATAAGTGATTTTATGATTTAGATACATATGTACAACAATTAGTGTTTACATATTGGGGTAGCATATACTTTAACTAAGTATACCAAAATGGGTAAAAACAAGTATATACTAAAATGGGTAAAAACAAGTATATACTAAAATGGGTAAAAACTAACAAATGGTATTGACCCATAACTCATGGTTTTATATATACCACTTAACCAAGTTCATTGTATCTAGAAAGAAAACCATGGATCAACCCATAACCCATGACCCATGACCCAAAACCAAAAATACCCATGGGCAAAGAGGAGCGTTCCACGAATCCCTGGCTTTGTACTAGCCGGATCCCTTGTAGTGGGGATCAGTGGGATTCAGGGAACAGTAGATAATTTTCTATATAAATAGAGAGCCATTTCTTCCTTTCTACTCACTACTTCACACACATACTTCCCCCAAGTATTATAACCCTCTAACCTCAGATCCAAGTGATCTATGAAGATTGTCTTTTGTTTTTGTGTGATCTTCTAGGTTCCTCTTAAAGGCGAGATCACCACTTCTTGAAGACGTGCAAGCTCAAGTCCATGAGTTGTCATGCTTCGTCATCATCAAGACAACTAAGGTTCTCTTGTTGATAGTTCTTCCTTTCTCCATAGATGTTGGGTTGAAGGCATTAGTGAAGAATGCCGAAAGTGTCAAGATGAAAAGCATTAGTGAAAGGTGCTCATCATCCGTGTCAAAGCATTAGTGAAGAATGCTAAAGGTGTCAATACGAAGGCATTAGTGAAGGGTGCCAAGCGTTGTGTCAAAGGCATTAGTTAAGGATGCCAAAGAATCAAAGCAAGTCGCATTTGGAAAGAATGCCTAGGTCGTATAATCGATGAGGTGCATCGTTATACATATAAGTATTTGTTTATTTCCAAGGATGGTGATATCCTTGATGATGTTGTAACAAGGAGTGGATCTCCTTGATATTAAGTGTTGGATCGATGTACTATAACCAAACTAACTTAAATAGCTTGTTAAGAGTTTAATAACCTCGGATAAATCCTAAGCTATTAACAATGAAACACTGAGTAATCTTTATCAAGTATGCGGAATTTACTTAACAAAGCTAAGAAGAATATAACTTTATTAATAACTCTAAAACACTAAATATCGAACTCTCTAAAACTCTAATATTGATCGTACTTTAGGATTCTTAAAACACACATAAAACTCGTAACTCTAATACCAATCTAGGGGTCCTTTTATAGGCTCAAGGATAACCCTAAACGGTTTACAATTCTTATCCTTGTACGTCAAGTAAACAATACTTAGAAAGTTCTAGATAAACATTACTCTCTATCTTTAATCAAATACAACCGACTTTAACTTTACAGTACTTTGATGAATAAGCAGTACTTTGACTTTTACTTAGTGGTACTTTGACTTCTTGCAGTACTTTGTCTTTCTGCAGTACTTTGTTAATCTTCAGTACTTTAACTTTCTGTATCCCAACAATCCTCCCCTAACTTGAATTCTACTTGTTTGATTTCAAGTTCCTTTGTAGATTTAGCTTTAACATCTTTGTCTTCAAAGAGGAATTGTGACTTTATCTTTAAATTTTATCTTTGTAGATTCTCTGCTTATTTCATCATCAAAGTAGTCTTGATTTGTATAATTCTTTTCAGCATCAATCAACAATCTTATTTCTTTTCAGCAAGCTCCATCTTTTCAGTAACATAAGACAATTTGTACATTTAATTCAGTTAAGTTCCAGTCTATTCTCATCACTTCCAGGTGTGTAAACTCCTGTGAGAGGTGAATCATTGAAAATTTAATGGATTTAATGTCTCTTTACCAAAGCCATTAACTCTGGAGTAGCCAAATGTTTTGATGTGTAAGATCATGGTACACTGATAACCAAATGATTTTTAGCAAATGATCAGCTATCAATAGATTTGAGTTGTCTTTACCAAAAGCTGTACCCTTTTGGACTAGTTAGTTCTTTAATTATGGTGAACTAATTACCATATAATGGTTTTTCCACAGCCTTTACCACAAGCCATTTTCTTGTGGGCTAGCCAACGCTTCACATTACTGATATGGTGAGTTGATTACCATAAAACTTATTAGCAAGTTGTTAACTAAAAACGGATTTGAAATATCTTTACCAGAGCCGTTTGCTCAAGGATTAGTTAATCCTTTTGTAACCATGGTGGATTGATAAACTATTGGTGTTACCATCTCAAAAACCGTTTATTTCTTCTAACCTTTGTTTCAAAACATTTATTACTTAACAAAAGTTTTTCAAAATCAGTAACTAGTTTAAAAACTGCAAGCAGTACTTTGATTAAAGTACTGTTTGATCAGCAGTACTTTGAATAAAGTACTGATATATCAAAAAGTTAATCAATTAAGATTTATACCAGTTATTCATCATCATCAGAAATTGTAGTCCATCTGATAAATAGCTTGATGACCAAACGTGCTATTTCATTATCTTCTTCTACTTCCATTCCATGCTCCAGCATCCTCCTCATAAGATCTGGTGTAAGAGGATATCTTCTATCAGCTAACATGTGAATCATATCCCATCTTCTAGCTCTAGAACATGTACTCCAGATTCTTCAAAGAATTTCCAGCAAGTAATCTCCCAATCTTCTTGGTTTTTCCAGATCTCAGCAGTACTTGTTTCTTCAGTTTCCCAAACAGTTATGAGATCTCCAAGCAAGACTAAACCAAATCCTTCTGATGGATTGTGTTCAAAATATTCTTTTACCACATGATATAAATGGAGTAAATCCACTATATCAATTATATGCAATAAATCCCATAGCATATTGAACACTTTGAAACTTTCATCTTCTTTGTGAAACATCAGATAATTTCCATCTTTTGACTCAACAACTTCAAAAGTAGTTATTGGAGATCTGTTCATCTTAAATTCAGCATCATCTTTAGAATACTCAAAATCTATTACTCTTAAGTAATTCCTTAGCTCATCATCAGTATCAGACCTTAACTCAACTTTCTTTGATGACTGTTGATCTTTAACTTCAGTTTTTCTTTTTCTTTTTAAGCTTCCTTTTCTTTCTTCTTCTTTGTAAGCATCATCATCTTTAAAGTCTTTGATACTATCAACTTGTCTCTTATATTCTTCTCTGACAGCATCATATAACTCTTTCATATTAACATAATTCAGCTTATTCAATCCAATATATCCTTTCTTCTTTAGATATGCCATCATTGCATTCCTTTCCTTAGCAAGATTTGGTCTTCTTGGTAGAGAATAAATAGGAAGTGGTGATGGTATAGCAGCTTCAGCATTTAATTCTTCTTGTAATTTCCTAGCTGCTTCTTCATTCATAGCTTCTTCTTCTTTAGCAACCTCAGCATTCAGTTCAACTTGTACCTTTCTAGCTGCTTCCTCATCCATAGCATTTTGAGCAGCCCTTATCTGTGCTAAAGTAGGTTTCTTTTTCTTCTTTACTTCTACCAATATACCTTTTTCTTTATCGTTAGGATCAATAACAGGTTGAGAAGCTCTTGGTTGTTCTTCTTCTTGCACTCCTGGAATGCTAACACCCCTTGGTCTTGATAAATCATGCAAGATCTCAGCAATGGTTTCATCATCACTTGCAGTATGTATAGGTTTTGGTGTATCAGCTTCCTTTTCTGGTATGACAGTTGAAGGACCAGCTTCCTCTTCAAAATCTATCACCCTTGGAGTAATCAATTCTTGCCTGTAAGTTCTTTGAAAAGCAGTACTTTGATCAGCAGTACCTTGATCACCAGTACTTTGAACTTGAACATTAATAACTTTCTCCTCAGTACTTTCAATATTGACATGTTCTTCAGTACCTTGAGGTTCATTCTCCTTAACAACATCATCTTTCAAATTCTTTTCTTCTAAATTCCTCCCCAATTGGAAGGAAGATTGTTTTTGAACCTTTTGGCGTTGGGTCTTCTTAAACTGCCTTTGTTCCTTCTTTTTAGATTTGACCCATAGACGATGATATTGAACCAATGGCCACAAAAAATTCTAAAGTCTTCTAAACTTGAGCTTCAACTTCTTAATCTGTTTAGCTTGAGCCTCAGTTGTTTTCATCAATTTGACTAACTCCCTTGTCATAACATAATTATCCAATGTCAAACCTTCAGGGGGTATAGTAGGTGGATCATCTCCTCGAATTGGTGATTGTTCTTCTAGTTGAGAATCAGGAACATATCGTTGTGGAGATGGTGAAGGTGAAACTGCAACATCTTTTTGAACTTCAGTACTTGGTGAAGCAGTACCTTGTGATGCAGTACCTTCTTGAGATGCAGCACTTTGAGAAGCAGTACCTTGAGTATCAGTACCTTCAGAAGCAGTTCCTTCTCTATCTTTATCCTCAGCAGCATCAGCTCTGACAGCTTGAACAACTTCCATCATAGAAGTAGTCAATGGAGTGTCCCTTCCAGTGAATAAATCACTCTTCCTCGCCATGAAAGTGAAAATCTTGGCTTGTTGTACCAAAACAGGTAAAAGACTTGTAGGCTTTGGTACATCTGAAAGTTGTTTATTGAGGAACACTTGGATAAACCTTGGATACATCAACCATTTGGAACCATGAGTGACGTGTGAAAGCATCCCATCTAGAATTAGCCTTGAAAAGTTGAAAATACGATCAGTAGCCAATCCCACTATAGCAGATGCTATGTTAGACCCAAATTGCTCCCATGATGTACTTTTAGCACTAATACAATGAAGCAATACATGTACTAAAAACTTCAAGTGAGGACAAAATAAGGGTTTCTCGAATGTTTGTTCAGTTAAGGACCCTTCATAACCAATGTCCCTAAACGAATCCCAAATCAGTTGCTTATCAAAACAAACAGCCCCATCTTCATCATCAAACAATAAGTCTTCACGAATAGAGGCTTCAGTAACCTTTACAGTTCTTTCAGCAACTGTAGCTTGAATATATTCTTCATCATTCTCCATATGAACCCTAGCAGTTTCCCAAAATTGTTGAATCCAGGGCTCAATGACATCCGGTTCTACTAATAGTGCATAACTAATTGGCGAACCAGTAAGAAAATCGATGATATCATGAAAGATTACATTTGCTTCAGTCTTGTCTAAATTCGCCACCATATTGTGTTTGGAAACAGTATTACGATTCGCCATTGATGATTATATGATCACAGTAAGAGATAGAACGAATAATATAGGTAAAAGTGAGAGAAATATGGAAAAGATATTAAGATAGTAATTATGAGAGGGAAATTCGGAGAGTAGTTATATATAGGTGAGATTTAAAAAATCACAGCCATTAATAACAAAGTTACCGTTGGTAGTAGTTACCCTTCAATATTACCGTTGGAACAGTACTTTAATAAGACAAAAGCACTTTCCACGTGTGCAATACTTTCCAAGCAGTACTTTCATAAAATCAAAAAGCAGTACTTTTCCATTCTCTTCCTTACAATAGCAAATATACATGAATATCCTCCCCTCAAGCAATGCATAGGACTATACTTACACGAAATAGTCCTCCCCTTAAATGTACCACAACCGTAACTTAGGTTGTTGTTTCAAATAACAAAAAATTCTCTTCACTGCATTCATGTGAGAGACCTTGGGTGAGACTTGATATCTTGCACATAAACAAACAGCAAACATGATATCAGGGCTTGATGCAGTAAGATACATAAGACATCCAATCATGGATCTGTATAACTTGACTTCAACTGGTTGTCCATCTTCATCCTTGCCTAATGAGTTGATAGATTTAATAGGTGTAGTAACAGGCTTCATGTCCTCAAAATTGAACTTCTTAAGTATGTCAGTTACATACTTGTCTTGACTTATGAAAATTCCTTCCTTAGACTGCTTAACTTGAAGTCCCAAAAAGAAAGTTAACTCACCCATTGAACTCATTTGAAATTCATTCTGCATCAGCTTCTCAAACTCCTTGACCATAGATTGTTTGGTAGCTCCAAAGATGATATCATCTACATACACTTGAACTAGCATGATATCCTTCTTATCTCTCTTGATAAACAAGGTCTTATCAATAGCTCCTCTCCTATAACCATGTTGCAATAAAAAGGTAGAGAGCCTTTCATACCAAGCTTTAGGTGCTTGATGTAAGCCATACAGAGCTTTGACAACTTTGTAAACTTTGTTTGGATGTTTAGGATCTTCAAAACCAGGGGGTTGTTTGACATAAACTTCCTCTGTAATCTTGCCATATAAAAAGGCTCTCTTGACATCCATCTGATAAACCTGAAATCCCATATAAGATGCGAAAGAAAGAAAGATTCGAATTGCTTCAATCCTTGCTACAGGAGCAAACACTTCATCATAATCAACTCCTTCTTCTTGTCTGTAGCCTTGTGCAACTAACCTTGTTTTGTTTTTGATAACATTCCCTCTTTCATCTCTCTTGACTCTGAACACCCATCTTGTACCAATGACCTTCTTACAATCAGGAAGATCACATAATACCCAAACTTCTTGAAGTCTGAATTGTAGCAGTTCTTCTTGCATAGCTTCAACCCAACTCTCATTAGTCAATGCTTGAGCAATATTCTTGGGTTCCTCTTGAGAGATAAAGCTAGTAAACAGACCTGTTTGATGGTCCTTATGATTCAGTCTGTTTTGTTTATAGACAAAGCTAAGTAAAGCATTATGAGGTTTAGTAAAACTCTTAGCTCTGTGTCTAGTCATCACTCCAGAAGTAGAAGGACCAATGATTTGATCAGTAGGATGACTCTTATGAATTCTTAAGTTTGGAGACTGTGGAACTCCATAAGTATCATCCAAATTAGTGAAATCAGCATCTTCATTGGAATATGAGAAAATACCTTCGTCTTCAAACTCATCATCAGTATCTTCTAATCCAGGCATTGTAGGATCATCCAAATCATCCAAAGTGCTGGTAACTGGTGCATCAGTACTTTGTTCAAAAGTACTGTCCAAAGTACTGTGAGAGTACTCTGCAGATGTGTTCTTTTTCTTTGCTTCTTCATAAGCTCTTCTTTGATCATCAGTATAAGAATGTGCTAAGACATCTTGAAGAAGCATCTGATTAAGTTCATCTTGAATAGATTGATCCTCAGCAGTCAATGAGGATTTTGGCTCATCAGTACTTTTCTCTGTCTCAGCAGGTTTAGGTTCTTCATCATGAACATCATCTGGTCTAACATGGACTCCATGAACAACATACTGTACCTCTTCTCCATTGTGTACAGGTTGATTCTCTTCTCTAACAGGAACATAATTCATTGAAGGAGTCAAAACTTCAAGATCAAACATCCAATTAGGACCTTTACCCTTTTGATTTTCTTGATCTTCTAAAAACTCAACATGAAGACAATCTTGAACATTCTTAGTGACTCTGTTGTACACTCTAAATCCCTTGCTGTTGGTGCAGTAACCTAATGAATAACCTTCTTCTGACTTGCCATCAAATTTACCCAGATTATCAATTGTATTAAGAATAGTGAGAGGGCATCAAAAAGGCTTCATAAATCGAATGTTGGGTTTGTTTCCCATCAGCAACTCATAAGGTGTCTTCATCTGTGGTTTGGTGACTGATACTCTGTTAAGTACATAGCAAGCAGTACTTACAGCTTAGAATTGAATAGGTAGGTATGAGTCTGCAAGCATTGTCCTGGCTGCTTCTATCAAAGTCCTATTCTTTCTTTCTGCAACACCATTCTGCTGTGGTGTTCTGGCAATACTAAACTCCCTCTTGATTCCTTTGTTAGCACAAAATTCATCCATAAGCTTGTTCTTGAATTCAGTTCCATTGTCACATCTAATACCTCTAACTTTCAGTCTCAGTTGGTTTTCAAGTGCTATTATAAGATCATGAATAGCATCTAAAGTATCATCCTTAAATCCCAAGAAAAATACCCAACTGAATCTACTACAATCATCTGTCACTACTAAGCAGTACTTCTTCTTGTTCAAACTTGTAACAGATACAGGACCAAATAGATCCATATGTAACAGCTCCAATGGTTCTCTAACAGACCTTTCCCCAAGCTTCTTGCAAGAAGCTTTGTGTTGTTTACCCTTCTTACATGCCAAACAGGAGTGATCATTCTTGTAAGTCTTTGAAGGTAAACCTCTAACTAAATTACCTTTGACCAATTTGTTGATATTCTTGTAATTCACATGACCCAATCTTCTATGCCACTGATGTGCTTCTTCAAGTGATGCCTTTGCTACTAAACATGTAGCTCTTTCAGAAGAGTGAAGACTCTTCATATCCAAACTGTACACATCATTGGTTCTTGGTACTTTGAGTATCACCAAGTTATCATCATCAAGTTTGAAATCAGGTGAAAGTATGAGACATTCTGTGTCAGTGAACAACACAAGATGCTTTTTGTCACAGATTTGAGATACTGAGAAAAGGTTGAACTTGAGCTCCTTCACATATCTAACATTCTCAAAATCTATGCTTCCTGTCTTGATGGTTCCTTTTCCACTAATTCTTCCTCCACTAGCATCGTTCCCAAATGCAACTTTTCCTCCACAATATGGCCTAAAATCTGACAGAATCTCCTTGTCTCCTATCATGCTTCTAGAGCAACCACTATCCACAATAAGATGATCTTTAAGCTCTTCTTCTGGGTTGCCCTGCACAAAGATTAAAAAGTTAGTGTCTTTTAGGAACCCAAGCCATTACTGACTTGTGTTCCCCTTGTGGAGTAACATACTCAAATTCCTAGAGTATGTAATCTTCACATTTTTTGTAGACAGAATCAAGCATTATCTTTTGTTTCAAAACTTGTGGTGGATTTTCAGCAAAAGTTTCTTTTTCAAAAAAAACCTCCTTTTTAATTTCAACAAAATCATCTGCATCAAACATCACGGTTTCAGCAGTACTTCTTGAAAGTACTGTTTGTTCATCATCAATACTTTCTTTCTTAACCCATTGAGTTTTAACTTCCGGTGAAGAGTCTCTAGATCTATATACTCTATTGGAGTTGTAACGCCTTCTAGATTGATAGTAGTTAGGTCACCTAGGGTTCCTATTCCAAAAGGTGTTTGGTGAAAACTGAGCAGTACTTTTAGAAAGTACTGGTCTTGGCTTAGTAGTATCTTGGAAAGTATTTGAAGGTACTGGAGGTTTTGAAAAGGATCTTCTCTAGTGAGGGTATCTATAGTCTGGTGAGAAGTTTCTATGGTTAATCCTATGTGAATGATTCCAAGCTGGTCTAGTCTCCCTTGGTTTTTGGTTGGCAGTTCTGTTCTTTGGGAACTTACTTAAGTACTCTGAATGTAAGTTACAGTCCTTAATCAAATGAGTAGGACTAAAACAAACAAAACAAAGTTTTTGATCTGTCATTCCAAAGTTTCTTCTTCTATGTGTATGACCAAACCAATCCTGTCTTCTAGGTGAATGATGAAAACTATTTTGACCAAAATTATCCCAAAAAGGTTTAGCATTTTGTTGAAAAGGTTTTCTTAAAGGTACTGCTGAAGGTGCAGCAGTACTTTGAGGTGTAGCAGTACTTTGGGGTGAAAGTACTGCTTGGCTTTGAACATCATCTACCTTAGGTGTTTCAATAGTTTCTTTTGAGATTTCAGACCTAGATTGACCTTTAAGTTTCTTCCTAAACTCTAAGCTATCTACTCCAAAAGGAGAAACATCAGGCCTAAGAGGTTGATGACTACCAGTAGGATGAGGGACTGCATGATAAGCATTATCTTTCTTAAACTCAGGAGGTGTGTCACTAACTGATTCCTCATTACTAGATGTGTCTACATAATTAATGAGTTCATCATCACTAGTGGTTATATCCTCAAAATCACATTCATCCTGATCACTAGGTGGGTTTTCTATGTAATTAAAATCCATACCAAAACCTAAGCCAGTTTTTATATAAGCTTTTCTCTGTTTTTCAACATAAGTGACATGAGAAAGACCTGATTGTCCCCAAGTATTAAAATTTTCTAGTAATTCATCTCTCTCCTTAGTTAATTTCTCAATTTCAGAGATCTTACAGTTTAACTTCCATTCACTTAATTTCAACTGATAATCCTGTTGTTCATACTTTTCTGACCAAGCCATTTTATTATTTTCATGTGTTATAATTTTAGCTTCCATTGATTCTAAAGTTATTTGATAACCTGCTACCTCAGACCTAGCCTTTATACAGTTATCTCTTTCAGCCACATAACTATTCAGTACTTTTTGATAAAAGTCATGACAATTTGAACATACCTCAGAGATAGGGGTGAACTTGGTGAAGTAGCCATCATAGCAAGTAGAACAGGATCATCTTCACTCTCCATGCTCTAGTCAAAACTTCCAAAACCATCTTTAGACTCTATAGCAGCATGTCCAGGTTCCTTATCAAAAGATGTGTTCCAGTCAAATTCTTCCACTGAATCTTCCACATCTACCATACAGTAGGTTACTGGTTCGTCATCAAACTCAGCACTCCAGTCAACCTCTGATAAACTCTCTTGAGCAACCAAAGCTTTTGTTTCAGTAATAGGAATTTCTTTAAGCTCTAGCTTTGGTTTCTCAGTCATCCTATTTGCTTGATATTTAGCAAACCTGCATTCCCTTGCAAAGTGTCCAGTCTTTTGACAATTGAAGCATTCAATTTTGGATTTGTCAAAAGTAATACCCTGTTTTGGTTTGAAGTCAATGCTTTTTCCTGTTTTCTTCATATACTTCTTGATCCTTGCAGTAATCATAGCAACTTGCCACCTGATATCAATTTCTTCAAGAGCATCCTCTTCAATCTGTGAGAGATCTTCTTCATAGGTAATAGGCAATGTAGCTTGCTGTGCAAAGAAAGAGCACACAACTTCATCTGAGTGGAGAGTATGTGTTGGTGTGGGTTGCTAAGCAAAAGTAGGGGTAGTGTAGACAACAGTACTTTGAGCAGCAGTACTTTGAGAGGGAGAAGCAGTACTTTTAGTAGAAGTACTGCCCCTCTTTTTAGATGACACAAAAGCAATACTATGCGACTTTGAGCTTGTTTGTCCATTCATCTCATGCTCATACACCTTCAGATGATTGTAGAGATCATCAAAGTCCATAACATCCAGTCCAGGTTGTCCTCTGATCATTGTAGCTATTACATGCCATGTCATTGGCAAACTCCTTAAGAACTTAAGATTAGCATCTTCAACTGAGACCTCTGCTTTGTATAGCTCCAACATACTGAGAAGATTTTGAAATCTGTCATAGGCAGCATCAAGGCTTTCCCTTTCTACAACAGTAAAGGTTTCAAGCTACTGCTTTAACAGGTTTCTATGCATCTTCTTGGAAGCATCTTTACCTCCAAATCTAGTTTTGAGAGCAGCCCAGAGTTTCTTGGCATCTTTAGCATCATGAAATTTGAGTAGATGTCCATATGGAATGGCAGACAACAGAATGTTGAGAGCCTTCTCTTGATTCCTGAGTTTTGCTGCTGGTAAGACTGGTTTGGGTGGATTAGGGTGTCCAGGAACTTCTATAGGGTCTGGAACTACTTCATTGCCATTGAAAATTACATTCCACAATGCATGGTGTTAGGATTTGGAAAATCCAGTAGTTAAAGTGTCGGTCACCTCAAGTATATGTAATCGTTAGAAAGCTCGTAGTCATGGTTATTTAATGTTAAGTAGTATTTAGTTTAGTAACACCATGGAGGACGGACGGGTCTTTACCCACTGTATGCCTAATCCACAGCCCGTTAGGTGGCGTTTTATGTATGTACTATAAATACTCTCTACCTCCAAAGGTAGAGAGTTGGAGCTCATAATAAGATTTTTCTTTCTCTCACTAAAGTTCCCAACTCTCTTCCATTTCTCTCTCTAGAACTTTCTCTCTCTAAACATATTGTACGCCCCATAGTGATTATGGTTTAGTGTGTTTGTGAAATCCTATATGTTACAATTGGTATCAAGAGCCAAGGTTTGATCACTCATCTTTTATGCTCTTTGATTTGGTGGATTTCATAAGGTTTTTGGGGTATTAAGTGTTTAGAAGAGTTGGATTCATTTGGACAAATTCTAGTGTTAAAGTTTGAATTTTGCTTGTACTTTTGTGTTTAGGATCATCATATGTGTTTATGTTTTGAATTGGAAGGCTTAAATCATTGTGGTTTGGTTGTTTTTGATTGATAAAGTGGTTATTTGTGAACATAGGACGAAGCGAGTTGAGTCTCGGACTTGTTTTTCTTCAAAGCGAGTTGCTTGTAGATATCTTTAGCGAGTTGATTTTCATGCGACTTGGGTTCTAAGCGAGTTGCTTCATTAAGCGAGTTGTGTGTCTTGCGAGTTGATACTAAAGCGAGTTGACTATTTAGCGACTTGTTCCTTTAAGCGTGTTGACAGTGTTGCGAGTTGATGCTAATGCGACTTGGCTATTTAGCGAGTTGATTCCTTAAGCGAGTTGTCTCCTTGAGCGAGTTGGTTGTTTAGCAAGTTGATTACTAAGCGAGTTGAGTGTTTAGCTACTTGTCAATTTAGACTTGTCACTTCTTCGTGATACATTCTTACGGTTGTTCTTTTGGTTTAGTAAAATCCCGTGAAAGAATCCATTTCCCGGTTTAATCAAAGAATTGTAAAATCCCGTAGAACTTGTAATCATGGCAAACATCGTTCCTACTATTGTTTCTTCCGTAGCTGAAGACGTTCAAGTAGCAGGGTCAGATACTCGTCCACCTATGCTTGACAGAACTGATTATGATTCATGGGCACAACGAATCCGATTGTACTGTTTGGGAAAGGAAAACGGAGTCAACATTCTCAAGTCAATCGATGAAGGACCTTATCAGGTTGAGACTACAAGAGATTTAATTGATACAGCTGCAGATGGAACTATGATCTATAGATTAGACAGACCAAAGATGTATGAGGAACTTAATGATAAAGAGAAAAAGAGATTCGATGCTGATATCAGAGCTTCTAACATCATACTTCAAGGTCTTCCAAAAGATATCTACAAGCTGATCAATCACAACACTGAACCCAAGGCTGTGTGGGATAATGTCAAGATGCTTCTTTCTGGTTCTGAATTAACTATGGAAGACAGAGAATCACAACTCTATGATGAATTTGAGCACTTCAAGATGAAACCAGATGAGAGTGTCTATGAGTATTACGTGAGATTCCACAAGCTTGTTAATGACATGAGGAACATCAGAATGACTATGCCAAACATTCAGTTGAACTCAAAGTTTGTGAACAACATGAATCCCGAATGGCACAAGTTTGTCACCTCTGTGAAGCTAACCAAAGGATTGAAGAATACAAACTATGAGCAACTCTATGCCTTCCTTCTTCAGAATGAGAGACATGCCATGTTTGAAAAGAGGATTCTTGAACAATTCAAAACAAATCCAGGAGAGACAAGCTCATCAAATGATTCAACTGCCTTCTACTCAAACATTGGGATTACCACTAAAGCTTCACAAGTCATACCCATGGGTAATGGTAATCACAAACTCATTCCCGATCCAATGTTCAAACAAGCTGATGCTGATGCACACGTGGGTAACTTCATTAATCAACTGGATCTCCTGATTAGTCAAAACATGAACTCTCTCCCACACACCAACAATAACCTCAGAACAGCATCTAATCCACACAATCAAGCCACTGTCAGAGATGGGAAGGTTATAGTACAACCAGTTCAAGAAAGGCAGTATGAACAAGGAAGAGGTGGAGTTGGTAGAGGCTATGTGACAAATCAGAACAGGGGAAGGAATGGAAATCAAGGACAAGTTAAGATGATCAAGTGTTACAACTGTGGAGGTGAGGGACACATTGGTAGGAACTGCACATCGCCAATACGCCCTCAGAATGCTGAATACTTCAGGGATAAGATGTTGCTTGTTCAAGCCCAGGATAATGGTGTAGCTTTGGATGAAGAAGAGTTGTTATTTCTTGCTCAGAGAAATGCCAAGACGTATGATGCAGAAGTGGATGAGCAGCCAATTCAGGAGATAGGCCATAATCATCAAAATGCCTTTCAACTAGCAGATTGTGATGCATACGACTCTGATGTTGATGATGAACCTACTGCACAAACCATTTTCATGGCTAGCATCTCTCCAATGGTCTCTCCTAAAATCTCTTCATCACCACAAGCTGGTCCATCCAAACCAAAATCATTTCTGAGGTATTAAAACTATACGATGATGCTGATGTGGAAAAGATGCATGACAAAGTACAATCAACTGAAACTATTGTGTCAAATATTGAAAATATGGGTAATATCAATGTTGTCCCATATGATCAATATGTGAAACAAAGTGAAAGTGAGGTCGTACCAAGTGATGCATCTTCTGCAGTCAATGATGACTATGTTTTTAATGAATACACTGCATGTGCCCCTGATGATTCTGTTATCTCTGAACTTAATGCCTATAAAGAACGAGTTGCCATTTATGAACAACGTGCTAAGTTTGAGCTAACTACTCGTGAGCAGGAGTTGGATAACCAAATGCGTACAATTATTAGAAAAAGTAATTTTAGAGAAGAAGTGTTAAAACAAGAGTTAAACTCCTTACAAGAAAAGCTTTCAAAAACTGCTAAGCAAAAACAAGAACTTCAAGAAAATGTTAAAGTGCTTAAGCAGGAATTTCATGCTAAGGAATCAAAACTTTTGAATGATTTTTCTAATCTAAAAGAAAATGTTAAAACCTGAATTTGGATGCTCCTGAATTTGATGCAGTTTTTTAAATTAGCAAACGTGATGAACAGATTCGAGCTCATTGTAACACGATCAAAAAGTTGAAAGCCCAAATCTCTCAATTGAAGGGTGAAAAGAACAATGTGACTGGATCCCAAATGCCTCCAACTTTAGATTCTCAGTACTCTCAAACTTTTCATCTTCAAAACTTAGTTAATGCCTTACAAAAGGAAAACGAGAGTTTTCTAGAAGAAAATGAAAAAGTTAAACGACACTTTAAAGAGTTATATGATTCAATGAAAGTCACCCGTGACCAAAACAACGAAAAAATAACGTCTTTACAAAAGGAAATTGAGAATCTGAGAAGTCAGGAAAATGGGAAACTGCACTTGTTTTTAATAAGAATGTTGTCTCAAAGTCATCCTCTGACTGCAAATACACTGTTACTGTTAAATATATTCCTCCTCATCTTAGGAATAATGAACCTGTGTTTCATGACTATTGTGCTTACCTTAAGGATAGTCTAGAATGTCTCCGTGAGATTGTCGAAGAGGATTTCATTAACAAACCTCTTGATAGAGAAATTAGGTTTGCTTGCCTCCAGGCCAAACGATCTCAAGAGCTGCTAGAATGTGTAATTGCAACATGTCCTAAATCCTTAGGTGCAAAAGGCAAAGCTGTGATGCCTTGTTCTATGCCTAGTGCCAAGAATTCAAACCATTCTAGGCTCAGTTTTAAGAAAGTGAACATCAATGTGCCTTATAGTAATACAGATCCTTGCACGTCTAGTTCAGGAATGCAAAAAGAAGATCAACCAACTAATGTTCCCATAATTCCCTCTACAGGAGTAATCAGTGACATTAAAGCAAGCAGGTCAAAGCCTCCAGGCAATACCAAGCAAGATAGGACCTCGCAAGCTAAAAATGTGCATTGAAAGAGAGTAGAAGACCAACCTAGGAACTTTAAGTCTGTGTTGAATAAAACGAATCGTGTTGATTCTAGTATTAGCCATAGGCGTACTGTAATTAATTCGAATTCTGATACTATTTACAAACCATGTAATGATGTCTGTATGAATTCTGTTGCTAATCATGATTATGGTGTGAATGCTTTGTCTAATGCTGTCAAATGCCCAGTTAAAATTGTTAATGCTAAAAATCGTGCACAGAAGACTAAAAGCCAAAGACGAAAGATTGTTAGAAAACAGTGGAAACCCACAGGAAGAACATTTATAAAGATAGGTTATTATTGGATACCTTTTGGCCATAAGAATAATCAGTTTTGCCCTCAAACTGCTAAGACTATGCTCACTAGAAAATGGATGCCTACTGGTAGAACTATTCCCTTAAGAAGTGAACATACCTTGAATAGGTCAAATACAGACACCAGCACTACATCTATTCCTAATGATTCCATTGCTTCTACTTCTGATATGGATGTTTCTATTTCTGATGTGGGTGTTCCAATTACTGTTACTAACCAAGTGGAACCCATTCTTGCATGGGGATCCTAATTATCCAGTTATCCATTCTTGTTTGTGTTCAACTGTAGATCGTTCAAATCATTCTGTGGTACTTGGACTCAGGCTGTTCCAAGCATATGACTGGAGACCGGTCGCGGCTCATGAACTTCGTGAGCAAATTCATCGGGACTGTTAGATTCGAGAACGACCATTTTGGAGCGATTATGGGTTATGGTGATTATGTAGTTGGCAAAAGTGTAATCTCCAGGGTATATTATGTTGAAGGTCTTGGTCATAATTTGTTCTCTGTTGGTCAATTCTGTGATTCCGATCTAGAGGTGGCCTTTAGAAAACATACTTGCTTCGTTAGACAACTTGATGGTGTGGAATTATTAAGAGGTACTCGAGGTTCTAACCTATACACCATTTCTATCAAAGACATGATGAAGTCTTCTCCAATCTGCTTGCTGTCTAAGGCTTCTAAAACAAAGTCATGGTTATGGCATCGTCGTCTCAATCACTTGAACTTCGGCACCATTAATAACCTTTCCAGAAAGGATCTTGTCAGAGGCTTACCCAGATTAAAATATGAAAAACATCATCTTTGTTCAGCTTGCCAATTGGGTAAAAGCACGAAATATGCCCACAAACCAAAACCTACAAATTCAGTAATGAAAGTTCTTCATACCCTTCATATGGATCTGTGCGGACCAATGAGAGTACAAATGATAAACGGGAAGAAATACATTCTAGTAGTTGTTGATGACTACTCTCGATTTACTTGGGTAAAGTTTTTGAGGACAAAGGATGAAACTCCAGATGTCATCATCAAACTAATCATACAGCTTCAGGTTCGACTCAACAATACTGTCAGAATTGTTCGAACAGACAATGGCACAGAGTTTGTCAACAAAGACTTAATTCAGTTTTATGAAAGTATTGGAATCAGACATCAAAGAAGTGTTCCACGAACTCCTCAACAGAACGGTGTAGTTGAAAGACGAAATCGAACTCTTATGGAAGCCGCAAGAACAATGCTTATTTATTCGAAGGTTCCAATGTTTCTATGGGCTGAAGCCATTGCCACTTCTTGCTACACCCAAAATCGTTCCCTTATACACACCTCTCATGGAAAAACTCCATATGAACTTGTTCATAATCGTAAACCTGATCTCTCCTACCTTCGTGTGTTTGGTGCTTTGTGCTATCCAACTAACGATGGTCAAGACTTAGGTAAACTAAGAGCAAAGGCAGATATTGGAGTTTTTGTTGGTTATGCACCAAACAAGAAGGGTTACCGAATCTACAATAAGAGAACCCGAAACATCATGGAAACAATTCATGTTACGTTCCATGAGCTGACCGGTCAAATGGCTCCTGGACAATCCAGTTCTGGACCCGCACTTCAAAACAGTCCCATTGGTTCATCTCTTGTACCAAACTCATCTCCAGCAACTCCATATGTACCTCCATCAGAAGATGATTTAAAGAAATTGTTTGATCCAATGTTTGTTGAACACTACGAACCGAATGCTGATGAAATGTCAGTCCCATCAACAGAGGCTGCTCCTATCCCTGTGAATGAAGTGAACCCTTCAGTCTAAATTTCATTAAGTCAAGAAGCTCCTACTGCTGATCACTCTGTTTCATCAAAAAATCATCAATCATCAAATGTACATCATGGAAGTGTTTCTGGCATCAATGATGAAGTTAATCCCTTTGCAACTCCCGAAGATGCTCCATTTGAAAATATCTTTGCTCCTGAATCATCATCAGAACCATCTTCATCAAGAGACATCGACTCTACTACTTCAGTTCCACAACAACAACCACATGAACACCTTAGAAAATGGACACATGATCAACCATTGGACAACATCATTGGAAACCCCTCTCGCCCAGTATCCACATGGAAAAAACTTGCAACCGATGCATTATGGTGCTTCTTCAACTCCGTACTCTCTAAGGTCGAACCAAAAGTCATTAAAACCGCCATGAATAAAGACTGCTGGTTCAATGCCATGCAATAAGAAATTCATGAGTTTGATCGACTTGATGTATGGGAGTTAGTACCTGCTCCAGATTGTGCTATGATCATTGCTCTGAAATGGATTTTCAAAGTGAAACTTGATGAGCATGGTGATGTCCTAAAGAACAAGGATCGATTGGTTGCCAAAGGATACCGTCAAGAAGAGGGTATTGACTTTGAATAATCTTTTGCTCCTGTTGCTCGTATCGAAGCTATCATAATCTTCTTGTCTAATGAGGCTAGTAAGAACATGGTCGTATATCAGATGGATGTGAAAACAACCTTTCTTAATGGTGATTTGAAAGAGGTGGTTTACGTCAGCCAGCCAGAGGGTTTTGTGAATCCAGAGCATCCTACTCATGTCTATCACTTGAAAAAGGCTCTTTATGGTTTAAAGCAAGCTCCTAGAGCATTGTATGATACGCTGTCAAAGTTTCTTCTATCCACTGTATTCAACAAAGGAGCAGTTGATCCGACATTGTTCACCCGGAAGTCAGGCAAACATTTAATTCACGTTCAAATTTATGTTGATGATATTATCTTTGCCTCGACTGACCCCAATGAATGTGATCATTTTTCAAATGAAATGGGTTCCAAATTTCAAATGTCTATGATGGGAAAAATGTCATTTTTCTTGGGATTACAAATTTCACAAAGTCCCGGAGGCATTTTCATAAATCAATCTAAATATGCAAATGAGATCTTAAAGAAATTTGGATTTGTATCATGTGACACCGTTGACACTCCCATGATTGAACGAACCAAGCTGGATGAGGACCACTCAGGGATCATGGTAGATCAAACGAAATATCATAGCATGATTGGATCCCTGATGTACCTCACAGCTAGCAGACCAGACATCTTGTTCATTGTGTGCATGTGTGCTAGATATCAGGCTAAGCCTACTAAAAAGCACCTTGAAGCGGTTAAACGGGTCTTTCGGTATCTCCAAAGAACCATCAATATGGGACTATGGTACCCGAAGGACACCGGTATGTCACTAACAGCCTATGCAGATGCTGATCATGCAGGATGTCAAGATACACGTCGAAGTACATCAGGAGGTGCTCAGTTTTTGGGTGATAAGCTTGTAAGCTGGTCTTCAAAGAAGCAAATGAGTACTTCTATTTCCTCTACAGAGGCTGAATACATAGCCATGTCATCTTGTTGCGCTCAAATCCTTTGGATGAGATCACAATTATCTGACTATGGCTTTGAATTCAATAAAATCCCTCTGTACTGTGATAATAAAAGTGCTATTGCTCTCTCATGCAACAACGTTCAACACTCTAGAGCAAAGCACATCGACATCCGACATCATTTCATCAGGGAGCAAGTGGAAAACGGTGTGGTGGAACTCTATTTTGTGAAGTCAGAATACCAGTTAGCAGACATCTTCACCAAAGCTCTTCCAAGAGAACGTTTTGAGTTTATTCTTCCACGACTTGGATTGAAAAGCCTTCAACCAGAAACACTAAAACGTCTTCAGGAGGAAGACGAGGAGTAAAGGTCTTTTCTTCATCTATACTTTGTATATATTTATCGAAAAAGCAAAATACAAAATTACATAACCTTCAAAAAATCAAATAGAAAATTATAAAACTTTCAAAATCCATAAAAATATGAAAAATTCGAAAAATCCTCAAAAATATTGTCATTTTGTCATTCTTTTCTCGATTCGATAATATCTATGGTCTTAATGCTGTCATTCAAAGAATGATACGGGACTTTAGATGTTGTTCGAATGTTCCTACAAAAAAAAAAAAAAAATGGGAGATAGAGAAAAAATGGTTTATTGTCATTTCAGGCAGTAACCCGCTTTTCAAAGAAAGAACAGAGCCATGCTTTATCTCATGTTTCATACCTAATGCTCTGATTCTAAAAACAAACGTTTGTCATCAACAAGACAAATGTTTAACTTCAAATATTTTTCCGTTTAAAGATTCCTCTGAAAAATATTTGCAACCTTATGAAAACTCAATTGTTTTGAAAAACACTTCGGACTCTATATTTGAAAATCAAAAGAACTTATCAAGTGTCAAAATCTCAGTTCATCAATCAACGACTTTCGTCATTGATTGAGGGGGAGAATGATTTTTAAATTAAAAAAGTGTTCGTTTCAAACAATTTGCACTTAAATGAGTAAGGTCTACTCTAAATGGTTTACAAAATGTTACACAATTGGTTCCAGACCTTGATTATTATTATGTTTTCAAAAGACAATTATGCATGTTTAATCAATAGAGTTTAAAGTCTCAAAATCATATCCTTATCAGTTAAAACGTTTTCACAAATCAAGTCACAATTCTCCTTAAAAGCTTTCAAAATCAATTTAAATCTACAAGAGATCACAAATCTCAAATGATTTGATAATTTTGATCGGTGGAGAATTTGTGATTTAAATTGAATTTAAACTGATAATTCGATAAATGGTTTCATAAGTGTTTAGCATGTTTGCCTCCCCGCAAGTGACAAACGATTTCAAAATTTCCATGCACATGTTGAAGGGGAGCATCTATTTTAAACCTCAAATTATTGAAACGTGATTGAATTGTCTCTAAGTGCAGGTTCTCTCTAATATGTGCAAAATTCTTTCAAAATTTGAGGCACATATTGAGGGGGAGCAAACTTTTGAAAAACTCATCCTTCCTCAAAATGTTTTATCTACTCAAATTAAGGCACATATTGAGGGGGAGCAAACTTTTGAAAAACTCATCCTTCCTCAAAATGTTTTATCTACTCAAATTGGTTGGGAAGTGATGATGATCATTTTAGAAAATGTTAATTAAAAGATTGGACCTTTCACTCTTAATCTAACGATTTCAAAGATCTCTTGCCTCCATGTGCTAAAACAATTTCTAAATTTTTATGCATATGTTGAGGGTGAGCATTTCTAAAATATCAAAACAATTAAGATACAAAATGCTTTGATTCTTCAAATGGTTTTCTAAAATATCACAAGTATCTTGATTGATTTTCCAAATGGTTTTCAATTGGTTCCAATGGCAGATGAACGATACCAAAAAGACCGACCAACTTTACTTTATGTATGGTGATATAAGGATGATAAGGTTAGGTTGAGGTCCCATGATCCGCCAGAACCGGAGGGATCTACCCAGGGACAATCCACTAGATAGTGTAGAAGTCCTTAGGTATGATGAAAAAAGGAGAAAAGTGAGATATGGGAAGAGTGCGGACTGAGACTGAGCTAGTACTGGAATAAACCCAACAAGGTTCTAGTAATGAAGTATCGGTAAGCACTGAAGGGGTTGAAGAATGAAAAAGAATTGATTGTGAAAAAGGGTGAAAAGAAATAGCCCTCCATTTATTCAACCTTAGGGCAGAAACCGGGTTCAATTCATATACTACTGGTGGTTACCAAGGTAACATCGGTATTGAAGACAAGTCGTCATGGACCCAGTGACGCATTGCACTTCAACTTTCCAAACCACTCAAGTTCCTCTTAAAAGGGCTTGTTTCATTCTCACGGGGAACCGACATAATCTATCGACTTTCTCTTAGAGATTGTTGATATTAAAGAAGGAGACCCTCTCCCTAGTCTACGACATAGGAACCAAATATGCACTATTAAGTCTAGAGCCACGAGATCATCTTATAAATCTCTTTAGGACACTTTCAATGAAGACTCTCTGTTTCACACAATGTGGAAAGGGAGATTATATCTTATGAGTCCTACGCATTATCCTTGTGCTATTGCCAGAACATCTAAGTGATATGCATTCATATTCTCGATGAAGATGGAAAGCCTTCTGGAGCCAACATCAAACAAGCTCCTGGTAGGTGGCATGTGAGATCTATCCAATAGATCAACCATGTGACAACTGAACAGAAACGATGGGGCGATTCAATATTTTGAATCAATCCTGGTTCAGGTTACGGATTGACGGATACCTTTGAAAAACCGGTCGTTTGCTCAAAAACTCTTTTCCTTAGCACATCGACCGTGTACGAATATTTCAAAATAAAAGGTGTTTATGATTGATAATTGATTTTCATTAAAACCTTCGTTGTATTGCAAAAACAATTTCTATTGAGCGATACACGATTGGTTTTCAAATCTCTTTTCATCAATCAGTGAATCTCTATTCGCTGGTTCACTCACTCCGTGTTGTCTTCTTTGAGACGTTCCGGTTTGAGAACAGCTAGAGCAGCTGCGAAACCCTGACAAGGAAATTCTTCGGAATTATACCTGATCACAAGCAGTACTTGTACTGATCAACGGGGAACCGTGGGCCGTGTACCTCAATTCATCGAAAGTGATCAAAGACACTTTTGTTCGCTTTATTGCTAACTATTTTATGCAGGTACACCCCGACGTTTGCAGCTGATCAGAATGGAGCGGTCAATCCATAGCCGCATGCTCGCACAACACATTCATTTCCAAAGAAATCATGATTAGTGCATCAATGACTCTGATATTATCACTCTATGCTTCTACTACGCTGCTGCCAATATCATGAATCAACGAAAGCTTCTGCTACTCTGATAAGAATAAATCATGATCCAGAATGTGGGCATGTCGGTCCAAAAGTCACAACATCACATAATACCAACAACACAATGGATGAGTCAGAGATTTAATGTCGCTGATGATCTCAAAGCTGGCTCAAAACTCAGTATCACGTGGATCAGTTAAAGACGTCCACTCAGATTATCCAAAACATGCAAAAATGAAGAATCAAAGACTACGAGCTACAAAACAAGAATTCAAGAACAATCTCAATGTAATATATGTTGGTTTTCTATGTAATGTAATGTGTGTTTGAGGTGACCTCCCTTAGGGGGAGATTGTTAGGATTTGGAAAATCCAGTAGTTAAAGTGTCGGTCACCTCAAGTATATGTAATCGTTAGAAAGCTCGTAGTCATATTTATTTAATGTTAAGTAGTATTTAGTTTAGTAACACCGTGGAGGACGGACGGGTCTTTACCCACTGTATGCCTGATCCACAGCCCGTCAGGTGGCGTTTTATGTAAGTACTATAAATACTCTCTACCTCCCAAGGTAGAGAGTTGGAGCTCATAATAAGATTTTTCTTTCTCCCACTAATGTTCCCAACTCTCTTCCATTTCTCTCTCTAGAACTTTCTCTCTCTAAACATATTGTACGCCCCATAGTGATTATAGTTTAGTGTGTTTGTGAAATCCTATATGTTACACATGGTCTGTGATTGCAATATACTGCCTCATCTTCATGCTCCATAGGTCGTATTCGCCCTTCTTAATGATTGGAATCCTTAGTGAGGTGATGGAGGGGGGTGGAACAGCTTCAGTCGACATCTTTAGGGTTTTGTTATTTAACTAGATTTAAACTGTTTCTTCTTAGTCATAGTTTCCACACAAGCTCTGATACCACTTGTTGGATCGATGTGCTCTAACCAAACTAACTTAAATAGCTTGTTAAGGGTTTAATAACCTCGGATAAATCCTAAGCTATTAACAATGAAACACTGAGTAATCTTTATAAAGTATGCGGAATTTACTTAACAAAGCTAAGAAGAATATAACTTTATTAATAACTCTAAAACACTAAATATCGAACTCTCTAAAACTCTAATATTGATCGTACTTTAGGATTCTAAAAACACACATAAAACTCGTAACTCTAATACCAATCTAGGGGTCCTTTTATAGGCTCAAGGATAACCCTTAACGGTTTACAATTCTTATCCTTGTACGTCAAGTAAACAATACTTAGAAAGTTCTAGATAAACATTACTTTATATCTTTAATCAAATACAACCGACTTTAACTTTCATGAATAAGCAGTACTTTGACTTTTACTTAACAGTACTTTGACTTCTTGCAGTACTTTGTCTTTCTGCAGTACTTTGTTAATCTTTAGTACTTTAACTTTCTGTATCCCAACATTAAGTGTTGTGTTGTGAAGGGTAGTAGTTCCTCCATAGTAATGGAACTAGGTGCTTAGCCTAGTACCTAATAAAGGGTAGGCGAGATTGTGATAGGATTAGTTCTCCTTGGTGTGAAAGAACTCGGTGGTTAGCCTAGCACCGTATAAAGGGTAGGCGACGTTGTGTTAGGTGTGGTTCGCCTTGGTGTGAAAGAACTCGGTATTTAGCTTTGTACCGGAAAAAGGTTAAGCGACGTTGTGAAGGCTTCTCCGCCACAAGGAGATTGGTGTAGTGCTTACGAACTCTCGAGTAGGTGACTCGGGGAGTGGAGTAGGGCAAGGAAGTTGTCCTTGTAGCCGAACCACTATAAATACTTGTGTCGTGGTGATGTGCTTCTTACTCTTTATCTTTCATTACACGTTTATATATCTATCTATCAACGTCCAACATAAACAACCAAATAGATTTACATAAGTCGATCTAAATATTTAAAAGGAAGTTTTAGATTGGTAAAACTATTCAACCCCCCCTTCTAGTTTTCCACAAAATGGTATGCGGTTTGTCATCATAAAGCTTGAAGCAGTTTGATGAAAATGAAGGTTATGCGGTTTGAAGAAGAAGTGTTTTGACTCTAAACGTTTTGTCAATGAGACTTGGTTTGTTATTAAATATTGTGAAAAAGAAGTTGGGTTTTGTTGACTACATTATGCAAATCGAAACGTACAAGACTCATACACAACCTCAGATTCTACTGATTACCCAATGACTCTAAGCATACTAATCACAAGCATCATCACAACATCAAACAGTATATGCAAAGTACATTCAACTACATCTACAAGATTAAAAGCATCAACTATCATCTAACCTACTTTGCAATCACATCAACAGTACAGAAATCTTCAAGAGCAAGAAGCAAACAATAAGGAACTTGCTAAAGATAAACAATCATCAGCATCATCTTAATACATGTCATGTCACACTAAGTGCAAGATCTCAGCTCTTTCTTTCATTGCTAACAAATTTAAATGAAGCACGTCATAGGTCATGTATACGAAAGAAATACTCATCATCGATCTATGTGAAGTCTCGCTTCAATGATATCCGAACACAATCAAGAATGGTTTTTAACAAGTACGTTAAAATCATTCTTTGATTCGTTATGAAAGGGAATCCAACTCAACCCAAAGCATACATCAAAATGAATAAGTTTTAATGATCTCAGTCCATCCTTTTTGTCTTGTGATACTTAAAGTATATCAAAGACCTATGGCCAAACACACAACAGAATGAACTCTTCATCGATCAAATCTTAAAGCATTAATTGAAATCTAATTGATCTCAGCCTTGTGGTTAATCAAATCTCTCATGAGATCTCAAAGACCCGGATCAGATTATATACACTTCAGATCTCAAATTTAGTTTGATCTTATTCTTTTCAATATAGTTTTCCTTCAAACAATTCTCATCACAGATCAAGTGCTATTTTATACGATATCCAAGAAAGTGTATAAAAATAGTGTTACCCCTTTTTCTTTGTGTCGATTCATCAAAAGGAAAATAATAATAATAAAAAAAAAGTTTGAAATCATTTACTGTGATGAATAAACATCATGAATAATACCTCTATGGATGGTTCGAAACACCTATCCATTATTTTGTTCAAATCATGAAGCCTAATCGATATCAGGGGCTCAAACCATCCATGTGGTGATCTCATTGTAATCACAAAATATGGAGAAAGGAGTTGCATGTCGTGGATACTTGCTTGTGATTGATATGGTGTTGATTATTTCTGGACTTGTTATACGGGGCGGATTATTTTGGGTGAATGATTAGGGTTTGTGAATTATTCATGTTCATGATTGATTGTTGGGAAGCGTATAATTTGGATTGTTAATCTGAGATTTGGGTGAGAAGTATAATACTGATGGTAGGCGTGTTATCTGTGAGATTATTAGGTTAAAAGTGAGAAGTGTTAGGGCAAAGTTAAGTGGGATAAGTGGTGCTATATACCCCAAAAGATTAGGGTTTGCATTATTATGGGCCGTGTAGTGACTCTCCTTGGATTGGGTATTACATGAGGTTACATGGGTTGCACGCTATTGTGTTGGGCTGCACGATATTGTTTTTGGAATATATAAAAGTATATGTTGTTATCCGAATTTTTGGAAAGATTTTTTGATACAAATGTTTCATTATTTTGGGTTATCATTGTGGACATAATGTTGCGAGTTAAATGGAATGATTAGCCCTTGCTATTGGTTGATTTAATTTCGGTCGTGGATTGATTAAGTTCCATTGATCCAAACGGAATGAATCGGATAGTATGGTTTATTAATGAACTTGGTCAAGTGTAATTGTTTTTGATTTTAATGGGCCTCAATTGGATTGGATCGGATGTTATGCTCTTAAGATTGGTCCATGAGATGACTATTTATGGACCAGGCGTTCGTTGGATTTCAATACATGCTCGTATATTTGGATTTATGGTTTATGATAATTTATGGAATACGAGTTGTAACTTGTGGTATGAGGGTTGGTACATTGGTGTATACATCTTCACGGAGAATTTTTTTTTCACGGCTTGAAGTGTTTATTGGAAAATGTTGACTACGGGGTTGTTTGGACGGTATTTCTTATTTAGACTTGTAGTGATGTTTTCCGGACGTGTTTACTTATTTCGTCTTCTTTCTTTCTACCCTTTCGCGAAGATGACTTGTTTGGGCGTTTATTGAGTGTGATAAAGACTTGGCTATTTAGTTACGCTTGTGATTCTTTCTCGCTTAACCCACAACGTAGCTATCACTTCGGTGTCTCACGCAGTTGAGGATATGTCAAGAGGTTTTGTACATTGGGTACACCGTTTCTTTTTCACGAGGATTAGTACAAGTTTAAGTAACAAATCTGGGGAATTCTAATTCATGATCAAGTTTGGTATATCGGGTTTACTTCACCATGTGGTTACAGCAATAGCCGACAGAATATGTGGATGATGTATTTACCAAGGGGTTTAATGGTTGAGATGTGATCAGCAATTCTCATGATATATTCGATGCCACAAAATGTCAATGATACTTCACAGTCTAAGCAAAATCTTTCAAGTATCTTCAAAGTCAGTCATGGTCTTTCAGGATGTTTGCTTATGACAAGAAATTTTTGTGCAAATGGTCGTACATGTTATGATGCTTCCAAAAGTTCGAAACCATCATGGGGGAGAAACGTGTACTTTGATGTTACGGTCAACCTTCAGGGGGAAGTAGTGTACTACTTGACTTAGTATGGTTTGTGAAGTTGTCTACATGTGGGTAAAGAATTGTTGATGATGGAATGAGCCGTTGAAGAACCGCTGCATGTTCCCCAAAAACCGATATTCACCGAAACCAATTTTGTCATTACACATTCAAGCTGCCATTGTTTACGGTTTTGTCTTGATTTTATAAAATCCCGCAAAAGAATCTATTTCTCGGTTTAAATAATAGACTTGTAAAATCCCGTGACAATGGAAACATCCTTATATAAATTAAGTGCATTTCATGATCTATCCCTCGGTTTATTCTTGGTTTTGTAAAATCCCGCGAAAGAAACTATTTCTCAGTTTAAACCATAGAATTGTAAAATCCCGTGATCATAGAACCATCCTGGAGAAAGGAAAATGTATGTCTAGATCTTATCTGATGCTGGTGCTATGGTTACTTCTTCGAAGAAGGGATAAAGTGTGTACTTCATGAATTGGATGATTGTTTGGATATTCTTCATGGCAGTTTGGTTATTTCGAAGCTTTACGGGGTTATGCTCAATTAACCATGGTCGGGATGAAACCATTATCATAGTTCACTTAAAACGTCAAAGGAGGCTAGATTTGAGTTTTTAACCAGAAGATGTGACAACGGCGTTAATTCACTATTATTTATTTGAGGTTGAAGTGTAATATCAGGGGCAAATGTACTTTGTATCTGAAGGTATTAGGGATGGTTGGATGAAGATTCTTCATGATCCTTATTCAAGCTTATTATCAAAAACGAAGACTTGGAACTCTAGTTATTGTTGGGTGACTTTTCCTTTTCTTTTACCACTTGGGGGAATTGGGCTCTTACCACCACAAAATAATTATCACTGTAAGGAGTTACGTTGTAGTGCTCAATGTCACATTCAATTGTGGATTTTCAAGAGGTGATTTACGTCTTATACTTGATGGTTGGTTGGATGAAGAGTATATAGTACTTAGAGATTCAATGGAGGATGAACTCTCGGCACTGCTCTTTGTTACATATGTGCAAGTTTAAGTCACGAGTTCAGGTTAGTTTACTTCAGGGTCAAATTCATCATATTGGGTTTTCTCCATCAGCTGTCACTACAAAGAGCCTACTGAATGATAATGGGGTTGATTACAAGTTTTCCAAGAGTAGATGAAAAGAGAGAGATTATGACGTTTGAAAACAAATGTTCTAGCCTCGTTCCTCAAAGAAAAGAAAAGTGTATGTGTCAGTGCGCTTTATCTTCTGAAGAAGAGAAATCTTCTTATTAATGACCATTCTCATCAACATGCTTCATGCTTTTTTCATGCGCTTTCAGTCATCAAGTGAACTGAACTACTGTTGATTGTTTTCTTATTCTACTTGCTTAATTATAATGATGATGGCGACATCATATGCTACCTTTGAGGGGGAGAAGTGTGAATAGAATACATTTGGATGATTTTCACTTATTCAATCAAGAATGGCAACTCCGTATGCAATTCTTGAGGGGAGAAGAAGTGTGAATTTACTGCATGATGATTGATATATGAGAATAAATGGTCAAACGAGCTACAAACTCATGTAAGAACCGAGCTTCTTCTTATCGGCTCATCTTCACACAAAGTTTCTTCTAAGAGCCGTTGGTTGACATATTCACAAGCTGATATGAGTTTAACGAGAAAGTGCTTCCAGTTAATGCTTCACGTACACATCGTCATGATGATTCCGGGCAACCTTCTATTCTTGTTTGATGTGATTGTTTGTTTGGTATTACCATTTCAAGTGTTCGTTGCGGGCTCATTGCTGATTTCCTTGATGAACATCTTTCAGTTCTTGTTTGATTGGGAGGGATTTTAGTTAAGGGGATTTGCTATTTCAAAGTTAACGGGAATGCATTTGACGAGTTGAAGATGTTGACTTTATATTCCCCAATTGGACAATCTTGAAGAAGGTTGAGTCTACAGTCGGTTCTATATTTTCTCCTCCATGTTAGAAGACTAAAGACGAGTTGCATTTAACGATCTAAAGACTTCTTCTTAATTCATGCATTCATCATAAAGATTTTCGGTTTAGGGGAGAGCACTAATTGGGGGAGAGTGAAAAGTCAGATTGAATCCCCAATTATACTTGCTCACACTATTCTTCAGCAAGATGATTCTCACAGATATATTTGTGCTAATGGTATTCTTCTCAAAAGATTTCGAGTATATGGGCTTACAAAGAGTTGCTGATTCTGAAGTATCAAAACCAGCAAGGGGGAAGGAGACACGCAACTAAACCCGAGTATACTTGATGAACTTAATACTTCTAAGTGATTGAAGATATCCCGGGAAGACAAATATCATTACCGCAGATAAACTCAAGGTTTGACTCATGGAGTTTAGTGTTCTTATTTCAACTATGTGGGGGAAGATATGGAAGAGTTAGTTTCTGAAGATAAAAGAGGTACACAAGTGTGTGATGATTTCGATGTTATCACAATCATCAAGGGAGAGAGATTGTGTACATTGGGGATGCTCAGTTGTTTCACTTGAGGGCTTAATCAGTGATTCAGAGATACAATCACTTATTTTGAAGTTGACTTCTGTAGAGATAATCAGTGATTCAGCATGCTACTTCAATGTTATTGGGTTATTCTCTCTTTGGGCATTAGGGTACTTTGGGTTCTTGAGCTTCATACACTATCATTAGGGGAGAGAAAAGTATACATCGAGGTTATTCTTTGGCTATCGGACTTAATCTGCTACTTCGATGTTATAATTTTCTCTGTTTTTGGGTATATGTGTATTCGGGTTCGTGAGCTCTAGTCTAAGAGACTGACTGCATCAATTCATCTACTTGCGGGAAGTGGTCTCTTCACAACTTTTAGAAATGGATCGCTTCAGACTTCAGTTGGAAATAAATATGAGAAGATTCATTCAAGTGTGGGATGATACGTTGCTGATCTATTTTGATGATATAACCCCGAACGGAGAATCTCGATTATCGTTCTTAAAAGGAGCAGCGGGATTTATGATAGTGGTGTGCTTCTCTGTGCACCTGGCTGAGGCAAGCTTGAAATAGAGCTTCGAATCTGCTCATCTAATGGATTTTCGGTTTGGGGGGAAGCTGCCAAAGTCTCTCTCTCAAAGGCTCATGTTCTATCTTTTATTCTGGAGCCTCGGAAGCTTTGGTGGTGGAAGTTTAAGAGATGACGAATTCTATTTTCTACGACGTGTTGTTCGATATCCTTATCTCGGTACTCGTATCATCATCTTCTTAAACTATATCATCTACTCTATCTATAAATATTTATCAAAAAACCAAATACAAAAATATAAAATCAACAAAAAGAAAATAGAAAATTATAATACCAACAAAAACCCATAAAAATCAGAAATTTTGAAAAATACCAAAAATATGTTTTCTCAAGACATGTCTTCTGGTATCGATAACATCTACGGTCTTAGAAATGTCATCCAATAATGGCACGGGAGCATAGATGAAGTTCGAGTAGGAGGTGTAAATATTCTTTTTCAAAACATGTCTAAAAATTATGGCTTGCAGTTACTTCAGACTGTAACCCGCGCTAAGACTATGGTTTGCTATTATTTAAGATAGCAACCCGCTCTTCAAAAGAAGGAAAGTATTGGGCTAAACATATTTTCAAAAATCTCGTGCACTTATCCTTAAACAATATGAGGAAAGTATGTCGAAGGACTGCTGTTCCTACACAAATGTTTTTCCGTCTAAAATTCTTCAGAAAAATATTTGTTGTGTTCAAAAAATGGTGGAAATTGAGTTGCTTGAAAATCAATCAGAATCAGAACTTTCATAAATTTGCAAAACTCAATCAATGACTTCAGCTTTTTTTTAATTTTTCAAAAATTAGTCATTGATGGAGGGGGAGAATATTTTTCAAATTTATATCATCTAACGGGCTTATCTAATTATCCTATATACTTAAATGTAAAACATGTTAACCTACGTTGAAAGACTAGGTGCCTAGGATATGATTGTCAGGTTTAGATGATTAGAGTTTGATAAACACATCATTCCCATGCTTTACATGATCTGATTGATATGTTGAATTGACTTTTATTAGTCGATTGCTGTTTGGGTGATGTCGACCACCATATATCTGTTTGTGTGTCCACTAACGTATGCAGATATCATGGTTCATAAGAATGTTCCCAATCCGGATCCCACAAATGAAGAAGATTGGATGCTGAAATGAAAGGGTAACTATTTCTTGGGTCGACAAAAGAAGAAACGGAGCTTAATTGGATCTCTCTATGGATAGTTGGCACGATAGATGCAACTTCAGAGGTCTCACTGCTTCTACAGACGGTTTTCTTTCATCCTTTCAGCAACAACAGAAGCTGCTTATGTTCTAAACCACCTAACGTATCTTTGTGCAGAAAAAGTAGTAGATGATACCATTTTTCTTAAAACAATTTTGAAAATATTGTTTTGAAAATGGAAAAATATTGTTTTGAAAATAAATTGGACTAAAATTTTGGAAATCAACTGGACTTCATTTTTTCAAAACCTAAGTCACTCAATCAACGACTACGGTCATCGATTGAGAGGGAGAGTGATTTCAAACTAAATATTTTCAAACGATATTTCATCTATCAAGTCTTTTTGTACAATATAAAGTGGTGATCTAAAGATTTAATGTTATGTCGTGGTATGATTTTCTTTAATACTCAAAGATCTTTCAAAATGAAATTTTTTCTATTCTTGTTTGATTGTGAAATGATTTTATTTTACTGAAAGATCTCTTAAAAACTATCATACCTGACACTAACAATCTTTAGTGTCGAAAAACTGTTCCTTATCAATCATTTTTCAAAATTAAATCGTGCCACGTCTTTCCCTTACAATTTTCTAAATGATTTAAATCATTTGGGATCACAAATCTCAAATGGTTTGATATTTTTGATCGGGGGAGATATCGTGATTTAAATCTCAAATCGATTTTAAAGGGTGATTGTTTCAAAAGCACTCCTTCCTTCATGTGCCAAACGATTTCAAATACATGATGCACATGATTGAGGAGGAGCATTTAACCAAAAAACCATAAGAGAATTTAAACTAGGCATATTTTCTCCCATTTTTTCTAAACCTATTTAAATCACTTGGGATCCAAAATCACAAAGGATTTGATATTTTTGATCGGGGGGAGAAAATGTGATTTAAATATGAAATCTGATAAAAGGTGATCGTTTGATTCAAAAGTGCATGCTGCTCTCCCATATGTGCTAAATGCTTTCGAATCTCGAAGCACATATTGAGGGGGAGCATTTCTAAAGAAAATAAACTATCAAGGTACAAAGATTTCTACGCTTAAACATATAAGTACCTTGACTGATTTTCTAATGGTTTCTTAATGGCAAATGTGATCGTGGAAGTTCTTCTAAACCATCTTTCCTCTATGTGTTAAATGATTTCAAATAAGAAACGCACATTTTGAGGGAGAGAATTTACCAAGAAAATCAAATGGCTTTTTCCATGAAAATAGTGATCAAGAAATTATTTCAAAGAACTCTTGCCTCCATGTGCTAAAAAATTTCAAAATCATAAGAGCACATGTTGAGGGGGAGTATTTCTAAATGATCAAAAAAATTAAGGTACAAAATGATTTGATATTATATCACAAGTGCCTTGAATGATTTTCCAAATGATTTTTCAATGGGTTTCGAGAAGGAATGAACAATACCAAAAGACCGACCAATTTACTTTATGCATAGTGTTACAAGGATGGTTAGGTTAGGTATGTGTTCCCACGATCCAGCCAGAGCCGGAGGGATCTACCCAAGGACAATCCACTAGATAGTGTAGAAGTCCTTAGGTATGATGAAAAAAGGAGAAAAATAAGAATACGGGAAGAGTGCGGACTGAGACAGAGCTAGTACTGGAATAAACCTAACACGGTTCTAGTTATGAAGTCTCGGTAAGCACTGAAGGGGTTGAAGAATGAAAAAGAATTTAATGTGAAAAGGGTGAAAATAAATAGCCCTCCAATAATTCAACCTTAGGGCAGTAACCGGGTTCAATACGTATGCTACTGGTGGTTACCAAGGTAACGCCAGTATTGAAGACAAGACGTCATGGACCTAGTGACGTACTGCACTAAACTTCCCAAGCTACTCAAGTTCCTCTTAAAAGGCTTGTTTCATTCTCACGGGGAACCTACATAATCTATCGACTATCTCTTAGAGACTGTTGATATTGAAGAAGGAGACCCTCTCCATAGTCCCATGCATAGGAAACCAAAGTGCACAATTGAGTCTAGAGCCAAGAGATCATCCACAAAATCTCATTAGGACACAAAATTAATGAAGACTTGCTGTTTCACACAATGTGGGAAGTAAGTATATATTAAGAGTCCTACGCATTATCCTTGTGATATTTGCCACAACATCCGAGTGATATGTAAAGTATTCACGATGAAAATGGAAATCCTTCTAGAGCCAACATCAAACAAGCTCTTGGAGGGTGACATGTGAGATCTTTTCTAAAGATCAATCTTGTTACAACTGTATAGAAACAATGGGGCGATTCATTCTTGAATTAACCTTGGTCCAGCAAATGAATTGAGGAATATTTTTGGAAAAACCTTTCGATGTGCAAATCTTCTTTTCTCTAGCACATCGAATGTGTATTCATATTTCAAACACAAAAAGTATCTCTGATTGAGAAAATACTCTTGGAAAAACCGTTCGATGTGTAAATCTCTTCTTTTCTCTAGCATATTGAATGTGTATTCTTCTTCAAATACAAAAAGTATTTTTTATTGAAAATTGATCTTTCTCATAAAACCTTCGTCGTATTGCAAAACTCTTTCTTCAAGCAATACGCGATTGTTTTCAAATCAATTTTTCATCAATAAGTAAATCTCAATTCACTGGTTCTCTCACTCCGTGTTGTCTTCTTTAAGACGTTCCGGTTTGAGAACAGCTAGAACAGCTGCGAAACCCTGTCAAGGAGATTCTTCAGAATTATACCTGATCACAGACAATACTTGTACTAATCAATGGGGAACCGTGGGCCGTGTACCTCAATTCAACGAAAGTGATCAAAGACACTTTCGTGTGTTTTATTGCTAACTGTTGTTTGTAGATACATTTGGATGGTTGAAGCTGATCAGAATTGAGAAGTCAATCCAAATCCGCATGCTCACAGCATCCACACTTAATTTAAAGAAATCATGACAAGTGCTTATCTACAAAACCTGGCTTTGATAGCTGCCAATATCATGAACCAGTAAAGCTTCCGCTACTCTGATGAAAAGATGTCATGATCTAGAAAGTGTGAGCATGTCGGTCCAAAAGTCACAACTTCACATGAAGGCAACACTACAAAGGGTGATCCAGAGATTTACTGTGGCTGATAATCTCGAAGAAAGCTCGAAGATCATCAAAGATGTGGATCAGTTAAAGGCCTCCACTAAAAGTACAAAACTATGCGGACTTTGAAGAATCGCTACTAAAGCACAAAGTTTGTGGAACTTGAAGAATTGAAGTCTACGAGCTCAGAACTAAAGACAAAGATAGAATGCTAGGATGCAAAATGTACTTCATGGGGTGACCTCCCTTAGGGGGAGATTGTTAGGAATTGGAAATTCCATGTTAAAGTGTCGGTCACCTCAATTACGGTCTAGCATATGTTAGCTCGTAGATGTGTTGTTATTTACGTTATTTAGTTAGTTATTTAGTTATTAGTTTAGTTTAGTGTAACACCGTGGAGGAAGGACGGGTCTTTACCCACTGTATGCCTGATCCACAGCCCGTCAGGAGGGCGTATTATGTAAAATTATAAATACCCTCTACCTCCCAAGGTAGAGGGTTGGACCTTTTACTCAATCTAACCTTCTTTCTTTTGTTTACTTTCTCTCTCTAAAAAGGCTCCCATCTTCCACCTTCTCTCTCTAGACTCATATTGTACGCCCCATATTTGTGATTGTTTGTGTGTTTGTGAAATCCAGTATGTTACAGCCAGCTTGTATGCTCCATTGCCGTAGGCTTCAGCTATGACATAGGGTCCTTCCCAAGTAGGTCCTAGCTTCCCCTGGTATTCTGCTTTGCTTGCCCTTTTAAGGCGTAGCACATACTCCCCCAAGCTTGAAAGTAAAGGGCCTGACCATTTTGTTGTAATAGCCTTCGATCTGAAATTTGTGCATGGCTTCTCGGATGGAGGCTATTTCTCTCCTTTCTTCCAACAGATCAAGGTTTTCCCTGTATACCTGATTCACAGTCCGACAGGAGGACGAGTAGGTTGTAAGTATAAATACCCCTTCCATCGTTGGAAGGGGTGGAACTTCTAATCTAACCTTGCATTTGTTTTGTTAAACCTCTCTCTAGAATTCTCTCTCATTTCTTTCACTCTCTTAACAATGGTATACTTGTTTAATCATCTCCCTAGACCACCCGAATCATCAAACAACATAATAAATACGATCCTACACAAAACTCTTTTGAATCTCGATGCACATATTGAGGGGGAGCAATCAAAAGAAAACCTCATCCTTCCCAAAATATTTCATCCGGAGTACTTAAAATAAAATATTTGATCGGGAAGTGATGATGATCATTTTAGAAAATGTTAATCAAATCTTGGATCTTTCATTCTCAATATAAGATTTCAAAAGTCCTCTTGACTCCTTGTGCTAAAATAATGTCTAACACCTCAAGCACATGTTGAGGGGGATCATTTCTAAAATATCAAAAACAATTAAGGTACAAAACGCTTTGATTTTATATCACAAGTACCTTGATTGATTTTCAAATGGTTTTTAATTGGTTTCGAGGCGGAATGAACAATACTAAAAGACTGACCAATTTATTTTATGCATGGAGATATAAGGATGGTTAGGTTAGGTATTCGTTCCTACGATCCCACCAGAGCCAGAGGGATCTACCCAGGGACGATACACTAGATAGTGTAGAAGTCCTTAGGTATGATGAAAAAAAGGAGAAAAATGAGAATATGGGAAGAGTGCGGACTGAGATAGAGCTAGTACTGGAATAAAGCCAACAAGGTTCTAGTTATGAAGTCTCGGTAAGCACTGAAGGGGTTGAAGAATGAAAAAGAATTGAATGTGAAAAGGGTGAAATGAAATAGCCCTCTATTAATTCAACCTTAGGGCAGAAACCGGGTTCAATTCATATGTTACTGGTTGTTACCAAGGTAACACCGGTATTGAAGACAAGACGTCATGGACCCAGTGACGCACTACACTCAAACTTCCCAAACTACTTAAGTTCCTCTTAAAAGGACTTGTTTCATTCTCACGGGGAACCTACATAATCTATCGACTTTCTCTTAGAGATTGTTGATATTGAAGAAGGAGACCCTCTCCCTAGTCTCTGGCATAGGAAACCAAATATGCACTATTGAGTTTAGAGCCAAGAGATCATCAAGAAATCTCACTAGGACACAATTAATGTAGACTCACTTTTTCACACAATGTGGAAAGTGAGAATATATTTTTGAGAGTCCTACGCATTATCCTTGTGGTATTGCCAGAACATCCGAGTGATACGTAATGTATTCACGATGAAGATGGAAATTGCCAACATCAAACAAGCTCTTGGTGGGTGACATGTGAGATCTTTCCAAAAGATCAAGCTTGTGACAACTGGATAGAAACGATGGGGCGATTCACTCTTGAATCAACCTTGGTCAAGGAAATGGATTGATGGATACCTTTGAAAAACCAGTCGTTGTGCTTAAAAAAACCTTTTCTCTAGCACATCGACTGTGTATTAAGTTTTCAAAAATAAAAGGGTATTTATGATTGATAATTGATTTTCAATAAAATCTTCATTGTATTGCAAAACACTTTCTATTAAGCAATACATGATTATTTTTTAAATCATTTTTCATCAATCTGTGAATCTCAATTCGCTGGTTCACTCACTCTGTGCTGTCTCTTTGAGACGTTCCGGATTGAGAACGGCTTGATTAGCTGCGAAACCCTATCAAGGAGGTTCTTCGGAATACTACCTGATCACAGGCAGTACTTGTACTGATCAACGGGGAACCGTCGTTCTTGCAACCTCATTCAACGAAAGTGATCAAAGACACTTTCGTGCAGGGACACCCGACGGTTGTAGCTGATCAGAATTGAGGAGTCAATCCATAACCACATGCTCACACATCACATTCACTTCTAAAGAAATCATGGTAAATGCATATCTTCATTAACTGGCTCTGATAATTTCAATCCATGCTTCTTCTACGCTACAGCAAATGTCATGAATCAACAAAGCTTCCGCTACTCTGATGAGAAGATATCATGATCCAAAACGTGAGCATGTCGGTCCAAAAGTTACAACCTCACATAATGGCGATACAACAAAGGATGAGTCAGAGATTTATTGTGGCTGATGATCTCAAAGCTGGCTCAATAACTCACCATCACGTGAATCAGTTAAAGACCTCCACTTAATGAACAAAACATGCAAAATATGAAGAATCAAAGACTACGAGCTACAGAGCAAAGAACTTATCAAAGAATCCAAGAACACCAAATTGTAATATTTGTTTGTAATTGAGGTGACCTCCCTTAGGGGAGATTGTTAGGATTTAGAAAATCCAGTGGTTAAAGAGTCGGTCACCTCAAAGATATGTATTCGTTAGAAAGCTCGTAGTCGTAATCATTTAGTGATAGTTAGTAGTTTTTATGTAACACCGTGGAGGACGGACGGGTCTTTACCCACTGTTTGCATGATCCACAGCCCGTAGGAGGCGTCCCATGCATGTAACTATAAATACCCTTTGCTTAGCAAAGCAAAGAGTTGGAGCTTTCATAATACATTTTTCTTTGTCTCACTAAAGTTCCCAACTCTCTTCCACTTTCTCTCTCTAGAACTTACACTATTCGACCCATATATGTGTTAGATTGTGTGTTTTTGAAAACCAATATGTAACAGTTTTTGTCCGTTTTCTTACGTTTTTGTCCGTTTTTCTCATGTTTTTTCCGTTGTCATACGTTTTTGTCCGTTTTCTTATGTTTTTGTCCGTTTTTTACGTTTTTGTCTATTTTCTCACGTTTTTTTCCGTTTTTCTCTTGTTTTTTCCTTTTTCGTACATTTTTGTCTATTTTTCTTACGTTTTTGTCCGTTTTTATCACGTTCTTACGTTTTCATATGTTTTTGTCCATTTTACTTACGTTTTTGTCCCTTTCTTTACGTTTTCATCCGTTTTTCTTACGTTTTTGTCCATTTTAAACATTTTCGCCCATTTTCTTACGTTTTTATCCATTTTCGTTTCGTGTTTCTTTACTTTTTTTTTGTTTTTATCAATTTTTATCCGTTTTTCTCACGTTTTTTTCCGGTTTCACACGTTTTTGTCTGTTTTTGTTACTTTTGCCCGTTTTTCTTACGTTTTTGTTCATTTTCTTATATTTTTTTTCGTTTTCATTCATTTTACCCATTATTATAAGTTTTTAACCATTTTCTTACGCTTTCATCGTTTAATACGTATTCGCCCTTTTTTTTACCTTTTTTTTTCTTACCTTTTTGTTCATTTTTTTTACGTTTTTTGGTTTTTATATGTTTCACCCGTTTTTAAACGGTTTTCATACGTGTCACCTGTTATAAAAATAGGTGAAATGTATGAAAACGGAAAAAACGTAAGAAAATGAACAAAAACATAAGAAAAGCGAACAAAAATGTATCAAAATGGATGACAACGTAAGAAAACGGGCGAAAACGTATAAAAACAGACAAAAATGTTGAAAATGAAAAAAACGTAAGAGAGACGGACAAAAATGTAAGAAAACGAGCAAAAACGTATTAAAAACAGACGAAAACGTATAAAAACGGACAAAAACGTATGAAAATAGAAAAAAACGTAAGAAAATGGACAAAAACGTATGAAAACGTAAAGAAAACCGAACGAAAATGGATGAAAACGTAAGAAAACGGGCGAAAACGTATAAAACGGACAAAAACGTATGAAAATGAAAAAAAATAGTAAGAAAAACGGACGAAAGCGTATAAAAACGTAAGAAAAATGGACAAAAACGTAATAAAAATGGACAAAAGCATATGAAAACGGAAGAACGTGAGAAAAATGGACAAAAACGTGAGAAAAGCAGACAAAAACGTAAGAAAAACGGACAAAAACGGAAAAAAAAAACATGAGAAAAACAGACTAAAACGTAAGAAAAACTGATAAAAACGTACAAAATCGGAAATAAACGTGAGAAAAATGGACAAAAACGTGAGAAAAACAGACGAAAACGTAAAAAAATGACAATGTTAGGATTTAGAAAATCCATATTGAAGTGTCGTCACCCCAACCATAGACTAGCATATGTTAGGTCATAGACTTATCGTTGTTTACTAGTTATTAGTTAGTTAGAGTAACACCGTGGAGGACGGACGAGTCTTTACCCACTGTATGCCTGATCGACAGCCCATAAGGGTCATGTAGTAAGTTTTATAAAACCCCTTTCCTCTAAGGGAAGGGTTGGTTGTTTCATTCATAGAAAACACACACATAGTGTTTTTCTCTCACTATAAACTTCCCTCTCTACTCTTTCTCTCTCTAAAATAGCTAGCTTGTTCTTCCATAATCCCCGACCTCACGAATCACATGTTCAACAAAAAATAACGATCCTACAATTGGTATCAGAGCCAAGGATATGTTGTTTGTGTTGGTTCGTGTGGTTCGATTCACATTTTTGAAGTCGTATTGTTGCTGCGTTTTTTTATAAAGATGGATTTGAAACTATGGTGTTATGTGTGTATGAATCTGTGTGGTTAAGTAGTTTTTATGTTGGTTTTAAATCTATTGGTTTGAATGTTGTTTTAATAAGTTTTATGTTTGAATCTGTTGGTTTTAAAGTGTTTTAAATATGGTTTTAAGCATTCTAAGCAGGTTTTAAGACATTTTTTATGCAAGTTCTTGACTGCGGTTTGAAGGAGTTCTTGATTGCGGTTTGTTGGATGCGTTTTGGATTGCGGTTTCTTGATTGCGTTTTGACCCAAAACTGTTGCGACTTGACAGAAAAGGAAAAGAAGATAAAGACCAAGACTGTTGACCATGACCAAACCATAATACCAATTACACTCTTTATGACTTCAGTTCATCCCATCGCAACTCTCAAACCAAAAACATAAAACAAAAGACACGACTAATGATGAAGACTCAACAGACGAGTGCCATTCAAATCCTAAACCAATACCAACAATAACAAGCCTCTAACGACTTAAGGTTTTTTACCATCACTAGTCGAGAAAAATTGTCAAACAACATTAAACTAAAAAGGAAAAGAAGAGGAACAACAGTCCATGACCAAACAAACCAAATCTCATCAGCTAGCAACAAATCCAATTAAAACTACCTCAATCTATCCTAATCCTAATCCTAACAATCTCAACTCTTAATCAAACAAGATTTAACTCGAAATGAAGACAAGAATAGATCTCAGAAAGGTTCAAAGCTCTCGAATATATCATCACTGGTCTGGTTACAAACAATACGTAAACCATAACTGAATCTCAGAATCATTTCGTATTGTTCATTGATTATTCAAAGAACATTGAAGGTATATGACATGAAAAAAAATTATACTTTCATCATTGATTCTTCATTGTTGAATTCTAAGCCTCTTGTTAAATATCCGAACTAAGTTTTAAAAGATTGTTGACAAGTATGTTAAAATCATTTTCGTGCTTCGTTCCTCAACACAAGAACAAGACCAAAAACATAAGACACGATCCAATAACATGAAAGGAAAACCTTAGATCTTTGAAAGGTCAAACGTGTTTTTCTAACTTTAAAAGATTTATTTCGTTTGAACCAAAATCATCATAGATCAAGCCCAAACTTAACGTGATATATTACAAGATCTCAGAAGGGTCTCAGATTATGTTCTATTTCTTTAATATTTCCAAGATTTTTGTTGAACTTAATGTAAGCTCTCGGAAAATTTCATTTGTAATTAAAAACTTAGTAAATGAATAAAGCACGGATTAGAACATCATAAATTTTTTTTGATCATCGTTATTGCATATCATTTGGCATATGCATGTGCAACGCGAATCAAACGCTCAAATTTATACCATTGTGACCCGAATAAAATTCCCGTCGATCCCGATGTCATTAAATATTTAAACTATATATATATATATATATATATAAATTACATAAAAATTCATGAGTAATAAAAGAATTTATTTTTATTATTATCTTGGACAGGGCCTAAGCCCAATTCTCGCTACCCATTTCTTGGGCCTCGTTTTCAATTCGACCCACGCAAGCCCAATCCATTTTCTTTCTTTGGGCCTCCATCGGTTTTCACCCAAGCCCAACACACCTTAGGAAATTCTTGTATCACAACAATATTAGTAAGTAGTAATGTCTTCTTTTTGGACTTGTATCCGGTCAAAGCCAATCAAGAGCAAACACACCAAGCAAAATTACAAGCACAAAAAAGCAACATTCATCCCCCCCCCCCTGTCCTATGGTTGCATGTGACATGAAGAAGGGGAAACAAAACATGCTCCTAAGCCACCCTAAAACAAATATAATAATACCCTAAGTTCTAATAAACTACTACTCTAATCCTACTTTGACCCTTCCTTGACCACATTACACAAAGGATAATATGTTTCTTCATGTTCCATTTGACTCGACTAGACCTTCCCCACCTCCTTATAATCATCTGCCAACATTAAGCATGTCAAAACCAAACACCATGCCTATCATCCCATTATAAACTTCCGACACTTAGTCAAGTTTCCAAAATTTCACTCACAAATATCACTCACATCTCACTTATAAACATATCTAGTCCACTGTGGTACTTGGTTCGAAGGAAAGGGGAGGAGAAAAATGTCAAGTACTTTGGTTCGTTGCTTGGGTATAACATCATAGGGGTAGCGTTGGAGCTTTGGTCGACCTCATTTACCTTCTCTTGTTCGACACCACTCACATTGAGTGTAGTAAGTCTTCACATAGTCTATTTCATTTCGTTTTTGTCCTATATCACACGTTAACATTTATTTATATAATCTCATGAATTGAATATACATATAAATATAACTTGCAATAACAATGAAATGCAAAGTACTAGGGTATATAAACTCCTTATGACAAACTAAAATCCCACTCAAACTAGATCATAACATAGTATCACGATTAGTATATATTTTCTATAAACACGATTCCCATTTTTGAAACCTATGTCAGGTATAACAAGATCATGAACTCAAACGACACATAGATAACATTACAACACTAATAATCGACCCAAGAAACCTTCTAACCCCGCCCCCCATTTCCTCGTTAACACTAAAACTAAATAAAAACCTGATTGGGCATTAAGGCCCAATACACGAAAACCATAGTCCAACATGTGAATCTGTGGCCCATTTCCCTTTTTACCTGGCCCAACGATTATAAGAATAAGCCATAAGCTCTAAGTAAGCTTAAAATAAGCTTTTGAAAAAGTTAAGCAAGTTGCAAATTTGAAAAATGTATTTCAGACTATATTTGCAAAACGTGGGGTGGTAGGGTCGAAAGTGTAAGTTTTCCGATACTAAAAGGTTGTTTTGTGCGTAAATTATTTGCATGGGAAAAGTCTAGGTGTATTTGGTAAATGTCCGAAACTTAAAGGGTCCTTTTGTACGTGATGTCTATGCATGAAAAGTCCAAGGGGCGAGTTTGTAATTTAGCCTTACTAGTGTAAAAGTAAAATATAAAATTTTGTGTCTAAAATGTAAACTTTGAAAGTTGAGGGACCAAAGACGTAAAAACTAAATTTTAACATGTTTTATAAATACAGTTTTTCACAAGGACCAAAACTATCATTTTTGAAAACTTGAGGTATAAAGTATTTTTTGGTAGAAAATGTCATTTTCCCAAAGTTGAGGGACTAAACTTGTACTTTTTGAAACTTAAGGGTAAAAAGTGGAAATTCTGGAAAAAGGTTAGAAAACTTATAATGAATATTTTTACGTCGATATTTCATGTATATATATATAATTAAAAGAATATAATTATATAAAACCGTAATTCGATAACAACGCATTTTGAATATATGTGAACTAAAACACTCAATAACATCGTTATTTTAATAAATCAAAAACAGAGAACATTTCACTTATGCGTAAGTGAGAACTTTCGATAAATATCAAACTAAGTCGATGTAGCACGTAAATTGAACTCAAAACATTAAGCACGCACGACGCTCTATTGAATTGGATAATTCAATGATCTATTGAATAAGTATATTCAATGCTCTATTATTTTGGTCGCGAACCAAAGGTTTATCATACTCTGAGACTTGCCATCTCATTTTTAGGTTTTGGTTTGGAGCCTCCACTACATCGTGCTTGATCATATTGTGCTTGTTCATTTTCATTAAGGTGAGTTCATTGCCTCGCTCTTACTTTTATTTGAAAACCCCGCAAGGGAGATACATGCTCTAGACTAGAACACAAGGTTTTTCATAAATGTTCGCTACTTGATTATTGGAATTGCCTAAGTATTTAGACATAAGTCCCATGTATCATGAACCATTAGTCACCGCGAGTGAACGCAGATATCGTGAATATTACTATGGGGAGTAACGACCCCGTCTTGGTTATAGGAAATAACCGGTGCGCACCATATTTGAATTGCATTAGGTATTGGCTATTACCTCCTTTGGGGAAAACTATTACATACACCAGTAATTTGGTGTATGCAGTTGAGTCTTGGTTGCGTGAGCTTAGCGCATAATAATCTATGATTTTCTTTATGATATATTGTTAGTTTACAATTATCATGTTCATGTTCGTGTGTTCAACTTTACTTTAAACCTATGAATTTCACTCAACATTTTTGTTGACCTTTTAAGCATGTTATCTCAGGTAATCAATGAAGATTATGTTCAAGGCACGGAGTGGGCATATCAAGACCTTTATTTGTGTTGTAAAACATAAAGTTGTCATTTATTACAAACTCATGCTCAGTATTTTGGGGAAGCATTTGAAACATTTGAAATATTTTGTAACAAACAATGAGTTTTCAATGAATGATAACTGCTTCTCTTAAAATGTGTCTTTTGAGTCATTTTCTATGATTATTGACTGTGATCCCCATTCAAGTAACACCCCGATTAGTCGTCCATTGTCATTATGATCTTGGGGGTGTTACACTTAATATCATCACAGATCGTTTAAGAATCCAAGATTCATGTTAATATCCGAAAACATCAAAGAATGATTCAAAATAGCTCGTGTTTCAATCCATCCTTTGTTCGGCATTGATAAAATGTAAGCAAATATGGTTCTTACCCGAGACCCTTTTGGAAAAGATCTTGATGATGTAGTCTTCACACCATCCCTGTGGTGTACTTAAGATGTAACACACCATCCCTGTGGTTTACTTTTGATGATACAGTCTAATATGAACTGAGATTTAATGATGATGATTTATGTTTAAGAGATGTGATAACTGAGATATCATGTGCTAGGGTTCGTTAACTTTCTTCTCATATCTGAAGAGTATAGCTGTGTTTTGAGAAAGATTGAGGAGGGGGCGGATAGTATGTGATTAGGGTTTGAGATATGAGTTAAATTAGGGTTATGGTAAGGTTAGTGTGATGCGTTTTATACCCCGTCTAATTAGGGTAAAAGTGGATTTGGATCGGGTGTTATACTTTTAAACATGACCGGTTCTTGTTCATTTTAGTATTGGGTTGTATTGGGTTTATTGATTATGGGCTTAATCAAATGACATGGACTGGGCCCAGGTTTAAATCTTTTTGGATCGTAGTTAATGGATTGGACTAGATGATCGGATATAATGCGTGGTCTATCAAAATCTAGTAGAGTTTTTGATATTTAGTGATTTATAAATGGTATCTTGGACTTATTAATGTATTAATGGCTTGAATTGAAATGTTTAAAAATGACTACGGGGTTGTTTGTACGATATTTCTTATTTGGATACTAAAGTGAGATTTATCAGGCGCGTGTACTTATTTAGTCTTCTTTCTTTCTTCTCTTCCGCGAAGATGACTTGTTTGGGCATATATTGAATGTGATAAAGACTAGGATATTTAGTTACTTTTCTGATTCTTTCTCTCTTAACTCACAAAGTAGCTATCACTTTCGGTGTCTCACGTAGTTGAGGATATCTCAAGAGGTTTTGTACTTTGGGTACATCGTTCTTTTTCACAAGGATAGTACAAGTTTAAGTAACAAATCTGAGGAATTCTACTTCATGTTCAAGTTTGGTATATCGGGTTTACTTCACCAAGTGGTCACAACAATAGCCGACAGAATACGTGGATGATATGTTAGCCAAAGAGTTTAAAGGTTGAGATGTGATCAGAAATTCTCATGGGATATTCGACGCTACAGAATGTCAATGATACTTCATAGTCTAAGCAAAATCTTTCAAGAATCTTCAGTGTCATTCATGATCTTTCATGATGTTTGCTTATGACAAGAACTTCTCGTGTAAATGGTCGTACACGTCAATGATGCTTCTGAAAGTTCGAAACCATCATGGGGGAGAAACGTGTACTTTGATATTATAAAGTCAACCTCCAGGGGGAAGTAGTTTATAATACTTTACTTAGGGGTTGTTTGACAAAAAATATGGTTTAGCGCTGAATGAATCTACGACGCTGAATGAATAAAAGACTCCGAATGAATTTGGTTCTGAATTAAAATGAGTTGTTTGGCAGATGTTTTAAATTGACTCTCTGAATGACACAAATTACTAATTTAACCTTGTGTCATAATAATGAAATATACCTTTTAAAAGATTGTTTCAACTTAAGATTACAAAAAAAAAAAAAAAAAAAAAAAAGGTAACGCAATTAATGTATTTAGTAGCGTCCAATCTTTTGTTTCACAAACTTTATAAAAAATCATTGATGATATCCAATATGTAATCTTTGATGAATAATAATTAATAATAAAAAGTGTACCAAAAGTAAGATAGATTCTAGAATTAAAAAATTAAAAAATATCATAGCTTACATATACTCATTAAACAAATAGACAAGTAAAAAATTAATATTAAAAGTAAAAGTACACATGTGAATTATGATGAAGTGTTAAATCACTGGATGGTTTTTCACCCCTTCCCAAATACGGAGCCTTATGAAATGAGTCAGCATATTATTTTCATTTATCAAACAAGCAAAGTACTGACCGATTCAAAGGCAACCTCTGAGTCACCTCATTAAGTGACTATCAAACACCCCCTTAGTATGGTTTATGAAGTATTCTACTTATTGAAGAAGAATTGTTGCTGATCTCTTGCATGTTCTCCTAAACACATATTCACCAAAACCAAATCAATTTTGTCATAACATATTCAATCTGTCATTGTTTAAGGTTTAGTCTTGCTTTTGTAAAATCCCGCAAAATGATCTATTTCTCGATTTTAATCATTGCTTTTGTAAAATCCGTGACAATGGAACCATCCTGGGGAAAGAAAAGTGCATTTCCAGATCTATCTCTTGGTTTATTCTTGGTTTATTCTTGGTTTTGTAAGATCGTGCGAAAGAATCTATTTCTCGATTTAAATCATAGAAGTGTAAAATCCCGTGATGATGGAACTATCCTAGAGGAAGAAAAGTGCATTTCCGGATCTTATCTAATGCTGGTGCTACGGTTTCAACTTTGAAGAAGGGATAAAGTGTGTACTTCATGTATTGGATGATTGCTTGGATACACTTTATAGCATTTTGGTAATTACTAAGTTTTACTGGGTTATGTACTGTTAACTAAGGTCAAGATAAAACCATTATCAAAGTTCATTGAAAACATCAAAAAGGGGGCTAGATCTGGGCATTTAAACCATAATATGTGACTATGGTGTTAATTCATTATTATTTATTTGAGGTTGAAGTGAAATTTCACGGGTGAGTGTACTTAGTATCTGAAGATATCGGGGACGGTTGGATGAAGATTCTTCGAGATCCTTGTTCGAGCTTTTAACATTTACAATGACGAAGACTTGGAAATCTAATTATTTTTGGTTAATTCTTCCTTTATACTACTACCATAAAATATCTATCACTTTAAGGAGTTACGTTGTAGGGCTCAGTGTCACACGAAGTTGTGGATTTTCAAGAGGTGATGTACGTCTTATACTTGATGGTTCGTTGGGTGAAGAGTGTACAGTACATAGGGATTCAAATTTGCACAAACTCTCTGCACCACTCTTAGTTACACATTTGTGCAAGCTTAGGTCACAACTTTGGGTTATTTTACATCACTTTCAAGTTCATCATATTGGGTTTTCTACATCAGTTGTCACGATAAAGAGCTGACTGAATGATAATGGGTTTGGTAACAAGTTACCTGAGAGAAGTAGAAAAGAGAGAGATGATGTTTGAATATTTCAGTTTAAACCTCGTTCCCTAAAGAAAAGAAATGTGTACGCTTCAGTGCGCTTTATCTTCGGAAGAAAAGAAATCTTCTTGTTTATGACCATTCTCATCAACAAACTTCATGCTTTTTCCATGCTCTCTCAATCATCAAGTTGATCTACGTACCGTTGATTGTATTCTAATTTCACTTGCTCAATCAAAATGGAAATGGCGACATCATATGCAATTTTTGCGAGGGAGAAGTGTGAATAGACTACATTTGGATGATATTCACTTGTTTATTCAATAAATGGCAACTTCGTATGCAGTTTTTGAGTGGGAGAAGTCAGCATATACTGCATATTGATTGACATTTGAGAATAAATGGTCATACGGCTCTAAACTCGTGTAAGAACCGAGCTTCTTCCTATTGGGTTATCTTTGCATGTAGTTTCTACTAAGAGCAATTGGTTGACATCTTCTCACGGGCTGGTGTGATTAATGATAAAGTGCTTCCAGTTAATGCTTCGCGTACACATCATCATAATGATTCCGATCAATCATGTGGAAAACTATAAGGGGGTTGAATAGTTTTACCGATTAAAAACTTTGTTTCTAACTATTTAGATCAACTTATGTCAATATATTTAAAGTATGTGTTGGATGATGATAGATAAACATATAAAAAAGTAATGTAAAGATAAAGAGAAAGGAACACAAAACCACAACACAAGTATTTATAGTGGTTCGGCTACAAGGACACCTTCCTTGCCATACTCCACTCCCCGAGTTCCCCACTCGAGAGTTCGTAAGCACTACACAACACAAGCTCCTTAATGTGGCGAAGAAGCCTTCACAACGTCGCCTACTCTTTATCTGGTACAAGGCTTGACACCGGGTTCCTCCACGAGGTAGAACCAAACCTATCACAATGTTTCCTACACTTTATCCGGTACAAGGCTAGATACCGATTTCCATTACAAAGGAGGAAATACTACCCAACACTACACCAATACACGAGTACCCTAAAGGAGACACACTCCATATTACAACATCATAAGGATATCAATATCCTTTAACCCAACCTATCTATCTTGTACATCGATGCACCATATCGAATGTACTCTCTTGGCACCTTTCACTAATGCCTTCGAGACGACTCTTTGGCACCTTTCACTAATGCCTTCGACTTGAGTCATTGACACCTTTCACTAATGCCTTAGAGACGAACCTTTGGCACCTTTCACTAATGCCTTCGACTTGACCCTTTGGTACCTCTCACTAATGCCTTCGACTTGACTCTTTAGTACCTTTCACTAATTCCTTCAACACAACACTTCTAAGGAGGGAGGAAAGAACAATCAACAAGATAACTTCAGTAGTCTTGATGATGACGAAGCTGGGCAACACATGGACTTGAGCTTGCTTGACTTCAAGAGGTGGTGATCTCGCCTTTAAGAGGAACCTAGAGAATCACACAAACACAAAACTACGTAGAAAGATCTTTTGGATCTGAGGTTAGAAATATTACAATACTAAGAGAGAGTATGTGTAAAAATGGGTGAGTTGCAAGAGAGAAATGGCTCACTATTAATAGGCAAATTTCTCTACTGTTCCCCGGTTCTCGTGGATCCCTCCCTAGAGGGATCCGGCTAGTGCAATCCAAGAGATCTGGCAGCTGGGTCAGCTTAAGTCCAGATTTTGGGTTGCAAACCGGGTTATGGGTTATGGGATATGAACCATGGGTTATACAAGATGCAATGTATCTAGACATTGGGTCATGGGTCTTAGGTCATGGATCATGGATAATACCTAACATGACTTTATGCATGATGTCATGCAATGGGTCATGGGTTATGGATCAAGCTCCATGGGTATGGGTCATGGACATTCGGTTTTACCCAACAATATTCAATGTATCTAGTCAATGGGTTAAGGACTTAGATTTTTACCTATTACAATAGATACCAAGTATATATATATGTACATTTCCATATTATGTAAACACTAGTTGTTATACATATGTATTTCTATAAGATTTAAACAATATTACTTTTTTAGTGTTTTATATGAAAATGTAAGTATGTTAGTAAACTATTGGGTCAAACCATTTACGTATTTTATTTGTTTCGTTAAAATGATTTTACGTTTGTTATCGACAAAACATTAGAAGATCGTAAAATATAAATAAACATTTTTACGGCTTATTTGTATTAACAATCTCCCCCTTTTTGTTGATGACAAAACATAAGATTATTTTAAGGAAAAACAAAAATTCGTAAAAGTTTGAATTGGAGTTTTTACTCTCTTCTCCCCCTTTTTGTCGAAACAAAAAAAATGTGTGAAAAGTAATAACATGAAAAATAGGGAGTAAGAGAAGAGAAGAATTCTCGTCTTAGCTCACCCTTGATGGGTGCTTCCCTTTGTTGAGGGCGTCAAGCAATTAGGAAGACTAAGCGAGTGTTTTGAAATTATATTTGCAAATGGTTTCGTCTTTTGACGAACATACTCCCCCTTGACGAGTGATCCCCTTTGTGAGGGCGTGAAGTAATAATGAAATCGTAAGTGAAAGTATTGCAAGCGTTTTTGCAATAGTTTTGGTTTGACTAAAAGCTCCCCCCTTGTTGAGGGTGTCAAAATCTTCATGTGTATTTTGAAAATCTACAAAACAAAGGTTAGGAAGCAAGTATATGATGCATAATTTCCTGTAAATGAGACTCAAATTAGTAATCAAAAGTGCTTCTATTGAACGGACCCCACGGTTGCTCCTTTGGAGGGATCCGTCTACGCAAAATGGAGGGATCCGTGTACCTGCAATCTGATGACAGCAATGTGGATGTAAAGTATGATGTTAACATCAAAATAAGATATGTATTAAGGCACCAAACATATTCTCAAAACCACATGGCATACAACATGTAATTTCATTCAATAAAACATGAGAAATGATATACATATCTCTAAAACTAAGAGAATGACAAAAGCATGTAGTACATTTTATAATAATTTCTAAGTTGTGTCGAAAACTAAAAAACATCAATGTGCTTGTAATCTTAGATTCTAAGGACGATTAGATTTTTTTGGTGTGGTCAAATCGTTCTAGGAGATGATTAAACCTGAAATGCAACTCATTTCGTACTTCTTAAACTAATCCTTGGGTAAGTTGACATTAGAGCAATTATTGTCATGAGTAGGAAATGGAGGAAGTGGAATGTTTTGAGGAGGTTTCACAAAGGATTATTGGGAATTATGTGAAGTACGAATTATGCTGAAGATTATGCTGAATGGATTCTGCCGAAGTGTATGGATTCTGCCGAAGACATAGTTCTACTGAAGTTATATAGTTATTAGTTTGTTTCTGTGGATATAGTTATTATGTATTTTCTATAGTTAGTTAGGATATGCATGAGATTTATTAGGAAGTGATTGTGTATATCTTATTTAGTTTTACGTTTCTTAGAGAAGAAGTTAGGGTTCCTTGTTTATAAAAGGAACACAATAGAATGAATTATGTATTAGACGTTTACAAATTATTAATATAACGATCCATACAGGATCAAAGAGTTCTTAGTTATCTGTGTTTTATACTTGTGTTTATATTCCGCTAAAGAATACAAGTTGTAGAGATTTTCTTTTAGTTTGTTTGTGATTACACAAGCAATACTAACGATCTATGAAGCTCAAGATCTATCAAGGTCTGCTAGTTTTCAACAAGTGGTATCAGAGCCTCGTGAGAGTCTCTACGATACTAAGAACAGGTTTTTCTAAACACCCATACAACCAAAACAAAACTCACCATGCCTGGTTCAGACGTTGATGTTGAAATCACCAACAACCAAAACTCCACCCATCTGCAACAACTAAGTCTCTCTAATAGCAATGCTAAGTTTCCTTACCTAAAAAGGGAAGAGTATGATCTTTGGGCGATGAAGATGCAAAACTGGATCTCCAACATTGATTGGAATCTATGGGAGATAGTAAAGAAGGGAAACAGTTTGAAGAAAACTACCATTGATGCTGAAGGTAAGATGACTTATGTTCCTCCCAAATCTGCTGAAGAATTACTGGCGGTTCAGAGAGAAACCAAGGTTAAAACAATTCTTCTTCAAGCTATTCCTGAGGATCACTTGAGTGATTTTCACTTCATGCAAGATGCTAGGGACATTTGGTTAGCAATTAAGGCAAAGTTCGGTGGGAATGAGGAGTCTAGGAGAATGAGAAAGTCCATGCTGAGACAACAGTTTCAAGACTTTCAAATCTCTGAAGAGGAAGGAATTCATAAGGGCTATGACAAGTTTCACAAGATTTTAAGTCAGGAATCAGCTGCAGCAAAGCCAGATAATCATGACTGTAATTCTAAGTTCTTGAGGTCTTTACCTCAATCCTGGCTACAAGTGAGCATTGCTTTAAAAGCAAAAGGTGGTTTGAATATGCTTACTTTTGATGAGCAGTACAACAAACTTAAAGCTCTTGAACATGATGTAAGAAGTCCTTTTAGATCATCATCTACTGCAAGTCACACAGAATTCGTTGGAGCCTCTACCCCTAAGATGAGTCATGGTCCAAGTCCAACTTACTCATCATCATCTTACACTACCACTCCATCAAGTTCTCAATCTGGGGGTGTAATGGAAGATGTGCTTGGATCCTTCTTTGCTGATTATGATCCTCAGCAGCAACTTGCCTATGAGGATTTCGATCAGGTGGATCCACTGGAGATGGAAGAGATGAAGCTGAAGTGGCAGGTGGCTATGTTGTCCATGGATATCAAGAGGTTTGAGCGCAAAGGGGAAGGTTTGGCTTCCACGGAAGAGATCCAGCGAGGTTTGACAAAAGGAAGGTCAAGTGCTTCACATGTCAACAGATGGGTCACTTCTCCAGAGAGTGCAAAGATAGGAAAGCCGGTGATGAGACGAGATACTCTACTTATCACAGAATCAGAGGAGACTGGAACTTCAAAGGGATCAGCAGCTTTGGTCACTCTTGACAGCAATGTGGACTGGAAGCAACATAAGCAGGAAAATGATGGTCCTGTTATTGATAATGTTGGTTTGATTGCAAGCTGTACTTCAGAGGATAGGCATGATCTGATTGCCTTGATGGGCATCTCTCAGAATCATCCTCTTAAGCATAAAGATGTTGGCATTGTTGATAGTGGTTGTTCAAGAAGTATGTCAGGAAACAGGGATATGATGCATAACTTTGTATCAATTGAAGGAGGAGGCAATGTAACCTTTGGAGGAAGTGATGGACGAATTACTGGGAAAGGGACCATCAAAACACCTCAACTGGACTTTGAGAATGTATACTATGTCAAGGAACTCCAACACTTCAATTTGTTCTCAGTCTCACAAATCTGTGACACCAAGAACAAAGTACTCTTCACAGAGGATGAATGTCTTGTGCTATCTAAAGACTTCAAACTCCCAGATGAAACTTCAATTCTGCTGAAAGTTCCTCGAAATCACAATCTTTATACATTCAACTTAATGATGTTAAACAGAAGGTGACTTAACGTGTTTGGTGGCTAAAGCATCTTTGGATGAGTCTACCAAATGGCATAGGAGGATGGCCCATGTCAACTTCAAGACCATAAACCAGCTCTCTAAACTGGGACTTATTGAAGGTCTTCCTTCCAAAGTCTTTACTAATGATCATAACTGTGTTACCTGCAACAAGGGAAAGCAACATAGAGCCTCATACAAAGTTGTTACTGCTGTGAGCATTATTTCTGAACCTCTTCAGCTGCTTCATATGGATCTATTTGGTCCAACTCAAGTGTGAAGCATTGATCAAAAGTATTTTTGTCTAGTTATCACTGATGGTTATAGCAGATTTTGTTGGGTATTCTTTCTAAGGACCAAAGATGAAACATCTCCAGTGCTGAAAGACTTCATTACCCTTATTGAGAATCAGTTGAACAAAAAGGTTAAAGGAATTCGGTGTGATAATGGGACAGAGTTCAAGAATGCTATACTTATAGAACTTTGTAGGTCTAAAGGAATCAAAAAGGACTATAGTACTCCAAGAACCCCACAACAAAATGGGGTGGCTGAAAGGAAGAATAGGACCTTGATAGAGGTTGCAAGATCAATGCTGGCAGACTCGAAATTACCCACCATGTTTTGGGTGAAGCTTTGGCACAACTTGTTATGTACTGAATAGGGTATCCATTACTAGACCACATTTCAAAACACCATATGAACTTCTCTATGGGAAAGTTCCTGCTATTCATTACCTTAAAACTTTTGGCTGTCAAGTGACCATTCTGAATACGAGTGATCCATTGGGCAAATTTGATGAAAAAGCTGATGATGGTTACATTGTGGGATATTCAGCTCATAGTAAGGCGTACAGAGTTTATAATTTATCTGCTAAGAAGATTGAGGAGACTTTGAACCTGCGATTTCTAGAAGACAAGTCAAATGTTCAAGGACAGGGTCATGTTTGGTCTTTTGACCTTGATTACTTAACTGATTATTTGGGTTATTCTAGACATATGGCTAATCAACATGCAGGTACTCAAGAGTCTCCAACTAACAATGCAGATACTATGTATGCTGATTCTGACAGTGAGTTTGAAGATGATGAACAACCCATTGTAGTGCCTTCTTTCTCCCCTAACAATTTTACAGGTGACACTTCCAAAGTTACTTCTGATGAGAGTGAAGACGAGTCCAATTATGCAGAGGACCTTGCTAGGCTAAAGAAGCAGGAGTATGCAGCTAATCTAGAAGCTGAAAGGAATGCTGAGGAGAATGAAAGAGAAGCAATCAGTGAAAATAAACATTCTGCTGAACGTGATCCGGTTTCTCCTATCATCACCAATTCTGCTGACTTTGGAGATCCTTATACTCGTTTCTACTCCCATTTCTACTAGAGTGTCCACAGACTTTGGAGATCCTTATACTCGTTTTCCAAGACCCTCAGATCTTGGAAATCATCGACCCAAAGCTGGAGTCTTCACCTCACCTTCCTATGATACTGATTTTGAACCAACTGTTACTAATCTTGATACCACCATTGATGTAAACACCACTGCTACGAAAAGGATTCACAATACTCATCCACAATCAAATATTATTGGTGATCCTAATGAACCTGTTAAAACAAGGGGTACTGTGGCAAGTTCTAAATATGGTCACGTGGCTTTTATTTCTTATGTCTCAAATCAGCAAAGAGACAATCACACAGACTATGAACATTGTCTGTTTGCTTGTTTTCTCTCACAAGTGGAACCAACCAGTGTTACTCAGGCTCTTGAAGACTCAAGTTGGCTTGAGGCAATGCAAGAAGAGATGCAACAATTTCAAAATCAGCAAGTTTGGATATTGGTACCACTACCTGATGGCAAGTATGCAATTGGGACTAAATGGATTCTGAAGAATAAGACAGATGCAAGGGGTGTTGTCATTAAAAAAAAGCAAGATTAGTTGCTCAGGGTTATAGACAAGAGGAGGGGATTGATTATGATGAAGTGTTTGCACCTGTGGCAAGAGTTGAGGCCATACGAATATTCTTGGCTTATGCATCTTACATGGGATTTATGGTGTATAAAATGGATGTTAAAGGTGCTTTTCTGTATGGTGAAATAGAAGAGGAGGTTTATGTCACTCAACCTAAAGGATTTGAAGACCCAGATCATCCTACTCATGTTTACAAGGTTGTCAAAGCTCTCTATGGACTACATCAGGCACCACGAGCTTGGTATGCTAGGCTTTCATCATTTCTGCTGAAGCATGGATATTGAAGAGGTGCCATTGATAAAACACTTTTCCTGAAGAAGAATTCCACAGACATTATTCTTTTGCAAGTGTATGTGGATGACATTATTTTTGGATCCACAAAGGAAGCTTGGTGCAGGGAGTTTGAGGAGCTAATGAAGGAAGAGTTTCAGATGAGTGCTATGGGGGAGTTGACTTTCTTTTTGGGTCTCCAAGTTCAGCACAAACCTGATGGTATCTTTATCACCGGGACAAATATGTGAGGAACATCTTGAAGAAGTTTGGTATGGAGAGTGTCAGAACTGCCACTACACCTTATGAAGCTCCAAAGACAAAGACCAACATTGAAGTAGATCCACCAGTGAATGTTCATTTATACAGATCTATCATTGGTTCTTTGATGTATTTAACAGCTTCAAGGCCTGATATTACTTTTGCTGTGAGTGTTTGTTCTCGACATCAAGTTACTCCACTTACTTCCCATCTCAATCAATGTTAAGATCTTTAAGTACCTCAATAGCCAACCTCATTTGGGCCTTTGGTACATAAAAGAATCTCCATTTAAGCTGGAATCATATACTGATAGTGACTATGCTGGTGCAAATCTGGATAGGAGGTCCACCACTAGAGGTTGCCAATTCCTTGGAAAGAGATTGATTTCTTGGCAATGCAAGAAACAGACTATTGTGGCTACCTCATCTACTGAAGCAGAGTACGTGCTGTCTGCAAATTGTGTGGACAGTTCTTTGGATTCAAAACCAATTGTTGGATTATGGGTATAACTTCATGAACACAACAATTTTTATTGATAATCAAAGTACCATATGCATTGTTAAAAATCCAGTTTTTCACAGTCGAACAAAACATATTGAAATCAGGCACCACTTTATAAGAGATGCATATGACAAACATTTGATAAAAGTGGTTAAAATTCACACTGATAATAATGTGGCAGATTTGTTAACAAAAGCTTTTGATGGACCAAGGTTTCAACACCTAGTGGTTCATATTGGTATGCTTAACCCTTAACTGCAAAGTTTAAGGGGAGGCATAGGCCTCAGGGGAGGATTTGTGTACACTTTGCATGTTTTTATGTAATTTTGTTTGATTTAGTATGTATACCTTTGCTTGATTTTGTTTGCTAACACTAACCATCTTATGTAAATTTAGTATGTTTGTTCTTGCTTGGTTTGTGTGTTTCTCTGTGTCTGTTTTGCAGTTTGCCTATATAGTAGGAGTTTATGATGCTTGGAGATGGATATGTAAGCTTGAAAGTTTGTTTCTACTGAATGCATAAGTACTGAATAGAGCACATATTGTATCTACTGAAGACAAGTTCTGAAGTTAAAGATGCTCATTCATTCAAATTACAGCTTACAGATTACAATCAACTTCAAAAGGAAATACAAGGACTACTAAACCTATGCATGCACTAGCTCATATCATCTATTCATACAGCTGTTGGATATGCATGATCGCTCATATCTTCCACACTAGCCGCCGGATATGCATTTGTGAGGACTTGCATAACCACCCATTCCTTCTATCTTGATGGTTGGATATGCATGACCTGTACGACGAAGAAGCTAAGGATCAAAATGGGAAGGATGGATTGATGAAAACGATGATGATGAAGATGACCACATATGTCCTTTGTGCTTCATCAGCTGATTTCACAAAAAAGCAATCCTTCCACCTTCCTTAACTCCTTCCTTTATACGATATGTGATGATGCACCAAAACATGGCGCAGGAAGAGCTAGCACCACCTCAAAGTTGGCACAAGGCCTTTGTTGAGGTTGAGGTGCTGGAGGTTGGGAGTAAGATGTTTTCTTCTTAGTGGACCCATCAGAGTCATCAGTAGACTCACTTGGATTCACTACTCTATCATAATCTGAAGAACTGAGAAATGGGGATTTTAATGATCGTGGGTCATATGGATATGGAAAGAACTAGAGGAAATCACTGGATGATGATGATGATGGAGAAGAGGTTGGATTAACAACCTCTGGTTTATTACTCATGGTTGATTATGGTTAATTTTGGGGCATTGATGAATTTAGGGTTTATGATGGAAATTGGGGGTAATTGATGAGAGTTAAGAGTGCATTGGGGTTTGTTTTATAGACGGGTTCAAGGCTTAATGGTATTTAATGCGAGTTGGGTGAAACAGTAAAAAGATATTTACGGAAGCTTCTTGAATAAGTGAATTGCTTCTGCGGATTGTATCACTTCAGCAGATTGACTATTGTTTCTGCCGGTTGGAATTTGAATTGGTAAAAGATTGCATTCCACGCCACGGTCAACAACTTAATATATTTGACCACAATTTGGGAAACTTCTACTTATAACCTATTCGCATATCTTCGTCTAATAATAACTGATTCTCTCTTTATTTGATTCAAACACACCTTCAGTTGATTGAATCTTCACCCATTATCTAAAGTTCTCATGGCACTTCAATTCAAGCACGATCATAATAAAGTTGCTTTTCTGGGAACGGCTAAGGGTGATGAGTTGTACAAACCTATGGTGGAATTCTTAAAGAGGTCCAAGATTCATTATGCTTTAACGCATTCTCCGGAAGTAATTTATGAATCGTTGGTTAAACAATTTTGGGCGACTGCTGAAAAGAGGAATGATACAGAGATTGTAGCTATGGTTGACGGAACAGAGTATGTTGTGACAGAGGAGTTGATCAGAAGTCGACTTCGATTGAATGATGAGAATGCGGTTTATCATTCGAATGCTGCAGTGGTACTTGATGGGCTAAGAGCGATTGGATATCAAGGTACAAGGACATACATGTGGTTAAAGAATCAGCTTTGTCCTATGTGGAGGTTTTTGGTTCATACATTGCTTCAGTGTTTAAGCAATAAATCAGGAGGATGGGACCAATTTTCTACTCAATTGGGATGTGGTATTATATGTCTATCTCAGGGTTTAACTTATAATTTTTCTAAGTTTCTTTTTGATAATATGGTTGAGAATATAACTAGGAAAAAGAACAAGTTTTTAATGTACCCTAGGTTTTTGCAAATAATATTAGACATTACTACCCAAACCCAAGCCTTTTATCCCATAGGAGCTTTATCTGCTAAACTATTTGCTTTAATGAGAACTAAGTATGAGGGGCACATCATCCTTGCTAGCGGCTATGTTGCCTCAAGGCAATGAATCACATGAGGGAATGTTGTTGGTTCTCCACCTTCTACTATCAAGCTGTCTGCTGATGGGAATCCATCAGTGACAATAGATTAAGGCCCTTCTAATGCTGCTGAAGCACATCTTGTTACTCCTGAACAACCTTTATCCACTCCTTCACCTAGATCTAGTCCACCACCTACACAGTTCCTCTTTGAGGTTGAGACTGAGTTTAATATGCTGCCTACTCCTAGTCCTGTTAGAGATTCAGTTGATGATCATGTTCCATTCTTTGAGCATGTTGATATTTCTTCTGAAAGGCCCGATGATGCTCCCATTACCACAGAGCAATCTACTAGTGGAGCTGAGGACCCTATTACACTTACATCTTTGTATGCTCTAGTGAACAGGTATGTAGCTGAGTTTACTGATCTCAAGAAGGAGCTTGCAGTGACTAAATCTAAGCTTGGTGGTGAGATTGTAGAATTGCAAAGAAAGGTCAAGGATTTGGAAGTACAACTGGGTCAGAGAAGAAAAAGGAGATTGGATGTTTCTTCTGATGAGGGGGATGTGGATGCTCAGTTTAAGTCACTTGATATGTTGGCTAATGTGGCTCAAGAATCTAATGTTTCTACTCCAAAGGTTGGTACATCTATACAGCAAAAGGAGCCAATTTTGTTTACTAGACGGAGGAGAAAGCAATCCGTGCATAAGGATACATTGCAAAGTGAAGATATTTCAACCATCTGAAGAACATGTTGTTGCCGATACTCCTTTGATGGACATTGCTGGTGCAAAGGTCAAGCTTCAAATGTGCTATCTCAACCTGCTTCTATACCTTTCAATGATACTTCAAGTTTTTCGCTGGAAGGAATTTTAATTTGAATCCGAAGTAGATGTATTTTCAACACCGTTGAAGATTTATCTCAACATGTTTCTTCAAGCACATCTGGATGAATCTTCAAGTACCTTTTAGTGATACCCTTCACCTGATGTTGTTGTTGATCTACTGATAAAGAGACAGGAGTGACGATTGACACCGAGCTTGGTCCAGATCTGGTCAAGGAACGGAAAGGTTAGCACAAGAAATGATGTTAGATGAATGTGCAAATTTGAAGAAAAGTGCTGAATTGGCTCAACAGATTGAAGCTGAGTCTATTTCTAAATTGCCATCTAAGAGACGAAAAGAATTGGATGCTATGGCTACTCAGATGCCTGCTGAACACTGGGATGTCTATACTCAGCAAGCTATTTCTAATCCTTCACTTGCTCAGAGTATTTTAGGGGCAGATTTTGATAGTGAACAATTTGTAGCTCAAATGGTGGCTCGTGGACAACAAAGAAAGGCAGAAGAAACTGCTAAGAAGAAAGCTATAATTGCTCAGAAGAACAAGGCTAAGAGAGAGAGACCACTAACTGAAGCTCTAAGAAAGCAAAATGAGAATGGTAGTAAAAAATCAGAGTTCTTCAGTGTTTAACTCAGGTTTAACAATGAAGCAAGTCATGGCTTTGCCTGATCCTGTTATGATTCGCAAATATAATTATATCATGAAGTTTTCTTCATCTTCTTCAAAACATTTTTCAAATTTGAAACGGATTGCTAGAACTATAGGTGCTCCACAGGCCAAAAGACCTAAATTTGTTGAGATTGTAGATAATTTTGATGATATTCCATCAAAGGTGATGTCTCCAGTGGTTCCTTCTGAAGCCACTACTGAAGCTATTCCTTCACCTTCCAGGGTTTCTTCTGCTGAACCTTCTATTTCGCTCATGCAGTAACTACTGAAGTTCCTAGTTCAACTAAAAGTTTCTTCTTTGAACCTTCTGTGGTTTCTGCTGAAACACCTAATGTGCCACTTTCAACTTCATTTGTGAAGTCTGTTGATACGAAGGAGATAATCTGTTAACGGTTGAAACAACTACAAATCTACACGGCAAGAAAGGTGCTTGACAGTAATGAATGAAATACGTGGTAATGTTTCTGATGCACGGGCGAATCAAGATATTCCATCTTCGGACATATATCTTCCTGGAAGGAGGAAGAAGAGGATGGCTAAATGAAAGTTCTCTTCTTTAAGGAAATCTGTGAGATCAGCTCGGATTCAGTCATCTCGTAAGCATATTAAGGTTGAGACATCTCAAAAGGATAATCATGTGGATTTAAAGGCGGCTGAGTCATCTTTATCCAAGAAGGATCTGCTGCTGATTTTCCTGAAGGGTCTCATGATGTTTTGGTTAATTGGTCATTGTCAGATGATGAGCTTAATATCATTCACCGTTTGGATCAAACCACCATGCAATTTAACTTTTTGAAGGAAATCTTGCATTTGGTTGACAGGCATGATTTGGTTACGTTGTATAACATTGTCAATAAGTATTACCATTCTAATGCACCAAAGGGTTCTGGGTTATATTTATTAGGTGATCTTCATGTTTTGTTTGATTCAATATCTCCCTATGGTAAAGGATACTTTATTTGGAAGAACTCCCACTTGTGGCAGGTTACGTCTTGGAGATTTTATCCTCCGCCTCGTGCATGTGGTTGAGACAAAGGGTGGTATTACATCGTCTGTATGTTTGCTGAGAGAACTTATCCATTATCCATGAAGCTTATGGAAAGCATGCTTATCCTGAAGTTGGAAGTTCCTCCGGATCCTGTTGGCAATGATAATTTGTATGCTGAACAATGTGTTGGTGTTATTAAGAATCAGCTTATGGCACATAGAGGTTCATCTTGATTATGGTACTTTGTATGGTTTGTAATTTTTGTTTATTTGTTTATTTATTAGTTAAAAAAAAACTATATTCTTTGTTTAACTAACTTTTATTGCAGGTTTGTTGTATATTATTGCTGGTTATTAACTCACCAGATATACCTTGTGTATATCAAAGAGTTGGCTAGTCCAAAGGGTACAGCTTTGGTAAAGACACATCAAATATGTTGATAGCTGTAATAGTTTGCTCAAAATCATAGGGTTTGCAATCACCCATGCTTAATTGCTGAGTGTTGTATGGTCATCAATTCACCATGGTTTATTCCTTTTTTGAATCCAAGAATTGACTAGCCCACATGTATATGGCTTGTGGTAAAGGCAGTGGAAAACCATATTTGGTCATCAGTTCACCAATTTTAAGAATTGACTAGTCCTGAGCAAACGGCTACAGGTAAAGACATTTCAAATCCGTTCATGGTTGCTGATTTGCTAATAAATCAGATGGTTATCGGTGTACCATGGTTTTCGAACTTAAACATTTGGCTACTCCAGTAGTGATGGCTATTGGTAAAGAGACATCAAATCCATTATTTTCAATGATTCACCTCTCACGGAGTTAACACACCTGGATGTGATGAGAATAGTTTGAAACTAATATGTTTTGATGTACATGTTGTCATTTGTTGTTGCAAAGATATGGAGTTTCAGAGTTTCTTCATCAAAGAGATGATTTTGTTTTGATTCTTTGCTGATGATGTTTGACTACAATCCTCTAGAGCTGCAAGGTTAAAGATCTATCAAGAAACTGGAACTTAACCAAGTCAAATTCCAGTTTAGGGGTGGATTGTTGGGAATTATGTGAAGTGCGAATTATGCTAAAGATTATGCTGAATGGATTCTGCCGAAGTGTATGGATTCTGCCGAAGACATAGTTCTACCGGTTATATAGTTATTAGTTTGTTTCTGTGGATATAGTTATTCCGTATTTTCTATAGTTAGTTAGGATATGCATGAGATTTATTAGGAAGTGATTGTGTATATCTTATTTAGTTTTACGTTTCTTAGAGAAGAAGTTAGGGTTCCTTTTTTATAAAAGGAACACAATAGAATGAATTATCTATTAGACGTTTACAAATTATTAATATAACGATCCATAGAGGATCAAAGAGTTCTTAGTTATCTGTGTTTTATACTTGTGTTTAGATTCCGCTAAAGAATACAAGTTGTAGATTTTTTCTTTTAGTTTGTTTGTGATTACACAAGCAATACTAACGATCTACGAAGCTCAAGATCTATCAAGGTCTGCTAGTTTTCAACAAGGATGGTGGGATTTATGGAGGTGAGTATAGTGTCATAGGGTGTGGTTCAACTAAGAATGAGGGTGATGACGTATGATGTAACCACTGGTAAATTTCATCTTGTATTAAATTAATATAATATTCTAATAAAAGAATATTTATCGATTTTCTACGTCATTTTTTTAGATAAAACGTTATCAGTTTGTCTGATTAAGAAAACCAACTAATGTGACATAAATTTTCATAAGGTAAAATGATTATTTGTCCCTTTGACTTCTAACTATATGACTTTTACCGTTACGTAAAATCAAATACTGCAATCGGTGGTTAACCTGTAACTTCCCAAGTTAATTAATTCACTCTGATTTAAATTATAAATCTCTAAACGTTTTCGTTGACTTCTGTCTATTTAACGAAAAGTTATCTCATAAAGCGTAAAAAGTAATATAACACATACCGACATCACATTAATTATAATTCAAATTCGATAATTATTATTCAGGTCAATAATTTTGTTTTTATATTATTTTCATAAAAACGGTCACGAAAATTGTTAGGAATTAGAAAATTATATGTTAAAGTGTCGGTCACCCCAATTAGAAGTCTAGCATATGTTAGCTCGTAGACGTATCGTTTGTTACGTTATTAAGTAGTTTATTTGTTAGTTTGTAGCGTAGTTTAGTTTAGTGCAACTCCGCGGGAGGAAGGACGGGTCTTTACCCACTGTATCCCCCGATCCACAGCCGTCGTGAGGTCGTTTAGTTAGTTACCTATAAATACCCTCTACCTTGCATAGGTAGAGGGGTGGATGTTCTTTGGTAATCTAATATTCCACAAGTTTCTCTCACTAGAATGTCCCACTCTTTCTCTCTCTAAAACCATCTATGTGCTCATTGTGTTAATGTTATGATGTGTATGTGAAAGTTAATATCTTACAATTGGTATCAGAGCCAGGTTAGATCATATCTTGCACATCTTTGGATTTATAGTGGTTTTTAGGTGGTTTTTGAGTTTGAAAAAGTTTAGTGGTTTTTGCACCATTTGGTTGATTTCTTGTGTTAAAGTTTGAATTTTGTTGGTACTTTTATGTTTAGAATCATCAAAAGTGTTTAGGTTTTCATTTGGTAAGCTTGAATCATCTTGGTTGGGTTGTTTTTGGATTGAAAAGTGAAGTTTATTTGGTTTTTCAAGCTAGCGATTAACTTAGCTCTCTAATAGTTTCTTGGTAGCGACTTGCTTCACGCTTTTGTAGCGACTTACAGTGTTAAAGCTAGCGAGTTAGATCTAGCGAGTTAAAGTACAAGTAGTGGACTCTCCACTACGGATAGCGACTTGTGGTAGCTACTTGGCCTCAGAGCGAAGTTGCTTTCTTAGCTTAACTTGCAAAGGTTTGGCGACTTGAGTAGCTTAATTATCTGAATTTTGCTAGCTTACTTGAAGTTAGCGAGTTACCACCTAGCGACTTACAACCGCTAGCAATTGGAAAGCTAGCTTAACTTAGCGTATGGCGAATTAGTGTTGGCGACTTGGTGTAGTACTTTCTAGCGACTTGGGATTAGTACTATTTAGTTGGTGGCGAATTGATTCTAAATTCTCTAGAGACTTGGGGAGTAATTCATAATAACACAATGTCAGTCATCACGGATTCCTTAATCACCAAAGTACTTGCTCTCTATGACACAAAGACGAATAGTGAAACGTAATGCCCATCCAAGGCCTCACACTAAATGACTCCGCAAGATCGATCAATCGTAACAACTCAAATAAGTCACTATTAATATCTTCAGATGATACTAAGAATGTGGAATGCACCAGTGAGCCGCTTCAACATCTCTCTTCTCAAATTACTCTTATCAACAACCATGGATCGAACAAGTTGTGCCATCCTTCGTCGAGACTTTCCCACTTTAACAAGAGATGTTTTGCTTAACCTAGAACGACTGAGGTTTCAAATTACCAAAGAAAAGCTCTCAACCGATGATTCTCATGCCGCCTCCAAACCATCTTCAACCAATTTCACACTTACCCGGAAGAATACTCCTCAGATTTTGATAATACCATGACTGGAATGTCTTTCAAGAAGCACACAGGAATGGAAATTCATGAGTTCAGAAACTCATTTATTCAACATATGAGTAATATGGAAACATACATCGAGGAAGCTGCAAATGAAAATAACAAACTGAAAGAATTGAATGAGTGTCAAGAGTGTCCATGGAACAATGATGACGTCATGCTTCATTCCATTGAACCGCAGAAGACACTGACTGCAGAGTCTCGTGTGTGTTGAAAAGGATGAAGAAAACAACACCGATCTCAAATTCTCGTGAGTCGAAAAAGGTATCAATCAACAAGGTACTCTTATCCGATCACACTATTTCACAATAAGATACATGACCCTTACCTGAACATAACAATGTGGAATCAACTGTTGTGTCTAATCTAATGCAAGTAACAGGATTGAAAAAAGGGTATATGATGAGCTTTCAAACAAATTTTCAATTCTTGAAAAACACTATATCTCTTTGCAAATTGAAATACAACTTAAGGATGAAATGCTTTATGCAAAACAAAGTAGTAATCTGAACTTCCGAATTTAGAGAATTTTTGAAATTAATCGCTTAAAATCCCCATTCAGACAAAGATTCTACCATAAGAAGTCTGAAATCTCTTCTTTCGTAAGCCCGAATTATGACTGTCATGAGATAAGTGATACACTAGAATCTAGGAATTCTGAACTAGCTCTATGTGTGTCCAACCTTCTAAGAGAAAATGAGCATTTAAGAATGAACCTTGAGGAAACAAACTCTAAATTAGTCAATCAATCTAATCTCTTGATGAAAGATATTGATGACCTCAAAGCACAAATTCGTGACAAGAGCTTCAATATTGTTGCCCTAAAAATGAGCTCGTGAAGTATCGGAAATAGGATGAACACTAAGTTTGCAAAACCTTCAACTTTGGGAAAGTCAACTGTTCAGAACCACTTGAAACGAGCAGTTATTAAACAACCTAATGCCTTTAGGTCTGAAAGAGCTAAACCATTGAAATCTAAGCTTACATCCCAAGTTGATAACAAGTCTGTTTTGTCAAAACCAGTCACTTCATTGCCTAGTTCAGATATGATGAATCCCAAGCATAGGACTAATGAACATCACCCACAAATCAAAAATGCTATAAGCTTAACTAGGTATCATGCAAAACATAGTCCGCAGATCAATCCCTAAGAAATTCTCCGATCACAAAAGACAAATAGTCAAAACAAGGGTGTGCACTCATTTAGTTCATCTCACTGTGGCTTCAAATGGATTCCCACCGGCATTATTTAAGTATACAGGACTTAAACGAACTTACATTCCTAAATCATGCCTCAAGTGGATTCCCACAGGTAAACTTTTCAAGAATGAAGAACCTATTAGGATCCCCATTGATGATACTCGTCAATTATACTGTGTGCATCTAAATGAGACTAAACATGTCACTAACCCTTCTATGTACAAGTCTACATGTGCTTCAAGTACAATGTGCTCTCAGTCTTTTTCGTGTACAATGCTCAACTCAATCAGAACTTCATGACTTGGTTCCCTCGATATGAACATGGCTCATTCAGAGCTATAGTTGCCGAGTTGATGTACTTCTTACTTTGACTCCTATTCATTTCGAACTGACTCATCCTTCCATGTCTTTGTATAAATCAAGCTTTCAAAAAAAATTGTCATTTTGTAAATATTTATTCAAAAATCAAATAGAAAAATATAAAACCTTCAAAATCCATAAAAATTTGAAAAATTCGAAAAATCTTCAAAAAAAAAAAAAAATATTGTCATTTTGTCATGTTTTTCTCGGTTCGATTATATCTACTTCTTTGTGATGTCATTCAAAGAATGACACGGGACTTTTAGATGTTGTTAGATTTTTAAAAAATATATATATATACATATATATATATATACTCCTTTTCAAAATTTTATCACTTTTTCTCACTCCACAATGAATAACTTTTGTTATCGATAACATCTACGGTCCTAGAAATGTCATTCAATAATGGCACGGATCATAGATGAAGTTCGAACAAAGATATATTCTGGTGGTTTAATGGTATTGGGTAATATCAATCAATGTTCTTTGATGACATTGATTGAGGGGGAGATTAGTTTATACACCATTGGCTTCGTGGCTTGGTTATGATGCTTGTTTATTTGTATGATGTGGTGATTTCCTGTGTGACTAATCGGTTATACTTTTGAAATATCTGGGAATGGGTTTCTCCCTGTTATAGGCTGTGATTGTATCTTGCTCATGAGACTTTCAGTGTGTGCCCGTTGTAACGCCATGTATGTTGAAATGTTGAATTGATTCATGATGATCAGTGTAATAATCAATGCTAGAGACGTTATCTTATCCGTGTTAGCATATTATTACCACTCATTCATTAATACCATAGGGACCAAACTTGTCATATAGTGTAAGTTATGTTACATTAGCGAATTACCACCTTAGTTTATAACCACAAGGACCAATTGTGTCATATTGCCTAAGTTAGGTTGTATACCCCTAGCGAAGTTACCCATTAGCGAAGTTACCACTTACCCTCCAAGAAATTTTTTCTCTCTCTCGCTCCTTTCTTCTACCTCTTCTCTTCGTCATTTTAGTCTTACTAGCGAATTTAGCATAAGGTTTGCTTCGATTCACTCTTATCGTTACTATCTTATGCTTCAGTTTCCAGTCTCTAACTTATCATTATATCCATATCCGTTCGTGCTCGTGAGGTGTGATTAGTTGACTCTCTCGCTTAGGTTCGGATTTTTATGTTCTCGTGTGTGTGTGTTACTTATAAAATGATTGAACGAGTTTAAATTGTTTGGAATATATTGTTTGGATTATGTTGGGTGGATACATTGATGTATGATTAAGTGGTTTGGTCTGATGTGTTGGGGTTAAGTGTTCTTGTGGCGAAGTTATATTGTTCTTGGTAGCTTACTTAGTATGAATGTTCTTCATGGCGAGTTAGTGTTCTACTTAGCGAATACGTCTCCAGAGCTTAATTAGTTCACTAAATTCCAAATACTTAGTTAGCGAGTTAGTAACTAGTGACTTGTATTTACAAGTTAGCGAATTAATAACCTAGCTTAACTTAGTTAACTACTTTGTAGCGACTTGGCTTAGTTATCGCATACATGCGACATTTGACTTACGAGCTAGCTTAATTATCCTAGCTTAATTTGGTTAGCTGAGTTAGCAGATAGCTTAATTGTATTTACAAGTTAGCGAATTTGTTACCTAGCGACTTAGTTGACTGCTTTGTAGCGACTTGGTTTAGGTTCTATTCATGGCAACTTGGTCTTATATGCTAGCGAATTAGCTTAGCGACTTAGAGTGCTAATCCTTTTGCGACTTGTCCGTGGCTCTAGATGACGACTTGTTTTTACAAGTTTATAACAGTGTTCACTTTCATGTTGAGAATTAGTCTTAGGGTCAAGGATTATTAAAATGTTCAAAGTTTTTTTGCTTAAGATGATTTCACTCTCACTACACTTAGGATCTCCTAATTCGACTTGTTGAATCAACTTACTCTATGTAAACTGTTATGACATCTCTGTCTAGGCAAAAGGTACTTGGGTTCTCTCACAACTGCCAAATGTTACTTTTTGCCTCATACATATGTGTTATATCACTTTTCATGTGTATCTTGGTTCATGTCATGATCACTCTGTAATGCACTCTTTTGCCCTTTAAGTCCCCTAGAAGCTCGTCATGTAATCATTTATTTATATGTATGTACCTCATTGATATATCTCAATTATGAATGTTATCATATACTTGAAAGTTGTCATATATTTGTTATCTATGCCACTCTATCCTTCTCAGATGTGGTTTGGGGACTCCTTCTGAGTTACTATCTCCATGTTAATGTTGTCTCACTTACCAGTTATCATCTAACCTGTCACCATCCATCACTGTGATTGTATGATTACCGTAACATCAATGGCAAGTTCAATCCCAAGTAAAGTATGCTACCGTCGGGGATCATCAGAGTTCTCAGACGGAAGAAATCCTTCCCAAAAGTCAATGGGCTGCTATTGGTAAAAGCAACTGTTATGTGGACCTACAAAGGCTCCAACAAAAACCGATACTAAAGTTTCAATTGACATCCTCAAAAACACTAACTTCTTCAGAGCTATCACCAAGCAATGCTCAATTCCTACCATCTACATACAATACCCCGAACACCGCTCAATGGAACAAAATCACAGCTCAATACTCTTGCAAGCTGGATAATAGGGAGTTCACAATTGATTCTCGATATTCGAGCAAGGCTCTTGGAATCACACCATGTAACCCTGATGTTCTTTCTCAATCTCCACCGTGCTGACGACGATTGTATTTCGATTGGGTTATCGAAGAGTATTTCAAGAGCATCCGACATTGTCACGGTCACATGTATCAACCTTGGAGAGCTATTACAACCATTCTGAACTTATGCTTATCGTGGAAAACTTCAGGTTCGATAAAGTGAGAATTCCTATCTTGCAAATCCTATGGGGAATCGTTAATAGGGTTGATGTGAATGTCTCTGATCGTATTTGGGAAGAATTCTCATTATCAATGAACACATTCATATCTGATAGAACCTTTTTCCTGAACAATGCTCAAGGTCGAAAGAAACAGAACAAGCTTGTAATTCCCAAAGATCGCATTCTCTAAGCTTGTTATCCAGTACTTACAACAAACTCATAAATTCACTCCTAGGTCTGAATCAACTTTACACAAAGCGTAAGATGAATTTGTTTTAGGAAACCTGAAATATGTTCCTAGAGGTTCAGATAAAGAAGTATTTGGATTGCCAATTCATGATCGTCTTCTCACATAAGATATCAAGAAGAAGGACTACTTCAAGCAATACATGAAAAGAGCAACCAAACTCTCACATGTCACACCCTCTCCTGCACAACCAAATGCTCCCTGACCAAGTCACCTCACAAGCATCCTATGCCTCTTCCAAAAAGAGACTTGAAAGGTCTCCCACAGCCTGACCCCGTATCCAAAAGCAGTAAAGTAAAGAGAAAGAATGTGGAAAAAGAGATTGGTGAGAAAACTAAGATTCCAAGGAGTGTTATCAGCTAACCGATGAAGACGATGCTAATCTGCAACTTGGAATTCAAAGAAAGTCTAGAAAGTCAATACTAAAGCTCCAGTTGGTGGAGTTGTGTTAAGAGAACCCGCTCAACTACCTCGACAACCAACCCCAATAACACATGACAAGGGTAAAGGGGTGGCAAGTGTTGAAATCTGAACAAGCCGCCACATGCTCTTAACTATCTCATCATCTCCATCAAGCACCACAAATCATTATGAGAAGAGAAGAACGAATCATCACATGCTAAGGAACTATCCGAGTGGTCAAGGTTCCTCAAACGCTTAAGGAATCTCTTACACTTGGAGAGACTCAATCTGACTAAAGGTGGACTCTGCTTACAAAAGGACTCACAGGAGAACCTTGAGACAAGATCTGATGAGACCTTGAAGATGGATGAACCAAATCTGTCAACTAACTCTCTATCTTCACTTAAGAATCTTGATGAAGATTTCTCTTTTGGCGATCAATTCATTAATGACAAAACCTTAGATTCTGCTCAATCCATGTACATCCCAAGATCCGAAGACACTTCGACCATTCCTCCAATGACAAATCTTCACTAGCAACTACACTTCCACCTCCGTACCAACTCAATCATCACATGTACACCACCAACATCGTCCGCCAATTCCCGATCATGTCATTATGGTTGCCGATGTGGATGCTCCACCACTTTCAAATCCACGATTCTCAACTCGATCAACTACTGGATAAAGCCATTAAAAGGATAGAAGCTCGAAAGGCAACTTCCTAAATCTGTGGAATCTCCGGTGGATCGAAGTCTATAGATTGAGCACCTCAACTTCAATGAAGCTGTTATGCCGCTATTGAAGGAGAAGTCAAGGATGCTGTGGAATGGGCTATGGAGGCTCCACTTCTTAGACGATTCAAGGACCTCCCCATCTCCGATATGAGAGCAGCAATGGTGTGAAAGGATGTATGAGTCAAGAGGACAAACATGGGTACACAAAAACTCTTTGAAGCTCTTGAAGAATCAATTAAGTTCGATAATTATGAGCGCTTTAAGGTTGACATCGGGGAAAAGGAAGCTAAAAAGAAAAGGAGGACAGTTGTGATGGAAGCATTGATGAAGGATTGCAAAGACTAAGATCCTCCACCAACGGAGGCGCCGGAACATCCGAGTCTGGTAATCCTTCTTCAACAACCAATTCACCTCCATCACATTTCCACCATCATCTCCTCCAAAACCGCCCAATCAATCGACTCTACAAACAAACAGTAGCTACTCGAGAAGAAATTTGCTGCCTGGACGACGATTGATTCAAGGTTCACCTCCACATCCACTTCTATTCCTGATGATCAAGTGGTTCACGAAGAGTCTCAAGTCATGGCGACTCGAACTGATGAAGATGATGCATCAACAAAGCATATTCCTAAGCCCTAAGATCGGGTTTGATTCTTACATGGCCGGGAATCGCACTACCACTTCCAGAGTCACTCCTTCAAAAGACACAATTCAAAGTCGCATTGTGAAAGATAGACCTCCTTCTCCGTGAACCCATATGGACCATCCCGAGTCCGACTCGTAATTCCCGACAACAATTGGGCAACGCTTATCACCAATAATTACGTAACTCCACTGAAGAATCACTTCTACACTAACGGTGATATGGGAAGTTTTATTAGATGGTTTTGTGAACGAAAGAGCATCTCATCCATAACACCAAGAGATCTTGAAGGTCAAGCTTACTAAATTGTCAAAGTCTTCCACTCTGATGCAAATCATCTTCAATATCAAATGGAAGAATGCCATAAGATGCTAACCGACCAAGTCGGTGATCAAATCAGCCGCCTCAATGTCAACAAATCTCTTCCTCTTGGTGGTGAACCCGTCGAAGACTATTCAAAGCGCAATTTTTTCTTCTTCAATCACGACTTGGACTTTCTTATCTGTGCTCGCTCGAGGAAAGAAGACCGCTTCATCAATATCAAAATGAAGTGCAACCTACTCATCGGGGCTTGAGCAGATGGTTCCCATCAATTTCGGGCAAATGAAGAACAAAAGTATAATATTGAAGCTTCTTATGGTATTTCCCACTGGTGGTTCAAAAAGAAGAAGTTCTACATAGAAAGACATGGTGCTGATACAAGACGCAATAATGTCGATCAAAGCCGCAAATCTTAGCGTTGTTAGTGTAGAGATCTTCCCGATCTATGGATATGAGTACTTGAAGAAGATTGTCCTTAAAAGAGCTGACCTCAAAGTGTATACCATTGAAGAGAACGACTTCAAACATCTTCGCCAAATGATTTCAAGATCTCTATCTCTTAAATCTTCAAGGACACCGGAGCACTTACCCGTCGTGAGAAAAGGCCCTCTCTCGGCACTGCCACTCTTTGGATCGGGGGCCTAGTCATTCGAAACGAAGTTGAGGACTTTCATCTTGGCATTGAAAGCTACCAAACCAGGGTCAACCTCACAAGTCCTCAATGGAATGCAGCCGGGCATGAATATCATCGTGAATACAAAGTTCTTGACACCCCTAGAGCCGTCATCTTCACCGACAGATATGGATCGCGTATGCTTATGCGTCTATGTGAACTCTACAAGTTTAGTGATGGTACGCTCAAAATGATCAAAGAAGAGCTTGACTCCAGAGTGAAAGAAGCCAAACTTAATATGAAATCTTGGATTAAAACCATTTTTTGGACTGAGGATGATGTGAAGAGATGTGAACATTTCATTGCCGCAATCAGACGAAGACTCAAGACCGTAAGGATCTTCCGCAGCCTTGAAAGTTTTGTTGGTGGAAGGATCCGTGATGGTCACTACAAACTTCTTCGTGAGAATCAATGAAGACCTCTTCAGATACCGCTTATGTTTTTTTCTTTCTTCACTCTGTGTAATATGTGGTGTAATAAGTATGAACAACTGTAATACATGTAATAGTGCTAGGATTTGTACTATGGTTTCCCCTTGTGAAAAGGGAAACATCTGTTGTCCATTTTCTTTAACATATAAAATCGGACACATTTTTCTCCTACAAATATTTTACCTCATAAGTATTTAAATCACTTGAGATCCAAAATCTCAAAGGATTTAAGATTTTGATCGGGGAGAAAAATGTGATATAAATATGAAAGATGGTAAAAGATAAGATGACCAATTTTTGTGGAAACTCTCTTATATATGTGCTAAACAATTTTTCAATCTCAAGCATATATTAAGTGGGAGAACTCTCTTTGCAAATTCATGTCATCGTGGTACACTACACTTTAAATTATTTTAAAAGTACCTTGATCACATGGATTTTAATCCTTGATAATAAAGGGTTCCTCTAGTATGTAAAAACTCCTTTCAAACCTAGAAGCACATATTGAAGGGGAGCAAAATCATGAAAATCTCATCCTTCCCCAAAATGCTTTATCTAATTGATTCAATTTGGGAAGTGATGTTGATATCTTTTAGAAAATGGTAATCAAAGAAGTTAGTTCTTTCTCTTGCCTCCGTGTGCAAAACATTTTCAAATACTTGATGCACATGTTGAGGGGAGTTCTCGTTCTAAAATATATCAAAACAATTCAGTACAAATGCTTTGATAATGTATCACAAGTACCTGAATTGATTTTCAAATGGTTTTCAATTGGTTCCAACGGCAGATGAACAATACCAAAGAGACCGACCAACTTTACTTTATGTATGGTGATATAAGGATGATAAGGTTAGGTTTTTGTTCCCAAGATTCGCCAGAACCGGAGGGATCTACCCAGAAACTATCCACTAGTTAGTGTAGAGTTCTTAGGTATGATAATAAAAGGAGAAAAGTGAGGAATGGAAGAGGCGTGATCGAGAGAGCTAGTAATCGAATAAACCCAACAAGGTTCTAGCTATGAAGTCTCTAGTAGCAATCAAGGGGTTGAAGAATTTAAAAGAATTGAATGAGAAAAGGGTGAAAACAAATAGCCCTCCATTTATTCAACCTTAGGCGTAAAACCGGTTCAATTCATATGCTACCGATGGTAACATCGGGTATTGAAGATAAGACGTCATGGACCCATGGACGATCGCACTTCAACTTTCCAAACTACTCAAGTTCCTCTTAAAAGGACTTGTTTCATTCTCATGGGAACCGACATTATCTATCGACTTTCTCTTAGAGATTGTTGATATTGAAGAAGGAGACCCTCTCCTAGTCTCCAAGCACAGGATCCAAATAAGCACAAATTGAGTCTAGAGCCACGAGATCATCAATAAATCTCATTAGGACACTTTCAATGAAGACTCTCTCGTTTCACACAATGTGGAAAGAGAGATTATATTTTGAGTCCTACGCATTATCCTTGTGGTATTGCTTAACATCCGAAAGTGATGTGTTTACATATTCACTATGAAGATGGAAAGCCTTCTAGAGCCAACATCTAACAAGCTCCTGGTAGGTGGCATGTGAGATCTATTATACGATCAACCATGTGACAACTGAACAGAAACAATGGGGCGATTCAATCTTTGAATCAATCCCTGGTTCAGTGTTATGGATTGACGGATACCTTTGAAAAACCGGTCTCGTGCTTTAAAAACTCTTTTCATTAGCACGTCGGCGGTACTAATTTTTCAAAATCAAAAGGTGTTTTATGATTGATAATTGATTTTCATTAAAACCTTCAATGTATTGCAAAAACAATTTCTATTGAGCAATACTCGATTGTTTTTCAAATATCTTTTCATCAAGGACTGGACTCAAATTCGCTAGTTCACTCACTCCGTGTTGTCTTCTTTGAGATGTTCCGGTTTGAGAACGGCTAGAGCAGCTGCTAAAAAACCCTCACAAGGAAATTCTTCGAATTATACCTCGATCACAGTAGTGATTGTATCGATCAACGGGGAACCATGGGCCGTGTAACTCAATTCAACGAAAGTGATCAAAGACACTTTCGTGCGATTTATTGCTAATGTTGTATGCACGCCCGACGCTTTGCAAATGCCGTAATGAAGCGTCAATCCATAGCCGTATGCTCACTTAACACATTCATCTCAAAAGAAATCATGATTAGTGCATCAATGACTCTGATATTTTCACTCCATGCTTCTCACGCTGCCGCCAATATCATGATTCAACAAATGCTTCCGCTACTCTGATGAGAAGATATCATGATCCAAAATGTGAGCATGTCGGTCCGAATGTCACAAACATCACATAAACAACACCACAATGGATGTATCGAGACTTTCTACTAGCGATGATCTCAAAAGTCGGCTCATATTTACTATCACGCGAATCAAAATGGACCTCCAATTTAAAGTACAAATCTTTGTCGACTTTGACGTTGCACCACTTATGCACCAAGTTTACGATGTTGATGTATGAAAGTCTCATGAGCTCAAGAACCAAGTCAAGAAATGTTATGGTTTGTCATGTAAATCATGGGGTGACCTCCCTTAGGGGGAGATTGTTAGGAATTAGAAAATTATATGTTAAAGTGTTTCCACAATTCCAATTAGAAGTCTAGCCTATGTTAGCTCGTAGACGTATCGTTTGTTACGTTATTAAGTAGTTTATTTGTTAGTTTGTAGCGTAGTTTAGTTTAGTGCAACTCCGTGGAGGAAGGACGGGTCTTTACCCACTGTATCCCTGATCCACGTGCCGCCGTCGGAGGTCGCTTAGTTAGTTATTTATAAATACCCTCTACCTTGCATAGGTAGAGGGTTGGATGTTCTTTGGTAATCTAATATTCCACAAGTTTCTCTCACTAGAATGTCCCACTCTTTCTCTCTCTAAAACCATCTATGTGCTCATTGTGTTAATGTTATGATGTGTATGTGAAAGTTAATATCTTACAAAAATGTATTTCATACATTATCAATTAAAAACATCAAAAGATGATACCGCGTTTATACCTCGGCTCAACGAGACACGAGGTGCACCAAATGCACACTATGTTATTAATACTTATCTCTCTTTTATATACCCACACCTCTTTTATATATAAGGAAAAAAAAAGATAAATCCTAAATCTATCTAGGGCCCATTTGGTTAAGGTTTTTGTCCAAAAGATTTGGCATGAAAGTATATTTTACATGTTTGGTTGAAATCTTACTTATAAAAATCTGGGTTCAACCCCATGAACGTGGGGCAGCAGAAAAGTAAGGGTAAGATGTTGCTTTTGTACATTTTATATTATTGTTTCTCTTTCATTGGTTTTTTGTCGTTTTGTGTTTTTCTTACAAAATGTGGACCCCATTCTCTAACTTATATATATATATATTTTAATTTCTAAATAATTATAAATTTCAATTATAATTTACATAAACAAACAAGTTTTACATTTCTCTCTCCTACATCAAATCTAAAATCCTAATCCAAATCCTAATCCTAAACAGAACTACAAACCAAACGGGCCCCTAATCTCATCTATCCCCCTGACTCCCTCCTCTCTATCTCTAGTGGACGAAAACAGCAGCAACATCACCACCGCCACAACTTCACCATCACCTTACCACCAATCAACCACACCATCGCAGCCACCATACACCACCTTCATCACCATCAATATCACAAGGCTCGTTTGGTTCGGGTGAATCACTACAGCCACTCCACGCCACCACCAGCATCAAGATACAAGGCAGATCGTGGGTTTTGGGTTTTGTTAGTCTAGATCCGTCACTATTCATCTCCCTCATCTCGTTGGTATGTTAAAACCACACATCAATCTTTTCCTCGTCTTGTTCTCTAATCAAAACCGATTGTCAATTCATACTATATAGTTTTCGTGGAATTTAAAACGAGTTCAAAAATGTTTTTGAAAAGTTATTCGTGTGGTTAAACTTGTCAAGATGGTGTTTGCGTTTAATCCTTTTGCTCTCTGGTAGGGTTAAGAAACCCGTGTGAGTTTCGGGTCGAACCCAAGGTGCACACGAGTCAGTGGGAAACCACACCCATAGGGGTGTTTGGTTGTTGTGCTCGACCCACCACCGAGAGCTACTAGGAGTGCGTTTGGCTTGTCTTGGTTCAACAGCAATCCAAAGGGTTGTTAGGTTTGTTTGTGGTACGGTTCAGGTGGGTCACCCACATAGAGTTCTCTTTTTTCTTTTCTTTGGCCATGGATAAAAGCAACAACCCGTTAGGGGCTGTTTTGTTTCGAACTCCATGAAGCACCCACAAGAGTGCGCTTGTTTATGCCATTGGGTCAACGAGGCACCCAAGAGGGTGTTTGCTTTTGCGTATGACATCCCAAGAAGGTTTTTTCTTTTGCGTATAACAGCCCTCAAGGGTGTTTGTTTGCCTGCTGTTGCAGCCCACCGCGAAGGGGTGTTTGTCCTTGTGTATCACCGCCCCAAGAGGGTGCGTTTGGACCAGCTTATTCAGCCCCAAAGGGGTGCGTTTTGCTGCTAAATTTTCTGCACAAACACGGGTGTTTGGTGCTGATTATTTTCAGCCCATGTAGGGCATTTTGTTTCTGATTTTGCAGCCCCAACAGGGTGTTTGTTTTGCTGCAGTGCAGCCCCAAAGAGGGCATTTGTTTCTGCTTATTTGTAGCCCAACAGTGGTTGTTTAGGTTGCTTATTTTATGAACTCAAGGGGAGTGTTTGGAAGTGCTTATTTTTATATGTATAATCTGTCCAGATTTAATTCATATGAAACAGTAACCGTAAAATATTTTTGACAACTTATAATCTTAAAAATATGTTAGTACACTTAATTACCTTCCGGGATATAAAGAACGAAAATCGGACTTAAACGAGAAAGATATGACTAAATGAATTTTAACGGCTTATATTTTTTGACAAAGATTATAGAATTATAGCATTCTCATTCAGCTGAAATGGGATTTTGACCACTTTCGGGTCCGATTCGGTCAAAACTTATTAAATGAAACTTGCTCGGAACGATATTTTACCTACGATAGTGACCTTTCTTTTGTCCCGAAAATGCTTATTTTTTTTGTTACATTGACTTTAGTATGGTGCACTTTTGGTTTTCACAAACCAAAATGGGCGTCAATTTTTGGACATTGTAACTATATTGATATTAGACTTGAGATTATTGGAATAATTATGTAATGATTATCGGACTAGTATACATTGGACAAGTTGACGTATATTGGACTAACTCATTTATTTGTTGTTAACATTTGCGTCTATATGCACGATTCAACTAATAATTTGGACAATGGATATTCGGACTAAACATAATAAATCGGGACTTGAACATTGAACTTATATGAATTGACATTGTTTGGATATTTAACTTATAACGGAATTATATTTGGACATGTTAACTATTGACGGACTATATATATATATATATATATATATATATATATATATATATATATATATATGATATTGGACAAAGATTTTAGATATTGGACTTTGGAATTATTATACTACTTATTGGATTATTAATGTGGACTTGACATTTAGATTGTTAGAACATATCGGAGTAGTTAACTTATTATACTAATAAATTATTATTAGACTAAACATATTGGACATATCAAACACATGATGGACTTGGACGTTTGGACGATCGAACTACATTGGACTAGTATTAGATTTAAATTGGATATTTAACAGATTTAATTTATACTTGAAAGTGTTGGAAAAATTGAATTATATGAAAGTCTTTCGACTTAGGATCGTTCTATGTTTAACGGGTCATGCCGAAACTTATTAATTGACCTCGCTTTCTTGACATTGCGTCTTGTTATATATATATATATATATATATATATATATATATATATATATATATATATATATATCATCATACTTTACGTATGCGTTTTGTTTCAAGTCTGCGATTTCATATCACCACACGAATGATGAAACTAAACATTTTACATACATTGAAGTGAATCTTCCACGGAAACTAAAATGTTTTACCTTTTGAAACTCATACGCATCGACTACTATTCGCGTATCATATTATGAAACAAGCTCATATCTATTAGGTTATGCCGATTCCGAATCGTTGTGCTATGCTTCTTTATACCGTTCTGCCATACTTCTTAATAGTGTTACTTACGTCACTACACTCTAAGGTGAGTTTCACAGCCTCGTTTTACTGTTTTACTCGTTTTGGGATGCAAAGCATGATATGATTACTTAAAACTGACCTGGTTGTGCATATATGAAATTATGGAATTTCTGAATTGATTTAATTACTAAGCTATGCTCTACTATACTGTGCAAACCGATATGTATGCTTATGTTTGGCGCCTGAGAACAATTGTGAAAGTCCCCTGGTACTATACTACTTATTAACTTACTCTCACTGTGCGGGACGAGCCGTTGATATTTATGGATGGCGCTATTTTGGGGTAGTGCCATCCCCTCACTCCCACTAACCGGAGTGCATCGTATCACCTTTTCATGCTAGATTAGAGCATCTTGCACGTAGGGGCATGAATGGAACATTCAAGGCATGAACACGCCACATACATGATGGACCATTTTGAAACTTTGACAAACAATTGATCTTTCTGTTTTAGAAATTACATGATTAATGTTATTATTTTATTAAATATCACAATAACTTTCAGTTTAATTATTACAGTATTTAAAAAAAATCACACTAGATAAAAAAAATCAAAATACATAGCCGATGGTTACGCCATATCATTAATATTACAAAGTTAAAATATCTCTTTTTCCGTCTATATAATGGATTCAAACGATCTCAACGTTGCGTACGACTTCTTTGTGGGACAAAATGTTTAAAGTTTCGTCACGCACCAGGGCCAGTTTCATCAAGTGTCCAAAGCTATCATTGGTTGCAATGTCACCGTGTTTCTTGACAATGTCATTGGTTGCAATGTTCATTTCAATATCACCGTGTTTCTTGACAATTTCATTGGTTGCAATGTTCATTTTGTGGAAAACTAGAAGAGGGGGTTGAATAGTTTTGCCGATTTTAAGTTAGTTTCAAAAACTTTAGATTCGATAATATGTGAGATCGTATGGATTTAGAGAAAGTATGGATCTAATGATAAAGCAAGTAAATAAAGTAAAGCAAAGGGATAGAAATGACACAACCGATTTATAGTAGTTCGGCTACAAGGACACCTTCCTTGCCCTACTCCACTCCCCGAGTCACCTACTCGAGAGTTCAAGCACTATGTCAACAAACTCCTTCAATTTGGCGGAGAAGCCTTCACAACGTTGCTTACACCTTCTTCCGGTACAAAGCTAAATACCGAGTCCGTAACACGGTGGACCAAACCAACACGACTATTACACAACAAATATGTGAAATATCAAATACAAGATCTTCGCTACAGAAATCTTGCGGAGGAACAAATAAATTAAGGACCCCTTGCTTGGATGACTTGTAGAATGCTCGATTTCAGCCTTCTTAGAAGGACCTATATGAGAATCACTAAAGAAAGAAAGAAGAAAGTACTCTCTAGATCAAGTGATCTTTTGTTATAAGAGAATGAGAGTATATGAGAGAATTAGTAAGAAGAGGGGTGAGTTAGAATGAAGAATTGGCTCTCTATTTATAGGCAATTCTGCATATCGTTCCTCGATCCCACGGATCCCTCCCACAAGGGATCCGCCTAGTGTAAACCTAGGGATCCGTGGGACGCTCTCTCTTGCCCATGGGTTTTTTGGTTATGGATCATGGGTTATGGATTGGTCCATGGGTATTCCTTTAGATTCAATGTATCTAATGAATACATTGTATCTAGTCAAATGGGTATGGGTCAATGGGTTATGGATATGATCCATGGGTTGTGGTTTTTACTCATCCTAATAAACTATTACAACAAAGGACTAATTGCAACATTTTTGTATTTAAATGGCTATATGTAAATGCTTTACAAAAATAAAATGTATCCTTATAATTGTACTTAAGATAACATTATATTTGTTATCAACAAAACACAAAGAGATCGCAAAATATTAATAAACGTTTTTACGGTTTATTTGTACTAACAATCTCCCCCTTTTTGTTGATGACAAAACATAATGTTATGATGAGTAATACTTAAGAATAGATGTATGTTTTGAAAGCCCCTAAGTTTTACTTCTCCCCCTTTTGTCTAAAACTAAAAAGTTAACCCATCAAGAAATAAAAGTGTGGAAAAATTAGTCCATCGTGATCGCTTACTCCCCTTAACGGTAGCTCCCCCTAGTTTGGAAGCCAAGTGAAGAAAAATAAAAAACCTACAAAGAGAAATGTTAGTAACATGCTTAGGTAATCTTGTGATTGACGAGAATCAAGATTGGGAGCCAAGGTATGTAAACAAGGCCTTGTAATAAAACAACAAAGTGTAGTGGTATTTATGCCACATACAAGCATGTAAAAATAAGAACAAGACTTGTTCTTGAAAATAACTCAAAAGAAAAAGTACAAAAAATAGAAAATAATAATAATAATGATTTCTTCCATACTTGCATAAGGTTATGGATGGAGGTTTGGATGAGTAATGGTATTGATGCGATGAAGGATGAGGCTGAGTATGAATCGCATTTCTTCCCTAACTTCTGTTGCAATTTCCCTAGTGGATTGGCAATGTTCACAATGTAAGTGATGTGGGTAATGAGTGCGGAAGTCTTCCGGGTTGTTTTGATTTGTGAGTTGCGGAATTTGTGGTGGAAAAATAGGAAAATATGGATCAAAGTCCGAAATGGTTGGAAGTGGTGGTGGAAAAGCACCTAGATGTTCTTGTAGTTTAATGGGGGCTAAGGGTGGTGATGTTTCAAGATCATTGAATATTGTGTTTGGAGAAGTTGGAGGTGTTAAAAATACTATTTCTTTTTGTTTTGGTTGTTGAGATCTTGTTGGAGTCGTAAGGAGTTCCAAAAGAGTGACTTTAGTTGATGAAGATGGTGTACTTATTGGTGATGAGGGAGGTGCTATAATGGAAGCATCTTGTGGTGAGTTATTTGATGGTGATGAGCCATTTTATGATGTTTTTGCTAAGCAACAAGATCGGATGCTAATCCGTGCGGATATCCTAGAATTTGATTGTGGTATTTTGGAAGGTGGTAGTACAAAAGTTTGGGTTTCATGAAGAGGATTGTTTGTACTAGGTGATTCATCTAAGTTGTAAGAGCTTGTGAATGACATGGTGTTGTTTGTTTGTGAAGATGAGATGAATATGCAAGCATTTTGGGAGTTCTATATATAGGAAAATAATGCATTGTAATGAATGCTTGACCCAAAATGTGGATTAAAATCTAATGATTAGATATGAATTTAAGGCATGTGATCATGAGAAAACAAGCATAAAAGAACATACTCCAAATGTTGGAGTTGTCATCCAAAGTGAGAAAAATAGAAGGTAAAACAACTGCTCGTCTCCGCGGATCCCACGGATCCTTCCCTTGAGGATCCGTCCCAAAGATAAGGCTGGGATCCGTGGGTCGGGTGATCTAGGCAGCACATAATTTTCCTTTTGGAAACATTTTTGCCTAGTGTGTGCCTATATGCAAACTATTTGGAGTTGCGGTTATCTCGACTCCTAAGAAGAAAAGAAAAATAAACTAGAATTGAAAAGCATACTATTATGTGAGATAACCCGAGTGCTCCTAATTCATTGTTGCTTAAATGAATGTACCCGGAAATACATATTAGTTATGTATCTCCTTTAGCATTCAAAAGACATGAGATGCAATGAAAATGGGTTTTTACTTTGTATTAATAATGAAAAAAAAATGATTTGTCCTAGACGTGAGAAATTGCTTTTGTGAAATTGATATGGGAAGAGGTATCATTTTTAGAAAACGTTTCAAAAAGAGGTTTCCATTTGTGAATAAAAATTGTTTTATCCTTTGAAAAGAAGATGTGTATGTAATTATGTGTTTGGAACTTGTACATATTTTTTAAAGAAAATACGAGAAACTATGAGTTATAAGTAAACGAAAACTTATCTTGGGTTTTGAAAATTCCAGTATTGTTTGTGAGTTGTGCGTGAAATAGAGATCCTAGACTCAGAAAGAGGAAGGCTAGTGTTTACATACCTTGTAGAGTAAAAATAAATTACGACGTTTGTTCCATGAGACCAAGACCAAGACGAAGTAAGTTGAATTGTTCCCACTTCAACAGTTTGGTGAGGACGTCGGCTATGTTGTCTTCGGACGCTACCTTCTCAATAGAGATGTTCCCCTTTTGAACATTGTCTCTTAAGAAGTAATGACGAATCTCTATATGCTTTGTGCGAGAATGTAATACCGGATTCTTGCTTAAATCTATGGCACCCTTGTTGTCACATAGAATTGCTATGTCACTTAGATGAATGTCGTAGTCAACTAACGCTTGTTTCATCCATAGTGCTTGTTGGCATGCTTTACCGGCAGAGACGTATTCAGCTTCGGTTGTTGATATTGCTAATGCCGTTTGTTTCTTTGAAAACCAAGATGTTAAACAATAACCCATAAAAGTACATACCCCACTTGTACTTTTTCGGTCAACATAATCACCTGCATGGTCAGAATCTGCATATACAATTGTTTCTACCCCCGTGCCCTTAGGACACCATAATCCTAATTGTGTTGTACCCTTAATATATCTAAATATTCTTTTTACGGCTTCTAGGTGTGATGTTTTAGGGTCTTCTTGAAACCTAGCACATAAGCAAACACTAAACATGATATCCGACCTACTAGCCGTGAGGTAGAGAAGACTACCAATCATGCCACGATATTTAGTATTATCTACCCATTCTCCGCCTTCATCTTTAGTGAGTTAGGTGTCGGATGACATTGGTGTCCTAATTGGTTTTGACTCTTCTAATCCAAATTTCTTTAACATCTCTTTTATGTATTTAGATTGATTAAAGAAGATACCATCTTCTACTTGTTTGATTTGTAGACCAAGAAAGAAACTAAGTTCTCCCATCATACTCAGCTCGAACTCGTCATGGATGATTTTGGAGAAATCATCACACATGTCTAGACAAGTGGATCCGAATATAATATCATCTACATATATTTGAACTATGATTATATGTGACTCTCTTTTCTTTGTAAAAAGTGTGTTGTCAACTAACCCCATGGTATAGTTGTGTCTAATTAAAAATGACTTGTGCCTATCATACCAAGCTTTTGGAGCTTGTTTAAGACCATAAAGGGCTTTCTTTAACTTATACACATGTTTAGGTTTTTCAAAATCGATGAAGCCCGGACGTTGAGCTACATATACTTCTTCATTAATAAAACCATTTAGAAAAGCACTTTTGACATCCATTTGATAAAGCTTTAGATCATTAGCACAAGCATACGCAATAAGTATTCTTATAGACTCTAATCTAGCCACGGGGGCATAGGTCTCATCAAAGTCTATTCCTTCTTGTTGGTTATACCCTTGGGCAACGAGTCTAGCCTTGTTTATAGACACTACTCCGATTGCATCTAATTTTTTTTATAAACCCATTTGGTTCCTATTATGGTTTGATTACTAGGTGGAGGGACAAGTGTCCAAACATCATTAGAAACAAATTGATTTAATTCTTCTTGCATAGCCATTACCCAACTTTCATCTTTTATTGCTTCTTGTGTATTCTTAGGTTCTATAGTTGAAACAAAACAAAATAAGCTACTTTGGTTTTGAACTTGAGACCTTAATGTTCTTTCGCTTAGCTTTCCTATGACCTTATCTACGGGGTGATCTTTGGACTCTTTAATGTTTATGACTTCATCATTTAAAGGTTCTTCTTCTTCATTTATCTTTTTCTTTATTACTATAGCTTCACTTTCTACAATCTCGTCATCGACAAGAGGTGGAGAGGTTTTGGGTGGACTTTCATCAAATTTTATATTTAATGACTCTTCTACTGATGAGTGCGTATTCACTCATCATTTTAGGTCAAAACTGAACTGCAAAACATTCAAAAACACTCTGAAATGCATCAAAATACTGAAAATATCTCAAAATTGTGTTTTATATGTTTCAGATGCAAAATTATCAAAATCGATAAAAAGGAACAAAGTTTGCATAATTGGCGAGTTTCGGTCCTCGACTTTCAAAATTGACGAAATAGTCCCGAGACGATTTATTTTAAAAAGAAAAGTCACCAAAGGTCCTTTTGAAATCATAAGTTGTCATAATTAGTCCTTTGGTGATAAATTTCAAAAGTTTGAGAAATTACGTTTAATCCCTGGATTTTTAAAATTGTCAAATTTAATCCTTGGAATTTCAGTTTTGGCAAAAATGACCCTTGGTTTATTTAAGATTCACAAGATTGGTCCTTGGATTACATTGTTAGAATTACAGGAAGGGTCCTTGGATTTTCAGATTTTTCACATTGGGTCCCTAGATGTTAAATGGATTTCATGTTATATCCTAAGTCCAAGTATAACCACTTAGGCCCAATCCAAACAAACCCTGGTCCAATCTGTGACCCGTTCACCCCGACCCATTTTAACCAAGTCATACCCGGTCAAGGTAATAATAAACCTCACCCATTCACCCCTGTCTTCCCCATTTCTTTTCCCGCCCAAGCAATAACATCACCCAAGAACCCTAGATTCTTTCCCCTTTCTCTGCTTCCCAAAACACTCAACCTGCTGTGACCCCTTTACCCAACTTCACCACACCCCAAACCACCTACAACCTTTTACCCAGATTTACCCAATTCCCAAACCCACTGCACCTTCCCCCATGAATGGCCAAGCTGGAAATCCCAACTTCATAAGACCCCATGGATGGCCCTGATTGCTCCTCATTTGGTACCTAACTGTTGAAGGGTCAGGATTGGTTCAAGAAAGCAAGTTTGGAGTTTTTGGTCTCTCTGCACTCACAAAAGAAACACAAGCAAGTGAAGACCATGAAGCCAGTAGTTTAAGTAGTATAAATAGGTCACTATGTAAGCCATGAAAGGCACCCCTAGTTTTAATTTTAAATCAGTTTTAGTTTTTTTTATGTAATCTGTTTTTTTTACTTAATGAAGAATCCCTTTTGATAATTTTGTTGTGCTTTAATTCTTGTATTAGTTATCAGTTGAAAGTTTATCCAAGTCAGTTTAAAAAAAAAAAAAAAAGAAATAGAAAAAGAAGAAGTTTGGGGTCAAAATCTTTTGCATCAGGGGTATTTGGTTTATGTACACTTTGGTTTCAAAACACCATTTTACCCATTTTGACTTTACAAGTCAAAGTCAATTTAATGTTGATATGCAGTTTGTTAAATGGTAAGATTGGAGTATCAAGTTTGTGTAAGTTGGGTGTTTAAAAAAATTTGAGCTTTGGATTTTCATTACTGCACAGGTCAGCAGCCTGTGCAGCTGATCTTACCCTTATTTAATCATTGATTAGATGTTAGGATTGTGTAAATCTTGCTTTTCTCAAGCCAACATGTTCCCAACTCATTCTAGTTTCAATTTCATGCACCAAAAATTTCTCTAGCTTAGTTTAATTTATCATCCAAATCTGTCCCTCAACCATTTTTTTTGGAACCATATCAGTGAAAAAACATCTAAAGCATTCTGATCTTGGCTTAATTTGAAGCTATAAACAGTTTGTTCTTGGATTCTAATTGCTCATTTTGACATCTGTACTAGCCTAACATTGTTTTGCAGCTGATACTTTTCTTGGAAGCTCATTAATAAGCTCAGAAATAAGCCCAAGACAGACCTTGTCTGTTGTCAAGGTACCGGCACAACAGGTTCCACATTAGATTCATCTCAGTTTGCTCAATAATAGTGTAGCTTAGCTTATTCAGATTCCTTAAGTGCTTTTTAATCTAGCTAGGTTAGATTAGTTCATCCTTAGCTTGTAAGTGCTTATTAGTTATTCCTTAGTGCTTAATTGAACTTTTTACCCTTAGGATTCCCAGATTAGTATTAACTTCCTCAACTGCTTATTTTCCCTTAGGTGTAGCTTATTTACTGTTAAACTTAGCTTATTTTAGTTATTGCATGACCCTAGTAGCTTATCTGGTTGAACATTTGCTTATCCTAGCTTATTTGTGCTCACAAAAGTTGCAAAAAGGGTGTTTGTTTGTATATCCGTCCAAAACAGGGAGCAAAAAGCAATCCAAACTGCTTATTGCCATCTTTTCAAAAGTTTCATCTTTACAAACAGTGTTTAACTTGGTCTTGTTAACAAGTTTCAAAAAGAAAATTAACAAAAATAAGTGTGTTTTGTTTGAAATCTTTCAAAAAGAGTAGATAAAAAGCAAAGTTGTTTTGTATGTAACTGTTGGAATAAGCAGTTTCTAACAGCTTATTTCAAGGATTTCAGAAAAGTTGTTTTTACAAAAAGTCTTCATTTTGATAAAGTCCTTAAGTTTCAAAAAGAAAAAGTTAAAAAAAAATTTTGTTTGTAAAAAAGGGTACCAAAGGGGATTCGAACCCTGGTCTCCTCTGTCACCAAACCAACGCCTCAACACAACACCACACAACCATTTGCCCTTGGGACTTGTCTCGTTCAAGTATTGCAAAGTTTAATATATCACCTTCGCTTGACAAGCCACTTTAAGCTCTTTTGAGCTTATTTCGAGCTTATTTTGAATAGTAACCTCTAGCTTTCTTATTTTTCCCATAATCAGCATAACCTAAAGTAGTTTTCTGTAAAATTTCAGATTTTTCTTGATTAGTTTAGTATTTTTAATCAATTAATTAGTGTCAAATCGTTTTTAATTCGTAGAAATTAATTTAAAAGTCGAAAAAATATTCCGCTTTTTCCTAAAATTATTTTTAGTCGAATAGATCGTAGGAAAATTGGTTTCACACCCGTAGCCCTTAAATTTCAAAAATTTTACGTTTATGGCTCGGGTTGTTTTACCGTTTTTACGTTTTTGCGTTTTAGCACCCTAGGACTTAGTGTAGCTTCGTTTTATCATTTCTTAGGCTTAGTGTTAGTTTATTTTTAGTTATTTAGGGTTCCCTTGCCTTAATTACCTTCCCTAATTAAATTGTAGAATCCAATCAAATCTAAAATCATTAAAAATCCAATTCAAGTTCAAATCACGAAACTCAATCTAATCCTTCCATTTCACACCTCGTTGGGACACGACCGGGAAATCACTTCCCGGTATCACTTTTATCACAACCGTGAGGTTTGGCACGTTGACCTTTTTCCTAAAGGGTTAATTTGTCGAATTTTACGGTTATTTTGATATACGTTGATATTTGTGTTTTCACACACTCACTTCACACGAATCAAATTTTGCGCCACGGAGTGTGTGTTGCGACAATATCGGTGATTTTTATGCGCATTAGTGACTTGAAGATCCTTCCTCGTGAAGTTATTGTTTTTATAAAAATACAAAAATACAAAAATATTTTTTCTTTTCTTTGTATATATATGTAAAAGATTAAAAATACAAAAAGATTTTTGCTTGTTGTTTTAAATAATATAGAAGACACAATCAATATAACATTCTCAACTGAGGTGTTATCATTATAAGTTCCCGAACTAAAGATCAAAAACTTGCCTTTGTGTCGCTTGTGGATTTATTTATTTCATCGGACAAACAAACCGTGGTGGTGGGTATAAGGACGGCCCGACATTAAATTGCGGCTGTAAAGCTGGTTTTTAATAAGCTTCGCGTGACCTACAAAGCTCTCCGCCGCTTGTGCGCTTGTCTTGTAGAGGTGATTTATTCACTTGGGATTATTGGTTTAAGTTCACCGTGTTTTGCCTCGGTCTTGTTTTAATTGAAAGTGTTGTTTTTGGAAGTGCATGCACTCGCCGCAGCTCGTAGACGTAACCGTAACCAAGCAAACATTCAGAGATAATGCATCCGAACAAATCACAATGACACATAACCAAGGGAACGGACCTCGAGTCCCAAGACTGATCCACAAGATCCAGCTCCCGATCTCCGAACAATGGAGGAGCTTTGTCAACCCACGATGGATGGATCGGCGTCCTATTGCCCCGGTCAACATCGAGGCCACGGATTTTGGACTTAAGCATCACATGATTCCACAAGTCCAAAGTTTTTGCCAATTTCACGGATCACCGGGTGACGATGCCAACAAGCATCTCGACAAATTTCTCACCGTCACCCAAAGTATGAAGCAAAATGGGGTCACCGATGACGCCCGTCGCTTATACCTCTTTCCATATTCCTTGACGCTTCATGCCACCGCATGGTTTGATCGTCTTCCCAAAAATTCAATCCATAGTTTCGACGAAATGATCTCCAAATTCTTGGCGAAATATTTTCCACCGCGATGGTGACTAAAACTACGGAATGAAATCCGAATTTTCGGCAAAGATCCCGATGAGTCCTTATTTGAGGCATGGGAACGCTTATAAGCTTGATTGATCGATGTCCTAACCACAATATGTTGCTTGTCACCCAAATAGATACATTCTATAACGGGTTAACATTGAGACATCGTGACACAATCAATGCACGCCAGGTACCTTTATGAAAGCGACCCAAGAGTGTTATGATCTCATTGAAAACATGACTGCCCACCACAATTATTTGGATTCCTCAGCCGAGGAGAGAGTCAAGGAGATCTACCACCCTTCCATCTTCGGAATTCACGACTCTAACCAAAAAGATTGAAGAAATATCCACCGCCGTGCTTAAAATGAGTCAAAATAATAACAATCAACAAGTGAATGTCGTAAACAAGAGTTGTGAAACTTGTGGTGGTCCACACCCTTATTTTGAGTGTCCAAACCCTCGTGGCTTCACTCAAGAGAGCGCTATGCCGCCGGGTTCCTACAATACGAGGTAATTCCTACCAACCGCAAGGGACCAAACCTTCTCTATCGCTCTAACAATTTCCTTGGACCACCCGGTTTAATCAAAATCGAACAATCAAAATGTGCAAAATAGAAATAATCGTTCAATCAAAATCGAGTCAATCGAATTTTCAAAATCAAAATCAAGGTTTTCAAAATCAAGGAAATTTCAATCAAAACCCATTCCAAGCTCAACAAAACATGCATGCCCAGCCTCCTCAAGCTTCCATTGACATTGCAAATTACATCAAAAGCAATGAAGCTAAGATGGCATCCATGCAAAGTCAAATTACCACTTTGAAGAATGATTTCACTTCCGAGCTTAGAGCTACTAGTAACAAAATTGATCAATCTCAAAGCAAGATTGAAAGCATGTTTGCTAGTCTCATGAGTCAAAAGAATCAAGCTTCAACTTCGGGTGCTCTTCCAAGTAATACCATTCCCAACCCAAAAGGTGAATTGAATGCTATTGCCACCGGTGGTAAATCTTATGATGGACCTTCGACTCCAATGCCTCCTCCACCGAGAGCAATGAGTCAAGTACCAGGTATCAAAGGACAAGGTGCATAACTCAAGCCCAACGGTACCGCGACAAGTCCAACCTCCAAAGGAATTACCTCCACCCGAACCCGTTGTTCCGCTGACCATTCCTAAGCCTTCACTTCCTTATCCTTCAAGGCTTAATGACCAAAAGCTCGCGGATAAAACTAGTCAACAATGGAGAAGCTTGTCCAAATCTTTCAAGATTTGCACTCGAGATTAGTTTCATGGACGCTCTTCTTCTAATGCCAAAGTTCGGTCCAACAATCAAGAATTTGTTGAATAACAAAGAAAAGATTTCGAAATGGCTAAAACTCTTTGAACTAAAATTGTTCAGCTTATCCTTAAAACTTCCCCGAAAAGTTAGGAGTCCCCGGAAAATTTCTCATCCCATGTGATTTTCAAGGCATAGTTCAATGCTCCTCTTTGGCCGATCTTGGTGCTAGCATTAACTTGATGCCACACTCCATGTGGAAAAAGCTTTCATTACCTCCGCTTACACCTACATGTATGATCCTCGAGCTAGCGGACCCATAAGTTCTCGTCCGCTAGGTATAGCCGAGGATGTATTTGTGAAAGTAGGCAAGTTTCATTTCCCACCACTTTGTTGTTGTCGAATTTGATGCCGATCCCCAGTACCCTCATCCTGGGAGGTGTTTCTTGAAAACGGTCGCATTGATCGAGATGTTGATGAAGGGGAAATTACTTTGAGGGTGAACAAGGAAGCCGTTACTTTCAATCTCAATCAAGTTACGAAATACTCCCCAATTATGGAGACACCTCACAACAAAATTGATGTCATTGACATTGTGTCAGAGGAGTATTCTCAAGAACTTCTTGGATTCTCGAGTGGCAATCCCACTTCTGCTGATCCTATTGTTGCTCTCTCTCCTCACCTCGCTTGAGGAAGTGACTTCATTTTGGAAGAGATAGAAGCATACTTGGCTAGTGATTCTGTTCCTTGGGAAATAGATCAATGCCCCATCGACATGAGGGAGATATACTTCTCATCGAGAAGTTGCTCAATGAAGATCCTTCATCACTCCCTCCTCAAGAACTTCATAAAGAGGAAATCAAAACGATTGAAAAATCTAATGATCCTCCCGAGGTCGAACTTAAGGACTTACCACCTCATCTCGAAAGTATGCATTTTGGAGGGTGACAATAAATCACCCGTCATCATTGCTAAGGACTCGGTGAGGATGAAAAATCCGGCCTCATAAAGGTTTTGTCACAAAGCGAGCCATCGCTTGGAACCTTCCGACATCAAGTAGGTTTGACCAAATTTTGCACGCCACAAAATTCTCATGCAAGATGACTTCAAACCGGCGGTTCAACACCAAAGAAGGGTGAATCCTAAAATTCATGAGGTTATCAAGGCGGAAGTCATAAAACTTCTCGATGCCGGATTGATTTACCCTATCTCTCGATAGTTTCGGGTTAGCCCCGTTCATTGTGTGCCCAAAAAAGGTGGCAGTACCGTTGTTGAAAATGATGAAAACGAAGTTGATTCCTACTGATTGGTTACGGATGGCGTGTTTGCATTGACTATCGAAAGTTAAATGAAGCCACCCGCAAAGACCACTTTCCATTACCCTTCATGGACCAAATGCTTGAGAGATTAATGAAAACTAATACTATTGTTTTCTTCGATGGTTTCTAAGTTACTTCCAAATACCCGTTGACCCACAAGATCAAGAAAAGACCACATTCACGTGTCCTTATGGAACATTTGCTTACCGACGCATGCCTTTAGGCTTGTGTAATGCTCCCGCACGCTCCAAAGGTGTATGATGGCCATTTTCCATGACATGATCGAAGACTATGGAAGTCTTCATTGGATGATTTTTCGAGCAATACGTAACTGAACGAAGT
>OU343225.1:239580707-239670104 GCA_910596185.1 Chrysanthemum makinoi | reverse complement strand
TGATTATTAATATGTTAATATTAGTAAGAGAATAGATCAGTAAAAATAAGCTGTTTATAAAAAATAATGACAATATTACCAGTTCAATTTTCTCCATTGACATAGTTTTTTTTTCATTTTGAAACTGATCTTCAACGTAGCTTCGAAACATTTGAGAATGGCCTTCTATCTTTTCATATTCATCCGAGATCTTTTGGCTATTAAAACAAAAACAAAGTGCAAAGTTACAAAAAACATATTTTGTGTATAATAGAAGAAAAATTATACATAAGTTAATAAAATAATTATTTTTTTTTAAATGTTAACTTACAATCATCACTGTTTTGAAGTAATATCTAAAACTTTTTAAAGTATCCTTTGTTAATTTTCTTCAAAATTTAGGATACTGACAAAGTTATCGATAACTTAAGCTCGATCTGTCTCAGAAGCATGACACTTGATATGAATTCTTAAAAGACCATTTACTTTCCCATATCTGAAAATCTCCTCCCTGTATAGGAACATATATAAATTATATAGTAGCATATAGAAATTAGATGTAAAAGTTAAAAAATAAAATCTTTAGTTTTTACAAGTATAATTTTAAAAACTTACATAACATCTTTCTCTGTATCGGATAGAATCATTTTCGAGAATAGTTTTTCAACCTATGATTTGAATTCTGGTATAGTCTCAACTCTTTTGTTCATATATGGAGATTCGAAAAGGATGCATGATGTTTTTCTTCGTTTTAGAACAATAGTAGAAACAACACTATTAACTTTTTTATCAGAAGTAGAACTCTCAGAAATATTTGTAGTAGTAGAAAACTTAGAATATGATCTTGCTTTGTTTAAAGTGTCTTGAGGTGCTTCAGAAGATTTGTTGGGTTTGTGTGACGGATTGTCAACAATGTAGTTGTCGGTTTCCTTGTTTAGACGTTCTTCTTCAACCTTGGCCGGTTCTTCTTCGGCCCTCTTTCTTTTCATTTTCTCTTCAGTATCCAAAACATCATCATCTGTATCTCTTCCATTCTTATCATAATTATCATCTGCAGTATCTAACATCTCATCATCTTCATTTTACTCTTCTTCTTCAATCGTGGATATATTCAACAGTTCATTTGTCTTTAATGAGAATGACATCAAGAAACTGTTCATAGTTGAATTTCTACTAGCAACAGCACATTTCTTTTTAACATCTCAACATCTCACCTTGCTCCTCTTCAATTGGTTGTACATCATCTTCACCAATGTTCTTTAGTACCTCGTCAATTTCTTTGAAATCTTTTCCAGTACATTCAACATATATTTCTAAATTTGTCTTTGGATATCTAATCTCATCAAAACATCTTGAATTTCTACTAGCAAATTTCTTTTTAGTAGCAAGACATTCGTCATCTCCAGTATCTAATATCTCAACATCTTCACCTTGCTCCTCTTCAATTGGTTGTACATCATCTTCACCAATGTTCTCCGGTACCTCGTCACTTTCTTTCAATGAGTGTTTTGGAGCATCCTCGTGCAAACTTTGTTCATCAAGAGAAACATCAGTAGTAGGTTTCTTTTGAGTACCAACAGATCCAGCAGTAGGTGAATTTCTACTAGCAACAGTTTCTTTTTTAGTAGCAGCACATTTGTCTTCTGCAGTTTCTAACATCTCAACATCTTTACCTTGCTCATCTTCAATTGGTTGTACATCATCTTCTCCAATGTTCTCCAGTACCTTGTCAATTTCATTGAAATCTTTTCCAGTTCCTTCAACAGATATATCTAAATTTGTCTTGGGATGGTCATTTTCTTTCAATGATTGTTTTGGAGCATCCTCTTTGAAACTTTGTTCATCAAGAGAAATATCAGAAGTAGGTTTCTTTTGAGTAACAACATATCCAACAGTAGGTAAATTTGTACTAGCACCAGTTTCTTTTTTTATTAGAAGCACGTTCGTCAACAACATTTGTAGATTCAATCGCTTGAAATCTATTGTTCTAAAACAACTTGTTTACCAAAGTTATTCTTCTCAGTTTCAACCCCATCATCGATATTCACATCAAGATTATACATACTTGGTTCATCAGGGGAATTTATCCTTTGTGCATTACCAACCTTCTTCAACCTCCTCAGTGTAGTTGTTTTTTATCTCTTTACACCTTCCAAATATCTAACTCTCTTCTTCAAACTTCTGATCTCTGTATCTTGAGAAGTTGTGATTTGTTGGAGTCCAAGAACATCTTTTTTCAATTTTGTACATTTTGCCATCAATTCTTTATGAGTTCTATACTATCCTCACCATTTCAGGATGTGTTACCTAGCCCTAGAGGTGGATCACTGGAATTGTTATTATGTACAACAAAATCCATCAATTCATTAGTTCCATATCTACCTTCATTACTTTGAGATGCGTTACTTTCCCTGATAGGTGAATCTAAGGATGTAAACTCAGTTTCAAATCTAGTTTGAGAATATAATTATGTAAACTCATTAAGTTCCTGAGAACTTAACACATCAGATGTTTCCTTGGGTTGAGTCTTATTTAGCTGCTACATCTAAGCTAGAACAAGTAGTGGTAACCCTCACCAACATGTCATTTTGCACACATATGGCAACCTCATCTGAAACCATACCAGTCATAGCCTGAGTAGCTTAGTCCTTTGTTGAGATTTCCTATGTAGGTCTTTTTTGGTTGTGATGTTGAGTGTAAATTTTTGGATGTGGGTTGTGTATCAGCTTCATCCTGTGTTTGTGGAACGTTTACCATATTTTGAAAAAGTGGTGTAACACTTCGAAAAACCTGTTCCATTTTTTCATAAAGGTAAAACTTTGTTTGAGAGCTTGAGGAGTTTTGTAAATTTTTGTATGAACCTTTTTTTTTTAAACTTGTTTATCCACAAAAATTTGAACAAACCTAGGATACAGAAAGCAATTACTTGAATCATCCAAATTTTTAATCATACCATCAAAAATCATCTTAGAAAATTTAAAAATCTTTTCCTGAGTCAAGCACACTATAGCGTGAAGCTATACATGTACTAAACTCATTCCAGCCAGTTGTTTTAGGACTTATACAATGCAGGATGGTATGGATTAGAAATTTCCATTGAGGTGAGAATAGCCTTTTGTAAAATTTTAAAGAATCGCTTTCCTTCTCATATCCCATTTTTTCAAGACCTTTGAAAATAGCAGGGGTTGGCAGGCAGTCGACACCATTGTTATCTGCTAGTTCCAATGAACTTCTAACTGATGACTCAGTGACAATTATCTCTTCATCATCTACTAAAGTTGTAATTTGTACTTCCCCATCTATAGTTCTTGACTTAGTAGTTGCCGAAAACTGCTTAATGATCGAAATATATATAGTAAGATTTACTGATAATGCATACCTTATAGAGCAAGTATTTAAAAAATCAATGATCTCAGCAAATCCTTATGATTCTGGTAATGGTTTTTTAAGTAAAGCAACCATGTTGTGACTATGAGGAAAGATTCTTTTCGACATTCTGAATGAAGGAGGTTCACAAATATTCAATAATGGACGATGAGGAAGGAAGATGAGAATTAGCAAGGGTTATAAAGAAGGAGATTCGCAAAGTTTTGGTAATGGTTATTTTGGGTTTCGCAATTTGGTCGCAATATAAGAAATAGGACTTTTTTTGGTTTGTGAGTAAGAACAAGTTAACTGGAGAAGACAAAATGTTAGTTTGTTGCATACAAAACTTTACAGCGAATTACGGATTAGTTTTTTTTTTTCAAAAATTTCTTAAATTTTATTTATTTATTTATTTTTTTAAAAACAAAATATATCAAAAAAAAATATCAACAAAGAACATTATATAATAGCATTTTTTTTATGTTATAAAGAAATATATATATAGGATTAAATTAATGAATCATATCTCAACATAAACATCTAAATCACAAATATAAACATCAAAATCACATTAAGCTTGAATCACTTGCAAATAATTACAAACATTAAGATTGGAAATAATCATAAACACAAACATAAAACACAATAATCCATGACACGATTATTAATGATTCTACGAATTTAATTTGTTTTTTTCAATGGACAATGTCTTGCATCATGATTTGCAACTTGCCCACAATTTCGACACTTCCTTTCATCTTGATTAGCCAATACATTTCCACTAGATGAAGACTTTTTTTCCATTTAAAATCTACATCAAAGAAAAATGCATAAGTTTTAAAATAAAGTTAAATAAACTTAACAATTAAATAAAATACTTTTTTTTTATTTTTACCTTTTTTTGAATTATTTAATCTATATAATTCAGATCTAGTTCAGAGTGGAACGGTGAAGGTAGGTAAATATATATTCAGATCTGTTTTTATTATTAGTGTTACTGTTATATACATAATAGTATAAGGGAAGCCCAAAGTTTATAAAGGCAAAATTTTAAAAAGCCCAAAGTTTTTTTTAAAGCCCAAAAGATATCAAATGTGAATATTTTTAAACCCAATAAATAATTTTGTAAACGTGTCAATAAATGCACAAATATAACACCACCAATAATAGAAGTAAAGATCAGAAAACAAAACAGATTTCACAATGTTAAATCAAAGAGATGAAGTTGTCGCATATAATGTTAAATCAAAGATTGATTCAACAAAGAATCAAAATGGTAATTTTTTACTTCTATTTTTATAGTTTTAGTTTGTATCTACTTTACTAAACATTAAAATTATTGAACTATTAGTATTCAACAAAGAATCAAAGATTTATATATTTTTACGAAGACAGAATTAAATAAACATTTTTTTAGCTTTCCTTTTGTTGTTTATATTGTTATTCTTCTTCTTCAAAAAATATGATATTGTTATTCTGATATTAAAAGTAAAGTAAAGTAAATCCCAATACCGTCTTTCCACGGGTTATGGGTCCCAATACCGTCTTCCACGGTGTATGGGGGAGGTTAAGACGTAGACAGCCATACCCCTACCTAAGCCAGAAAAGGACCTCCGGCCTTGCAATGGGTGAGGATCATTGTTATTATGATATTAATATTGTTATTCATGCTAAATACATACTAAATACGAACTTAATCTAAGTCATCGTTTGGAAAATGCTAAATGTAAATTATCGTAGTCGAAACTTTCAATGTCTTCTTTCTCCAAATCTTCTTCGACATCCGAAGAACCCTCTTCAAGCAGATAAACTCCAGACATTGTAAGTTGTCGCATATAATGTTAAATCAAACATTGATTCAACAAAGAATCAAAATGGTAAAGTTATTTGTATCTACTTTTACTAAACATATAAATTAGTGAACTATTAATTCAACATTCAAAGATTTATATCAATGTTTATATATTGTTTTCTTCTTCTTCAAAAATACCCAATACCGAATGGGTCCCAATACCGTCTCAATGGGGAGGTTAAGACGTTACTAAGCCAAGAAAAGGACCTCAAGGATCATTGTTATTATGATATTAATATTGTTATTCATGCTAAATACATACTAAATACGAACTTTATCTAAGTCATCGTTGGAAAATGCTAAATGTAAGTTATCGTAGATGAAACTTTCAATGTCTTCTTTCTCCAAATCTTCTTCGACATCCGAAGAACCCTCTTCAAGCAGATAAACTCCAGGCATTGTAGCAAGCTGTTTCGTTTGATCATCTTTTAGTTGTTTATTTCTATCCGTTTGTGCTTGTGCTTCATCACTTTTTTCATCTTCTTTTTACATCTCCATTTCGATTGGGTAATACCAATCATCAGGATCCCATACATGTTCTTCCGCAGCACTGTTGTTTTTTTCTTCAACAATCTCTACATTGAAAGAACAGAATAATTTTACACTCTTGTTGTTTAAATAAAACTTTCCTAATCCATACTCAACATACACTTTGTTCTTGAATTATTAAAATTGCAACCCAGTGCTCATACCTTCTTTGATGGTTTTGTCCTCTGCCCTTTGTTCTTGACTGCATTGTTTTCTGAAACAATAAAAACAAAGCAGTTAGTTTTCATAGAATGAATAAAAATAAAAGTAATAGAAAAATCGATTCAAAAAATCATGTTATACTTGCTGTCGTTTCCGTTTTGTTCTTCTTCAAATTCGTATTCGCATTCGCTTCTTGATCTTTTGTTTGATGCAAACATGATTTTTGTATTATCCAAATATTCTACAAACGTTACAGGTATTTGAGTTGAATATGATGCAGTGGTAACTGTTTTGCAGTTGCAGTTTATATAATCATTATCAGTAAAACCAAGAGACTAATAAGTAGCCTTCCATGACACTTCTGTTTTACAGATTAAAAGTTCAATTATTACATTTTACACATATAAATATATATATATTTGTTTTATTTAATCTTTAAGGTTATATATTTTATCACAATTGATGTCAACATAAGTAGTATTTAATAACATTTTTTCATGCAAGCATTAAACAGCTTGTGAAAACAAAATATTGCTATAGTTTAGCATTATTTTTGTTATTCTGTTATTGTTACTTTGATATTAATATTGTTATTCTAAGTATGAGGATAGTTACACTTCGATTTTTCTTATCGTTAGTATGATAGTTATTCTGATATTAAGTTTGTTATTCTGATATGAAGATTGTTGAAGTTGATAATATATGTGAATTCTGTTATTCTGATATGAGGATTTGTTGAAGTTGATAAAATATTGTTATTCTAAGTATGAGGATAGTTTGTTATTCTGATATGAGGATTGTTATTCTGATATGAGGTTTTTATTATGCTTTTGATAATATGTTGGGTTTGGTCCCAGATAGATCTTATGAGCCTAGAAAGAGTATAGCTATCCTGTGTAATCACAAGACAACTACGGAGAACCTTTGCAAGAATTGTATTCACGCGGAAAATAGATACAATTCTCAAGAAGATGATTAACACCAATAACTTGATCCTCTATGGATCTCTATTAATTCACTATTATTGTTATTGAAAAACGTACATTAAACCCTAGCCGCTAGTTTCTTTTATAGTACAAGAAACCCTAACTTTGCAGCTTGCTAATCACGTAAAAGATATGCACTATCTATTCCTATTATAACTCATGCATATCGTAACTAATAAACTAATAAAGCGGAAACTACATATCCGCAGAAACAAAATAACTATCAGAGGAAACTGCACTATCCGCAGAAACCTCACTATCAGCAGAAACTATACTACTATCAGTAGGAACCTTATCAGCAGGAACCCACTGTTACATAATTCCTAACAATCCTCCCCTAAACTTGAATTTGACTCTGTTAACTTCAAGTTTCTAGATAGATCTTCACCATACAAGAGGATTGAGTAAACCAGCAACTGAAATCATAGTAAGCACTAGCAGAACATCTAGATCCACCAGAGACAGCAATGAGGTCCAAGATTCCATCAGCAACTCCTAGTTTAGCGGCATCAGGAACCAGCAGCATCAGTAACCAGGGTAGGTTTGATAAGCCTTTACCAAGTAGCTACTCACTCTTGGGCTAGCTGGTTCTTGAATGGAATCATGACATCACCCTGGTGAACCAGTTACCAGTCAAACTTCAACACGTGAATCAATGTGAATGGCCCCTAATGGTTTTAGGCAAACCATCACGACCATCAACGGATTTGACTTGTCTTTACCTGAAGTCGTTTAACTCAGGACTAGTTATGGTGTTCCATGCTTTTACCACAAGCCATGAACTTGGGGTGGCCAACTCTTCATCTATGAGGACATGGTGAGTAGAGCACCATACAACTTATTGGGAAGTTGTCAACCATCCAATGGATTTGACATCTCTTTACCAGAGCCGTTTGCTCATGGAGTAGTCAATGTTTGGTGTGTAAGACCAGGTTACATTGATAACCCTCTGATTTTTAGCAAATCAGCAACTATCAACAGATTTAAGAATACTTACTAGAGCTGTACCCCCATAGTAAGTTAACCCTTTGTCCCTCAAGACATGGCGAGTTAAAACCGTATGTTACCCAAAAGTACAACATGATCCTCAAAAATGAAAGTTAGTAACAGAAACTAGATACAAGTTTTTTTTTTTTTTTTTTTTTTTTTTAACACCAAAAGAAAAGATAATTAATTAAACATGTACAAAAGGAAGAAAAAAATACAAATAACAACATACCACCCCATCAATTTGTAGAATCAGCAGAAACAGCAAGGAGCTTATCCTTTAACCTTTTGATCAGCTGCTCTGCATTAGTCATGTCATTCCCAACTGGAGCAGTAGAGAAAGCCAACTTCTTCTTCAACATTTGGTCCAGCATTGACGCAGACAAAGGATAATCTTGATCTGAAAACATGTGATGATAAACCCCAGACCAAGTCTGCAGCACATGAATACTAGAGAGTGGATAGAAAGTCCAACTAAAAACTTTCCACTGAGGTTGACCTTCCCAAATCTTAAAGCCAGCATCATCTTGATATTTTGAATCAAATAACACTTAAAGATCACCCAAAAAAAACAAACCAGCCCCTTGTGCAGGATGAGATTCAAAGTGTTTTAAGACCATACCATACAGAGCAATCAAATCCGGTCTATCTAGAAAATTTAGGATCTCAGAAAGAAAAGTAAAGTGCCTAACAGACCCATCCTTGCGATAAACTGAATTACAATCTCCCAAACTACAAACACCTGTAGGAGTGAGTTTCCAGTTCACCAATGGAGACCAATCTACCAACTCCTCATCTGAATCATCCTCCTCAAAGTCCTTTATAAAAGAGCTCTCAGTGGCAAGAAGATCAAAGGAACTCCCCTTCTTTCTTGCTATACTCTCTGTCTTCTCCAGAAGAAGAAGAAGTATCACCAATATGTGAAGGTAACCATAGCTTCCTTTGCAGTGAGATAGCGGTGGATCTTGGGGAAATAGACACATCTTTGTCTTATCAGCAGAAAAACTTCCTCGATGTGGAACAACCTGCAACTGATGCAGGTATGTCAGAAGAAATCTTTGAAGTGCTTTCAGAAGAAATGGTTGAAGGCTTATCAGCTGATGTCTCCTCAGAAGGAATGGATGTAGTCGCAAAAGTATCAATTGTCTTCAATCTCTTAGGAGTAGGACCTTCTAGTAGAGATGGAGAGCGTTTCACTTGACTATAAGGACTAAGACCATCCTGCTCCAATCTTGAAAGAATTGTGTTATACTCCTTAATCAACCTATCATCTGGAAAGGATTTCACTTACCCCAAAGACCATCTAGTATTGTAGACAGCTGAACTCATGTTCTTTACAAATTCTCTCATATGTCTCCTTTGTTCAGCTTGAGATATAGGCTTGTCCCTTTTTTCTTTAGCCTTTTTTTCTGCATCTGCCTTCTTCCTTTGATTCACCAAAGCTATTATATCATCAACATAATTCTCTTGATCAAAGGCACCACCTAAAATGGATTGGGCAAGAAATGGATTGTTAGAAACACCACCAGCCAGTTGATTCCAAGTGTCATTAGTGAATCCCATAGCAAGAGCATCCAATTCTTTCTTCCTCTCCAAAGTGACTTTAGGAGCAGTCTGGGCTTGAAATTCTGCATTAAAGGTAGCTAGAACTTTTTCTGCTACTACTCTGTCACTCATTGAAATTTCATGCAGCTTGAATAGTCTTTCATGTTCACCCTTATCAACACCAAGATCCACTTCCTCTTCAATCACTTTACCCTTTCCCTTATCCTGAGAAGCAGGCATGGGTTCATCCTCAACAGAAGCATCCAATGTATCAGAGGGAATAGGCTGAGAAGCTTCAGAAGAAACTTTAAACTGATCAGCAGCAACAGATTTATTATCAGCAGCAAAGGTAGACTTGTCAGCAGGAGCTGTAGACTCCTTTTCCTCACCTTTCTTCTCAGTAGCAACAACTTCTGGAGGAACATCAACATGATCAGCAGCACCAGAAGGCGAGAGGAATTCACCACTCTTGACTTAAGAGTCAAATGACTTAGATAACTCCTCTTTATCCTCTGTCTCCTCTGAAACACTTGTACTTTTGGATGCTTTGGAGGTTAAGTCTCTCCTAAGGACACAGATGCTAGAACATGAAGGGCCTCAAGATCAATATTAACCCTCTCATGACCCTGTTCCTCCTCATCACGGCACCACAAATCTACTCCTCTTTTCCAGCTCATCTCAAAATTAGTCACTCTCTTAATAACTTCACCATAGCACCACCCAAAGTGTGCTTAGTCTCCTTAAGCTCTTCCCTAGATTCCTTGAGCTGGAACTCCAAAGCATCAACCTTCTTAACATACCTGTGGATCAAACTATACATATTCATTAGCATATGAGGATCCTCAGCTCCACTGGCAGGTATACCTGTGGTTTAAGGAGCTTCATTGGACCTAGGAGGAGACACATGAAAATCAGCACCAAAAGAGGTGTCTTCCTCAAAATCATGTCTAGGTGGACTAGGAGGTTGAACTAATGGCTGAGTAGGATTAACCTCATTCTCAACAGGAGTTTGTTCCTGTGATGTAGAGGCAATCTCTGTCTCCTCAGGAGCAACAGTCCTTGGTGAAGGGCATCATGTTGGTGTTATGGAGGTTGGTCATCAATGGCAACTGATGCAGAGGCATCAGCAGCAACATTGACACCAGGAAACATAGTGGGTAGTAGGGGTCTATGCTCTCTAGCGAAATTTGTTCTCATTGTAGCAAATAACTTAGCAGTTAATTTAGTGATGACCCTTGGAGTTTTATTTGAGGTCTCAATACTTAAAATCATTTGTAAAAATCTAGGATACATCAGAAATTTATGCTTGGTATCCTTTAAATTCCTAAGCATTTCCTCAAAAATATACCTTGAAAAATTATATTGTCTACCATGGGCCAAACATATTATAGCATTTGCAATTGAATGGAGAATGATCCCACCACCGATTTGGGGCTAAGAATGGAAGCAGGGTATGGACTAATAACCTCCACTTAGGGCAAAATTTATTTTTAAACCAAATTATTTTGCCATCAAAAGGATACCCTAAGTCTGGTCGTCCAGAGATAATTTCATCTCTATTATTCTCAAAGAGACCATCATCATCAAAACAAATAAGTACTAATAAGGGACTCAGTACACATATACTCTTCCATCAATGGTGGCCACTATCTCCTGCGAGCCAGAGAGAACGCCATGAGCAGTGGCCTAGAATTGTTAACAAGAGAGTCAAACATTGAGAGGAGTGAGTAAGAGCATACCGATTTTTAGGAAGAGAAAATCAATCATAGAGATATATGCCTCCCTGGTATGATCCAAAATGCGTTTGTTGTGATCCACTTTGTAATCGAGTGTAGCCATTGATAATGAGTGAGAAGATTGGAGATGAGCAGGATTCAAAGTAAGAGGGAATTGTGGTGTGGGGTTACTTCTGATTGACTATTTCAATTAATTTCCCAAAATAGTCGTTTAAATTGACCAATGATTCGGAACAAATCTTTGACCTGAAATTAAATCCCCAAATTACATTAAAACCAGTAGCAATGAAAAGTCAACCAGCGGAAACCAAGTAGTCAAACGGCAGAAACCAATTAACTTTTGTCCGTAGTAACAATTCAAAGCTATCAGAATCCATGACCATCAGCAGAACCAAACACAATATCACCCAGAATGAAAAGAGAATCAAATCAAATTGACCCATAACTGGGTTCCTTAACTATCTCCTCGAACTTTTAGCGATCCAAATTCCAACCATCAATATTTACCATAAATTTTACCGAAATAAGATTCCAAAAGCTATAAAACCAACCTCTACAAAGAAAGAACCATAACAAACAAAACACATAACCCTAAGTACAAAAATCGAACAGATAACCATGAGCAATTCTCCAAACCACCCAATTGAACTATCATCATCTGATAGTGAACCAAACTGGTTGCACTACTTCCCTCCTGGAGCTTCCAATAGTATCACCTACATCTCAAGAGAGCCCCCAGCGATCACCATTTTACTACACTACTTTAGAAAAAGATCTCCCCAACCCTCCTCCACAGAATGAGGTTGAAGTTTCCAGTGCAGACCTCAATGCCATGAATGAGGAAACTGATGATGAGGTGAATGACCCAACCTACATGCCTCACAACAAAAGGACACTCAGTGTTGCTCCTCTAGCTGTGCTTCCACCAGATGCTGCAGTTCCAAACCCCCAACCCTCCACATCTAACCCCACTAAGAGAAACACTGTGATGGGTCTGGCTGCAAAGCCAGTGTGGGCATGGATGGACAGGTGGGGAAAAGAGCATCATAAGATGCCTGAGTGGGGAAAGAAGAGGCCAGAGAGGAGGCCTTGAAGAGTGAAGCCATGGTCTGAAAGAGTGTTGGGTCTGAGGGAATGTTGAGTCTTGCTAGTTATGTTCTGAGGGAATGTTGAGTCTTGCTAGTTATGTTCTGTATTTTGTGTAGAAGAATAACGCTGTCTTCTTAGAAAGATTCTCACGAGGCTCTGATACCAGTTGATGGTTTCGGTCCCAGATAGATCTTATGAGCCTAGAAAGAGTATACCTATCATGTGTAATCACAAGACAACTATGGAGAACCTTTGCAAGAATTGTATTCACGCGGAAAATAAATACAATACTCAAGAAGATGATTAACACCAATAACTTGATCCTCTATGGATCTCTATTAATTCACTATTATTGTTACTGAAAAACGTACATTAAAACCAAGCCGCTAGTTTCTTTTATAGTACAAGAAACCCTAACTTTGCAGCTTGCTAATCACGTAAAAGATATGCACTATCTATTCCTATTATAACTCATGCATATCGTAACTAATAAACTAATAAAGCGGAAACTACATATACGCAAAAACAAAATAACTATCAGAGGAAACTGCACTATCCGCAGAAACCTCACTATCAGCAAAAACTATACTACTATCAGTAGGAACCTTATCAGCAGGAACCCACTGTTACATAATTCCTAACATAATATTTTAATTTAATTTTCATTTTTGCAGCTGATATTATATGTGAATTCAAAAAATATGAAGACAGAATGACAAGGAAAATAATTCAAATAATGAGAAAAATAGTCAATTCAACGAGAACTTTTGAAAACAAAACAGATTCAGCTATTCTAAAGAGGAATTCAGTAGTTAGAAGATCTGAAAGGTTGAGTCTTCAGAAAGAAAAAACTGATATTAATTCAAGGAGAACATCACTAAGGATTATAAATAAAGTAAAATCAATTTCTAGTGATATTGATGTTGAAGATCATGTTTGTGTTTACAATGAAAATATACTAACAATCAGAAGTAGGGGATCTCCAAGTCAACTTTTTTTATCTTCTTTCTAATATGTCAGTGCAGCAACGTAATGTTGTGTCACAAATGGGATTCAGTCCTAGGCTTGGATTTAAAGCTGTTGATTGCTTTGATGAAGATAGTATGACTTTGAACTTGATGTGTGGAAACATTGAAATCAAAAGAGAGACAGTTAATGCAATTATGGGATTTCCAATGGCCAAGAAAAAAATAAATTCTATTAAAAGAGTACGAATAACCAACCCAACTATACTCTCTTGGAGAAACCAGTTTCATCGATATAAAAATTCGAAAGAGACAAATATTCGTGTTACTGAAGTTGTTAATAATACTTTGGATAATGGTAACACTGATCGAATGTTTGTGTTAAACTTTCTGGTTGTCCTTTCGAGCTGTCTTTTTTACCTGGGAGTGTAGCTTGCCAAAAGATACTGTCACTCATTCCAGATTCTGATGATGATATAATAATATTGGATTGGTGTTCATATCTTTTAGATTGTTTGAAAGATAGTTAAAAAAATGGAACAAATACGACACAAGTGATGCAAACTATTATTGTGGACCTATTACTTTTCTATCGGTATGATTTTTATTTTCATTTCATTTTTACATTATATAGTTTATATTTTTATGTATATTATTTTTTTTTCTTTTTACAGTTGTTGTATGCTGAATCAATCTACGAACAACAAAAGACAAAAAGGCAAGACGGTCCTGCTATTGAATACTGGACTTCTGATTTGCTTTATGAGGTTCAAAAACTAGACAGACTCTTAAACGAAGGTTATGATTAAGATAACTTTTTATCTGTATAATACATTTTACTTTTTTTAAATTAAGTTTTAAATATGTTTGTTATATTCAATACAATGAAGATAAAGGACCAGTCAATGCAAATATTAAAGGAAAGAAGGGTGTGAAAAGTTATGAAAGATCTCATACTTATAGGAAAATTAAAGCTCCTTCAATGGTTTGTTTTTCTAAACTTATGATATTCATTTTTTAAAAATTTAACTATTTTTTTAAATTTATTATTTTTTTTTTCAGGATGATTCAAATAAGGCTTTAAAATATTATATTGCAAATGAAGGTGTAAAAGAATCTGTTAATCAAATAACATAATTAGATTCAGACATTTCAAGGCCAATGAAAAGACAAAGAATGTTTCGACCAAGAAAAGCAAAGGAACATCCAATGATAGTTTAGAAAAAGTTTAAATCCAATGATAGCTGCTTCAATGTTTAGTTGTTTGAATTGATATTTTATTTTTTTATTAGGGAGTTGTTGTGTTTTGGTGGTTCTGTTTGAATTTATATTCGTTATGTTATGACAATGAAGTTTGAATTAATATGTGAACCTGATTGCTATTGTATCACAACCTGATTGCTACAAACCTTTTTACATTGGTTGTTACAGGGTGCTTGAGGATATAAAAACACCTAATATATCAATACCATTAAGAATTATAGTTCTTTCGTCATAACCATCGACATTACATAATTAAACATAACATGTTTGCCTAAACATACACCAAAACATACCACATAACATACCACATGATGTTCTAAAAGTCATATAATCCTAATTATCCACATTAAATAATTTCACAAATGAACTTCCGTTATCCATATCATGCTTACAAACATGGAATATAGAGTCCTGAAATTGCCTTCCTTCTTCACATTCAGGAATGATTTGAACAATCTTCATCTAATTAGATAAGAAAACAAAAAATATTTAATCATTGAACTCAATAAAAAGCATAACACAAAAATTAAAATATTCACATAACTAAGTCATCTCTACCGGCCAAAAGAAGTAATAGATGAGACTAGTGTGGCAATAGTGGCCGAACATTTAATTTGTGGAAAATAAATATAGAATGGTCTTAGGTAACTTTTTATTTTCTAACCTGATGAAATTAAAACAATGTCCTTATGATCATCGACGTCTTTATCATCATCACTTATTTCAACTGTTGAATTGAAGTATTAGTTAAACCACTTTTTTTCATTAAAAATGTTTAAGAATAAAAAAACTAATGTAGATTAATTTACATGTTTCTTCTTCATTGCTACTATATAGAAACCCTGGAAGAGTGTATTCACTGACTGAAAAAATCAACATTTTTGTGAAATTTAATTGAATAATACTAGTTTCCAAATATCAGATTTTGTAATAGTCTATAGTTTTGCAATTTTTTCTAACCTTTATGAAAATGTTGTTTAGAAGTTTCAGCATACTTTGTAACAACACACTCAATTGTTTCCCATAAATGATCATTATTACTATCTTCATCTGTTTAATTAAATCATGTAAAATATTTATATAATTCAATTCTTTACTTATTAAAATCATAAACATGACAATTCACTTTCCATAAAGATGGATTAGAATGAGTTTCTGAACCTGTTTCATTAAAATATAAATAATATTTCACATGTGAAAGAAAGGTGTATGCATACAGAGATATTGCTGCATTTCATCACAAACTGTAATTTTACCCGTACACCTCCTTGCCATTTGTCTCTCAGGTTTAACTATAAAAATAAATACAACTTCAGAAGATATAAAATAAAGATATTAACTAAAGTAAAGATAACATACCATAATCATTGGATTCATTTCTTTTAGAAGTAGCATCTACAATAACAAGAATATATAAGGTCAATTATAATGTTTTTTGATTAAAAAAGTATTTAAACTCAAAACGTAAGTAACATTAATTTTTCAAACTGAATAAAGAGCTACATATTAAACTACAAATTTTGTTCTGAAAAAATACATTATTCTAATTAATTGATTTGATAAAGGCCAAGTCCAATAATCCAAATTTAAATAAAAAATATTAAAATGTCTTGAGAATACTAAAGAAAACCTTTCAATAAACCCTAAACAAACACAATACTAACATTACCAATTTGAATTTTACCCTTACACCTCCTTGCCATTTGTGTCTTAGACCTCCTTCCCATTTGTCTCTCAGGTTTAACTATAAAAATAAATTCAACTTCAAAAGAATAATATAAAATAAAGATAACATACCATAATCATTAGATTGATTAGTTTTACAAGTAGCATCTACACTAACAAGAATATATAATATTAATTATAATATTTTTTGTTTAAAATATGAATATTATTTATCAAAGAAAGATTTGGAATGAATTTTTCACATGTGAAAAAAAAACACTCAAAAACTAAGTAAACATTATGTTTTTCAAAATGACTAAAGAGAGGTACATATTAAAACCCAAGAAATTTAAAAAAAAACAAAAAAACAAACCTTTTGAAGCCATTAATAACCAAATTTAATCTAAACTATCACCTGATAATAATAAAACAAAGAAATAATAAACAAACAAAGTATAGTCTAAATAAATAAATAAATAAATAAAAATAAATAATTTTAAGAAGGCGGCTTTACCATTGAAAATCATAATGAAAATGAAGACGAAACAAACTAGGTTTTCAGTGTTAAAATTCTTTTTATATATTAACGGGCTGGGATTTTTTGATGGGCTAAAAAAGGGATTTATTTTAAAAAAAAAAAACAACCTAGCAGTAGTAACCAACACTAGCAGTAAGAACCAATACACTAGCAAGACGATCCAATACACTAGCACAGAACGATCACAGCATTACACTAGCGTACAAATCACGTGTGTGAACTAATACCACAAGTGCACTTAATTTTCCAACATATGATATCAATTAACAATTTCAAAAATTCTATATTTCAAATTTGAGAATATTTTCACGAAAAGTTCAAAATCTGATGTATACAAAATATTTGTCAAGTCAAAATAATGGCTTATTGACAAACCCAATCAGTTGCTCTGAAATGGTCATGTCAGTTCCCACCATTATTTTGACTTCAGTTTGTTCCTGAAAATGATTATCCTAAACTGAATAATCATCCAAGGATTATTACTCATATGTTACAGCCTGATAATTTAAAGCTACAAAATCCATTTGATGATCTAGCTTACAGTTTACTAAGGAAATATGAGAAGATAGTTAATCCTGATAAGTCTTTGGAACCGTCCTCCAAATACCAAAAATTAAGAATAACCAATACCAAAAATTAAGTAAATAAAAAAGAAAGATTTCTAATGAATATCAACAAATGTATATATCTCTGTTTATTACAGTTACAGTGAATCAAAGATATATTCTCTTTAAAGATTTAATGTTCCCCAAAATTACATTTAAAAGAAAGTAAACTTTGCAAATATTTCAAAACCTTCAATGCATCAACCATATTTGTCTTTCAGCTGTTTTTTCTATTTTTCCAAAAAGAAGAAAATCTCATTCCCATGAACTTTACTGATTTTATCTTTATGCGAAGTTTTTTTTCATCTGCAGAAAGCTTTAAAAATTCATTCGATTCAGAAATTATTTTTTTCTATGAATATTATTATCTGAAAGAAGCATTTTAGCAGCATATTTTTTTCTCAAAGTCTTGATTTGGCCTTGCTGTTCTGGACTTTCATTTTTAAATCCAGACTTCCATTGTTCAACTCTTTGACCATAGTAGGTCTCCATATGTCTCATGGCAAAAATTGCACAATCATTTGAATTTTGTCTTGTTCTCCATGGCATTTTCAGTATACTTGGTTTACAGAACTTCATATATCGATCTATTGGATGTTTCTTTCTTTTCAAATACTCACAGAAGAAGTTCGTCTGAAACAATAAATACAAGAATATAAATAAATATTAAAAGAAAAGTATTGATGACAAGATCATTCATTCTATAGTCTGCAAAGACTCGATCACAGAACATAAGAAGTAGATTCAAAATTTTGGGTCATATGTGCTAATTGTAATAAGGACAGAAGTTCACTTATCTGCCGGGTAAAACATTGAGCACCACAGCTTTTTGAAACAAATTTTAACCATCTAAATTACTTTTGTAAATGATTTTAAACAAAAAAAGATTGAGATTAAACTTCAAACTAATTGAAAAACCAATTTTCAAACATTTTCAACATCATTTGATCTCTTCATAAGTGCAGTATATCAGATATGTGCAGGACCTTTTTGGAAATGAAATTTTGACTTTTTTAGTAAAATCTTATGAACTGACTTATGTGACTTTTTGAAGACTGAATTAAGCTAATATAACTACTAATGTAACTATATTATTGAATATGCAACCTATCTTAACTGATTTGCTGCAGAAAATTAAGATCAAATATGAATTTTGACTTTTTTTAACAAGTGAACTACGAATATTATGATTAAAGTAACTTATACTAACCTATTAAAGTAACTACTACAACCTACTTACTCTAAAATACATCGCTTAATCCAAACACTCCTTATCAGGACAGTTTTGAGAAATTTTGAAGCAACTATATGAAATAAGCATTAAAACTATAAGACAAATTAACAATACTTATATTAAATTAAAATATAGCTCAACTAAGCTGAATCTAAAAAAAATAACTATAGTATTCTATTAAATATAGCTCAACTAAGCTTAATCTGCAAGGCAACCTCCTACCCCATGTACCAGATTTATGTGACAATATCTCCACCAAAGCCTAACCAACTTGGGCACTTGCAGTGCTTTAAATTACCAAAGGATCTAAGCAAAGTTTTTCAAAGTTTGGCATTTTTCAGCTATCATCTATAGACTATCAAGTGTTACACAAATTCTCAAAGTTGACATTTGCATTAGTTTTACAATTCCAAAGTCTAATCAAGTTCGACATTTGCAGCTATCAGCAATGGAAAAGTAAAAGGTTAACGTAATGCAAGCTAAATATGATTACTTACAAGAACTGTCGGTAGAGTTCCATATAATTTCTTTATTAACTCTAATTCAGAAACTTTGGAACCTTCACAAGTTTCTGTATCTGTTAATCTATTATCGATTATCTCAATCTTCTCATTCTTTAGATTGAAACAAATGATGTAGTAATGAGATTCCCGAAGTACATTGAAAAACACCTACATTGATATTGAAAATATAAGTCATTTAAAATATATATTATAGATAAACAGTTATTTGATTTAACAAATTTGCTAACAGAAAAAAATAATCTAAATAACTTACCAAATCAACGTTTAACAAATTTGCTATAGAATCATCTTCAAGGCATCCAACTAAATACAAATTTTCTTGAAAAGATTCATATCTATCATCTTTTGATATATTTTAAATATTCAAAGAAATAGGCTGTTAAAAATATATATATTAAAATTCACTTATCTATGATACTGGAAAATATAGAAAAAATAAATAAATAAATAAATAAATAAAAACATACCGTAACTTGTGTGTTACATAACAATCTTTTTGGAGCATTACTAGATAGTCTGCATTCTCTATAATTGAGGAAAATGCACCACATATCTATGATATTAGAAAATATTCATTGTTCATAATAGAAAGATTCAAATTTTGCACGTTCTACTCCAAAAGGAGAATCTTGTAGCTGGAATAATGTTTCCCTATATATTAATAAACAAAAACAAAAAAAAAATAAAAACACAAAAAAAGTTATATTTATACAAAAAAACACTAAAAAAGTTATATTGATAAACATAAAAAAAAACAAAAAAACAAAAAAAAAATTGTATTGTTTATAAACAAAAACACTAAAAAAGTTATATTGTTTAAAATTTACATTGGGTTTTTGCTCATACTGAATAACGCATTGACTGCATTAAATTCTTCTGTTGATGCTTGAATTTCATCAAATTCTAAAATCATTTGACTTTCTTCTGGAGGTGTTAAAAGAGAAACAATTTCCACATTTTCCAGATTAGGTTTTTCTTCTGGTGGTGTTAAGTTAACCTTTTCTAATGATTTACATAGTGTTACTTTTTCACCTGGATTTGAATAAAATTTAAAACCCAAATCAAAAGAGGGTATTTCATCAAAAGTTTGCTTCTCTTTTTCATGAATATTTGATTCAGATTTCCCAAAATGAAACTTCTTTTCTTGATGACTCAAATTTACTTGACTATCTACAATTTTTAAAAAAACTGATTTAGATTCAGATTTTTGAAGTCTTGAATATTCTGTATTAAGCTTTACTCGTTTTGCTCCATTTATCACACGATCCCACTCATATTTTAATCCTTCGACTTCTTTCGAATTCGGAAAGTTTGATAATCCTTTCTTCAGTGAATCCTTCATTTCTATTATTAATGTTTCCAACAAAAACAAGCTATTCTTTGTTTTGCTAACAAAGCCCTGTTAAATCATCATCAAAATATAAGATTAATTATGTTTTGTTTATAAATATAACTTTTTAATTAAAAGAAAATTATAAAAATATATTTGTATAAAAGATATACCTTTTCATCATCAACTTTTCTCAAAATATCTTTTTTGTCTTCTTTCATTTCAATACGTTTCTTCTTAAAATCTTCACTATGCTTATTAACACGTTGGATACAAGTACTCGTTGATACATTTCCTTGTTTATCCTTAAATACCTGTAACTTGTAGATAAGCAGTGAAATATAATAGTTGATATCAAAACGTACGTATGGGGAGTAACATTATCAAACTAATGATGAAGCTATGTTGAGTAATATAATATCTCATATAAAAATATTCTTATTAGAAAACCAAACATACTTCAATTCAATTTATAAAATTTCAAAATCAAAGAAAACAACAAAGAAACACAGCAGGTTCTTTCATGCTGAAGCAACATGTGATTCACCAGCAATTAATCTTTTTGCATTTTCCATCTTTTCCTAAAAAACGAGTATAACATGTAACTTTCTTTTAAACAAACTTATGTTTATAGCAATAGAAACTAAATCACTAGCAGCAGTAGAAACTCTCTCAAAGGAAATACACTCTTGAAATTCTCATAATTTATATGTGTTGTATGACCTGATCCTACAGATTGTCAAAGAAGCTAGAACATCTTATAATAAGTCCAAGTTCCAATTGATCTTAACAATAAATCTACAAGTTGTAATAAGCGTAGAGGTATGTTGAGTAATAAGTAAAGTCACACAAAAGAGGAATCCTATAAAATGGTTGCCTATTCTATAAATTGAAGTTATGTTGAGTAATATAATATCTGATATCAAAATTCAAAATCATAGAAAACAACAAAAGAAACACACCAGGTTGTTGCATGCAGAAGCAACATGTGATGCACCAGCAAATAATCGTTCTGCATTTTTCAAGTTTCCCTAAAAGCAACCAAAAGAAATATGACATGCAATTTTCTATGTTTACTTATTATATGTAAAAAAAATAATTAAAAAAATACCTTTAAATTAACAGGGTTTTTAACTTCAAGTTTCTCATTCTTCTGTTCTTTCTCTTTATTTTCTTCTGTAATCACTTCTTTAGTCGTTAAGACATTTACTCCATCTTTCAGCTTATCCTTTGATACCTCTCCTCCATCTTTTGGCTCATCATTCAACAAACTCTTTTCATTAGACATATTGTTATCACAGTGACTTCTATCCACCAAGTAATCAAACTCTGATGCTTCTCTGATTCTAAGTAACTCAGTATTCCATGTTTTCAATGGTGGAAGAGAATAATCGATATCAATGAAATTGCACTGGATCTTTTGAACATAAAATAGCTGCAAAACGTAAATGAATAAATAAATAAATTTAAAAAAAAAAAAAAAAAAGAAAGAAGAGTAATTACCGTAAGGAATGTCAAAGGTCCACAATAATACGATTTTCTATTGTTCGGATCCCATTCTTTTTTACACTTCTTCAAACAATCGATTAAATATCCACACCAATCCATTTGATTAATCTTTCCATGATCAGATGAAATAGAGTATAAAATCCTTTGATTTGAGGTTCCGTCTTTCATTGCCTCAAATAATACAATAGCAATCAAAACAAGTATATTTATCATAAACATTTTTCCTCTATTTTTTGTTTGTTTAATTCTTTCAACAACAGATTTTGGTTTCACCTTATTTGTATCCTTCTCCAAGACTTTGAATTGCTTTCTCCAACTTTTAACATATTTATCTTCACTTTTCACTCTCTCTGGTGGTCGTATTTGCATACCACCGCATGGAAAACCAAGGATTTCTTTAACTGATTCTTTTGTAATTTTAATATCTCCCTTCCAATGTTTCATTGTCATGGTTGATTCGTCAAAGTTTTGTACTACATGTTGTGCCAATCTACTTGGAATGATATTAATTTTTATATCAATTAAACTTTCGAATCCCATCTTTTTTAAGACTTTGCATGCATTAGCATCTGATCTTAAGAATCGAATAGCTTTAAATAATTGAGTTGGAGACCCCCTATTCTTAAACACATCATTACTTTTAACCAATTTTGGAGTAGAACGTTCACCTTCAAATAGTTTTTCTTGATGCTTCATACTCTCCAACTTCTTTTGTTTAACATTTGATGAATCATTTCTCCAACTTCTTTGTTCTTCCTCTTCTGTTATATTAAATTCAAAATCTTCTATTCTTTTTTGTACTTCATTTCCTTCACAATCATCATCTTCTTTAGCTGCTTCATACTCATTATCTATTTTTCCATCATCATCATGATTATGATCATCATCATCATCATCTTTTTCAGAATCTTCTTCATCGCTATCAATTTCGTCATCAAAGTTAAATTCTTCCTCTTCATCATCATCATCATTATCATCTTGTATTTCTTCTTCTTCAATATCATTGGTAAGATCATAATCACTAGGTTCATCTTCTTCTTCATCATCAGTATGTTCGATGTCAATTGATATATCATTATCATCAGATAAATCTATGTTATATGTTTTTTCTGAAATAAAAAACATAAAGATTTTCAAAAATATGTACTTATTAATAATTTTATGTGTCATTTATCTTAAGGTGTATGACAAAAAATTAATTGAAATGCACACAACAACAAAAAACACAATCACGCGTGGGCAGGATATTGGATAGACAGTTGACAGAGCAAAGAAATGATAGAAAAAGCCATTAAGCAACATGAGAATTCAAAATTACGCGTGGGCAGGCAAATGACATATTGCAAAATTAGCAAAGAAGGCAGTAAGAAAAACAGGAAACCGCGCAAAATCAAAAGAAAAAGTGCACAAAAGCAAATCGAAGACTAAAACAAAGACCATAGACTCAAAGAAGAGTAAGCAAACCCAAGTGATTAACATATAGCAACGCAAAGGTAAGCATTAGACCTAAACTTATGGCAAACCAGATTTAAAAGTATAACTAGTTATTCGAAGTTTACAATTAGGGGTAAAGGAGAAATTCTTTGATGATTATTGGTAAAAGAAGTTTGCAATTAAGTTTGACTACTGATACAAGTATTTGAGTATTTGCGCCACATTATCATCATTAAAAGGAGTGACTATTGATACAAGTAAAAATAACAATTGGCGAATAATTCGAGTTTGCTAACATCTAAATATAATTATTACCTAACAACTAAAAACTTCACCATCTTCATATTAACAGATATATATCATTTTTCTAACTAATAGAAATGTAACTATATTTTCATCATGTAAAATCACATAATTTAATGAAAATAACAGATTTCAAAAATACCTTTCTCTACTTGTCGTATTCTTCTTCTTCTTTTGGTTCTTCTTCTTGCAGGATCATCTTTTTCATAATAAGATTTTAGTAATTTATTAATAAAATTAACCTTCTTCTTCCTTCTATTACTTCTCGTTTTTGTTAAAGAAATTAGCACACCTGTAATAACAAAATAATAATAATAATAATAACAAAATAATAATAATAATAATAATAATAATAATAATAATAATAATAATAATAATAATAATAATAATAATAATAATAATAATAATAATAATAATAATAATAATAATAATAATAATAATAATAATAATAATAATAATAATAATAATAATAATAATAATAAAATAACTTCTTCTTCCTTTTCTCCCTTTCAAGCTTGGTACGTAGATGATGGTAAGATTATTGGAGACACTCTGTTTGTTGGGAAGGCCCTGGAGCTCATTATGATAGATGGACCTCATTATGGTTTGCACCTCAACGTCGATAAAACTGAGGTTTTTTGGCCAAGGGAAGACCCTAGAAGCAGGCTCGCAGGTGTTTTCCCTCCAAATATTGCACGACCCCTGCATGGTGTAAAATTGTTGGGTGAGCCTGTTGGTGTAGACCTTGAGTTTAGCAGTAAGCTCGTTTCGAAACGAGTTTCTAAAACCGTTGAACTTATGGATGTTGTTGCTAAGCTTAATGATCCCCAATGTGAGTTGCTGCTTCTCCGGGCATGTGCTGGCATTTCCAACTTGTATTTCTCTATGCGCACATGTTCCCCCCGTGTCTTTGAACGTGCTCAGATTTCTTTCGATGAAGCACTTCGCTCCTCTTTGGATCGAATTGTCACTGCTTCTGGGCCCGGGTTTGGAAATTGGTAATGGAGACTGGCCACTCTTCCTTTTGAATTTGGGGGGCTTGGTGTTTACGCTGTTGGTGATGTTTTGAATTATGTCTTCGTTGCTTCTAGACTCCAATCGCCCAGCCTACAGACTGAACTTCTCCGGGAGTCTTGTATTGGTGCTTCTGGATCTTCCTTTGACGATGCCTTGCATGTTTTTAATGAGAAAATGGAGACCGACCTTTTGGGTAGCTCTTGTGAGATGGCTGCCCCCAAACTCATGAAGTAATTGGCAGATTTATATTTCACACGTGTCACAAAAGAGGCCGAATCCACCTTCTGCTTGTCTGCTAGACAGATGGCCCTATGGAGATCGCAAATGGAAGACCATACTTCAGACTGGCTCAGAGTAGTCCCGATAGTTGGGCTGGGGCAGACTATGAATGCTAAAACCTACCGGTGTGTTTTATGCTATCGTCTAGGTGTCCCCCTTTTTTCTACTCAGATGCCGGGCTCTACTTGTTCCAAGGTTTTTACGGGTGATATCTATGGGGATCATGCTATATCATGCGCAGGTATTATTGGTATTAAACATCGACATAATGTGGTGCGTGATACTCTCGCTGATATCTGCTCCCGGGTAGGGGTTTCGGCTCGTAAAGAAGTTGATATCGAGCTCTGCAGAGAGAGGGACAAACACCTACGACCAGCTGACTTGTTACTTTACTCGTGGGAGAGAGGTCTTGATGTGTGTGTTGATCTTATTGGGTCATCGCCCTTGACGCAAACTGGTATGACTGACTTTGTGGCAGGGCGTGTTGTGATTGAAGCTGCACAGCGCAAACGTGTCAAGTATGAAACCAAATGCGCTGATATTGGATATAGGTTCATCCCCTTCTGTTTCTCTTCTTTTGGTGAACTCGAGAAGGAGGCGGTGAACCTGCTGAAGCGAATCCGAAAGTTCTCGGTCACTCAAGATATTGGCGCGCGTGGTTGATAACGCTCAGATTGTGCATGTTTTTAGTAGCGTTATGTGTGCTCTTATATATGTTATTTGGTTATATTTGCGTGATTATAGTGCTTAACCACATCAAAAGATGTTTGTCTAGTGTTTATAACCAAGTGCAGGGAAACGGAAGGAAAGTAAAGAAATGTTCAGCAAAATGAAGATTCCCATTTCAGTAAATCTAAATCAGTATCTCAGGACCTTTGAAGACCATAGTGATTGAAGAACCAAGTTCTACAAGATAAAGAGAAGAAAAGATCAAGTTTCCGCAACTCAGGAAATCCAGCCGGATCGGTTACAACCGTAACCGGATCGGTTGGAAAACGTCCAGAAACAACATTATGACCATCACCAACCGATCGGTCGCAACCCGCAACCGGATCGGTTGGCCACCTTTATAGAAGACCAACCGGATTGGTTGGTCGTATGACCGATCCGGTTGGAGAAGCTGCAGTTGCCAAATCTTCATCACTAAGCTTCCCCTTTGCATCCAAACGATTATAGGTCCTTCTCTTGGTGTATTCTAGTCCCTTCCTTACTCCTTGGAGGCCAAGTTCAGCAATTAATACCCTAGGCTTTGGAATTAGTATAAATTGAGGCCAATTGTGAGCATATGAGATACACCTCAAATACAAATCTCTCTACTCATCAAACAAAGCCTTAAAGCTCTCAAAATTCGTCCTTAGAAGTCCAGGGAAGTTTGGAGTTCCAGAAGTTCCACATTTGGAGGCCAAATCACCAAGAAGTCTACCCCAATACTTTGGGAATCATTACTTCACCATTTGTAATCTTGTTCCAAGCATTGTAAGACTTTTAATCATGTTTTCTAATGTTCAAAGTTCTGAGTTTATGTTCATGTTTGCTATGAGTGGCTAGTTTCTTTATACACTTGCTTAAATGATGTTGATTATCATATGATTAGTTAGTGATTGTGTTAACATGTTTTAATTCAATTTCAAGTTGATTCTAAGATCCAATTGCGCTAAAGTTTCATAGTGACATTTGTTAATCAAGTTTGGCTAATTGATAGTAATCGTTGGGGTCGAAAGAACTTATTGTTATTCAACTAGTCATAATCATTTTGTCTATGGATGATTGTTTTTACCCATTATTCTTGATTATACAAAGGAACTAAGGTGTGGTTGTAATAGAAACGCTTTTTGATTGTCAAATTGGATTGGTTGGAAACATCTAAATGGTCGTAAGATTAGTTGTTGAGAATCAATTGTAGCTTTTTGTCTATGATCGGTTACCTTTTGTATTGACCATTTCTTAAGCAATTTGATGAACAAGTGGATGTTTTTGTGTTTAAGTTTATGTATGTAGACTTATGAAACTTGAATTGATCTTGAATTGATTGGTTAAACGTAATGCTTGTTTTAATGAACTAAAATCTTGACGAAGGTTTAACTTGTAAGAACAATAGATTAGTCTTCCAACTAATTATCATAACCAACATGTTAAGAGGTTAACACAATCACATTAATCTATGATATGAAACTAGTTTAAGCAAGTGTAGTTTTTAATCATCTGAATTTCATTATATCTATTTGCTTTGTTATATGTTTTGGATAGACTCTGTTAATTCAAACTTGTGTTTAGATTCACTCAAATCCCTGCGAACAATCCCGACTTACCTTCATAATCTTGCTATAACGGACGAGTATACTTGCTCGTATGTGTTATTGGTAATATTGGTAATTCACCTTTTATAAATTTAAAACTTGCACCACACGTAGCACATCAAGTTTTTGGCGCCGCTGCCGGGGATTTGATTGTGTTTCAACAAGTTTTTGAATTTCCCTCAGTCGATTCAACCAAAAATAAATAAATAAATAAATAAATTTCTTAGAAACCTTAACCGGATCCGGTTGTCCCTCAACCGAATCGGTTACAATTTTACCCATCAACCAACTGGTCTAACCGATCGGTCGCAATCCGTCGTCCACAAATACCGATCCGGTTACCTGCACTCCCATAAAACTGTTACCATTTCATTGTTTGTCCGTGTGTTTAGATATTTCCTGGATTCTCTAGGACATTGTATGAACACTCGAGAGCGGAATAAACCAATTACACCTCTTACAACCCCAGAACGTTTGATTGAAGAAGAAGAACACCTTTCATACCATTGTAAAATCGTGTACCAAGAGTACCAAACCCACCATTTGATAACCTCGTAGAAGCCAAAGTTGTTTACAACCCTTTCACTAATTTACCTTTTCCCAACTAGATGATCAACCCATGTGGAGAACCAACCGAATCCGTAGCACCAACTCCAGGAAGTGCTATTGTTGCTATCAATCTTGGTGACAACTTCACCGTGAAAGGACATCACCTATCAATGATCAAAGACCGTCAATTCGATGGCCGTGCGGGGGCCGATCCGCACAAGCACATTGCCGAATTTATCGAAATTTGTGGCATGTTCCGTTATGGCGACACCGATGTCAATGGCATCAAACTCAAACTTTTCCCATCATCACGCGCTCGAGATGCTAAATTATGGTACAATGAATTAACTCCAGGAATCATCAATACTTGGGAAGAGATGAGGCAAGCTTTTGTAAGCCGATTCTTTCCACCTTCCATGTTTGATCAATTAATGGGAGAAATTCGTTCTTTCACCCAAAACCCAAACGAATCAATTGTCGAAACTTGGCTTCGAATGAAAGATTTGCTTCGTAGTTGTCATGGGCATTGACTATCCAAAGGAACTATTATCCAAATCTTTTACCATGGATTAGATTAAATCTCTCAAGGCATCCTTGATGCTGGAGGAATTTTTCTCTATAAGACTCCCAACGATGCACATCAATTGCTCGAAGATCAAGTACTTCTCAAACTTGATTGGTCCAAAGATTCCAAAACCAAACCTCTCCGAAAAACCGTTGCTTTTGTCGAAAACACCGATACCTCAAAACTCATGGATAAGATGGAAGCATTAACCACAAAAATCGACTCGCAATACAAAGAAGAAATGAAGTAAATGCGAGACGGATGCAACAATTGTGGAGGAAATCATCCATCGTCCGAGTGCGACGATAAACCTATGGGTGGACCGAAGGAAGGAGAAGCGAGTTACGCTCAAGGAGGATACCGTGGAGGAGGATATCGTAGTAATTATTACGGTCGAAATTCCGGAAATTGGCAAGATCGCCGACCAAGGGATGACAACCGTGATTCTCAACCACGAACTGACGATCCACCACCACAAAACCCAAACAAAAAGATGGAAGAAACCGAATTCGAGAAAACCATGAGAGAATTCGTGGCTAGTCAAAAATCCGCAAATGATTTTATCAAAAATCAATTTTTCAATCTCAAAGCCAAAGTTGAGCAAGGATAGAAAAATCATCAAGCATCTATCCAAGATCTTGAAAACACGTTTGGCAGACTTTCTGACCAACACTCCTCTAGAACATCTGGTTCATTGCCAAGTAATACCCAATCCAACCCAAAACCATCAAATGATAAGACGTACCGTCCACCACAAACAAGAAATGAGCATATCAATGTTGTCTTCACAAGAAGTGGTCTCTCATATGATCCACCACCAAATCCTAATACTCCTGTCACCATTGATAGTGAGGATGAAACCGAGGAACCAAACACAACTCATACCACCAAAAAGAAAAACATTCCATCCATCAAGGCATATACACCAAAAATTCCAAATCCTCAACGCCTAAAGAAAGAAAAGATGGAAGAACGTTATAAAAAGTTCATTGAAATAATCCAAGAGGTTAGACTCAATGTTTCTCTCGTTGATGTCCTAGCCGGAATGCCCAATTACGGGAAATTTTTGAAAGAACTTCTAAATAACAAAAGCAAGCTTGAGCAAATATCGGCTACTTTTCTTAACGAAGAATGCTCAGCTATTGTCCAAAACAAGATCCCACCAAATCTCGAAGATCCTGGGAGCTTTCTTATTCCATGTACTTTTGGGAATAATGTTAAATGCAATGCTTTGGCCGATCTTGGCGCAAGTATCAATTTGATGCCTTATTCGCTGCATTCCAAGTTGTGCAATAACAGCCTGAAACCAACAAAAATGAGCATCCGATTAGCAAATCATTCCTACCAATATCCTGTGGGAATCGCCGAGAATATGCTTGTTCAAGTCGGTAAATTCATTTTTCCCGTGGACTTTGTAATCTTGGAAATGGAAGAAGATAGTAAAGTTCCACTCATCTTAGGAAGACCTTTCCTAAATACCGTCGATGCAATAATCAAAGTGAAAGGAAAAGAACTCAACCTTGGAGTTGGGGAAGATCGAATCACTTTTCTAATTGATAAAGCAATGCGCTACCCACATTCCAGTGATGACACTTGTTTTAACGTCGATATTATTGATGAAGTCACTGATCAAGAATTAGACGCATTACTTAATGAATCTGATCCATTCATGACTACTTCTGAAAAAATCAATGAAACAGACTTTGATAAAGAGTTTGATGATTTCATGAAAGTAGAATTCGAAGGAGATAATTCAGAAGAAGAAATGGAGGAAGAGGAAGAAAATTTCGAAGAAATAACTTTCAATGACGAGATGCGAATCAAATCATCTATCGAAGAACCACCCACAGATCTCGAACTCAAACCTCTTCCCGATCATCTTGAATATACTTATTTGGAGGAAAACTATCTTCTTCCAGTAGTCATATCTTCATTGCTCGAGGATAGTGAGAAAGAAAGTTTAGTTTCTGTCCTCAAAAATCACAAACAAGCTTTTGCTTGGAAAACATCCGACATCCCAGGAATTAGTCCTAATTTCTGCAAACACAAAATCAATTTTGAAGAAGGGATTAAACCTGTGGTAGAACGTCAACTTCGACTCAATCCCAACATGAAAGAATTTGTTAAAAAGGAAATCAAAAAACTTCTCGATGATGGAATCATTTACCCAATTGAGGATAGCCCTTGGGTAAGCCCTGTTCACTGTGTTCCCAAGAAAGGAGGAATGACGGTTGTGACTAATGAGCGAAATGAACTAGTTCCAACTAGAACTGTCACTGGTTAGCGCGTTTGTATTGACTATCGTAAGTTAAACAAAGCCACCAGGAAAGATCACTTTTCGCTCCCATTCATGGATCAAATGCTTGAAAGACTGGCAGGAAATAAGTTCTTTTGTTTCCTCGACGGATTTTCAGGATATTTCCAAATTCCTATTGATCCTAACGATCAAGAAAAGACCACTTTCACTTGTCCTTTTGGAACCTACGCATATCGGCGTATGCCTTTTGGTCTTTGAATGCACCCGCGACTTTTCAAAGGTGTATGATCGCCATATTCCAAGACATGCTAGAAACCTAAATGGAAGTTTTTATGGATGACTTTTCAGTCTTTGCAGACTCGTTTAAAGCTTGTCTTTCTAATCTCGATAAAATGCTCGAAAGATGCGAAGCTGCACATCTTGTCCTTAACTTGGAAAAATGCCACTTTATGGTAACCGAAGGAATTGTGCTTGGCCACAAAATCTCCAGTGCAGGAATGGAAGTAGACAAAGCAAAGGTCGATGTTATCTCGAAACTTCCACCACCAACTAACGTCAAAGCCGTTAGAAGTTTTTTAGGACATGCTGGTTTTTACCACCGATTCATCAAAGATTTTTCAAAAATATCTCGTCCGATGACAAAACTTCTTGAGAAAGAATGTATCTTTGACTTCAATGCAGATTGCATAAAAGCTTTCGAAACATTGAAGTCTCAACTTACTAGTGCTCCGATCATGGTTTCACCTAATTGGTCACTACCTTTTGAACTTATGTGCTAATTTTGCCTTTTATCGTTGGAGCCATCTTAGGCCAACGTGAAGGAAAACACTTTCGGCCTATATATTTTGCTAGCAAGACACTGAATAGTGCTCAGCAAAATTATACCGTCACTAAAAAAGAATTACTGGCCGTCATTTTCGCATTCGACAAATTCCGATCATACCTCGTGCTCTAAAAAACAGTCGTTTTTACCAATCATTCAGCGCTCAAGTGTCTGTTCACCAAACAAGATGCTAAGCCACGTCTTATTCGATGGATTTTGCTACTCCAAGAATTTGACATCGAAATCAAAGATAAGAAAGGAGCAGAGAATCTTGTTGCTGATCACTTATCTCGTCTTGAAAATCCCGATCTTGAGGAATTAAAAGAAGAAGAAATCGATGACTATTTCCCTGATGAAACTCTCATGACCATCGATGGAACTGACGATCCTTGGTTTGTTGACTTTGCGAACTACCTCGCAGGAGGAATTCTCAGAAAAGGTCTAACTCATGCTCAAAGAAGCAAATTCTTTTTGGAACTTAAATACTATTTTTGGGAAGAGCCATATCTTTTCAAAATGTGTCCTGATGGGATGATCCGAAGATGTGTTTCTGGTTTCGAAACCCGAAAAATTCTTGACGAATGTCATCATGGCCTAACTGGGGGACATTATGGTCCTTCCACCACATCTAAAAAAGTTTTTGATGCTGGATTCTATTGGCCAACAATATTCAAAGAAGCACACACACTTGTTCAGAACTGTGACGCTTGCCAAAGAACCACCAATCTCTCTCGTAGAGATGAAATGCCATTAACAAGCATTCAAGTGTGTGAAATATTCGATATTTGGGGAATAGATTTCATGGGACCTTTTCCTAAATCCCACAAATTCGAATACATTCTCGTTGCTATAGATTACGTGTCCAAATGGGCAGAAGCTGAAGCTTTACCAACAAACGATGCTCGTGTCATCGTTAATTTCCTCAAAAATATTTCCGCTCGTTATGGAATTCCCAAGGCATTAATAAGTGATCGAGGAACTCATTTCTGTAACCAACAAATGGAGAAAACCATGAAAAGATATGGAGTTCATCATCGATTTGCGATAGCCTATCATCCACAAACCAGTGGTCAAGTTGAAAATACCAACAGAGCTCTCAAAAGAATACTAGATAAAACAGTGAAGGACAATCCTTCAGTGTGGGCAAAGAAACTTGACGATGCTCAGGGCATTTCGACGGCTTATAAAACTACAATTGGCACAACTCCGTACAGACTCTTGTATGGAAAGACTTGTCATTTGCCGTTCGAAGTTGAACATCGTGCTTATTGGGCTCTCAAAAACTGTAACACCGATCTCAAAATAGCTGGAGAGAAAAGATTCCTGCAATTGCACGAACTCGATGCATTAAGACTCCAAGCTTATGAAAATTCCAAACTGTATAAAGCTAGAACAAAAGCTTATCATGATAAAAAGCTACGAATTCGAAAAGAATTCAAAGCTGAAGATAAATTCGGCAACATGAAATTAAAATTCAAAGCTCCTAAATTACAACCAAAATGGTTTGGACCTTATATCGTTAAACATGGATATCCATCCGGGTATGTCGAACTCTATGATAAACAGGGTGGAAGTTTCATTGTTAATGGGCACCGAATCAAGTTATATTATGACAAGGAGCAAACGAATGAAGTTTCATGTGCAACAGTTTCCCATGAAAATGAATTCGAAACTATCACCTTTGTAGCACCATTTCCAGGAAGAATCCCACAAATTGTTCCATGGAAACCATCTGCTGAATTCGTCTAGGACGATATCGAAGCTACTGGTGAAGAATTCATGTACATCCCCGAACTTTTCAAAATGTTCAAAGCTGATCTTGTAGCTAAATAAATTCGGGAAGATTCGAGTCAGGCTGATGACTCGGTAATAAAACAAGCGCTTCTCGGGAGGCAACCCGTGTGTTTTAGATTTGATTTTCTGTGATCACTCCCCAAAGTTTAAACCTTTGGTTGAACTTAAGTGTGGGGGTGCCACCCTTTAATAAAACCTTTTGTTTGTATATAAGATTGTGTGCAGGTGATGATTTCTCCAGTGGACGCTAGGAATGCAGAAAGAATTTTAAGCTGAATAACTCGTTGACATATCTGGTTTCATCTCTATTTTCCTTATTTCTATAATTTGAAGTTCATCTTTCATTGAGGACAATGTCTAACTTAAGTGTGGGGGGGTGAATAGGAAAAATTAGAGTTTTCATGCTTAAATTTTAAATTTTGTTTGCCCTTGTGATCTAGTTGTTTTCACGCTTTAGGATTATCTATAAGAATAACTGGATCAAACCACTGGTAAAACTGGTAATATTTGAAACTTCGAGATGTGTTCCGATTACTATTGCAATCCATTCTGGGGTCGATAAACATTTGCTAGCACATATCATACCATTTTCACTAAATTGTGAGGATTTGAGCCTATTTCTTATTAGCATACATCTTTTATGAGTGTGCCGGTGATTTTATTTATTCTAGAACTTGTTCTTGTAAATCATTACCAAACCGCAGTGAGATTGCATTCGTGCGATATAAGTGAATTCGTGTGATAAATAGGAACCTTAGGATTTAACCCAAATGGCCTTCCATTTTACATTTAATGATATATTAGCTAGCCACATTGGTTAGTTAACCACCCACATGGACCCATTTGTAGTTCTCATTTTTAGCACTAGATACCCCTAGTTACACCCTCTGAGCCATCCTTTTCATTTTTGCTTCACCCAGAAAATACAAAAAGATTTTACACTTTTAACCTTAGCCTATCCCGTATCAATGTCTAAACGGTTGGTTGCTAGTCACCTGGAAAGTGAAGATTGTTCAAATGATTATAAGTACCACATCCTATGAGATTGATTAAGCCATGTGTTACCTAACAATTCGGCGATTTGAATAACAGAATTTGTTGTCAAATTATGATTTCTTTTTTTCTTCGCCATCAATTTTTTTTCTTTTTTTTTTTGTGAATCTAGAATTTGATTTTTGGGGTTTATGTTTTTATGAATTGAAATCAAATTATGAGAGAGAAAATGCATTCATTTAAGTTTAATATTGGGTGGTTCATTTTTAACCCGATCAGTATGAAAACATAAAACCCGAGCAAATTATTTTTTTTCTATTTTATGTAATATTTAAGTTTTTTACGTTTTATTTTTGTTTATAATGTGATATTATTGAAACTTAAAGATTAAAAATGTGATTTCGAGGAATCTTATATTTCTAAATATAGTTGTTGGATCACTTGATGTTTGTTAAAATAAGAGTACATTTTTTTTTATTCTACTTAAGGCTGAGCTATCTGACCAGATCGATTGGACCAACCGATAAAACCGACCAGACCAGTATTTGTCTGGTTCGAATCAGTCCAGTCCGGTTTGACATACAAACAGGACATTTTAGCGTATTTGGACTGACCACATTTGGTTCGGTCTCAGTATTCGGTTTTTGCATAATTAGGCTAGGTTTGGTTTGGTCTTTGCCGGTCCAGTCCATTTTTTAGACCATGAGCACCCCTTTAATTATACTTATTTGTATGTTTACGCTTATATAAGAACGAGATGGGCCGTTTAAAAAAAAACACTTATATTAATAAAAGTTATATTAATAACTGAATTATAAAAGTTATATTAATAAGTTCTAATAATTACATCATATTTAAAAGATAATTTAATCCCACAAAATACCACCATCATAATCAAGAGCTTCTGAAGGTGGTCCTGCACTTTGACCATCATAATCACAAGATCATCAGAATCACAAAAAAACTAAAAGATCATCAGAATCAAAAGATAATTTAACCCCACAAAATACCACCATCAAAAGATAATTTAACCCCACAGATGACCTTCAAATAGTACTATCCCAAAAAGCAAAAGAAAACCAGGCGGAATTAAAACTACATCGCCTTCAACACTGCAACCATGACCAAGAGCTCCTCAAGGCGGTCCTGCACTTTGATGGCATCATAAAGAAGTTTAGAAGCATCGTCCAAATCTTCAGATTGAATCTTCAAAATATGTGAAACAAACTGAGAATATGCATCCCACCCAACCAAAGACTCCAGCGCTGTCAAAAACTCACTCCTCCATCGAACACGCCTTCTAATCTCCGTTGACCTATTCCTTAAATCTGCCTCTGCAAGTTTCAAAGCTTCAATTTCTGAGTTATAGAATGCAATCATTATATCCTTTGGATGCTTAGAACCCGCAACACTAGCAAACTGATCGAATATAGGAGTAGACATTTTTGGAGTGCGTGCAAAAGAAACGAAAGAGATTTTTTAGGTAGAATGATTTAATATGCAAAAAATTAAAGAGATTTTTTTGGTAGATTAAGAAGACCAATGATGGAATATGAAGCGTACTCATAAATTATAACACCTTTTCCCATGCACCTAATACTTAATTAAAAAAACACAACATAACATATATGTAAAAAATATAAAAAATAAAAAATAAAATAATAAAACTTAATATAATTTTTAAATAATAAAAGGTATATAAAATACAAAACACAAAAACATTACACTTAATTCCTACCAAATACTTGATTTTTTTAATTGTCTTTGGCCCTTTTTTTATTTTTTTATTATTATTTATTTTTATGGTCTAAAAAGATATCAAACTTTTTATTATGTCAACTATAAAAACAGGTGATAAAGCTAATGTTTGCGCTTTGATACATCAAAAATTGATACATTGCATTGAAAACTTGATACATTGCATCAAAACTTGATTTTTTTTCAATTTTTTAAATTTCACATTTCTAGTTAGTTTTTAATTTTTTATTATGTCAATTATAAAACAAATGATGAAGATAATGTTTGTGCTTTGTTGAATCAAAAATTGATTTTTTTTCAATTATTTTATGTTCATAATTCTAGTGATGAAGTTAGTGTCTCGAGGAAACTAAAATCATTTCATTAGCTTTGAGTGTCTTGAGGAAACTAAAATCATTTCATTCCCTCATATTTGTTACTGTATCAAATCAACACACATTCATACAAATCCCAAAAAAAAAAAAAAAAAAAAAAAAAAAAAAAAAAAAAATCTCTACACAGAAAAATGCCGACTTCAACACCAGTATGTGATCAATTAGAAATGATGGCTCGTTCATGACTTCCAAAAGATATGATGATTGTTTTTTTAGGGGTGAAATTGACGCATCTTTGCGCGCTGTAACCGCTATGCGAAAGAGGGCCAATTACATGATCGATCGTGATATGTGAGGTCGCTTATTGGAGAGCTAGAACTGATTTGTGGGTGGGACTGGAGTAGTAAGTGTGTTGCTGTGCTTTTAGAGTTGCAAAACGAAGATTTAGGAGAACTTTCTAGTTTGGTTGCTAATGTTGTCAAAAAGCAGGCACGTGTTCGCAATTTGCTGGTTGTGGTTCAAGTATTACAAGCTTTAGAAATTTGATGTGAAAGTAGGTGGATGATTTTTTTATTTTCTTTTGTGTTTTGTGGTTTCCGTTGATAGGATCTAATGGGCGTGGTAGCGTTTTTAGATGGCTGTAATTATATAAATAGTAGATGTTTTATGTTATGTGGTTTGGAAGCTTCGTTATGGTGTTTTTTTATTGGTAGGGTGATATAGGTACTTGCTCTGTTTGATGGTATGTAGACATATTGTGCTTGAAGAATGGCATCGTTGTAACAATCATGGTCTAGTAGTAATTAAAATCTCTTATGGTATTCGTTAATTCTAGTTAGTTAGTATCGTTGTGTGCATATTGAATACGTGATTCACAATATTAAAGAGTCTATTGGAATAAGTATAGATAGCAGGAGTAGTGAACATACATTCATATTGTCAAATAGGTCATGAAAAATGTGGCATACATAATTTAACATACTTGGTATTTCGGTTTTGACATCAAAAGTCTAGGGGTTGTGTTTTGCTTTTTCATCATATTGTTGCTTGTAAGGATTCTTGTCTTCTAACTTTTGTATCAGAAATCAAACCTAAAATGAACTGAAAATTGACAAAATTTGAGTAATTTTGTTTAGTTTCTCATGTTTGTCAGTTTGGTTCGGTTCTATTCAATTTTATCCTATTCTCACCATTATCAAATTTTTTGTTATATATGACCAATTATTAACAAATTAAAGTATTGAATACACAATAATTTTATTTTTACATTGAATTATTTTAGTTTTTTTAACAACTGAATTCTACTTTTGTTTTTGTTCTTAATTGAACTAAATAAAGTCAAAAAAATTAAATAGCCAATTAACATAACAAAGAAACATTCATACTAAAAACTATACTCAGAATAAACGTTAAAAATTAAAATCATATTTTTAATATCTAATGTCTTATATCAAATTTAACTTAAAATTAACTTGATTTAAACAACGAGCCTCTTTTTTAAACAAAAGTCAATAGTGGTATCCATCTTTTTGCTTAAAGCCCTAAATAATAGTCCATTCTATAGAAGCCCAATTTCTCTTTTTTTAGACCCAAATGTTTTTTTAGACCCAAATGTTATAACGCCCAAAAAAAAAGATCCAATATCACAGTCACTTCTCTTCTAAAATATCAAACATACTCTGATAGCTTCACAAAACTAAAATTAACGCCTAAAAATTTCCAGAAAAAATCAAATTGCATTCAATGGATCATCCACTAGATATTCAGAATACTTCAGAAAACAAAGGAATTAAAAAATGTAACGAATCATCGAGTGTTTGTTATAATTTTTGTTAAGTTCTTATAATGTATATTCTAATATTTTTTATTATTATTTTTTTCAGTTAAAATCTTTTATTCTGGTTCTACTAAAAATAAAACTGCATGTTAGTTTTTATTTTTCTGTTAATATGTCTTTTCAATTTATTTATTTATTATTATTATTATTATTATTATTATTATTATTATTATTATTATTATAATTTTTATTATTATTATTATTATTATTATTATTATTATTATTATTATTATTTATTATTATTTTTTTTTGGTTTTATGCATGCTAAATGTTTGATGGAATGTTAGTCTTAAGAGTTTGATATTAATATTCCATTTTGTGACATATTGGATTTCATAAACACATCAACACATATTAAATATAGGCGTATGAATTAGAGTTTTAGAGAGAAAGTGGAAGAGAGTTGGGAACTTGGTGAGACAAAGAAAAATAATATTGAAAGCTCCAACCCTCTACCTTGGGAGGTAGAGGCTCTACCTTAGGAGGTAGAGGCTCTACCTTGGGAGGTAGAGGGTATTTATAGTTTCTTACAAGACACGCCTCCTACGGGCTGTGGATCACGCATATAGTGGGTAATGACCCATCCGTCCTCCATTGTGTTACTTAACAAACTACTTATTAACATAACTTGACTATGACTACGAGCTTTCTAACGAATACATATACTTGAGGTGACCGACTCTTTAACCAACGGATTTTCTAAATCATAACAATATCCCCCTAAGGGAGGTCACCTCAATTTACATTGAATACAAACAGATATTACATTTTGATTGTTCTTGGATTCTTGATTAAGTTCTTTGCTTTGTAGTCCGTAGCCTTTGATTCTTCATGTTCCGCATGTTTTGTTTACTCAAGTGGAGGTCTTTAACTGATCCACGTGATGATGAGTGTTGACCCAGCTTTGAGATCATCTGCCACCATAAATCTCTGACTCATCCTTTGTAGTGTTATCATCATGTGACATTGTGACATTGGACCGACATGCTCAAATTCTGAATCATGATTTCTTCTCATCAGAGTTGCGGAAGCTTTTGTTGATTCATGATATTTGCAGCAGCATAACAGAAGCATGGAGTGAAAATATCAGAGTCGTTGATGAAGTTATGTACTTATCATGAATTCTTTAGATATGAATGTGATGTGTGAGCATGCGGCTATGGATTGACTTCTCTTCGGTTCTGACAGCAAGAACGTTGTACCTGCATTAAACAGTTAGCAATAAAGTGCACGAAAGTGTCTTTGATCACTTTCGTTGAATTGAGGTACACGACCCACGGTTCCCCGTTGATCAGTACAAGTACTGCCTGTGATCAGGTATAATTCCTAATAATCTCCTTGACAGGGCTTCGCAGCTGCTCTAGCTGTTCTCAAACCGGAACGTCTCATAGAAGACAACACGGAGTGAGTGAACAAGCAAATTGAGGTTTGTTGATTGAAGAAAATGATTTGAAAACAATCGTGTATTGCTTAATATAAAGTGTTTTGCAATACAACAAAGGTTTTAAGGAAAATCAATTATCAATCATAAATACCTTTTATTTTGAAATATTAATACACAGTCGATGTGCTAGAGAAAAGAATTTTTGAGCACAACGACCGGTTTTTCAAAGGTATCCTTCAATCCATTTCCTGGACCAAGATTGATTCAATAATGAATCGCCCCATCGTTTCAATCCAGTTGTCACAAGATCTATTGTATAGATCTCACATGTTACCTACCAAGAGCTTGTTTGATGTTGGCTCTAGAAGGTTTTCCATCTTCATTGTGAATATGTGAACATATCACTCTGATGTTCTGGCAATACCACAAGGATAATGCGTAGGACTCTAAAGATATATTCTCACTTTCCACATTGTGTAAAAAAGTGAGTCTTCATTGATTGTGACCTTATGAGATTTATTGATGATCTCTTGGCTCTAGACTCAATAGTGCACATTTGGTTCCTATGCCGGAGACTAGGGAGAGGGTCTCCTTTTTTCAATATCAACAATCTCTAAGAGAAAGTCGATAGATAATTTAGGTTCCCCGTGAGAATGAAACAAGTCCTTTTAAGAGGAACTTGAGTACCTTGGGAAGTTGTAGTGCAGTGCGTCACTGGGTCCATGACATCTTGTCTTCAATACCGGTGTTACCTTGGTAACCACCAATAGCATATGAATTGAACTCGGTTTCTGCCCTAAGGTTGAAATAATGGAGGGCTGTTTCTTTTCACCCTTTTCTCATTCATTTCTTTTTCATTCTTCAACCCCTTCGCTTACCGAGATTTCATTACTAAAACCTTGTTGGGTTTATTCCAGTTCTAGCTCTATCTCAGTCCGCACTCTTCCCATTTCTCACTTTTCTCCTTTTTTCCATCATACCTAAGGACTTCTAACACTGATTTGTCCTTGGTAAATCCCTCAGGCTCTGGCGGGATCGTGGGAACGAATACCTAACCTAACCATCGTTATATCTCCATGCATACAGTAAGTTTGGTCGGTCTTTTGGAATTGTTCTTCTGCCATTGAAACCATTTGAAATCAATTCAGGTACTTGTGATACAAGATCAAAGCATTTTGCACCTGAATTGTTTTTGATATTTTAGAAAAGCCCCCATGCATCATAGATTTGAAATTGCATTAGCACATGGAGGCAAGAGGACTTGAGAATCTCAGATTAAGAATAAAGAATTCACTTCTTTGATCAACATTTTCTAAAAATATCGACATCACTTTCCCGATCAAAATTAGTATTTTAAATACTTTGTTAAAGATATATTTGGGAAAGTATGTGTTTTTCTAAATGTTGCTCCCCCTCAATATGTGCATCGAGGTTCGAAAGAGTTTTGCACATATTAGTGGGAACATGCACTTTGAGACAAATCAATCACGTTTTAATCCCTTATAGTTTAAGATAAATGCTCCCCCTTAACATATGCTTGGAAAATTTGAAATCATTTGGCATATGTAAGGAGGAGATATTGCTCATCAATTTCAAAACCATTTATCGAATTATTAGTTTTAATCCAATTTAAATCACAAATTCTCCCTCGATCACAATTTTCAAATCCATTGAGATTTTTGATATTTATTGATTTAAATTAATTTTGTAAACTTTTGAGGATAATTGTGACTTGCTTTTGAAAAACAATTAAACTGATAAGGATCATATTTTTGAGACTTTGATCTCCATTTTTCAAATATGCTTAAGTATCTCATGAAAACATAACGTTAGCCAAGGTCTTGAACTAATTGTATAAAACATTGTAAAACATTTCTCTTGAAAAACATTATAAAACCTTAGTAGACCTTGCTCGTTTACATGCCCATTGTTTGAAAAATAACCTTTTTAATTTGATTGAAATCATTCTCCCCCTCAATCAATGACATAAGTTGTTGATTGAGTTTTAGAGATTTTGACAAATGATAAGTCCAGATGATTTTCAAAACTATAGTCCGAGTTATTTTCAAAACAATTTTGTTTTCATTAGATAACAAATATTTTTCAGAAGAATAGTTAGAAGGAAAAATATTTGTGATGGAAACATTTATCTTTTAGGCGACAAACATTTGTGTTTAGAATCAGAGCATGAGGTTTTTTAAAAAAATTAATTCAAGCATGGCTCTGTTCTTTCCTTTTTAAAACTGGTTACTGCCTAAAATGACAATAAACTACCATTTTTCTCCATCCTTTTTTTTTTATGTACAATCGAACTTCATCTAAAGACCCGTGTCATTATTTGAAGGACAAATCAAAGTCCGTAGATGTTATCGAAAAACAGAAATAGATGTAAAAATAATATTTTTGGGCTTTTTCAAAGATTTTCTGAATTTTTTATGGATTTTTGAAATTTTTATATTTTTCTATTTTCTTTTTGTGGGTTTTATAATTTTGTATTTTTCTTTTTGAATAAGTATGTACAAGAGATGGATGAAGAAAAGTCTTTACTCCTCGTCTTCCTCTTGAAGACGTTTAAGTGTTTCCGGTTGTAGACTCTTTAGACCAAGTCGTGGATGATAAACTCAAAATGTTCTCTATAAAGAGCTTTGGTGACGATGTCTGCTAACTGATATTCAGTCTTCAAAAAATACAGTTCCACCACACCGTTCTCCACTTTCTCCCTGATGAAATGATGTCGAATGTTGATATTCTTTGCTCTTGAATGTTGAACGTTGTTGCATGAGAGAGCAATGGCACTCTTGTTATCACAATACAGAGGGATTTTGCTGAATTCAAAGCCATAGTCAGATAATTGGGATCTCATCCATAGGATTTGAGCACAACAAGATGACATGGTTATGTATTCTGCCTCTGTAGAGGATATAGAGGTACTCATTTGTTTCTCTCAGACCAACTCACGTTTATCACCCAAAAATCAGCACCTCCTAACGTGCTTCGACGTGTATCTTGACACCCTGCATGGTCAGCATCTGCATAGGTTGTTAGTGACATACCGGTGTCATTAGCATATTTAGATTGATTGATAAAAATGCCTCCGGGACTTTGTGAAATTTGTAACCCCAAGAAAAATGACATTTGTCCCATTATTGACATTTGAAATTTGGAGCCCATCTCCTTAGAAAAATGGTCACATTCATTGGGGTCAGTCGAGGCAAAAAGAATGTCATCAACATAGATTTGAACATGAATTAAGTGTTTGCTTGACTTTCTGGTGAACAATGTCGGATCAACTGCTCCTTTGCTAAATCCATTAGATACAAGAAACTTTGATAGCGTGTTGTACCATGCCCTTTGAGCTTGCTTCAAACCATGAAGGGCCTTCTTCAAGCGATAGACATGAGTAGGATGCTCTAGATTCACAAAACTTCAGGCTGGCTGATGTATACAACCTCTTTCTGATCTTCGTTAAGAAAGGCAGTCTTTACATCCATCTGATAGACCACCATATACTTACTAGCAGCGTTAGCCAAGAAGATTATGATTGCCTCGAACGTGCAACTGGAGCAAATGATTCTTCAAAGTCAATACCCTCCTCTTGACGATATCCTTTCGCAACCAGTCGAGCCTTATTCTTTAGCACATCACCACGTTCATCAAGTTTTACTTTGAAGATCCATTTAAGAGCAATGATCATAGCACAGTCAGGAGCAGGTACTAATTCCCATACATCTAGTCGATCGAACTCATGAATTTCTTCTTGCATGGGATTGAACCAGCTGTCTTCAGTCGTGGCTGTTTTGACGTCTTTTGGTTTGACCTTAGATAGTACGGAGTTGAAGAAGCACCACAAGGCATCAGTTGCAAGTTGTTTACGAGTGGATACTGACGAGAAAGGTTCCCAATGATGTTGTCCAATGGATGGTCATGTGTCCATTTTCTAAGGTGCTCATGTGGTTGTTGTTGAGGGACTAAGTAGCGAGTTTGGATCTCCTAATGAAGATGGTCCTGAAGTTGGTTCACGAGCAAATATGTTCTCAAATGGAGCATCTTTCGGAGTAGCAAAAGTTATCTCCATCACTAGAAGCATTTCCATGATGTACACTCGATGGTTGAGGATTTGATGACGATGATGAGTGATCTCAGTAGGCGCTTGACCTCGACACGAAATGAAGGGTTATCTACGTTGATTGGGTTAGGGGCTGCCACTTTTGATGGATTAGACTGATCATTAGTAAAAGGTTCATAGTATGCATCAAACATCGGATCAAACAATTTCTTCAAATCTTCTTCGAAGAGGTACATATGGAACTTGCAGTGATGGATTCGTACAAAAGAGAGAACCGATAGGACTACAAGATAAATGTTGAGATGCGGTCCAAAACTTAATTGTCTTGGAGCCATTTGCTGCATGACCATCGAACGTGACGTGTATAGTTTCCATGATGTCTCGGGTTCTTTTATTGTAGATTCGGTAACCCTTCCGGTTTCGTGCATAACCAACAAAAACTCCAATGTCCTCCTTAGCTCTTAACTTTCCTAAGTCTTGACCATCATTCGTTGGATAGCATAAGGCACCGAACACACAAAGGAAAGATAGATCAGGTTTTCGGTTGTGGACAAGTTCGTAAGGAGTCTTTCCATGAGAGGTGTGAATAATGGACCTTTGAGAAACATTGGATGTAGCAAGCAGTGACAAGTTCGTAAGGAGTCATTCGGTAACCCTTCCGGTTTGGGTGTAGCAAGTAGTGGCAATGGCTTCAGCACAGAGAAATATTGGAACCTTCGAGAAGATCAGCATAGTTCTTGCAGCTTCGACAAGAGTCCGATTTCGTCTTTCAACAACACCGTTCGTTGAGGAGTATGGAACACTTCTTTGATGACTGATTCCAATTCTTTCATAGAACTGACTCGTTATTTGTTAAAAACTCAGTTCCATTGTCCGTTCGATAATTCGGACAGTTTTATTAAGTCAACCCGTAGTGCTTTTAATAAGTTTGATTATGACATCTGGAGTTTCATCCTTTGACCTCAAAAACTTAACCCAAGTAAACCGAGAATAATCATCGACCACGACTATAGTTTGCACTCTCATGGGTCCACACAAATCCATGTGAAGGGTATGAAGAACTTCCATAACTAAGTTTGCAGGTTTGGGTTTATGGGCATACTTCTTGCTTTTTCCCAATTGGCATGCTGAACAAAGATGATCTTTTTCATATTTCAACTGGTAAACCTCTCTTTACATCCTTTCTAGAAAAATCATTTATGGTTCCGAAGTTCAAGTTGTTGAGACGGCGATGCCATAACCATGACTTTGTTTTAGAGGCTTTAGATAACAAGCAGATTGGAGAAGACTTCATCATATCTTCGATAGAGATGGTGTAATGTGTTTGTTCCACGCCTCTTAAAAGTTCCACACCATCAAGTCTCAAGAATGTTTTTCTAAAGGCCACTTCTAGATCGAATCACGAATTGACCACAGAAAACAAATTATGACCAAGACCTTTAACATAATATACCTGGGAAATTACACTATCACCAACCACATAATCTCCATAACCCATAATTTCCCCAAAATGGTCGTTCCCGAATCTATAAAATCCCGATAAATTTACTCACGAAGTTCATGAGCCGCGAAATCTCAAGTCATATGCTTGGAAGCAGCTTAAGTCCGTGTATTTAACGATTTGAACGACTGCAGTTGAACACGGAATATGGATCACCGGACAGTTTGGATCCCCATATGAGAATAGGTTCCACTTGGTTAGAAAACGAGATTGGAACATACACATCAGAAACAGAGTCAATGAAATCATTAGAAGTAGATGCAAAACTAGTAGTGACAGTGGATCTATTCAAAGTATGTTCACTTCTTAAAGGTACAATTCTACCAGTAGGCATTCATTTCCTAATGGGCATTGATCTAGATAATTTAGGGCACAACTCATTAAGATTGAATTTACGCCGGGGTATCCATTGATAACCTACATTACTAAATTTTCTTCCTGTTGGTTTCCATTGTTTTCTAGCCCTCTTCCACCTTGGTTTTCTGACCTTCTTATCCTGTTTTCTAGTCTTAGCATTTTTTACCGGCGATTTGACAACATTACTCACATCATTCACAACACATTCATGATTAATACCAGAAATCAAGCATTCATTATATGTTTTGCAAATAGTATCAGAATTCGAATTAATTACACTACGCTTATAGCTAATACTAGAATCAACACGATTCGTCTTATCCAACACAAGCTTATTGTTCCTAGGGTGGCTTCTCACTTTCCATTGATCATTCTTAGCTTCTGCAGGTCCTATCTTCCTTTGTATTGCTCGGAGGCTTTGACCCGCTTGCTTTTGTTTCAATGATTCCCTGTAGAGGGAACGATAACATTAGTTGGTTTTGCTACTTTTGCATTCATGATCTAGAAGGGATTTGAAGTACTTGCGGCATATCAAAGTTCACATGCTTGACTTTCGGACGCACCAAGGCATCTCATGGGTTGCATGCTTATCACTAGGCATAGAGCAAGGCATAACGACTTTATCTTTCTTATTAAAGGATTTAGGGCATGTTGCTCTTAAACATTCTAAAAGTTCCTGAGATCGTTCGGCATATAAGCATGCATACCTACCTTCACTATCAAGTGGTTTATTTATGCTATCCTCTTCGACAATCTCAAGGAGACATTCTAGACTATCCTTAAGATACGAAATATATTCTTGAAACACATGTTCGTTATTTATAAGATGAGGAGGAATATAGTTTACAGTCACAGCATATTTAGAATTCGCAGATGCCTTTGATATAACATTCTTATCACAAACAATTGGCATTTTCCCTTTTACCTGACTCTTTAGATTCTCAATTTCCTTTTGTAAAGAAGTTATTTTTTCATTGTTCTTGTCACGAGTGACTTTCATTGAATCATATAACTCTTTGAAGTGTCGTTTAACCTTTTCATTTTCTTCTAGAAAACTCTCATTTTCTTGTTGTAATACATTAATGATGTTTTGAAGATGAAATTTTTAGAATACTGAGAATCTAAAAGAGGAGGCATTTGGGATTCACATTGTTTTTTTCACCCTTTAATTGTGAAATTTGGGTTTTCAACCTTCTGATCGTGTTATAGTGAGCTCGAATCGTTGTCCACGTTTGCTTATTTCAAAAACTGCATCAAACTCAGGAACATCCGAGGATGTCTTGATGTTTGAGGTTTTAACATTTTTTTTGAGATGCTGATATTTTAGTTGCAAATTAAAATGCTCAACTTCTAGTTTAGAATAATGTTTACCTGATTATCATGATCATCTTGTTCTACTTTATCATGCAATTTTGAATTTGTGGTTTCAAGCTCAATGACACGATAATGGGAACTTTTAATGCAATGTAATTCATGAAATTGAGATGCAAGAATAGAATAATTTGTAACAAGAGTAGAACACATCTTGAGCAACACATTGAGAGATCAAATTATCATTAATGATGTACTGATTCTTTATCTCAATTTCAGTACTCTTAAGCTCACGTTCATACATACTGACCTCAAATTCCATATCATTAAACATCTTTTTCATTTCTTTAATCTCTATGTCCATTGCATTTTGAAGACTCTCAAATTGTCCTTTAAGTTGTTTGCATGAACTTAAATAGCATTCTTTAGTTTGTTCTAAACCCCTTTCCCTTCAGTATCCCAGTGGGTGTGATCCTTTTCTTACACGTTTTCTCAAAATCAACAAATAGTTGGTAAACTACATAAAGGCTGATTAAGGTCTTGCTATTAGTGGAAGATTTCTAGGCACTAAATGCATTGGTGTATTTGGGGGATACACAGTGGCTTGAGGCAATTTCCTACTGGGAATTCTTTTCGATAAAATCAACCTTTTGTTTGTCCAGATCCTTTTTCCGAACATTTGTTCGTGGGTCACTGGTCCGAGGTCTAAACTTATTAAAGGCAACCAGTTTTCCTTAGAATAATTTGGTGTTTTATAGGTGATATTTTCTCTTATGCACAAGGGATTCTTAAGTTTATCATCCAATTTTTTCTAGAGACTTCTTCTAATTTTCTATCTTCCTCGAGCGCCAAAGACATGGTTTCTGTCTAGGCTTAAGAATCTCATTTCCATCATAGATTACCTTTTGAGTCGCTTTTAGCGCTACTACACTTTGTTCATCTACAAGTGGAATGCTATGCTTATCACTTAGAACTCTATGCTTAGTGATCATGTGAGCATCTGAATGGTGTTCTTAATATGATAATTTATTTTCAAGTTTATTCTTCAAAGTTTTTAGGTTGGAAAATTCATTTAAAAGCTTTGATTCCTTAGCATTGAATTCTTGTTTAAGTACTTTAACATTTTCTTGAAGTTCTTGTTTCTTTTTAACAGTTTTGTTAAGCTTTTCTTGTAAGGAATCCAACTCTTGTTTTAACATTTCTTCCCTAAAGTTACTTTTTCTAATAATTGTACGCATTTGGTTATCCATCTCCTGGTCACGGGTAGTCAATTCAAACTTAGCACGTTGTTCATATATAGCAACTTGTTCCTTATAGGCATTTAGTTCAGAAGTTATAGAATCATCAGGGGCACATGCAGTGAATTCATCAAAAATATAGTCATCATTGACTGTAGAAGATGCATTACTTGGTACAATTTCACTTTCATTTTGTTTCACATATTGACCATATGGGACAACATTGATATTACCCATATTTTCAATATCTGATTCAATAATTTCAGTTGATTGTACCTTGTCATGTATCTTTTGCACATCAACATCATCGTATAGTTTTAATACCTCTGATATGATGGATTCCTTTGAGGGACTGGCCTTTTGTGGTGAAGGAGCCTTTGTAGAAACCATTGGTGAGATACTAGCCAAGATGGTCTCAGCTTGGTTCATCATCAACATTGAATCAAATGCATCAATGCTAACTTGAAATGCGTTGGGATTGTTCACCCATACCCAATACTAGTTGTTCATCCACATGCAGATCATAAGTTCGGCATTTCCTCAAGAAGGAATAGCAATTCTTCCTCATTCAACATAGCTCCACTGTCTTGAGCTTACCAAAGCAACATCTTGTCCGAAGTACTCTTCATTTTGTGGACATTTTGGAAGAGTGCAATTCTTGTATGTGTCCTTCTCCACCACAGTTGTAACATTTAATGGGCTTTACTTGACCCTGAGTCATGTTCCTTCTAACGATTCTGATTACCCATATATCCACCACCATCACCAGATTTACATATCAGGCACCAACATTCCCATATCCAAATTAACATCCAAAGACCAACATTCCCATATCCCGCACCAACATTCCCTTGCTCATTATGTGGAAGGTATGCATTCTGTCTTCCTTGCACATTTTGCACCACTACCTTTTCGTTTTTAACCGTAGCATCATTGTGAAGATTGGATGCTGTTCTAAGATGATTGTTGGTGTGTGGGGTGAAGTTCAAGTTTTGCTTGACCATTAAAGACAATTGATAAACAAGATGTTCCATGAATGTGTCTGAGTCTGGAGGCTTATACCCTGGATCTGGAATAAGTTTGTGATTGCCATTTCCAGTTGGTATGACTTGTGATGCTTTGGTGGTAATTCCTACATTAGTGTAGAATGCAGTTGAATCATTTGATGAGCTTACATCTCCAGAATTAGTCTTGAACTTTTCTAAAATCATTCGTTCAAACACAACATGTTTCTCATTTTGGAGCAAATATGCATACAATTGTTCATAGTTGGTGTTCCTCAAAACTTTGTTAAGCTTGACTACAGTGACAAATTTGTGCCGTTCGGGATTCATGTTTTTCACAAACTTTGAATTGAGCTGAATATTCGGCATTGTCATTTTGATATTCCTCATATCATTCACAAGCTTGTGGAATCTTACATGATATTCGGTGACACTTTCCCCTGGATTCATCTTAAAGTTCTCAAAGTCATCATACACCACTCTGTCTTTAGTCAATTCAACCAGAGAGAAGCATCTTAACATTGTCCCATACTGCCTTAGCTTCAAGTGATTGATCGATTGTAAATGTCCTTAGGTAAACCATGAAGTATGATGTTTGAAGCCCCATGTCAAGATCGTATTCTTCTTCTCCTTATCGCGAAGTTCATCATATGTCTTTGGTCTATCCAATCCTAATATCACTGAACCATCAGCAGCATTTCAAGAATGTCTGTGGTAGTCTCAACTGGATAAGGTCCTTCATCAATTGACTTAAGTATGTTAACCCCATTTTCCTAAGCAATACACGATTCTTTGAGCCCAAGAGTCAGTCGGTTCTCGCTCCAAAGATGGGAGGACGATATATGATCCTCGCAGCTTGAACGTCGTCAGCAACAAAAGAGGTGATTGTGGACATGATTGCAGATTCTACGGGATTTCACTATTCTTTGATTAAACCAAGAAATAGATTCTCTCACAGGATTTTACCAAATCAAAAGAAAACCGTAAAATGTAACACGAAGAAATGACAAGTCTCAAAAGACAAGTCGCATGAAACATAACTCGCATAAACAGACAACTCGCTTAATAGACAAGTCGCATGAAACCCAACTCGCATAAACAGATAACTCGCTTAATAGACAAGTAGCATAAAACACAACTCGCGTAAATTGCAACTCGCTTCCAAGACAACTCGCTTAAATGACAACTCTCTTAAGGCACAACTTGCATAAGATGACAGCTCGCATATAAGACAACTCGCTTCAATAAGCAAGAGACTCAACTCGCATAGAGGAAAACTCGCTTCACAAATCAGGACAACTCGCATACAAGAAATACACAACGAGACTCAACTCGCATCCAACCAATATTCAAAAAACACCACTTTTCAATCCAAAAACAACTCAACCACGATGATTCAAGCCTTCCAAATCAAAACCTAAGCACTTATAATGATTCTAAACACAAAAGTACAATCAAAATCAAAACTTTAACACTAGAAATGATCCAAATGATGTAAACTACTCTAAACTCATTCAAACCCAAAAACCTTATGAAAACCACTAGAAATACAAGAACATGAAAGGTGAGTGATCTAACCATGGGTCTTGATACCATTTGTGACATATTGGAATTCATAAACACATCAACACATATTAAATATAGGTGTATGAATTAGAGTTTTAGAGAGAAAGTGGAAGAGAGTTGGGAACTTGGTGAGACAAAGAAAAATGATATTGAAAGCTCCAACCCTCTACCTTGGGAGGTAGAGGATATTTATAGTTTCTTACAAGACACGCCTCCTACGGGCTGTGGATCAGGCATACAATAGGTAAAGACCCGTCCGTCTCCATTTGGTTAACAAACTACTTATTAACATAACTTGACTACGTCTACGATCAGGCATACAGACGGACTCTTTAACTAACGGATTTTCTAAATCCTAACACATTTGATTTTCTTTTTTAAATCGATCATTATGAACTGTGATATTAAATAGATTTGTATGTTAATAGTGTTTTTTTAGATGTAACTTTGGATGTACAGAAGAATAAGAAACGTAAAACAAGTATAGAGCGTGTTAGCCTTAATAGTTTTTATTAGAAGTGATGGTCATTCACATTTAGGAACTTTATAACGTGTATTAGATATCGTGATAGAATAGTCAACGGGCTCGTGGATTGGGCTAAGCTAAATGGCTAGGCGTTATGATAAGCTTTCCTTGTATAAGTCCAAGTAACCCAATCCAATCCAAGTCCATATCCACGGCCCATAGAAATCCCTTTAGGGCATCATGTATTCCAACTATATAAACCCCTCAAAGTCTCATTTGAGGGGTGTGCTTGACTGTGTGTGTGTGTGTGTGTGTGTGTGTTTTCTTTGGAGCAATACAACATATTTTGTTCATCTTTTCTCTACACATATACACAGTTTTAACATCAAGTCACCATCTTTCTCATCTTTATTTCTTTCATCTTCACGCATAGTTTGTGTTTGTGTGTTAACGAGTTCTATGCATAACGTGTTGGGTTTTTGATAAGGTTGATATATCTAAGGTCCTACAATTGGTATCAATCGCCTAACAATGGTTTAGGAGTGTTTGTGTTTGTTTTGAAGTTTTGGTACCATACGCCAAAGCTCTCGCTATACATCTTTGACACGCTTAAAGCTTTGATTTTTACACTTAAAAAATTCAAGATTCTTGTGGTTTAAGGTTTATTTGGTGTTAAAGTTTCATTTTTTTGCAAAAAGTTCGAAGCTTTACGTGTTTTAAATCATTTTTAAACTCGTACGAATTGTGTAGGTCATTTCTACGCATAAGCTATCTAGCACTTTTGGGGTCAACATTTTTGTGTTATTTGAGTGTTTTAAGGTTTTGCAGTAAGAAATTGTTTGAATCATGGAAATTTTACGCGTAGGTCAAAACCCTAGTTCTACGCGTAAGAAAAGTCAACACCCTATTTCTACGCATAAGTTTCTACTCATAAGAGTTTTGTGCGTTTCTTCGAGCTATCGGGACTCGTGCTTCCCTCACTTGGATAAGTTTGTGGAACACTTCGACTTTTTATATCTTTTACACTGTGAGAGTGTAAAGGATTTTTTGGGCAAAACCCTAATCTTACGCATAAGCTTAGACTTACGTAAACACTTTTTACGCTTAAGCATTTTTCTTACGCCTAAGCCTTGTCTTACGCATAAGCTAAATCTTACGCATAAGTTTTTCTACTAACTTTAAGTTAACGATAAGCATTTCTACTTAACCTACTTAAGATTTCTATGCCTAAGCATCGCTACTCGAATTGTGTGTCTAACGTTTCTAAGCTTGGGAAAACTTGAGTAAAATTTAAATTTGAGGAGACTAACGTTCAATTTTACTAAAATTCAAATTTTGGTATAACTTGGAAAATTTTGGTCAAAAATTCAAATTTTTTGACCCAAATTCAAATTTTTTTGGTCAAATTTGGCGTCAAAATTGTCATAACTCAAATTTTCATACGACCTTAGAATTGATTTTATAGAATTTCAAATTTGGGAGAAAAATTTTCATAAGACCAAGTTCACGAGTACGACTTTCTCAAAAAACTTCAAACGGCAATATCTTCTACAACACAACTCCTTTATCGTTGAATCGATCCTACATCAACTTTATCATATCATACCTTCATCAATGGCAACTCAACAAGACATTCATGCAACGGTGCGAAAACCGTCCTCCAATGTTGGAAAAAGGTGGTTATCTTCAATGGACAAGTCGAATGCTTCGTTACATCAAGACAAAACCTAATGGAAAATTGATGATCAAATCCATTCAGAATGGACCCTTCATACCTCGACAAGTCCAAGACCCTGGAAATGCTGATGCAACACCTCCCGCCCCACCATTTTTCGTCTTCAAAAAGAATCGAATACTCAAGAGGATCGAAACAAGTCGGGCAGATGACATGGCAATTCATATTGTCCAACTGGGTTTACGAAGAGACATCTTTGCTGTTGTAGACAAGTGAAATCGCCGACATGTGGGAACATGTTAGACGGCTTTGTCATGGAACTGAAAGTGGTCAACAAGATACGGAGAACAAGTTGCTAACTGCTTGGGAGAAGTTTACATCCACTCCAGGCGAATCCATTGAATCCTACTATGGAAGGTTCTGCACTTTAATGAATGAGCTGATAAGAAACAAGTTGACACCCAGAACTATCGTGAGAAACATCAAGTTCCTAAACAATCTACCAGAAGAATGGGGACGATATGTCACTATTGTCAACCAAACAAAAGACTTACATCAAGTGAACTTTGATCAACTTAACGATTTTCTGAAACAAAACCAAAATGAAGTCAGGAAAGAAAGATTAGCAAAGAATCATGATCCATTGGCACTCATTGCAAAGACTCAAACTCCAGTGAATACACAACAACAAGCTTCATCATCTTCCACAAACAACAACTTGCAGCAATACATCCTCAACAACAAACTATCCACCTGCACAACATATACCAGAACAAGGAATCACTGATCTTGAAATGGAACCAGAAGAAGCTTTGTCACTAGCATTTGCATTCTTGGGTAAAGCATTCAGAGGTCGCTACTCCACACCAACTAACAACAACCAAAGGATTTCATCAAACACTCGCAATAGGCAAATTGCAAGCCGTGTAAACATGGGTAATCAAGGACAAATGGTAGGAGTTATTTGGAATCACAGGATATGCTACGATTTCGCATGGGTAATCGGGCGTTCCGAATCGGTAATCGATGGGTCAATGTTGGGAATAGAGCTGGGTAATCGAATGGGAATGTTGCAGCTCCAGTCGTTGGGAATTATGGAAATGTGAATCGGTTAATCAGGTTAAGTGTTATAACTGTCAAGGATTGGGTCACATGGCAGGAATTGTCCAACCTAGCGAAAAAGAAGGATCTTGCGTACTTCGAAAGCTATCATGTTGGTACAAAAGGAACAATCTGACTTCATTGAGTCTGAGGAACATGACTTTATGGCTATTATGGATGATTTGGAAGACCTCGAGGAACTCAATGAAAACTGCATCTTCATGGCAAATCTTCAGGAGACTAAGTACGACACTGATCCTGCCGCACCTCCTGTCTATGACGCCAACGCAGTATCTGAGGTACCAATCATTGATCCATGCTATAACAATGTCATATTTGATGTGTTTACTCATGACGAACAACATTCTGTGACATCAGCACCTACTTATGATACATACCTGGACAATCCGAGTTGTAGCAATACTAACTCTAAAACTCCAGATGTAGATCCTAGTGGAGACTGTGTGGCACAAAATACTGAGACTGATGAGGAAACACGTGCTTATTTTGAATCATTAATCAATAACTGTGGCATTGAAATCGAGAAAGTTAGAACGGTCAATCGCGAAGTTAAGGCCGCGAATGCCAAATTGACCGCTGAACTTGAGAGTTACAAGGAGAACGCAATAGCCTTTGAATTTCAGAAAAACAAAGAATCAGAATTAGAAATTGGTTATCGAAATTTGTTTTCTAAAGAAAAAGAATTGCAAATCAAGTATAACACACTTGATGTGAATTCGAACTTGAAATTTAAATCTTTAAACAAGGAAATTTCAGATCTAAATGACCAACTTCCAAAACAAAAATCATTGTTTTCTGATCTTGAAAAAGAAAAGAAGCAGTTGATTACTGATTTTTCAAAACGAGAAGATTCTCTTCTTGATGAAATTATTGACAAAATAAGAAAAATCAAATCCTTGGAAAATTTGCTTCTTACAACGGATCAGTCAGCTAAATCAAACAAGATGCTTTCCAATCAAGTAAATCCACGTCATACTCACATAGAATGGCACTTGGTAACGACCCTTCTTCGTTCCTCAAGAAAGCTCGGAAAGAACGGAATGTGTTGAACAATGGAAAACCTTTGCATGAACCCATAATTGTTCGTGATTCTCTTGAAACGTGAGAACTATCTAAGGAGAGCAGAGAAAGAATGAAACAAAAAGGTCCGGAAATCAAACCTATTGACTATAACAAATGGAACAAACTTTCTGGAATCACTTTTGTCAATTAAAAAGAAAAGTCAAAGTTCTCCATCACACAAAATGTTTCAAACAAAGAGTCAACTCTGCTTCAAAATCGTTTCAAAACCATCGTTGTCTCAAAATCACTTTCGAACATTGAACAAATGTCTTCAAACAATCCTTTTAACTCAAGTGATGCGAGAAGTATTTTAGACAATGTGAAACGAGAATTGCGGATCTTCAAGAAACTGTTAAAACTAAAACCACTATTACACCTGATAACTGGTTCTCTAGTTTTGATATTGAACAGAGAAAGTTTTTTGAAACTCAAATTGCCCTCACTGAATGCCATCGCGTGGGTAATTCATTTTGAACAAGCATTTTGAAAGAAAGCTGACTTTGTCAAGGACCATAAAACCCTAAAGCAAGCTAACGAGTGTTGAACAAATCAAATTTTTGGAAACTTTAAATGACTCTCTTCACTGACTACTCGATATTATGTCCATTATTTTGCAAACATATTCTGTTGAAGATCATGAAAGACTCCATTCTGAGACCTCCAAAATTGTTTCAAAATATGAAAAAGCTCTTGAAAAACTTGAAAAAGAAAATGTCTCATATTTTAAACAACTTGATCAAAAAACTAAGGAATGCAAATATGACAAACTGTCGTATGAGCGTGCCTACAATGACATGAAAGCGAAAAATGATCTTTTGAGGGCTCACGGAAAATCAAAATGGAAAGGCAGTGGAATGTGATTACAAAACCATTGACTGAGGAGAGCAAATGTTCCCAAACCAGTTTCCAAACCAAAAATGTCTGTTTCTATGCCTCCTCCAAAAGTCAATGAGAAAATGTTTCATCAAAACCACCACTCCACTGCCCTACCTAAACATCATGTTGATAAAGGAAAAGCGGTTATCGAGAAACCAAAAGTTTTAGCACCTGGCCTTTTAAGATGAGTACCACTAATGCTCGCCTCCACATCTAAAACATATGGAACAAAGGACATAAGTTTAGAAAAGCACTCTAAAGAGACTAGGAAAGCTGAAACCACCTCCCTTCATAAAAATGTGAATCCTAATGCGTGTGCCTTACCTTCTACAGAACTAGAAAGCACCTCTAGGAGCAGCAAACTAAAGCCTAAGAGCAATACAAGGAACAATAGAGTCTCGCATGCCTCTAGGAGTAGTAGCTTGAATAAAGAGAAGAAGGTAGAAGAACACCCTAGGAATTTACCGCTTTTGAATAAGAAAGACATTTCATCTGAATGTAGTGAACCTATGAAACTTGCTAAGTCTAATGAATGTGTTGAATCTCTTTGTTTAACTTGCAAGAAATCTTTAATTAATGTTCAAGATGATCGTGTTTCTAAGAATGTGGATGATAAGCCTGTTAAGAAGAACGTTCCAAAAAGATCTTACGCTAAACGAGTAGGAAGACTAGTTGCAAAACTTAGGCTTTACACTACCATGGAACTATAGTGTATACTTTAGGGATGATATTTGGAAACCCAAGGTAGAACTTTCACACTGAATGGTAAATGAGTGATAAACCGAATTCCTCAGAAAACCTCTTTGAGTATGATCAGGATTTTACCTCTAACCCAAAGGAACCAAAATCAAAATGGTTTCCACAATATTCTTCTGTATCTGGCAGGTTATTGAAATTGTCTTTGGATCGTCGACTCGGGTTGCTCCAAGCACATGATCGGGAATCTGAAGCTGCTGATCAATTTCATCTGGAAATTCATGGGAACCGTATGTTTTGGAAATGATCATGTAGCAGCTATCATGGGTTATGGAGATCTACCTTTTGGAAATTATTTGATCACTCGGGTTTACTATGTCGAAGGGTTGGGACACAATTTGTTTTCGGGCAGCTCTGTGATGCGATTTAGAGGTTGCTTTTAGGATAAATGCTTGCTTTGTTAGAAACTTGGATGGCACTGATCTCTTAACGGGAATCGATACAAACTTGTATGCTATCGAAATCAATCAAATGGCCTCTTCATCACCAATATGTCTTATGACACGAGCATCTGGAACACAGTCCTGGTTGTGGCATAGAAGGTTATCCCATCTCAATTTTGACACCATCAACAATCTTGCCAAAGACAACATCGTCAACGGACTTCCAAAGTTCAAATACACAAAGGATCACTTATGTCCATCATGCGAACAAGGAAAAAGCAAAAGAGCATCATATAAACCCAAACCGTACCTAGTTCGGAAGCAAAGTTGCATATGTTGCACATGGACTTATGTGGCCCAATGAGAGTTGAAAGCATTAATGGGAAAAGTATATTCTTGTCATCGTCGATGATTATTCGAGATATACATGGGTTAAGTTTCTGAGATCAAAAGACGAAGCACCGGCATCATCATCACCTTCAAACGTATTCAAGTACTTCTTCAAACCTGTGGGTTGTAAGAAAGACAACGCACTAATTCACTAATCGGAGTTAAGAACTTATTTTGAAGATGTTGGAATCACACATCAGACACCAGTTGTTAGAACTCCACAGAAAATGGGGTAGTTGAAAGAAGAAATCAGACTCTTGTGGAAATGCCGCACAATGCTAATTTATTCTAGTGCACCGTTATTTCTATGGGCTGATATTGTTGCCACTGCTTGTTTCACTCATAACCGATCCCTTATCCATCCAAGATTCAATAAAACCCCATATGAGCTTGTGAACAATAGAAAACCGGATATCTCTTACTTTCACGTGTTTGGCGCTTTGTGCTATCCTACGAATGACAGAAGATCTTGGAAAACTGAAAGCAAAAGGTGATATTGGAATCTTCATTGGATATTCGGATAACTCGAGGGCATTCAGGGTGTATAATAGAAGAACTAGGAGGATCATGGAGACGATGAATGTGAAATTTGATGAACTTTCACAGATGGCTTCTGAGAGACTCGCTCTAGAACCCGCACTAAACCGACAGACTTCTGGACACATCAGTTCAGGACTCGTACCTCAAAGAGCTCAATCAACTTCATTTGAAAAACCTAAAGAACAAGAATGGGAGAATTTCTTCGAAGTTTGTTCGATGATACTATGGTGGAACTTCGACAAATGCATCAAACCATCATTCGCGCACCGCCAAAATCATCCACCACCACCAACAGAAGATGCATCTACAACGGTCGAAACCAATGCACCAACTCCATCTACATCATCTACATCTACTACGGTTATTGCACCCGTTCTACCAGCAGTTGATGAGCAAAACCAAAACCAGAACGATGCAACGTTAGATGAAGACTTATTTGAAAACCCGTTTGCTACGAATCACGAATCTTCTTCAAGCTTACGAGAACCATCTAACTCGAATACGTATAACCAACGGTATCCTTCTACTCTGAAGTGGACAAAAGACCACCCAATTGAACAAGTTATTGGTGAACCTTCAAGGCCAATTCAGACGAGACCTCAACTTGCCACCGATTGCGACTTATGCATTTACCTTTGCTCAATTAGCAATATAGAGCCAAAGAACATTCGGGAGGCAATGGCAGAACCCGCATGGATAGAAGCGATGCAGGAGGAACTTCTCCAATACCGTCTACATGAATCTTGGGAAATGGTTCCAAGACCATTGACATTCGGTCATTGATCTTAAATGGTTATGGAAGAACAAACGGGATGAAGAAATGACTGCCATTCGCAACAAAGCTCGTCTTGTGGCCAAAGGATACAGACAAGAGGAAGGGATAGACTTTGAAGAGTCATTCGCGCCGTAGCTAGACTTGAAGCAGTCAGATATTCTTAGCCTATGCACACAAAAACATCACGTTTATCGATGGATGGACATTAAGCGTTCTTGAATGGAACTCGAAAGAAGAAGTGTACGCGAGTCGCCAGAAGGCTTCATAGAAATGGAACATCCAGACTACGTCTAAAAACTCAAAAAGGCAATCTATGGTTTGAAACAAGCTCCGAGAGCGTGGTATGACGAACTGTCCTCTTTCCTTATCCAAAACAATTTCACCAAAGGAACAGTTGATCCTACCTTGTTTACACAAAAATGCAAAAACGACATTTTGATTGTTCAGATTTACGTGGACGACATCATCTTTGGGTCCACTAATCCGAATCTTTCAAAACATTTTGAAAATCTCATGAAAAGCAAATTTGAAATGTCCATGATGGGGGAACTTAAATTCTTTCTTGGTTTACAAATACATCATCCCCTCGTGAATTTTTATAAATCAAGCTAAATATACAACTGAGATTTTGAAAAATCATGGTATGGATAATTGTGATTCTGTCGAAACACCAATGGTAACTTCACCAAAAATTGGAGCCGATTTGTTTGGGAAACCTATTGATCCAAGAAATATCGAGCATGATTGGTTCTCTCATGTACCTTACAGCTAGTCGACCCGATATTCATTTTGCTGTTTGCTTATTAGCACGGTTTCGGCAAAGCCTACCGAATGCACCTCAAAGAGGTTAAAAGGATCTTTCGTACCAAGACATCCATTCACATGGGACTTTGGTATCCGAAGAAATCCGGATTTGATCTAATTGCCTTTTCGTGCGGACCACGCAGTGATCAAGCACAAAAAGTACATCCGAGGAGCACAATTTTTAGGTGAAAATTTAGTAAGCTGGTCTTCAAAGAAACAAGATTGCACTGCACTTTCAACCGGTTGAGTATGTGTCTCTATCTGCGTGTTGTGCTCAAGTTCTATGGATGAGAACACAACTCACGTATTATGGCTTTACTTTCGATAAAATACCTATGTATTGTGACTCGAAAAGTGCCATAGCCATATCATGCAATCCCGTTCATCACTCAAAGACTAAGCACATCCGTGTCCGCTATCACTTCATCAAAGAGTACGCCGAAAATGGTACTGTTGAATTATTCTTCGTGAAGACAGATTACCAACTCGCCGATCTATTTACTAAAGCCCTTCCAAAGAAAGGTTTGACGATTTAGTTCGACGAATTGGAATGCGAAGCCTAACCCCTGAGGAGTTAGAACGTCTTCTCGAATCTTCTTGAAAATGTTTTTCCAAAAGCTTCGTTGTAAATATTTTTGAAAAACAAAATACAAAATTTGAAAAACCAACAAAAGCAAAATACAAAAATATAAAACTATATAACCAAATACAAAATTGAAAAATCCAAAAATATTCTTCTCACGACATGTCTCTCGTATAATCGATATTCTGTACGTTTCTAGAAATGTCATTCAACAATGATACGGGTATGTACAGATGCTTGAGCGAGAGTTCTTTACTATGTTTTCTAAAACATGTCGTTTCTCAAAATTTCTTCATAAAATGGCTTTCGTATACTTCAGTACGAAACCCGGACTAAAATGATGACTTTTGATTATTTTTCAAATCAAAACTCGTGCTTTTATAGAAAAATCACAAGTGTACGCTTCAGTGCACTACATTTAAAAATGGTGAGAAATCATCATCATCTTGAGCACCTTTTCAAGATTGTTCAAAAGGATTTTCAAAATCTTTCAAATTATTTTGTGCTCAAGATAACTCCCTCTAAAACCCTTTAATTGATTATGCTTTATTAAAGGGGGAGTATAAAACAAAATGTTCCAAATTCATGCTTAAATCAAATCCGTTTGTCTCCCCAAAAGATTCTAAAATGTTGTTTAATCCGTTGATATCAAAAATATCACGAATATGCTATTTTTGAGGGGGAGGAGACGTGATTAAAATGTGATCAAAAAGTTTAATGATCGTTGTTTGAATCTCAAATGAGCTCGACTTAGACGGAACCAACGAATTGACGGGAATCAATGTTAGTAAATGTACCATCTCGAGAAACTTGTGATAGATATGCACTTTCATGGGTCTAACCTCCTTTTCAAGGAGTGTTTACAACTTCAAGTTAGTTATTAGAGCTAGTTGTCACCTAAAAACTGACAATGGAACTCTTTAACTAGGAAACGTAACCGTGTCTCGTGGGAAATTGGCTATCATAAGCCGATCAATTCAAAAAATGCGAACTCTACCCTCTATGTGCAGATTTTTGTCAAAACTTATAAGCACATGTGAAGGGGGAGTGTTTCTGAAAATATAAAACTCTCGGAGTGTCTCAAACATGTTTTCAATCATAAACACTCTGAGAGATTTTCAAGAAAAGGTTTTATGGCAACATGGGACGGTCATGGAGTTATAAGGTGACTAAGGATAGGAAATTCGTCCTATGATCCGCCAAAGCTGGAGGGATCTACCCAAGGACATCACAAATAGTTAGTATTAGAAGTCCTTAGGAATGATTGAAAAAAGGAGTAATGTGAGAAAGGAGAAAGAAGGGGTTTAAGAATTAAAAAGATATGTAATGAAAAAGGGTGAAAAGAAATAGCCCTCCATATTCAACCTTAGGGCAAAAACCGGGTTCAATTCATCTGCTATGGTTGTCACTAGATGACACCGGTATTGAAGATTAAGAGTCGTCATGGACCCAGTGACGCACTGCACTAAACCTTCTAGCCACTCAATTCCTCTTAAAAGGATTTGTTTCATTCTCACTGGGAACCCTACATAATCTATCGACTTCTCTTAGAGATGGTTGGTATTGAAGAAGGAGACCCCCTAGTCTCCGCTCAGGAAAACCAAAATGCACTATTGAGTCTAGAGCCACGAGATTCATCAAAAGATCTCATAGGAACACATGACATGACATCGCTTGTTGTTCATCAATAAGGACACAAGTGATATATTCAGTCCTACGCAGATTTGTCCAGAACATTTATGAGAATTCACATCCGCATTGAATGAAACATCATGGTCAACAAATAGTGTCACTTTGGTAACTCCCCGTGGATTACGCTTAGTGTGTCTCAAACGGTCTACAGTCGGGTGATGCCGGTGTACCTCAACTCATCATCTGAACTGTAGATGTATTTCAGTATATCGCGTTATCTCACTTGTGGGACTCCAGTTCAGAACGGCTCTTGTGAGAATTAGAGACGTGTTTTCACACTATGTGTTAACACCCTGAAATTCAAACTTGTAAGTGCAGGAATCCGCTTATTACTAACCTGTTTTATGTTTTCTTCTTATGGAAGCTCCGAGCGGATTGATCATGTAGACTCTCCACATGCTCATACCAACAACACATGAAAGTTCTCATCAAAATCAAAGGCTACTCAAAGTTAAAGATGATTCTTCGTCAATGTCAAAGAATCTACAAAGTTCAAAGACTCGAGAACTAAATCATTGGTAACCAAAAGACAAATAGAAGTGTGAGCATGGTGGAGAAAGACGAGGAGACACCAAACCAACAAAGTTGACAACGGCAGACAACCACATTAATTGATCACAAAGCATGAAGGAACAATGAATTAAGACTATTCTATATCAACACACAAAGTTCAAGCTCGATAAAAGTAAAGATCTTATCAAGTGGAGCATCATTTGAATGACCACCCCTTAGGGGGAGATTGTTAGCCTTAATAGTTTTTATTAGAAGTGATGGTCATTCACATTTAGGAACTTTATAACGTATGTTAGATATCGTGATAGAATAGTCAACGGGCTCGTGGATTGGGCTAAGTTAAATGGCTAGGCGTTATGATAAGCTTGCCTTGTATAAGTCCAAGTAACCCAATCCAATCCACGGCCCATAGAAAGCCTTTTAGGGCATCATGTATTCCAACTATATAAACCTCTCAAAGTCTCATTTGAGGGGTGTGCTTGAGTGTGTATGTGTGTGTTTTCCTTGAAACAATATACAACTTATTGTTTTCATCTCTCTATCTTGTTCATACGCATAACATCAAGTCACCATCTCATCTTATCTTTATTTCTTTCATCTTCACGCATAGTTTGTGTTTGTGTTGAACGAGTTATACGCATAACGTGGTGGGTTTGTGATAAGGTTTATTTATATGCTTATTTTCAATTTTAATTAAATAATTGTTATTATATATTAGGTGAACCACAATATTTATGCAAAGAAGATAGACGAAAAAAGAAGAAGGTAAACTATGCAGTTCAAGGCGTAATTGGATATCTAGAAAATTTTATTTATATTTTGTGTGTGATTGACTTTCTATTTTAGTTGAAAGCGTAATCGGATATCTAGCAAATGATCCGTATATTTAGTTTTGTAACTGTCCTCCTAGATTCAGTTCATGACGTTTAATTAATATCACAGTACACTGCAAAATGAATATTTGTTGTTTAATTTGGAATAGACCGCATTGTGTATGTCTACAAGTGTTAGTAAGATTGATTAGATTTGATTTCCAACTATTTGTTATATGAATACAAGTAAAAATCAAAATATACTCAAATCATGTCTAGTGAATTTTAATTAGCTCATTAAAAGTAGCTTAATCTGATTTAGAAGATAAACAGTTTGTCTCACTCACTTTCATCATACAGGAGTGTTTGGTTACGGTCATGATTCTGTGTTCTAGGGTTTTTGAGTAAGTCATATTGGTTTAGATAGTTTGTTAAGTTGCATGATATCCATAGTTTATTTCTTTAAAAGTCAAAATTAGGATTCATCAATAATTTTTGCATCATAACAGTTAGATGTAGTTGCATAATAATCAATTTAGTTGCATAAGTAGTTAAAATAGCTTTATTTGATCTTGTTTTAGATTATAACTTCATTTTCAGTCATTTAGATTGAATCAAAGTTCACTAAAGTCAAGTTTGCAAGTTTTCAAAAAAGTCAAAAAAAAACAGTTTTGAAATAGCGTTATTTATATAGTTTTAATTTCTTCATTTTAAGTTCAAATTTGCTAAAACTTTGGGGATTCTAAACTCTGTAAGATAGTCTTTAATCTAGTATTTTTGTTTTATTTTTAAGAATTTTCTTTCAAAGCTTTTTAACTAGCTTAAAGTAAGGTCTGCTGAAAATTTACTCAAGAAGGCTTCCTCAGACACAAGAGCTATTTCACGAGCTTCTAACAAGCTCCTTAAAGCTTCTTTGAGTTTTATTTTAGGTATTCCCAGTCATGTACTCTCGGTTGGCCAATGTGTTCCAAAACTGAATCACCCACAAATCTTCCCTAGTGGCCAATCCTGTACCCAAGCTAGCTCTAAACACAGGAATCTCAACGTCCCTCTCAGAATACAACCCCACTCTTCAACCAAACTGATAAGGTTTTAAAATGTACCTTTTTGAGGGGTCATTTAAGCCTTTATTTAATCACTTTTGTATCCGTTATTACTTAATATCGTTCCTTTTCACTTTTTAGGTCTCTTGAAGGCAAATTGCTGTAATGGCACTTATTTGGACGAAAAGGTGCGGATATATGAAGAAAATGGCCAAAGTCAAGAATCGAGACACTCCAGCTGCTGAAAATACAAGGTGACGGCACATCAATCTGCGACGCCGTCGGAGGATTTTGTGACGAACGAACAAAACTCTTATTTTCAAGTGACGACGTCAAGTTATAAAAGAGTAGGCCGTCGCAACTAGACGCCTAGATCCCATTCCGCATCGGTCGGGAGGACGGCACAAGCCAAGGTGACGCCCGAAGTCTAACGTGCCAAGACGAAACCATGATTGGCGATACGACGCGCCACACAAAACATAAAGGTGACGCCGCGATGTGTAATCTTATATATAGAATCCGAATTTTTAAGTATTTGTGTGTAGTCTTTTGGAGTAAAAACCTAAACCGAACCAAGGCTGTCTTGTACAAAATTTTAGGGTTCCAAACCCTATCTTACATCAAGATAAGTGCTTTACTTCATTAATACAATTATGTCTTTGATTATGTGTGTATGCATGTTCTCCATGTTCGGCTAATTTATTTTTGTGTTTGCTTAGGGAATATGAAACTTAATTATTTAATATTGATTGGTTGTCTCTTATCTTAGTTTGTTAATGATCTAGTAATGATATAGGTCATTCGTTGTGTAGTTAATGCTTGATTAAATCTTTTTGAACCTTAGAATATAACTCCTTGAGTAGTTGTAAGCTAAACCATCCAAAGAGTGCCTTAGAGTAAGAGTTTATTATCCCTAGTGGGTTTTGTAGACGAGACCCTTTGGTAAGTTCAAAGAGTTAGGGAGAAATGCATACCCTACAACTTTAGACACACAACGCAACTAAGAATAAGGACGTGACAATTCAACCACCAATAGGAGATAATTAAGGAGTAGTACAACCTAAGTAAACACATCTTTAAACTATCATACGAGCACACAATAATTAGACATAGACTACATACACCTTAGACTAGATAATTAGATAAGTAGAGTAATCGGTAGAAATACCAACCCCCAAATCCAAACCCCGAGATTCGTACCTTTCAATTTCCTAAAAAACATAAAAAGATAAAAAATAATCTTCCTCAACCCCAACCTTAGCGTAGTAACTTTCACTAGCATTCCTATTCCCCTAGAGAACGATATCAATACCCGTGGCTTACCCTAATTACTACACTACAACGATTAGGTTCACTGCCTAGGTTGTTATAAAACTTGCTCAAGAAAAGGAAGTCCTTTGACCTAACGACGCTGCGGTAGCGTTATCATTTTTACGCCGCCGGGAATAGAATAGCTTGTCAGTAGTCCACCTCGTTTAGGTTTCTTTGCTTGATTCCTATCAAGTAAATTTTTTCTCATTTTAGCTTTCTCTTAGTCTATCCCCCTTCTTCGTGACCTTTGTTCATAACACCCATCACTTTTCATCATGGAAGGTGATAACCAACCACCATTCATCAACCTACCACCAAATGACCCGCCAAGAGCCCGTATCTTGCTGAATACTCGAGACCAAGCCACTTAGGCTATAGGAACACCATTGAGCTTCCCAACCAAGCCCAACTACGCCCCCAATCCGACATCATCCGTTGGTGCAAAACGGATGTGTGCATTCCATGGACTTCGTTCAAGATCCTAATCAGATCTAAGGGATTTCCTTAAAATTGTGATTCCATTGACCTTGATGCTACTACTCGGGAGACCACGCATCTGCGTCTCTTCCAATTCTCTCTATAGGACCAAACTAGTAATTGGCTTGAGCGACTTCCCGCCGGCTCCATCTCAAGTTGGGATGATCTCACCTCTCGCTTCTTGCTCAATTTTTTCCCACCGGGAGAACCACTGCTTAGGAATGACATCTTGACGTTCCAACAACGTCAAGGTGAATCTCTCTATGAAGCATGGACTCGATCAGGACTTACTTCAAAGTCCCTCATCATGGCATTGATCTCTGGCTCCAAGTCCAACTCTTCTATGATCATGTCAGCCTCCATCCAACAAACCATTCATTGCGCCCGGTGGAAGGCTAAGTAACCTCAATAATGAGGCATGGGAGGTTATTGAGGACCTAGCTCAATATGAAGAGGAAGGTTGCGAAATTCCAGTTGTCCAAGAGAACGGGTTAACTTCCCGAACACAAGCAATTATGAGTATGAGGCCCACTGAAGGCGTTAATATAAACCACTCATGCGATAAGCATGTGAATGCGGTCAAGGAATTTTGCTCCCAAGAAAGTCCTGGAAGATAAATTGAGGACATAATGTTGACATTTGTCCACAAGCAAGAAAAGGTATAAAACGCTAAGCTCAAATTCAAAACTCATGACACTTTCTTGGGCCTAGCTGACAACTTCATGCTAGAAATCCGTGAAGAAATCGCAAAGAACAATATACCTAAAAAGGTAGAAAAGGTATATGCGATAAGGAAAACGTTGGGATGACACCCATACCCTCTCCATTTAGTAAGCGTGACGAAACCCCCAAGGAATCACATGCTTGTCAGCTATAACTCTCTTAGTCCTAGGAAGTTCCTTGATGAACCGAGACTCAACCAAAAACCTTACCCAATTTTCCGTCTTTAGATGTGAATCTTGGAATTGAATTAGGCCCTAAGCCACCCATCAAAATAGATAGTTCGGGTAGTTGCTTAATAAAGGTGGTAGATTCTAGGCCATGTAGAGTGGAAGCTAATATAGGAGTAACCCATGACCTTACACACTTATATCACCCATTCATGGTTGATAACAAGAAACATTATGGGTTTAAACCGGGTTTATTAGGTAAAGATGGATCCTTAACTAAGAATCTTTTGAAGTTGATAGAAGATGATCCATTTTTAGGAAAGAGATTTGATTCACCCGCTACACCAATAGAATTAGGTAAGGTTATAATGAATGGAGCACACTCCTTTGAGCATATAAATCACCCATCACCCTCTCCTCGCGTAGCAAATTTCCACCCTAAGGGTGTGTATCGCTACTATCACCTGCACTTAAACCTAAGTGTAGGGAAAACCTCCCCTTTATCCGTTAAATAAGGGTAGAGTCAGCTCAGGACTCAACAAAAACAAGCTTCTTGGGAGGCAACCCATGTGTATTTGTTTTTCATTTTTATTTATGTGTCGTATATTTTTTTATTGATTGTTTATTCTCATGTTTGAATTTGTAAAAATGCTTTATTTTGTCTTTAACCTCGTCTTAATTACATATAAAGGTATTTTTACAAGGGGATAAGTAGGATTACACACGTTTCTAAAAAAAACGTGAACATGAGAATTACAATTATTTAAAAGATATAAATGTGTGTTTGTTTGAGTCAAATGCTTGTATCGAGTCATAATGGATGTTTTTGCACGAAATCTTTTCTAGATTTTAAAGATAAAAATGTTCCAGAATTTTTTCCAGAAAATCGCAGACCAATTGTCAGATAACCGACGGGCGCAGATCGCAAACCGACGGGCGCCGAGGAGGTAAACGCTTCTAACTTTTTTCGTTTTCTATGCTATTTATAAATTTTTGAATTTTCAGGTCTTAATTTTCTAAGAAAATCTGCAAATATCCATTCCACAAGCATTATATCTTATTTAAGTCTGGAATTACATCTTGTTGTGATTTTTCTTTGTTCGGTTTGATGCGTTAGGTTGTTTGTTTTCTTCAAGTGTGCGGGTTTTATTTATCAAGAAGAAGATACATAAGATTGGAAGGAGCTTTTCACGAATACATTCTTCTTGGAAAGGATTTAACCACTACTTCACACACGGATCCTACCGATCTAATCAGGGGAGTATTAGTTTCTTTCATCTTTTATTACCTTCCGTTATCATAACTTTGATACTTTCGGGGAACATTGGGGACAATGTTCAGTTTAAGTGTAGGGAGGGAAAATAAAACGGGAACTTTGAAACTATGTTTATCCTTGATTATTTGCTTTGTCCAATTGTATTTGTGTAATAAACCATGAGAAAATGTCGGTTAGGGTAATTTTGGCACCAAATTTAAAATTTTTTATGACATATAGGAATGGGCCATTAGTCTTAACAAAAGCGTCTCATGGATAGGAAGTTTCATGACTAGCACAAAAACCCTTTACCACCTAAATTCCACCTAAAATGTGAGGATCACCCTTAGATTAGTAGGAATTAAAAGCATTCATCTTTAATGCTTAGAGTGTGAACCGGTAGTATATTAGATTCTAGAACTTCTTTTATGATGCATCCCGAGATCGCTAGTAAGACTACACTTGTGTAGTTAGGAATAACTAAATGATAAGAGGCATTAGGATAACCCTTGTTTGATACCCGTAATATAATTACTTCTTCCACATCGGTTGACTAATTCCCCCACACCTTTGCGTTGTACTCATCTTTAGTACACGATACCCCTAGTTAACCCCTCAGAGCCTATCCTTTTCATGGTTCTCGTGATGTTTCGGTTTTTCCGGAATATCAATGAAGAGCATTGTTTATACCCCACCCCCAAATGTACACCCAAATCGCCTTAGCCTACCATGTATGCACTCACTTTTAGTGCATTATTGTTATCACCCTAAACCCTTAGTTCAATTATCTAGTTGCTTGCATGAGTTGCTAAGTCGAGTCATATCCTTTGTATACAGTTTTGGGACGATTGGGACTCATGGGAAAAGTTAAAGTTTAAATGATTAGAAGGGAACGTTAAATTCCCTTTATTTGCGTAATAACGTACCCCAAGTGTTTTGATCTTTTCAATTCGGGTCAAATTAGTGTTAGAGTAATAAAACTCAAGTGTAGGGATGTGCCTATAAATCCCTATCATTTTGATGTTACCGTAGAGGATGGTAGAGTAAAAGTGTATGAAAAAAAACATGCGGGCTACCATCCTACATCTATCCTTTAAATTTATGTTTCTTTGTTTCAGTTAGCTAAAGTCTAGAGTGTTGAGTCTTGGCTTAGCAACGCCATTCTTCGTATGCATTTAACATAGAGATTTTTGACTTGCCACCACTAAAAAGCCTATCCCACCAAACCCTTTGTTTCCCTACTGTAAGCCTAACGTTACAACCCTTTAAAGACCTCTTTGATAGTCTTTCCTAGGTGCTTACGCCAAAGCGATGGAGGTTTGATCTATTCTCAAGCCTATGGTAATCTATGTGCTAGGACCGGTTAATGAGTGTTTATCTTCCATTTCCAACTTGTTATATTTTATATACATCCGAGAGAGATGTGAGTATCCAAACACCCCATGTGAGGTGCTAGTATGTAATTCCGTGCTTGTTATGACTTTTGCGGGCTTATATGTGTTGTGGACTGTTTTAAACCAATGCTTCATGACCCCTAACTTATAAATTAATTGGCTAAAGCACATTTGCTTGAGGACAAGCAAATACCAAGTGTAGGGATATTTGATAAGGGTTTGACTAAAAAGGTGCGATATACAAAATTTAATGGCCAAGGTCAAGAATTGGTTACACTGTACCGGGCCAGGCTAAGCAGACCTGTCATCGCTAACTGCTGGCACGCGGCCGGGAGGATTTTGGTGAATTTTGTCGTACAAGACAAAACTCTTATTTTCGTGACGACGTCAAGTTATAAAAGAGTAGGCCGTCGAACTCGACGCCTAGATTCAATCCGCATCGGCGCCGGTTGAAGAGGACGGCCACAGCAAAGGTGACGCCGTCGCAAGTCTAACGTGGCCAAGACGAAACCCTAATACGACGACTGACGGCGCCACAAAACATAAGGTGACGCCGCGCATGTGTAATCTTATATATAGAATCGAATTTTTCAAGATTTATGTGTAGTCTTTGGAGTAAAAACTAAACCGAACCAAGGCTGTCTTGTACAGTATTTTAGGGTTCCAAACCCTATCTTACATCAAGATAAGTGCTTTACTTCATTAATACAATTATGTCTTTGATTATTTGTGTGTATGCTTGCATGTTCTCCATGTCCGCTAATTTACTTGTGTGTTTGCTTAGGGAATATGAAACTTAATTATTTAATATTGATTGGTTGTCTCTTATCTTAGTTTGTTAATGATCTAGTAATGCGATAGGTCATTCGTTGTGTACTTAATGCTTGATTAAATCTTTGTGAACCTTAGAATATAACTCCTTGAGTAGTTGTAAGCTAAACCATCCAAAGAGTGCCTTAGAGTAAGAGTTTATTATCCCTAGTGGCTTTTGTAGACGAGACCCTTTGGTAAGTTCAAAGAGTTAGGGTGAAACGCATACCCTACAACTTTAGACACAAAGCGCAACAAAGAATAAGACGACAATTCAACCACCAATAGGAGATAATTAAGGAGTAGTACAACCTAAGTAAACACATCTTTAAACTATCATACGAGCACACAATAATTAGACATAGACTACATACACCTTAGACTAGATAATTAGATAAGTAGAGTAATCGTAGAAATCAAACCCCAAATCCAAACCCGAGATTGTACCTTTCAATTTCCTAAAAAACATAAAAAGATTAGAAAATAATCTTCCTCAACCCCAACCTTAGCGTAGTAACTTCTCACTAGCATTCCTATTCCCCTAGAGAACGATTTCAATACCCGTGGCTTACCCTAATTACTACACTACAACGATTAGGTTCACTGTCTAGGGTGTTATAAAACTTGCCCAAAGAAAAGGAAGTTCCTTTGACCCCGAACGAAGCGTGTAGCGTTATCACAAACTCTAAAACAGACATATTCCTCCAAACTCCACCCAATCAGAAGTTTCTGACGTCGTCATGCCAGCAGCCTGACGCCGTCCCAACCAGAAATTTTCAAATCCGACATTTGCAAAGGAAAATTCCAGGTTTTCAACCATAACCCTTAACCTAAACACCCCTGCTTCAAGAAAAGGGTGCAATGGCAAGGTGGTTTAGTCCCTAAGCCTTCTAAGGCTTCTCACAAAATCAAACCCACATGACAACACTACCATTCATTTAATATATAGCTGGCTTAAGTTTTCAATTAAACTTATTTAAGAATTAGAGTCATTTTTAGAATCATTAATTACACTTTATAGTTTTACATAGATAATAATTTTACAACTAGTGATGGAAAAGATTAACTGTTTTTACACTTAGTTTTAACTATACCTGGATTCATGTATTGTTAGGGGTTTGGAAGATGATAAAACTATATTAGCTTTGAACCTATCAATCTACCCATCTGATTTAAACTTGATTCTGAACCCTGGGCATAGTCTAAATATGATTATTTATTTTTTAACAATACATCTGCAAATGTGTTATGGTTTTTTGCTAGTATAGCTCAACTTATATAATGTTACTTATTGTGATATTAAAACAGTTACTATCAATTAAGTATAGTTATTTTGATATTAAAAAAGTTGTTCAAGGGTAGTTTTTCTGATACTTTATCTTCAAATCAATCATAAACTGAGCCATACTAACATCTACCAAGCACTAGAAATAATTCCTTCAAATTGCTTTTTGCTTGAATATGCTCATGATATTAATATGTTCGTATAATTGATTTTTTTTTTAATTCTAATTCAGAAAAACATGATGAAGAAGACGAGTTTATTTTTTCTGAAGATACAGAAAAGGATCTCTCTGTTGTCAAATACAAGAAATCAACCAAGAAGAGTATGTTTCATTCTTATGTATGATTATTGACTCTAAATTTAAAATGATTTCCTTATTAAATACTCACATGTTTAATAAGAAAATCAACTGCAAACTCATTTATTTATTTTTTAAATTAATGAAACTTCATTTAATTTTTCAGGAGCATTAAAAACGACTACTTCATCTAATAAATTTGTGAGGAAATAAATTGTTTGTAAAGAAAAGAAACCATTCACAAAGAAGGGGAAAGTTTACTTGACTACAGAAGAATACGTCAAACCAATAGATCTCAGAACAAGAAGCGCTCCTGTCAATTTCTATGAGGCAGTAAAGCACATATCAAAAATTCCTTGTCTGAAAGATTTTGTAGCAAAATTGGGTTTAAAAAGATTTTAAATCTTAATATTGCTCTTATACCATCAAACCTAGCTTGGAAAATCCTAAGTTGCTACAATGAAAAAGAAAAATCGTTGTTTTTTAAAGGAGAAGAAATAAAGATCACAAGAGACTTGGTGCATGAGGTTTTAGGATTTCCAAAAGGAGATTTAAAAATTAATTTTGTACAAAGAGTAAATTACAAGAATTTGAAGTTCAATCTTGAATCTTTTTGGAAACAATGTGTTAACGAAAATGGAAAAATTATTGTGGAAACTGACAAAATATCTTTTTCTAAAAACCTCAAGGACTTCATTCTGGCCACTGATACAGTTAATGATGTTTTCAAGTTAAATTTCATTATTTTGTTGGTTACGACAATGATTTGTTCAAGCGCGGGAGGAGAATAAAACATGAGATTACTACCATCACTTTTTGATCATTATAATAACATTATTGGAGTTGATTGGTGTGGTCTAATGATCGAATCTCTAGATCTCAATCCACCTAATCATGAAACGAATTCTGCAAATAAACAGTATTGTGGTCCAATAACATATGTTTGTATTTTTTTTCAATATTTTGGTTTTATTTTTAACAAATATTTGAATTATTTTGTTAACAATTATTTATTTATTTATTTATTTATTTTTCACAGTTTCTGTATATTAGATGGCTGTTTAAAAGAACCAAATCGAATGAAGATGTCATACAGTATTGCTCAACAGAATTGCTGAGGAAAGTGGACTGTGAACATATAAGACTTAGAAATTTTTCTGAGTTTTTTGAAGATGATCGAGTTTTCTTCAGTGGGGAAAATAATGATGAAATTGATCAACCAATATTTGAATCTAATGATGTTTTACTATTAGAGAATACAAGAGTGTCAGAAGATGAATGTCAACATTTGAATTCTGAAGTGCAACAGGTAATTTTAAAAGTTTGATTATATTGTTTTTTAAAAACCATAATATTTGATTGTTATAACTCTTTCTCTTTTTTTTCTTTTTCTTTTTCTTTTTTTTTAATCAGAACGAAATTTGTGAAACTTCAAAAGCTATAGCAGTTGAAAGTGATAATGATAATTCATCATCATCTGAAGAAAACCATTTTTTAATTAATGATACTGCGATGAGGATTGAGAATTTTGGGAGTTCATATTTGTTTGATGTTGCAAATGACCCTTCAGTTAATGATGATGACAACTGCTTCAATTTTTATTTTCAAAATGAGGTATTCATTCATTTATAATAATATATTCATTTATTCATTTAATAATAATATATTTTTTTAACGCATAATAACCAGTTCCAAACTTTTCAAAGTTCAAATTTTATAAACTAAGTCAACGATGTTCATGAGACTGAATTATCAGAAGATAACAACTTGATTGATGTTGATATTCAAGAGGTATTAAATTGTTCAAGAAGTTAACATTTTCTTATGTTAATTTATTCCAAACTGAAATATCTTATACTACTACTTTAAAGCAGCATGAGGAGCTTCAGATTAGCAACTTTGAAACTTCAAAGCAAAAGCAGGTCGGATCGGCTATACTTGAGATACATATTTTAATAAGAAAGTTATTAAATAACTTTTTTCTTAAGAAATGAATAACTAATTTTGTTAATTTCTTAATTTTTCACGAAGTTATTTTTGATCTGAAAAGATGTATATCACATTTCTCATTGCATGATGATATTCTTTCAAAAGATGAAGAAGTTTTTAATCTTAAGAAAGAGCTTTTGCCGCTTTTAATTGGAAAAGATGAAACAGAAATACAAAGAAGTGAAGGTGTAGTTAACGTGGGATTTGCTGAAGCTTCTCTAGAGACATATTGTTTTTCAATACCAGATGAAGGACGTGCCAAAGAAGTTAATGATAACATCCATGATGAATATCTTGCTTCTTCTAAAGATGAATCAGAGAATACAAGTAATATTCAAATGATTTCACGTCAAGTGGTAGAACCTTTAAAGGTTGTTGAAGAAAGTGTTGCTGCAAGGGATGAAAGTACTGCTGCAGAAAATGTTCCTACTGCAGATCTTTCTATTGTTGATGAAATAAGTTTGCCGAAGGAAGCTCCCAAACAAGATTCGAAAGAAGATGAAGATGATTACACACCCAATGAATTGCTTACTCCTTCAGAAGAAGATGAAGATGGTAAAAACATGTCACAAATACCAGTTGAAGGGCGTCCTAGAGAAGATGAAACAGAGAATTTAAGTAATGTTAAAAGCAATTCAGTTGAGATCGGGTTTATCGAAAATGTTCTTCGTGCTGATGTTTCTATTGCTGATGTTCCTACTGCTGATGTTCCTACTGCTGCAACTTATGAAGAAGTTCAAGATTTTGCTCATACAGAAGTGGATTATATTGATGAGAATATGCTTGATGTGGTAGAAACTGATAAGCATGACTTTCTAGAAGTTGATAAAATGAATGATAGCACATGTTCTGCTGATATGAAAGAAAGTGACATTTCAAAGAAAGATTTGAAAGAAGTTGATTATTACACACACAAGGTATTTCTTACTCATTTGGAAGAAGATGTACAAGCAAATGAGCATGGAAATGCAAGCACAAAAGCATATGAATAAATGTCACACATACCTGTTGAAGTGTGTACTAAAGAAGATGAAACAGAGAATAAAAGTAATCTTAAAAGGAATTCAATTGATATCAAGAAACCCGAAGACTCTGTTAGGTCTGACATGCAGATAGATGAAAGGCTTGATAAAGAAAATAATGATAACATGGAATTGGCTACAGTTTCTATAGAGAGTGATTGCATAGAAACTAAGAAAGATGTCTTAGTAGTAGATGAGATTGAGAAAGCTAAAGACTTTGTTAGGTCTAACATGCACATAGATGAAGGGTTTGACAAAGGAAATAATAATAACAAGGAATTGGCTACAGTTTCTATAGACAGTGATTGCATAGAAACTAAGAAAGATGTCTTTGTAGTAGCTGATAAAGTGGTTAAAAAAAGTGTTGTTGCATGTGCTGAGAGTACTGCTGAAGAAAATGTTGCTAGTGTTGATGTTTCTATTGGTGATGTCCCTACTGTTGATGTTCCTACTGCTGCAGCTTCAGAAGAAGTTCAAGATTTTGCTGATACATAAACGGATTATATTGATGAGAATATGCTTAATGTGGTAGAAACTGATAAAGAAAATAATGCAAGAACAAAAGCATATGAAGAAATGTCACACATACCAGTTGAAGGGCGTGCTAAAGAAGATGAAGGGCTTGACAAAGAAAATAATGTTAACATGGCGAATTACTCTAGATAGTGATTGCTTAGAAACTAAGAAAGATGTCTTAGTAGTAGATGAGATTGAGAAACTAGAAGACTCTGTTAGGTCTGACATGCAGATAAATGAAGAGCTTGACAAAGAAAATAATGATAACATGGAATTGGCTGCAGTTTCTCTAGACAGTGATGGCATAGAAACTAATAAAGTGGTTAAAGAAAGTGCTGTTGCAGGGGCTGAAAGTACTGCTGAAGAAAATGTTCCTAATGATGATGTTTCTACTCCTGATGAAGCATGTTTGCATGAGGATGCTCCCAAAAAGTTGAGTAAGGATGAAGGTGCCGACAGAAAGTCAGACTTAGGAGACAAAGGGAGTAAAGAAGAAAGTGACATTTCAAACAAACATTTGAAAGAAGTTGATGAACACAAAGACAACGAGAAAGAGAAAAGCGCAACTATCAAGTGTTAAAGGGAAGGCATTGATGCTTATGAATCTTTTGATGAAAGCAACAAGTATGTCAAAGAGAAGAAAACTCTTGAGGAAGAATATCAAAAAACAGCTGGCTTTGCAGGTAATCAACCCGATGGGCCAGGGGGTTCTAGCAGTGGTGATCCACTCCCAAAAGAATCTCTTGATGTCACGTAACCGCAAAGCAATCCGGTTAATCAACTTGGTAAGGGCACGGGTGACACCACGAAACATACCCTTCAGGAAGAACAACCAATTGAAGAACAGAAACGTGAAGATGATGAGATGTTAGATACTGGAGATGACGATTATGATAAGAATGGAAGAGTTACAGGTGATGATGTTTTGAAGTGCATCAAGGCTGAAGAGGAACGTCTAAACATGGAAAGTGACAATTACATTGTCGACAATCCCTCACACAAACCCAAGCAATCTTCTGAAGCACCTAAAGACACTTCATCTTCTGAGGGTTCTGTTTCTGCAGTAAATATTTCTGAGAGTTCTACTTTTGATGAAAAAGTTTCTACTGCTGTTTCTACTGATGTTAGTATGGAAGATTCTGTTATTGATCTTGAGAGAAATCAAAACGATAATCTTGCCATTCAGGTACAATTTCATATCTAATTAATTAATTTTTATTTTATTAGTGAATAGTAGTAAAAATAAGTATCTGACATAAGTGTACTTTAATACCCTTTCAGGTTTTTCAAAAACATGTTTTGAATATCAAAGGAAATGAAGAGAAGCTAAAACGAAGAAAAAAAATCATGCATCCTTTTTGAATCTCCATATATGAACAAAAGAGTTGAGACTATAACAGAATTCAAATCACAGGTTGAAAAATTATTCCCGAAAATGATTCTATCTTATACAGAGAAAAATGTTATGTAAGTTTTTAAAACTATACTTGTAAAAACTAAAGATTTTATTTTTTAATTTTTACATGTAATTTCTATATGCTACTATATAATTTCTATATATTACTATATAGGAGGAGATTTTCAGATATGGGAAAGTAAATGGAGTTTTAAGAATTTGTATCAAGTGTCTTGCTTCTGAGACAGAGATCAAGCGTGAAGTTATCGATAACTTTGTCAGTATCCTAAATTTTGAAGAAAAATTAACAAAGGATACTTTAAAAAGTTTTAGACATTACTTCAAAACAGTAATGATTGTAAGTTAATATATATTTTTTTATCTTAATTTTTCTTCCATTATACACAAATATGTTTGTTTGTAACTTTTGCATTTTGTTTTTGTTTTAATAGCCAGAAGATCTGCATGAATATGAAACAGATAAAGAATGCCATTTTCAAAAGTTTAAAAGCTACGTTGAAGATCAGTTTGAGAATGAAAAAAATGCTATGTCAATGGAAAAAATCGAACTGGTAATCTAATCTATCATTAATATTAACATAATAATACTTATCTTTTATTTGATGTTAATTTCATTTTTAATAGGTCTTCTTTCCAATCCTTGCATATAAGCACTATTATGTAATAGTTTTCAACATAAGGAATGGTCGTGTTGTTATTTTAGACAACAGTAAGTCAGATGCTTCATATGATGCAAAATACAAGCACGTTTTTGATTATGTGGTAAGAATTGATTTTTATTTACTTTATATTTTTTCCTGTTCAGTATATTTTTTGTGTTGTTCTCATTAATTTTTTATTCTTTCATAAAAGTTTATTATCATCCTATTTTCTTGATCACAACCATCCAAATATTGAATTTTTGCTGGATTCAAGTGCTGAAATAATTCAACTAAAATGGACAACTAGCCAATATAAAGTTAATTGTGGTTTATATGCGATGATTCATATGGAACTTTATGAGGCTCGAGATGAAAATTGGGAAACAGGTCTTTTAGTAGAAAATGACCCAAATCATCGAATTCATATGGATGTGTTGAGAAGTAGATACATTACAAAGCTTTTGCTTCATGAGATCAATATACATAGACGAAACATGTTTATGAGGAGTGGATGGAAGAACATCCAAATGAATATGAAGAAGAAGGAACGAAAGCAAAAGTTAGGAAAATCATAAAAGGAGAAGGTATGAGTATTCAACAGAGAGTGAAAGAAGAAAGGATACGTTTGTTGGACTTTAAGCTTTCGTTAGATTCAAGGAATATGGAGAACGTTTTGAAGTTATGCAAATTCAGAAAACACTATGGATATAAAAAAATTTGCAAAGTTGATGTTGAGGAAGTGAATGGATCTTTAAGATATTCAGTGACGTTAGATTACAATTCAAAAGACACAATTTGGCATCAAAATCTTCCTTTTTTAGGATTTGAAGAGTGGAAATATTTTATGTTCTCTATTCACCAAAGTAGTATAGAGTGCAAACTGAAGGAAAAAATCATAGCAGATGTTCAAAAGATTTTTGTAAAAGCCTACATGCTGAATGAGATCACAGTTGATGAGTGTTATCAATCATATATTGGGTTGACTCATTTCACATCCTTTGTTGATCAACCGTATTTTGTAGATTGTTGTAGGAGAGTTTTAGCTGGAGATCAACCGTATTTTCAAAGAGTTCCAGATGGTATCATCTTTCAAGACCTTAAGTATTACGAAGAACCTGTTGCAGGGCTTTGTTACTTAAACAAGGAAAATAAGAAATGCTTTCAAAGTTATTCTGGAATAACTAATCTTTTGATTTTGCATATGGTTGTTTTTTTCAAGTTGTGCATAACGGATCAAAATACAAAATTCAAAAAGAGAGTTTTGAGAGCATTACATTTTAAGACAAAAGCTTTATCAAAATATCCAGAATTTGAAAAGGTCAAGGAAGAAGCAATGAATTTTGAAGTCGAAGATTCAAAGGTAACAATTTTTTTTTAATTCATTTTGTTAGAAATGTTTTTAAATTTTCAGAAACATCAAAGTTCAGAAACAGATGGGAATAATACGAAGTTACGTTCTCTAACAGATGAAAAAACAGAGTTAGATGAGCTTGCAGATCGGTTTGATTATAATTATGTTGATGAAGCTTCTTCAAATTCGAACAAAATGGTATTTTATTTTATGTTTTTATTTTTTTTATTTTAATAACATACATTGTCATTAAACTAATTTAATTAACATTTCAATTTTTTTTTTTAATAACATACATTATAATTTCAGCTTATGGTTGTTGTTGAAGCACTCAATGAATTAAGTAATTCTGTAGTAAGGATTTTATATGAGCACAAATTTTAATACGTGTAAAAGAAATTAGGTTATTAATGTAAGCTTATCTTTTTTTCTTTTTTTTATTCATAATAGGCTTTAATTGAGTGTCCTGAGCTGATAAATTTTTTCCGGTCAACTTCGTCATCTGATGACGATGATTTTGAAGAAGAGGATTCAAATGAATCCCAGGATATTCAACAAATTCAGGTAGATGATAATAAGTAATGTAGATTGCAGATGCTTATTTTTTGATTTTAAATCCTGTTGTAATTATTTTTTGATTTTAAACTTGCAGATGATATATGGAGCTGAAACTCTTCACAATTTAAGAAATACTTTTAACAAAAGAGTTGATAATGAAGATTCTGTACAAGTAGATAGTTATGTACAAACACAATCAAAGAATATTAGACAAAAGAATCCAACAACAGTTTTGAAGTCACCATTCAATGTTAGAAAAATTGATATAAAAAGTAAATTAAATAAGAACGCCAAGTCTGTGATAGAGTTAATAAAGAAAAAGAACAACAGAAAATTGCGTAAGTTATTTATTTATTTATTTTATTTATTAACTAATGTTATTATTATCAGGATACAATCATGCAAAATTTATTAACTAATCTTATTATTTTAATACAGGGAGCATTTTTTTGGGTCTGATTTTTATTGTATTGTTAATCGGAGCTATTTTAAAGATCTGATTAATAAAACAAAACAGATTACCTCAAACATCATAGATATTTGGACTATTGTGTTGAATTTTCAAGAAAAATATAGAAGTCCTAGATCATGTTTAAGATTATTTCTTAACACTGAAGCAATGGTATGTCTTCTTGTTTTTCTTTTTTTATTATATATACTTATGTATATATTTTTTTTAAGAAAACAAAGTGTTTATAATATTTTTATTTTCAAATTTAATTCAGGGGCCTCGAAGAGAAAAAAGGGGACTTTCATATAAAAAGATACAAGAAGAATTTTTGAATGCAATCAATTTTGCATGCAATAATTTTCTGAATTGTAATAATCTATCAATAGTTAATCTGGTAGGTTTAAATTTTGTTTTTTTAATTCATTTACTATGACAAAACATTTTGTTGTTGCAGCAGTAGGACCATTTGTTGCATTAGCAGTAATATTTGTTGGTGCAGCAGCAGTTTATTTGTAATTAAGTAGTTGTACTTTAAAAAACATATATTTAAGACAATATGAAGTTGTACTTAATCTGTAATTAATAGTTGAGGAGCTACAATTTAGTAAATACTAAATTTACAAATTAAATATTAGGTTTAGGTTGAGATTGTTTTAAGTTAAGCATTTGTAGAGTGTTAATACAAATATCGTCATTAAACGTTATTTATATTTTTTATCTTTACCTAAGTTTTGTTAACGACAAAAGTAAATTTAGTTTGTATAAAAGCTTAAAGCTTGTCAAGTTTAATAGATATTAAAACAAGCTTTTTCAAACAATATCTTCATCATTCAAGCATTTACATTTGTGATTAGTCATATCTTTATATGACTCTAATCATTATGTATGATAGTAGTTTTAGAATGTTTTAGGTTCTTAAAACCAAACACTACTTAAGTACTTGCATATTTCTAAAAATAGAAATACAACATATGACATCATGTGATGCATCATGGAAATCATTGGAAGATTTCATTAGATATTTTGTGTGGATTTGTACTCTTCATATCTTACACAATCTTATGGTTTACTTTGGCAAAGATCTTGATATCTTGCTGTCGACCGGCGGCACCAAAATCCACAACGGCGGAACCCTTTTGGGGTTCGCGGTCCGTGGATGCTGCTGATGGTTTTGGCTATAAATAACAAAGCCAAACCAAGTCGTTTTTCATCCCTTTCTATCATACTCTCTTACATATCTTCTCTAACCTTTTAACTCGGCCATATCATATTAGTGATCTCTTTTGTAGCAAAGAAGATCAAGTCACATTCAAGCTTCAAACGAAGTTGGAAGTCTTTTTATTTAGTGTTGTATGATCTAGTGTTGATTCATACTTCATTGTTGTATCAAACCATCATAATCTTGTGAGTGTGAGTGGTTAGTATTTTAGTCCTCAAAATACATTGTGTTTGGGAGTAGTTGTACCCTTGGAAAGAACTCGACATCTAGCTTAGTGTCGGAAATAGTGTAAGCGAAGTGTAAAGGTTTTCTCCCCCGGTGAAAGGAGCTTTTTGACTAGTAAAGTTAAACTCTCGAGTGTGAGACTCGGGGAGTGGAGTAGGGCAAGGAAAAAGAGTCCTTGTAGACCGAACCACTATAAACAACTTGTTGTGGTTTGATCATTTCTTTCCTTATTTACTCTTTACATATTGCTTGCATATTTCATCAACATATCCAAGATCAATCTCAATTGATCTTTCAATAATTTTCAAAACAAAGTTTTAATTGGTAAACTTTTCAGCCCCCCCTTCTAGTTTTCTACATAGAGCAATCTCATCTTCAGCTTCTTTTGATTTTTGTAGTGCGATTTATTGTGGTGGTTGTTGTTGTAGCAGTGGTTGGTTCAGCCATGAAAACTTTTGAACCAACTGTGGTTGAAGTTGTACTAGCAGTAGTTTCTGCAGTAGCAACATTTTGTTGCAGCAGCAGTAACATTTGTTATTGCAGCAGCACTTTATTTGTAATTAAGTAGTTGTACTTTAAATATTATTTATTTTTAAATAATAGTTATTCTGATATCACATTAAAAATTATGTTATTTCTATTTAAAACTATTAAATTTAATTACAATATTATAATATATACTTATTCGAATTTTATTATACTCTTTATTAATATTTACTTTTTTCTGTTTCAGGTTTTTTTTCCAGTATGTAGGCAAAATCATTTCTATGTTTATTGCTTCAATCTCTTGAATCCGTCATTTGTGATTATTGACAATCTAAAGGAAAGTGGTGCTATATATGGAAATACAACTCAAAATCTGGTAATATCATTATTTTTTTTAATATATATGTAACAAATTTAAGGTTAATATTTTTATTTTTTTATTCTTAGTTTTTGTTTTTTCAGTTCAAATTGTTTTGTCATTATCTAAAAGTTTCAAAGCACTCAAAGGTTGAACAGATTTCAAAGTGTGTTCCTCGAAGACTTGAAATGCAATGGCAAACATCAAAAAATAAAACAGATTGTGGCATTTTTACTATGAGGCACGTTGAGTTCTATTCTGGAAGCGAGGACAGACAATGGAGATCTATAATTTTTTTTGAATATTCTGTGTTATATACGTATATTTTGAATAGATATAGTAAGGATACTTTTCATTTTTTAGCTACTGTCATATATAAAAATACTGGGATATTTTTTAGTTGTTAAACAGTTGTACAAAAATCATGTACAACTTTGAATGTACTATAAAACAGTTGTATAAAATTTGGCCCATTTTATAAGGCCCATTTCATTAGCCTCATTTTCACTTTTCGAATGCACTATAATATTTCAGTCAATTTTGAATTTCTAACATTTATATCAATTACATTATCAATCATCACAATCATTTACGTAGACTCGAAATGCCGTGTTCTTTGTGTCTAGAGGGTACATGCACTCCAAATTGTGCTAATTTGCAGGATTCTTTATTGAAAGATGAGATAGACATGATAGATCGTTTCAATAGAATGGTAATTACTTGTGAGCCAGGAAAGACTTTCCCAATAGAAGGAAATTTCAGAGAGAAACAAGAGTTGATTTCTAAGAGGAAGACAATGATCGAACAACTCCCACAGTATGAATGTGAGTATGAAGATATGAAAGCGCGTTTCAAGAGGATCGAAGATGATAACCCTAATTTGGAAGCTACATTTGAAGAGGCGATAGCTGATTTTAATATTTACAAAGATTTTAATGTTGATGCTGAAGCAAAGTATCAAGAGATGATAACCGGTTTTAAGAATTTGAAAGATCATAATGCTATTGTCAAAGCTAAGTATCAAGAGATGGATGAATGTACCAAAAACCTTATCAACATACTCAAAGAAGTTGCTGCTGATGCTGATAATTTTTAGGATTTTATGTCTGTGTTTTGTATATGTTTAAGAATGTGTTATTTCGAATGTATTTGGTATGTAAGCTAATCAGATTATGTAAGCTAATATATCTTTTATTTAACAAAATTTGAGTTTCAAAACTATTTAATATTAATGTGATAATGTTTAATTAAATATCACAGTTAATTTAATTATGTTAAAATACTTGATGAGTTTAAAATAAAAAGATGATATACTATTACTGACTCAATAATGTGATGATAATCATTAATATACATATGTTATTCTACATCTATTGAGCTTGACACATTTTTTTATTGATGTTTTTATTCATATTGTTATAAGAAAAAATTATAGGAATATTGAGTATATTCTTATAATTTATTATTTTCTTATAATTATAAGTGTATTCTTATATTGAGTATTATACATTTTGAAAAATTATTACTCGTATAATGTATGAAACGGAAGAACATGAAGTTGAAGATCAATTATGAAGATGAAGATGAAGATTTTTAAAAAGAAATGAAGATGAAGAAGAATATGAAGTTGAAGATCAATTGTTATTGTAGAATAATTTTAATTTTAATAGTTTTTATTAAAATTTAAATTAATGTAATGTGTATTAATTAAAGTTTATTTCAGTTGGAAATTTTGTAGATGTCTTTTTTTTTCTTTTTTAAGTGTAATTCTTTCGAAATTCCTAGCAGCATTTATGAGTATGTTTAATTAAAATTAACTATTGTCTTAATACTAGAGTAACAATTCATGCCCCTATTAATTAAAAACATAAAATAATAAAGTTTATTTTAATATTTGATAAAGTTTATTCAATATCACATTAACTTGCTTAATATCACAGTAACTTGTTTAAAAAATATATATATATATATTTTTTGGAGTACCTTTTGAGTAGCTTTTAATATTTTGACATTAAAGAAATTTTAATATATACATGTTCTAGTTTAATATATTTTTGAGTAGTTTTTGACATTAATATTATTTTTTCAAACTGATATATGAGCTATCTATGTCAGATACTATTTAAAATGATTTGACAATACAATATCACTTTATCTGTAATTAACCAATTGTACTTTAAATATTATTTATTTTTTTAAGGGCTTCAACTTTAAATCTTTTTCTTCTCCTTTTGTTGGATATAAAAAGTTATATTATTGATTTAATAAATAAAGATTTAAAAAATACATTTTTATTTAATATCATTGAATGATAATAATATTAATTATATTAGATAAGAATATAGCTATAAATAATACAATAACACTGAATGATAATAATAATATTAATTGTATTAGATAAGACATCAATGAATATAATTATTACATTTCATAAACATAGTTATTTAAACTATTAAATATACATTTAAAATATTAAATATTAAATGTTATATTAGAACGGCAATTTTAATTATTTAAGTTTAAATATTATATTAGTATGAAAACTTCACATTTTTAAATATGACATTGGTGATATATGATATTGTCTTTAATATATGATATTGTCTTAATATCAAGGTTAGTTGTCTTGATATATGATATTGTGTTACTATCAGAGTGTCTTAATAACAAAGATACATGTAAGATACGTTTATCACTTTATCTAACTCAAAATCCTTTAAATATAATACACAAATTTACTTATTTAAAAAATTAAATATAACATTTATTAATATTTAATTACTAAATTTTTTTATCAAATATAATTTAAAGTTTTACATTTATTATGTTAATTTTTATTCTTAATATCATATTAAATTTTATTTTCCACGTAAAATTTAAACGTTAATTATATTATTTAACAAAATGTTATATTAATTTTGGAACATTTATTTTAATAAATATGTTTAAGTTAGAAGTTTATTTTCAAATATTTTACAATATAAATAATTTTTATGTACTATGATATTAAATTTAATATCTCAGTAACTTAATATCACACTAATGTTTTTAAGTATTGTGTTATGATATTATTGTTTTAATATCACAATAAATTAAAAATATTCAAAAAGATCTAAAATAAAATTAAATTTAGTATCTGGCATACATATTTGATTATATGTTGAAAAGATAGATGCATAACACACTGACATACATGACAGATATTAATTGTAGTGATGAAAAATTCCTCCTCGAGACTCAAAATATCAATTTATGTAAAAGTTTTATATTTAATTTTAATATAGTTTTTTATTAATGTTTTTTTTAATTCATGTTGTTTTAAGTATATTTTGTTTTTATTTAAATTACTAAATAATTTTAATTGAGTTATGTTATTTAAATTAAAATGATTTAATTTCTCACTCAGTTGATAATAATTAATATGATTTAACTTTTCTTCTAGCAGCAGTGTTACCTTTGAAGTTCCAAGCAGCAGTATTAAATTTTCATTTTATCGACTAGTAGTATTAAAAAGAGACTCTAAACTATATGAGAGTTACTTGTTATAAAATGAATGACTGAAAGAAGATATTAATATTGTATTAATATCAAATTTTTTTGTTTAATTTATGATATTATCTTAATATCAGACTTACTTTTCTTAATTTATGATATTATCTTAATATCAGAGTTAGTTGTTCTATTTAAAACCAAAATCAAAGAAAAAATAATATTTGCATGTTCTATGACGTATACGTATTAATAATGTCTTAAATATCAAACTTTAGTTGGCTTATGATGTATACATATTTTAATATTTTTGTTTACAATTAATAAAAGTAATTTCCAAGTGACATATGTGTCAGATATTATTTATAGTGGTAAAAGATACCTCCTCGAGACACAAAATATCACTTCATCTGTGATAATCTTTAAAGTTGATTTTGACAATACACAAGACATTAATGAATATAATTATCACATTTCATTCACATAGTTAATTAATAAAGTATATCTGACGATAATTTTAATTGAATTAGATAAAAAATAAAACATCATATAAATTTTTGTTTTTTTATTTTAATAAAAATGTGTTACTTGATGTACTGTGATATTAGACTTTCTTAAATATTTCATCTTTTTTTTTTAGAACCGGCAAATTTAATACTTTAAGTTTGAATATTATATTAGTATGAAAATTTCACATTTTTAAATGATATCATAGTATTTAAATTTCAGATAATATTTAAAAATTATTTATAATAACTACTCTATTAATATTATCAGAGTATGTAAATTTCATAGTTTAAATATTATAATAGTATGTAAATTTTGAATCATATTTAAAAATTATTTAATATCACAGTAACTTAAATTTTTTTTATCACCTAATATATAATGTCAGAAAAAAGACACATGGGTAAGATTAGACTATACATATAAATTTTAATATTTCGTCCTTTTTCAGTTTTTAATAGGGGTGAGCATGGGGCGGGGTGGGGCGGTTTTATGGTAAAACCAAAAACCGAACCGTATATTTCGGTTTTTGGAAACTACAAACCATTTGGTTTCGGTTTTTTCGGTTTCAGTTTTTCGGTTTTTGGGTTTTTGACATTGTATCGGTTCGGTTTCGGTTTTTATTCGGTTTTTTCTTACTTGAAAACAAGCAAGTTTTAATCTTATATGAAGTTTACAATTCTAAGTTTTCAAGCAAAAATATTTAAACAAATATTAATAATAGCATATTATCTAGCAATCCAGCATCGAAAACGCATACACAAACCAAAAACATCAATCTAAAATATAAAATGCACGTCTTTGCGGCTTTGCTCTTTTCGTTCGCTTTAGAATTGTAGGGAAATTTTCAACGAACACTATTGTTCGAAAACAAAGATATAATATCTATAAATAAAACAAATTTTAATGTATAGATAGTAAACAAACACATCTTTAATAGATAAAGTTGTATACTTAAATCTTTAAAATTAAATAGCAAATCTTTTATATAGATAAAATTATATAAAACATATAAAAAGGTGGGGCGGGGCGGTTTTCTCGGTTCGTTTTTTCTTATGAAACCAAAAACCGCCCCAAACATTCGGTTTTTATAAAATTCAAAACCACCGCAATCGGTTTGTTAAATGGGGCGGTTTTTTCGGTTCGGCTTTTTCGGTTTTTTCGGCTTCAATTCGGTTTTTCGGTTTTTGTGCTCATAATTATACAACTTGGTTTGTATATTGTGAAACGACATTATGTATCATGATCAGATGGAGGACGATATTTTTGAAAGTGTATGTTCTTCATCAAAAACTACCAGCCATATACGAAGTCGTTGAAGATTTTATATGAAGATTATAATTATTGGTGTGTTAACTGAAGATATTAATTTGTAGTTTCTTGTTTGAAGATATTTTACAAGATTATTTGTCTGTTCTTGTTATATTTCTTATTCCTCTTAAGATAAACTTTTAATTTTATTAAATTGAACATGATAATTTTATTGATATCACATTCACTTTTTTTGATTAAGGGTTTCTTTTGATATTATAAGAATAAGTGAAGTAAAATAACATAGAATTAACATTACATTAGATTTTCAAACAAGAATTAACATTACATAAGAATTAGCATTACTGTGATATTAAATAGTACTTCTAGATATTCAGTACAATACTTTTACATAATGGACAAATGTTTTTGTGTAGCAACCAACCTCTAATACAATCTGCATGAAACTCATGGCTGCAAATCAATGTGCTTTCATTTTCTTTGTATTCTTCTAAACAAATCGCACAAACGCCTTCAACCTTGTCAACTATTAGATTCTCACGAAGATTTTTCCTTATAGTTTCTTTAGTCAAACCCGAACCATCAAAATTCATATTTTTTCTGAAACACCAATTATTTCAACTATATCTTGTTCTTCAAGTTGGAGAACATCTTCGCGGTACCTTTCCATGATAAAATGAGCTAAATATGATGGTATACTCGGTATACTTTCTACTATCTCCTGGAAATGGTTCCTATCGCGAGTTTAATTGTGCGTAGATTGTAAGATATGAATAATAACGGATGGAGGTACCTTTGTAAATGGCACGAAACCATTACTCATTTTGAAAAAACAGTTTATTTTATTTTTTTTAATTCTTAACACGACAAGTCGATAAATGAAACATTACTTTCAATATCAATGTTATATATAGATTTATTCATGGCATGTGACTTTTATAAAAAACTCTATTTTAATGTTGGTATCAATAGATATCATTAAAATATTTGTATGTTTAATTTTGCCATTTATTTTTAATTACTTTAATATAGTCTTAATATCACGGTAAGTTGTTTTATTAGTTATAATAATATTAATCTTTATATTGTCTTTATATCAAAACCTTTTAAAGGTGGGTGATTTGACAATACACAATATATTAATATTGTCTTAATATCATATTAAATTTTATTTTGCACGTTAAATTTCGACGTTAAATATTAAAGTATATCTAATTTAATATTAACTTAAGAATAATAATATTAATTATATTTTAGTTAAAAAAAATATGATTTTAATTTTTGAATATTTTATTTAAATAAATGTGTTTAATTTAAAATTTCATTTTTAAATATTTCACTAATATTTAATATCTAAGTAACTTAATATTATATTATTGTCTTAGAATCACACTAAAAAAATATTCAAAAAGAGCTAAAATAAAATTAAATTTACTATGTGACATACATATTTGAGTATCTGTTGAAAACATAGATGCATAACACGCTGTCATACATGTCAGATTTTATAATGATGAAAAATACCTCCTCGAGACTCAAAATATGACTTTATGTCCAACTGACATATATGTCATAGAAAATCAAAGAAATTGAAGTAATTTCCAACTTACATATATGTCAGATAATCTTTAAAGTTGATTTTGACTATACACAAGACTAGGGGTGAGCACAAAACCCGAAAAACCAAATCGAAACCGAAAAAACCGAAAAAGCCGAACCGAAAAAACCACCCCATTTGACAAACCAATGGTGGTGGTTTTGAATTTTATAAAAACCGAATGTTTGGGGTGGTTTTTGGTTTAATAACAAAAACCGAACCGAGAAAACAGCCCCGCCCCACCTTTATATATGTTTTTATATAATTTTATCCATATAAAAGATTTGCTATTTAATTTTAAAGATTTAAGTATACAACTTTATCTATTAAAAAAATTGTGTTGTTTATTATCTATACATTAAAATTCATTTTATTTATAGATATTATACTTTTGTTTTCGAACAATAGTGTTCTTTGAAAATTTCGCCTACAACTCTCGTAAGCGAACGAAAAGTGCAAAGCCGCAAAGACGTGCATTTTATATTTTAGATTGATGTTTGGTTGTTTTGTACATTTTTTCGAAGCTTTGGATTGCTAGATAATATGCTATTATCGATATTTGTTTAAATATATTATT
>OU343225.1:239406622-239580607 GCA_910596185.1 Chrysanthemum makinoi | reverse complement strand
CGGGTTGTATCACCCCTTGGATTAAATAGGTGTTCACGGATAACATCCTTATTGGCTAAACGAGTTTGGTAGGGAAGAGTGCGGTCATTGATAGCATCAAGAGCGGTGAGTGACCATTTATCCGAGTAGAGACAAGTCCCTCGGTTGGGAATTCCTAGCACTTGAGCAAAGTTGGCTAAGGTGATGGTGTAGTCGTTTTGATTGATTCTAAACCTAAGAAAAATTCATCATCGTCTTCATCACTAAAGCCGGTCACACTAGCATAGAATTCTAACACAAACCTAGGACAAATTGGTTCATCGATGTCAAGAAGACAATCGAATTGAATGGCGGCTAGTTCTTCACGGAGATTGGTATTTTCAAGGAAGGATGAGTGAATGGTTCTACCCTCATGGAAATACCTTGATTCTAGACCCCTAAATATTTCTACTTGTTCCTTGGAAAGTCCTTTGGTTTTGTGATGTTTGGGAATATATCCAAGGGTGTCTTTGTGATCATAGAATCTTGCGGCTACCATGGTTATTCCTAGGGACAAGAATTAATATGTTAAAATGAGAATAAGCTTTAACGTTTTTGGTTCTAGTGTGTGCCTATATGAAAACAATTTGGAGTTGCGGTTATCTCGACTCATTTTATGCACAAAAGTGGTTTTAGTGGGGTGTTTGGCAAATACCATGAGATAACCCAAATACTCCTAATTCAATGTGGCTTCATTTGAATATACCCGGGAATGCATATTAGTTATGCAATACCTTTAGTATTCAAGAGCATGCAAGTGATGAAAGTTTAACGTTTCTATTTGTATTAGCAATGAAAAAATTGTTTTCCTATAAGTGAGAAGCTTTTCAAAACTTTTGACATGGGGTGTTTGGTTATTTGAATAAGGCCTTATATTCATTATCTATCAATTAGTGGGAAGCATGATTTGTTTATGCAATATGATAATGTAGTACCTAATTTTAATGACTAGTTATGCATTTTGCCAATTGAATTCATATTTGGTATAAAAGCATACATAAAACCCCATGTAATGATTTGTGATAGTTTTGTGCATAAATAAGAATCCTAGACTCAGAATTAAGAGATAAAATGTAGTTAGGATACTTACAATGATGTTATCTTCAATGATTAGTGAGTGGGAAGGTGTCAATAATGAGCTTGGTTTAATGTTTACACATTTTGGTAAAGTGAGTTTTGAGGAAGAAGATGTTTTGTAGGTAACTATTTTTCTTACGTAGACACCACGGACGAGACGGTACCAAATTTTGGTTCCGTCCATGTTATCGTTGGTGTCGTGGCTACTGATGCAGATACAAGACAAATTTGTTTTGTTTTGACTATTCTAATGTTTTAGGCTATGTTTATCCTACATGTTTGGTTCCATTAACCCTAAACCAAGTCTAAGAAGATTAAAAGGTTCTCGTTTAAGAGGCTTAGTTAATATGTCGGCAATGTTGTCTTCGGAGGATACTTTCTCGATTGAAATGTTCCTTTTTTGAACATTGTCGCGAAGAAAGTGATGACGGATCTCAATATGCTTTGTACGAGCATGTTGAACGGGATTCTTGCTAAGATCGATGGCTCCTTTGTTGTCGCAAAGTATCACAATGTCGTTGAGATGAATTCCGTAATCTACGAAAGCTTGCTTCATCCAAAGAGCTTGTTGACATGCTTTTCCGGTGAGGCGTATCGGCTTCGATAGTTGAGATGGCCAAGGCCGTTTGCTTCTTTGCAAACCATGAGGTGAGACAATGTCCAACAAAAATGCAAATACCACTTGTACTTTTTCTATCGACATAGTCACCGGCATGATTCGAGTCGGCATACACTATGGTTTCTACACCCGTTCCTTTGGGATACCATAATCCTAAACACGTTGTTCCCTTAATGTATCTAAAAATCCTTTTAAGGCTTCTAAGTGTGATGCCTTTGGGTTTTCTTGAAAGCGAGCACATAGACAAACACTAAACATAATGTCGGTCTACTAGCCGTAAGATAGAGTAGGCTACCAATCATTCCTCTATATTTAGTGTTATCTACGGATTCACCTTCCTCATCCTTGGTGAGTTTAGTGTTCGAGGACATGGGTGTCTTAGTTGGTTTGGAATCTTCAAGACCAAATTTCTTAAGCATGTCTTTTATATATTTAGATTGGTTAAAAAATATGCCATCTTCTAGTTGTTTAATTTGAAGTCCTAGAAAGAAATTTAACTCACCCATCATACTCATTTCAAACTCGTGCATGATTTTAGAGAAATCATCACATAATTCTTGACAAGTTGATCAGAATATAATGTCATCAACGTATATTTGAACAATGATAATATGTGATTCCTTTTTCTTGGTAAAAGAGTATTATCTACTAATCCCATAGTGTATTTGTTATCAATAAGAAAAGTCTTAAGTCGGTCGTACCAAGCTTTTGGTGCTTGCTTAAGACCATACAATGCTTTCTTGAGTTTGAAGACATGATGTGGTTTCTCAAAGTCGGTGAAACCGGGAGGTTGAGCAACATACACTTCTTCGTTAATAAACCCATTAAGAAAAGCACTTTTAACATCCATTTGAAATAATTTAAAATCATAGGCACATGCATAAGCAAGTAATATTCTAATAGACTCAAGCCTAGCTACCGGTGCATAAGTTTCATCATAATCAATCCCTCTTGTTGATTATAACCTTGTGCTACAAGCCTAGCTTTGTTTCTAGATACTATCCCATTTTCATCCATTTTATTTCGCAAAACCCATTTTGTTCCAATTATAGTTTGATCTTTAGGTTTTGGAACTAATTTCCAAACCTCATTTTTAACGAATTGGTTTAACTCTTCTTGCATGGCAATTACCCATGATTCATCTTTTATTGCTTCATTTATGTTTTTCGGTTCAATGGTGGATACAAAACAAAAATAATTACTTTGATTTTGGGCTTGTGACCTTGTCTAACGAATGACTCTTAGATTCTTTGATGTTTATAATTTCTTTATTTAATGGTTCATCTTCCTTGTTATTATTAATTATTTCTTGACCTTCTATCATTTGACTTTCAACTAAGTAATCATCTACCAAAGATGATGTCTTAGAGGGAGGTGGACTTTCATCGAATGTTATGTTCAACGATTCCTCGACTATCATTGTTTCTTTGTTTAGGACAATGTAAGCTTTACTAGTTTGAGAATAACCAAGAAATACACCTTCATAAGACTTTGGGTCAAACTTGGTGAGATAATCTTTAGTATTAAGAATAAAGCATTTACAACCAAAGACTCTAAAATATCCTAGAGTTGGCTTTTTACCTTTATAAAGCTCATATGGTGTTTTGTTTAAGAAAGGGCGTATTAAAACTCTATTCAAAATATATGTAGAAGTGTCAACGGCGTTACACCAAAACTTTTGAGGAATGTTTTGTTCATTAAGCATTGTTCTACTCATTTCTTGAATTGTTCTATTTTTACGTTCTACTACTCCATTTGATTGAGGTGTTCGTGGGGCGGAAAAGTTATGTGTTATACCATTTGTATCACAAAAGTTTCCAAATTGAGTTTCGTTGTCAAATTCACGACCATGATCCGTTCGGATCGACACAATTTTAACACCTAGTTGATTTTGAGTTTTCTTGCTAAGAATTTCAAATTTATCAAAAGCTTCATTTTTGGTTTTCAAAAACAACGTCCAAGTAAACCTTGAGTAATCATCTACTATGACCAAAGTGTATAAGTTTCCTTCGTAGCTTCTTATAGCGGATGGACCAAACAAGTCCATATGCAATAATTCTAGACACTTAGATGTGGACACCATATTTTTAGATTTGTGACTACTATAGGGTTGTTTACCAATTTTGCAAGCGTCGTAAAAGTGTTGGTCATATTTTAGTTTTGGTAAATTCCTAACTAGCTCTTTTGAAGATAGGTTTTGTATAAGTCTCATATTAGCGTGACCTAAGCGTCTATGCCAAAGAGATGAGCTATCATCTAACGTTGTTAGGCAAAGTTTGTCATTAGATGTTTTATCTATTTTCATGACGTATATATTATTTTTCCTAACTCCTTTAGCTATGGTGATACCATCTTTTAGTATTTTACTACCATTTTTATCAAATAGTACTTTATACTTTTTATCACATAATTGGCTAATACTAAGTAGATTAAATCCTAACCTATCCACATGAGCAACATTTTCAATAGTTAGGGAGTTATGAGCGATCGTACCTTTGCCAATGATTTTGCTTTTGAGATTGCTACCAAAGGTGACATTACCTCCGTCATACTCTTGGTATGATGAGAAGAGACTTTTGTTGCCCGTCATATGTCGTGAGCATCCACTATCTTTTATCCATTTATCAGGTTCCAATCCAACTTTCAAGCATACCTAGGAAGCAAATAACTCAAGCATTTGGTCCCCAATATCTCATGGGTCCGTTTGGGTTAAACATACCATTTATTTGATTCATGTATGGAAATGATGAAAAAGAGTTCCATGACATATAATCTGGAGTTTGATATGGTCTAGGGAAGTTTTGATTCCAACCATTGTGTTGGTAGTTGGGTTATACGTTGTGGCTGCTCTTAGGAAAGGGGCGTTTGGCAAAAGGTGTTTTATATCGTTGTTGACTAGTTTTTGATCTAAATTTATTTTTAGCAAGTCCTACTCCTGACGTAACAGCTGGTTTTAGTTTAACATTATCCTTGGTTTTGTTTGTTACTTTTACAAATTAAGTACGGTCCGTATTACGAACATTACGTCTGTGAAGTACCCACGGCACCAATTTGTTCAACGGACGGAACCTTAATTTTGGTTCCGTCTGGTCCGTCTTTGTCTTTGCAGCAGATTTGATTGATGTTCATCCTTTTCGGCCGTTTTGTTTTGACTTTTTGGAATTAATACTTCATTAAAACCTAGCCCATTCATGTCTCCCGGTGTTTTATGAATTTTAACTATTTCATCGGCAAGAGCGATGTTCTTGTTAAACCTTTTAAATTTAGAATTGTTTTCGATTAAAACATCTTGTGTGAGCTTTAGTTTTTCTATTTCAAGTTTAAGCTCTTGACATGATTTACAATCATCGTCATTTGCTTTTCCTTTTTCAAGTCGTTTTGCTTTTTCTTTTAACTCATAAACTTCATTTTCCAAAAATTCCTTTTTGGTTTTTAAAAATTTATTTTTAGTTATGATTTTTAGACTTAGCTCACACAATTGATTATATTGTTTTTGCAAAGTGTCATCATCAATAGAAGAATAAGAAGAGTCGGAAAGTACCTCGTTTGACTCATGTGCCATTAGAGCGATCTCTTCCTTGCTTGATTCTTCATCGTCTTCACTATCACTCCAAGCACCACTTACAAAATCTCGTTGAGTTTTGCTTTTAGGTGGCTTGGGACATTCTCCTATGAGGTGACTTGCATCACCACATCTAAAATATTTTCTTTCACCTTTACCCTTCTTGTCATCCCGATCTTTTCGGAATGGCTTCTTTTCTTTTCGAGGTTGTCTTACGAACTTTCCTCTTCTTCTAAAGAACTTCTTAAAATCTCTAACGGCCATGGCATATTCCTCATCTTCACTACCGGAGCAAGATTCATCATCATCACTTGATTCCGCCTTTGCTTTTAGAGCAACGGATTTGATCTTCTCCCTTTTTCCTTTGATGATCTCCGAATCTTTCTCCATCACCATTTCGTGTACTTTGAGGTTACCGATTAACTCGTCTAGTGACATTATTGAGAGATCTTTTGATTCCTCAATGGCGGTCACTTTAGCTCTCCATTTGGGATGGAGTGCTCTAAGAAATTTCCTGACAAAGTTCTTACTACGAAAAGATTCATCAAGTGCTTTAAGTGATGTAATAATAGTATTAAAGCGAGCAAGGCCACAATCAATGGTTTCATCTTTAGGGATAACAAATTGTTCATATTGTTGAACAAGAAGATCAATTTTTTTATCCTTGACTTGTGAATTACCTTGATGTGTAATAATTAAAGATTCCCAAATATCTTTGGCGGTTTCACACATAAAAATTCTTTCATATTTTTTTCTAGGTAAAGCATTATAAAGCATCATTTTAGCTTCGTTATTTTTAGCAACTAATTTCTTTTGTTCATCAACAGAAATATCCTTTGTTGTAGAACTAAAATCCCCTTTAACAATAATAAACCAAAGATCTATATCTTTTGATTTTACATATGTTTCAAAACGGTTTTTCCAATAGATAAATCCATTGGTTTCAAAGAGTAGTGGTCTTTGCATAGATTGCCCTTCTTTAAAGTTTTCAGAATCCATGGATCGTTTCAAGTTTATAAAATACATATTATTTTAGAAATTCTTGAGCAACGAGGCTCTGGTACCAATTGTAGAAAACTAGAAGGGGGTTGAATAGTTTACCAATTAAAACTTTGTTTTGAAACTTATTGAAAAGATCAATTGATATTGATCTTTGATATGTTAATGAAATATGCAAGCAATATGTAAAGAGTAATTAAGGAAAGAAATGATCAAACCACAACAAGTTGTTTATAGTGGTTCGGTCTACAAGGACTCTTTTTCCTTGCCCTACTCCACTCCCCGAGTCTCACACTCGAGAGTTTAACTTCACTAGTCAACAAGCTCCTTTCACCGGCGGAGAAAACCTTTACACTTCGCTTACACTATTTCCGACACTAAGCTACATGTCGAGTTCTTTCCAAGGGTACAACTACTCCACACACAATGTATTTTGAGGACTAAAATACTAACCACTCACACTCACAAGATTATGATGGTTTAATACAACAATGAAGTATGAATCAACAATAGATCATACAACACTAAACAAACAAGACATCCAACTTCTCGTTTGAAGCTTGAATGTGACTTGATCTTCTTTGCTACAAAAGAGATCACTAATATGATATGAAACTGAGTTAGAAAGGTTAGAGAGAAGATATGTATGAGAGTATGATAGAAAGGGATGAAAAACTACTTGGTTTGGCTTTGTTATTTATAGCCAAAATGGGACGGGAGCGTCCCACGGACCACGGAACCCTCAAAAGGGTTCCGCCCGTGTACCATTTTGGTACCGTGGAGTCCGGACAAGCAAGATATCAAAAATCTTTGCTAAAGTCAACTATATCTAAGTGAGATTGTGCAAGATATGAAGAGTACAAATCCACACAAAATATCTAATGAAATCTTCCAATGATTTCCATGATGCAACACATGATGTCATATGTTATATTTCTATATTAAGAAATATGCAAGTACTTAAGTAGTGTTTGGTTTTAAGAACCTAACACATTCTAAAACTACTATCATACATAATGATTAGAGTCATATCAAGATGTCACTAATCATAAATGTAAATGCATGAATGATGAATATATTGTTTGAAAAAGCTTGTTCTAATATCTATTAAACTTGACAAGCTTTAAGCTTTTATACAAAATAAATTTACTTTTGTCGTTAACAAAACTTAGGTAAAATCAAAAATATAAATAACGTTTAATGACGATATTTGTATTAACACCTTATGATTCTCAACTGGAAAGAGATGGTGAATGAGTTTTGCCTACATGTGTTGACTCTCTGCATTCTCCACTTTTTTTAGAGAATGGATTTGGTTGAATGGGAATCGTATGTGCATTCTTTATTTCCATTCTTTATGTCAACCAAACAAAGGAAAACACCCATATTCCATTCTTGTGCATTCCATTCCATCGTACCAAACATCGGGGTGTGCAAGAAACCGAAAAACCGAACCTAAACGTAAAAAAACCGAAGAACCGAAACCAAAAAAACCAAATCCGATTGAAAAACCAACGGTTCGGTTTTTATATTTTGAAAAAACCGAATTTTTTGGTTCGGTTTGGTTTTAGCTTTAAAAACCAACCAATTGAAACCGAACTGACATTTAAAGTCAAAATAATATATCTTGCCTTGTTGTTCATAAATAATATAAGTACTTTATCTTGATATCTTCCTTTTACATTACCGTTGTCAATGATGCATTTCAAATGTGTGATAACTCTAGTAATATTTTATTTCATAACAATATACATAACACAAATGTGCTTTAAGGTAAAAAAAAATGAGTACACAAATGTCACAAGAACACATTAAGGTTGAATGTTAATGGTTGTTAATGGTTGTTCCTGTTGAAGATGGTGCAATTACATCAAAATATTGAAGAACTTGTTCTAACATCATTTGTTTTTCGTTTACACACCCTTCAATTGTTTCGGTATTAAACCTTTCAAGCTCTAACAAATCCTTGGAACTTGGAGGCAACTTTGAGAATGTTGGCACTTGATTTAAGATGGTTCTTTACCCATTTTAGTAACGTTGTACCGGTACCGGTTTAAGATATTGTTCTATTTTATGATATATGTCAATTATACTTTGAAGAAGCAAAGCTCGATAAATCGTATAGATAGAAAAAAAAAAAACCAAACCTAAAACTTGAAATCAAAAACCAAACAGACACAAAACCGAAACCGAATGGTTTCTAAAAATCAAAAACCGAAATTTTTTTCTGTTCGATTTCGGTTTTATTCAAAAATCGAGCCAAACCGAACCATGCTCACCCCTACCTAGAGTTACTTTGTTTTTATTGAAAATGAGGATTGTTATGAATTCCTAAAACATCCTTTAAATTATTTTTCTACTCCATAAAAACTTTGACATGTTTTATTTGTTATTTATCTTCCTTGATCTTCATCATTGATGTTAACACTGTCATCATTTTGGAGTTAAGTGGAAAGGTAGGAATAACAAGTAGGAAGATTTAGCAATTTTCACTTAAAAAATAAGGGGTGATACTCACACCACATCTTTTGATGCATGCATCACAATTTGTGCATTACAGTATTGTATGATACAAACTGTAATACACAAATTGTGATGCATGCATCAAAAGATGTAAAGGTAATATCAATTCTGTTAGGAACATGTTTTATTATAAAGTGTAGGTCATTTCATTTCTAATAGGTCGTTAATAAATATGGTTTATAAATGTTTGTAATTGATTTCCTGTACCATGTAGTAACCATGAGTGTGATAGAAGTTCTTCTAGAACCAAGAGGAAACACCCTACTTATGTAAACACTATAAATACCCCCTCCCTTGAAGGGAGAGGGTTGTTGGTTCTAATTGCAATTATCATTTTCATTAATCATTCATTAGTTCATTCCACTTTCTCTCACTAAAACTTTCTCTCTCTAGAAATACATATTGTTGTGATAAAATGGCGTCCTAACAAGTGGTATCAAGAGCCAAGGGATAATTAAGGTTAATATTGATTAGATTTAATAGAAATCCGTACTTAAAAACGTGTTTTAGATTGAAATTTATGGACTTTTTGGACTGAATACGTGTTCTCGAGTTTACGTGAGTTTCTCATGAGTTTTGGCGAGTTTGGCGAGTTTCTCATGAGTTTCTGAGGTTTCTCCTTGCGCTTTTGGCGAGTTTACCTTTGAATTTTCTGCGAGTTTGCGTTTTGGCGAAGTTAAATTTAAATTTCTGCTTGAGAGTTTGCGTTTTGGCGAAGTTTTACATTTTGCATTTTCTGCAGGTTTGATTTAAGTTTCTTCGCTTGAGTTTTCTATCCGTGAAGTTTCTATTTGGCGAGAGTTTCTATTTGGCGAGTTTCTATCCGGCGAAGTTTCATGCGGCGAGTTTACGTGCAAGCGAGTTTCTTCTACAAGTTTCTTCTTCTGCGAGTTTCTTGTCTGCGAGTTTGGATTTCTGCTACTAATCTACATAAACCTAAAACCACATCATCAACACAAATTTTATTCCAAAAAAAAAAAAAAAAAAAAAAAAAAAAAAAAAAAAAAAATTAATTTTTGGCAGGAAAAATTTGAGTAAAATTTAATTTCTAGGGGAGACTAAGCGTTCAATTTTTACGCGAAATTCAAATTTTGGTTTAACTGTGAAAATTTTGGTCAAAAATTCAAAATTTTGGGCCTAAATTCGAATTTTTCGGGTCAAATTTGGCGTCAAAATTGTCAAACCTCAAAATTTTCTTACAACCTTAGAATTGCATTTTATAGTGAATTTCAAATTTTGGGGGAGAAAAATTTTCATAATTATTTTTGGAGGGAAAATTAAAATTCACTATATCAATGTCTCTAATGCTTTCATAAATCTCCTCACCTTCCATCTCTTGCTTAAAACCTTCTTCACCAAACCTTTACTTCTTGATGATTCTCAAGATGCAAATGCATTTGTGGAATTAAACAAAAGAATGATGTTCTTGACTAAGATGTTCTCACAATTTAAGAATTCAAAGAGTCGGACTTCATCCGATCCCGAAATCAGCGTCATGCAAGGTAAAAGAATTGATGTACAAGGAAGGAATGCTCAAAGGCTTGTCAGAATGATGAGAATCGCAAATGTGATGTCACGGACAATGAGGATGATGGCCGGCAGTTGGGAAGATATCATACCCAACTATGACACCGAGCCCAACTTTGATGAAGAACAAATGGTTGAGGAAGATAGCGTTTCCACCTATGACCGTACAGCCTACCTTGGAAAATCGAGGATAATGACTGACAGATTTGGGGAAGATATCATACCCAACTATGACACGGAACCCAACTTTGATGAAGAACAAATGGTTGAGGAAGATATCGTTCCCACCTATGACACAGAGCCGATCTTTGACAAAGAATGCAGGATGGTTGAGGTACAATCTCTTTGTTGTTCATATTACACTGCAAATGCGAAAACAAATCGAGCAACCTCAATTGAGAAATGAAGGAGAGTTGACCTGGTACACAATGTCCGAACAAATTGTCTCATTTAGAGCCCTTAGTTGCAAACAATACAACCGAATCGTCAAATCAATTTCTTGAATCGAAAATTCTTCTCAAAAAGACCATTGCTCATTTTCAAAAGTTTTTCAAAACTAGAGGCACATTGCAAATCTCTTGAAGTTAAAATGCAAAGTAATCGTGTGGATACATTAGTAGAAGAAAATAGGCATCTAAAGGCTAAAAATCAAGCAAAGGGGCTTTAGCATGTTGCTTTACAAAACAAATTGAAAAGATTAATTGGCAAGAGTGTGGATACTAAATTTACAAAACCAACAATCTTGTGGAAATCGCCACTACAATCAATCGAAACCAATATTAGTTAAACAACCAAGCGCTTTTTAACACGAACAATAAAATCTTCAAATCGGTTTTGGCTCCCAAGTTGTTGAGAATATCATTTGTCAAATCCGATCCTCCACATTCTGGTATGAGAAAAATGCTTTTGTTTCGTTAAACTGTTTCTGTTAAACCTCAACATGTATAGCCAGCCCACGTCTGATTGGATTCGGTACTTGTGTCTAAACCGAGCATTAAAATTAAAGATTCATATGATTCAAATGACGCGCACAAGAACTATGATCTAGAAAAGGCTAGGAAAAGGGCACTACTCCAAAAAGATGGAATCTTAGGTTCCGCACCTCGTTGATGCCTTCTAGTGTATTCTTGAAACAGAGACCTAAGTGTAGTCAATGAGACAATTGAAATAGACTTGGATTGAAGAGAAACAAACCCGGAAACCTAGTAGGTGGATCAATATAGATCAAAGACTCTTTCCAAAAGAAGTTTGATGATTTCCTAGATCTAATCTTAGGTGGATACCCACGGGTAGAATTTTAAAAACTGTTGGTCTTAGGTGGATTCCTACAGGCAAGATATCAAACATTTGCAACAAAGCGGTGTGTTAGGGTGTCAAGAAGATAATTGACACTTTGCAACTTTATGCTTCTAACATCGAACCCGGTTACACTTGGGGATCCATGTTTGTCTCTATCTCTCTTGTCATACTTTCTATGCAATTTTAGCGGCTATGGCTTAGAATAATTGAGTTTGGACCACACTTCACTATGGCTTCTCGTAAAACCGCTTGGACCGCATCCAACCGTCTAAACTTTCCTTCTTCATGTATTTCCACTCATGGAATTCACCGTCAACAATTGGAAACCTTGTTTGCTCCTTTGTTTGATAGGATTCCGGTAGTGCTCGGATATCGAATGTTTCATTTGCACACCACGATCATAATCTAATACCGATACACGCTCCACAACTAGCAGTTGCACCGGATGCACCTCAATGATTCTCAATCAACGAAGAACACATTGCATCAACAGAACATACCGATGAATCACAAGCTCAAAAGTACCGCGCATGATTATGACCGGAAATGCTTTCTTGATCCATTTGCTCGGCTCAACCATTCGGACATTGGTGAGTCGTCTTCCATAATTTGGAACCGTCTAACATGCATGCAACATTCAATCATCACCCCGACATAAATGGACAAGATCATCCCGAGTAAATGTGATTGCGCGATCCTTCTAACCAGTTATAGCCAGACAACGACTTCATCTTACGTCTTTGAAACTTGTGTTTATGCACTCCTTGTTTGTCAAGATGAACCACGAAACACCAAAGAAGCTATGACATATGACAATTGGATTGAATCAATGCAGAAAGAGTTGAATCGGTTCAAGCGCCTGAAGTCGGGAACTTGTTCCAAGACGGATGGGATTTATGTCATTGACTTCAAGTGGATGCGGAAAAACAACCCGATCTTTGAAGGCAATGTTATCGCAACAAATCTCGCCTTGTGGCTAAAGGGTATTCTCGAAGAAGGAATCGATTATGAAGAATCGTTTACCAATAGCTCGACTTGGAACATGCGGATATTTGGCATATCTTTACACAAAAGATATCCGCATTTATTAGATGGATGTGAAAGCGGCGTTTACGAATGGTCAACCCATAAAGAAGTTTATGTGGGTCAACCGGCCGGGTTCATTGATTGAGAACATCCTAACTATGTGTACAAGCTCAAAAAGGCTCTTTATGGCCTTAAACAAGCCCCACGGGCTGGTATGACAAATGCTGTCAAAATTTCTTCTCGCTAATCCCGGTTTACCAAAGGAACCTGTTGATCCACGGATTTTTCATTCAACGCCGCGGGGAGGATATTTTGATTTTTCAAATTTATGTTGATATCATTTTTTGGTTCAACACATAAAAGTATTCAAAGCTTTTGAAAAATTAATGAAACAAAATTTTGAAATGTCAATGATGGGTGAACTAAAGTTCTTCTTAGGACTTGAGTTCATCAATCTCCTGGCATATTTCAAATCGATCCAAATATGCTCTTGAAATCTTGAAGAAACATGGAATGACTAGTTGTGATACTTATAACACACCTATGTCTATGGCGTCACCAAAAGCGGATGTTTGATTTACATGGGAAAGTTATTGACCCTACAAAATACCGAAGTATTATTGGGTCTCTCATGTATCTAACAACCAGACACGACATTGTATTTCTTTGTATATCTTTGCTCCGCTTATCGTGAAGACCAACGAAAGACACCTCAATGAGGCTAAAGAATCCTTTCGTAAAGGGAACCATTCACTTGGGAATCGGTAACCGAAGGATTCGATTTTAACTGTCGCTTTTGAAAGCGATCACGCAGGGGGTGTTTAGATACCCGCCAAAAGTACATCGGTGGTGTTCAATTTCTGGGAGATAAACCGGTGTCTTGGCAGATCAAAGAAACAAGACTGTACATCTATGTCATCAACAAAGCGAATACGTTGCCATGTCGGCATCTGTGCTTAGATAATTTGGATGAGATCACAACCTGATGGACTACGGTTTTGTATTGACAAGATTCCAAAAATGTCGTGACTCCAAGAGTGCCATTGCAATCTCACCTGCAACACGGTTCAACATTCCAAGTCAAAGCATATAAGCTCTCGATATCATTTCATCAAAGAGCATGTTGAAAAGGGTACAATTGAACTATACTTTGTGGGTACTCAATACCAATTGGCGGATCTGTTCACCAAAGCTCTGCCACCAGCAAGGTTTCTTTGAGCTTGTCCATCAAATTGGTATGCGGTGTTTGACTCCAGAAGATCTGGAAAATTTAATCAAACGTTCTTAAAGAGTCAAACATCAAAAACCTTTTGTAAATACATATTTCAAAATATATATATATATAAAAAATCTATACAAAACCCAAAAAGTTTTTTTTCTTTTTCATTTTTCATTAAACAAAACAAAAAAAAACGTTTTTAATACTCTAGGGACTAAAAGTGTCATTTTTTCATTCTTCTCCTTATATATACTTTGATTTTATTCACTTTTCACAAACTCATTATTCTCAAAATATACCAACCTGCTGCTGCATCTTTTTTTAGATTTATATCATTTTTTTCTACTCCGATTCGATTGTAAGTAATCTTTTAATCTTGGTTTGGCGTTATTGTTTTTAATCTTCTCGCAGAAATTGATAGCTAATAGGATCGATCCACATGACTTAGTTATGCTAATCTCTTATGCCTCTTCGGATGTTGGTATATGTGAAAACATATACCTTTTTCTTTATCAAAACCGGACAAAAAAGACCAAAAACTAACCCCTAAAGCCATAAATATTTGTGTTTTTGTGTTTATGTATGTGCAGGTAACGGATATTGTAAAATGAAAAAAAAAAAGAAAAGACAAATGGACAAAAACGAGCACGAGAATGGAAGAACGCAGTTACGGGACCAATGATAATTTTATTTGAAGCATAGTAGAAGAAAAAATTTAAAAGACCAAACGAAGAATTAATTAATTAAGAAGAAAAGAAAAATAAAAAGAAAAGAAAAGAAAATGGATCATTGGCAGAAAAAGAAGGTCAAAGGGAATTAAATGCAACATTCAACACAAAAAGACTCTTGGTCTAGTGGGTGGGGACATGTTTATCAAGCAAGAGGTCAAGGGTTCTAATCCCATCCATGGCATAATTAAATTTTTTACACAACTAATGTCTCATCCAGTTTGCTTCCACAAAATTGAGATCCAGCCCAAGCTAAACCACGAAATGTCCAAGATGCAGGCCCAATTCCATGTCCAAGATTCGGTGGCCCAGTGATCTGTCAAATCCAAGCCAAGAGCAGTTAAATCCAAATGACAATCTGCTATGCTTCTTCGCATGTATATATTAAACTTGGGGACCAAGTTTTGTGAAGAGAATTTTTTGTACCAAGTTAAATAGTTTAGGGGTTTTATGAAATATTATTAGGGGCCAAAGTGTAACTTGGGGGTCTATATATACCCACCTCCCTCACCTCATTTTAGAATCTCTTTTATTTATTTTTGTACTCAAACTCTTGTAATTTTAATGCTTATTTAGTTTTATAAAAGTTTTATTTATTTCTTTCAAGTTAGTTCATCCTATTTATTATCTTTACATCTTATTTCTTCTTCTCATCTCTTTCTTTATTTTCTTTTTTTTTTCTTACCTATTAAGCTATATTAGCTTATTAGCTTATTATAGCTTATTTAGGTTTTGCTTTTTGGGTTAGCTTTTTCTATAAGTTTATCCATTAAGCTCTTTTATTTGTTTTTCTTCTATAAAACTTTCTTTAATACTTTTCATAAATAGTTTTTATTTCACTTATTTTATAAAAAGTTTACATTTTTATAAGTTTTTGCTTATTATGTCTTATTATCACATCTTTTCTTCATCCTCTAGCTCTATTCAAACAACAAAAGAGATGCATTGGCTTATTAAGCTCGGCTTATTGTACAAATAAGCCTTGACATCTTTTAAGTTTGAGAGCACATTTTCTATTTTTTAGCTTATTATTAATTAGATTTATTAGTTTTATCAAGTTTTTCATAAAAAGGTTGCAACTTTTTAAGTTTTTATTGAACAATAAGCTATTTAATAGCTTGTTCATTTAGATCAAGTCGCGCCTTAATATACCCGATTCCGTTTAATCTTCGGATGGAACAACTTGGCTTCGGGTGGACTTAGATCTAATAGTTTTTAGTTATAAAGTTTAAATCTTTTTAATTTTTAGATCACTTTTAGCTTATTTACATTTAGTAGTAGTGCTTATTATTGCCTAACTCTTATTAAGTTTGTATCTTTTTGTGTTTATCAACATCTCTACCGCTAAATTTGGAGCTTAAGGGTCTTTAAGCATTTTTAATACATAAAGTTTGAAACTTTAGTAATTTTTAAGCTTGTTAGTGAATAAAGTTTTAAACTTTACTTACTAATTAGTGGATAAGATTAATAAAGTTGTAAACTTTTGTGTTAATTTATGCTTATCTGATCGGGTGGTTTTATTCCTCTCGTTTCATCACCGGGTTTTATTCTCTTAACTTTTTATCATTTTTAGCTTAGAATCTTAGTTTAACGTTACGTTTAATTTTTCGTATGATGCTTGTTAAGTCTTTTTAGTATCATTCTCTTAGCTTAATATTAATCGTCACTAGTTGTAGTTTGTCATTTAAATTTTAGTTTAAACTTTAATTAGTTAAATTAGTTTAAAAAAAAAAAAAAAAAAAAAAAAAAACCAAAAAAAAAAAATAGTTTTAAATTTTAGATATTTTTTAAATCACATTTTTAGAGAAATATTAGATCACTTTTAGGGGTTAAAATAGATTAATTTGCATTTTAGGATACGTTTTTTTTTTGCATAAAGTAATTTGCGTCTTTAGTTCAATTTGCGTACTTAATTGAGATTACTTGTTCGCACCTTAGGATTAGTAGATTTATATGCCTTTTATTATTATTGCTTGCCCCGTAGTTTAGAAATCCTCAAAATCCTTTTTAACACATTCAAATCCCGATAATCGCGGCGTGAGTTGGAAATTCCATTCAACCCTCGTTCGGAACGATCTCGGTGCTCAACCCTAACACGTTTGAGTTACCCCGTAATACTACACTTCTCTTATAATTGATTTTTATCGAATCAATTTTTGGCCCGCTTGCCGGGAGGGCTTGTAGTGAATTTTCGTATTTCGCCTCTCGAATCAAGTGCATTTGAAGATCCTTTTTCCCGAGTGAAGTTACCGTCATTTTTGTATATATATCTTTTCAAAACCCAAAAAAATCTAAAAACCAAAACATTCTTCCTAGAGTGTTTACAAAACCATAAAAATTAGAAAACCAACAAAACAAACCCTCCGCGTTAATTGTTACGTCGGCTCACCTCGAGTACAACCTATACACGGGTATAAGGAAAGTCTTGACATTAAATTGCAGACTGAAGAACGATCCACTCTTCGTTCCGCTCGAGCACCGGTTGACGAAGGTTACAAAAAATATTGTGTTTTCAAAGTTTTCTAAATATAAAAACCAAAAAGATTTTCCTTTTTCAAATTTATTTTTCCTTTTTAAATTTTGATTTTGAATTTTTTTGTGCATGCGCATTCGTTCTCGATCACGACGTAATCGTGTAATCGTAGAATAGACGTACCCGAGTTACGTACTATCGTTGAAGAACCCGTCGTCATGGCAGATACTCGAACGATGATCGAATTACTTCAAGCTCCCGTAGACGGCTACGGTGATGCTATCGTTGTTCCACCACTTGATGCCGATAATTTTGAACTAAAAACGAACTTAATTCAATTGGTTTCAAATAAACCTTTTGTGGTTTGGATCATGAGGAGCCCCACGCACACCTCCGTTGGTTTAGTCAAGTTGCTTCTACATAAACTTTCGAGCGTCACTCATGAGTCAATTAAATTGAGATTGTTTCCATTTTCCCTTGAGGGGCGGCCGGACTTGGCACCGAAAAGAACCCTCAATCATTACAACATGGGCCGATCTTTCTAAGAAGTTTGTGAATCAATTCTTTCCTCCTTCGAAAATTACAATGTTACGAAATCAAATCTGTGACACACGGTAAATTTTCACTAAAATTTAACTAATAAATGATGATTTATTTTTACTAAACCAAGTCATTAAGCATGCATAAGCTTTACCTAATCATTTGAGTAGTTTACTCGCATACTGAGAGATAACGCATCACTTTTGCATTCATATCATTTTATGAATATTTCATTTTTGTCTTATGATTTAAATTGTAAGACGAGAGGTTATCTCGTTTTCCCCAGTGACCGACACTGCACGCGTACCGACACTATGATGAGGGCAAACAAAGCAAATACTAATCTCTCGTAATGGAAAAGATTACAAAAATAATAATATTTCCGAAGCATATCTATAAGACACAACACCGTAAAAAGTATCGAACTTTAATACTTCAGTCACAGTTTTATAACGCGGGACACTAAAAATATACAATACAACTTAAATGACTCCTCATAACTAACAATTATACTTACTCTATAAATAATACTCTACAAAATACATTTGTGAAAAGAATAAGTAAACAAAAATCTTATTTTCTTTTTCTTTCCTTGGATAATCCGCCCCTCCCACCTTCATTTTTATCGTTTTCTGTTGACTCCCATATCCACACGTTTCCTTTCCAAATGAAGAGATAACACCAAACTCCTTCTCCTCCAAAAGTCATGGGTTACCTCCCTCCATCTCCATTTTCGTTCAAGTCAACACAAAGTCCAAAAGAGATAACTAAAAGTGGGTTGTGGGAACACTTCTTTCATCATCATCCTCTCCATATACCACTTTAATGCAAACTTTTGTTCCCTCACCTTTTCCTGCCATGGTTGAGCCGCGCAAGAATTCAGAAGCATGCCACAAACCAACAAAATTTGTCAAGAGTTGATAGAGAGGTTAACTAAAAATGGTTATCTATCATTCTTCAAGGATGGAAAGATTGGTCAAAGACTACTCTTATGTTCCTTTTAATCTCAGTCGAGACCACCTAAGAGGGTCACACTCCAAATCCCACCATGAAAAATTAAGAGAGCTCTAAGGTGTGAAGAAATATTGCTTGGGGTTTCGCTCAAGATCGATTGGGATTTAAGTGGTGTTGGACTCTTGGGTTGGCTTTCGACTTCATTGTCATCACTTTCATTCGTAAGAATTTGTACCTAACTTTATGCCTTGTTAAAATTCATGAATTTGATTGATAATGAATTTGATAATTCGAGATAAGTGTTTTTGGATAATTGATAACCTTTATGTTTTTTTTCGATGAATGATTTAGTCTCGTTGGGATTTAAATTTTGTCGTTGGTTTAGGTTAATTCCGTTTCTGTCGAGATGTATGAAACAAGAAAAACTAGAAGTTGAGCCTATATATTTCACAAGTATCAATCAAAACTGGGAATTTATGTTAGCCGTGACACTTTGTTTAGTACTCGCGTGATAGTAATGTTAATATAGTGAAGCTGGGTTGAGTAGTACTCAACTATCATAAGGTCTTAGCGTGTCATTGCTCTAATAAGTATGTCGACTTCGAGTATCATTCGGATTATTTCAACCAAATCAAGTGGTCGAGATGTGCGTTGAGCACATCAGTCACGACCCATTGGTGTGAACATAACCCCGAGTTGACGGCATGCGCTAAAAGAAAACTTCTCTACACCCCGAGTATACCCACGGCAGTAATGAAATAAAAACTAGCATGTTGTTTTGCACGTTTCCTCCTGTCAAATTTCATGGTGTCTTGTGTATAAATTTTGTGGAAACATAAACCAAACGTCTTCTCTTTTTAGCAATATGGCTTCGAGTCAAAAAGAAAAGGAACCTCACCGTAGTCATCACCATGATGACAGGTTTCTTCTTTTCAAAAATGGTTTTGATATGTGATCATTGGCCTTATAAGTCTAAGTTTTGTCGAGGAGTCTCGGCTTCGTGAGTCTAAATCATACTAGAGTCGGGTTATACCTTGAGGTGTAAACCATTTACGTCAAACTTCCGTGTCGAAGACAATTAATCTAGCATATCGTTGAGTATTTTATGTCCTCCAAAAGCTTGCTACTAACCTGCGTATAAGAATTTGACAAACCTGTACAAAAATTCTTTCATGCCACGATGGGCCACAGCTCATATGTTATCCATGGTAATGTATTGGTCAACAAGAGGCTAAAGCCTTTTTTTCCTTTTACAAACCCCACTTCGGGCCTAGGCCCAATCCGGCTTCCCTACAACTTTCAACCTCGGGCCACAGCCCAGGAAGGTTTCGGGTGTTCGTTTGAGTAGTCTACACTAACTCGCAAAATAAGGATTAAAACGTAAAACAATTGCCCAACGATGAATGAGCTTATTTACGTGTACACAATATATACTACATAAATATATATAAGCATACACGAGTCGACATGTAAACAAGGACAAATGCTTATATACTTATATATGAGACAACAAACGTTTTAAAACATGATACACTTAATAGTGCCTACAACAATGATTAACGACAATGTGTAAATAAATGTATGTCAAGTGAACTTTCCATTAGAACTATATATATTAAGAACAAGTTTGTTAAATAAATAGAGACCACTATATTATTTTATGGTTTACTAAATTTTGGAATACTTCAATTTTAACTCAAATATTTTCTAAATACAATTAGAAAATAAAATATAATTTTGGCAAAACCATTTGTGTCAACTTAAACAAGTATATACACATTTATATACTTACTAGTGGAACATTGTGATTAATTGTTTTGAATCAAACTTTGGATTTTAAAACCATATTAATGCCAATATAAAAAGTATATATACTTCGTATACTTACTAGTAAAAATCATTTTTTTACAAATAAAAGTTTAGTTTTATTTCAATTATAAAAACAATTGAATTATTTAAGTAAGTGATACTTAAAACGATGAACTAAAACATTGCCCTCCTTATCTAGGTCGCGTGTCGGTGCCGTATCACAACAAACACTAAATCCCGCTTTTGGATTGCATTTTGCTAAGGTGAGTCTCATAGCCCCTCTTTTACTTGATAAATTGTTTTATACTTTTGGGGTGAGAAAATATGCAAAACCTTTTTATGGACCTAAACTACTGCATGATTACTATTACGTGGTGTAGCCTAAGCCCTTATGTCCCTAGAGAAATGCCCCTTTTTCATGAACCGTCAATTCCCCATTGGGAAGCGCGAATGTTATAAATAGATCTATTGAGGGTGACTCCTCCGTTCGGTTGGCCATGCTTAGGCCAAGGCGAAACGTATACCATGTCGGAATCGAGTGTTGAGGGACAAAACACTCGCTATGGGCCCCTATATTGTATGACATCTGTTAGCATACAGGAACTGTCGTAGTATCGGTTACATGAACTTAGAGCTAACGTAATAGACATTCATCCATATAGCATTATATTCGTTGTAATGCTTATATGACATTGCTTTGGTCCAAACTTATTGTTTTAACTTAAACCTATGAACTCACCAGCTTTTAGCTGACCTTTTAGCATATTTTTCTCAGGTGTTTGAGTTATGTTTCATGGAGGCAAGGCAAGAAGCGGGTTAATGGTCGTAGTAGTATTAAAGAAGTGTTTTTACACAAACTGATGTTTTTAAATTGGGACCACTGAACTTATGGGATGTGCCCATTATTTAAACAAAGTTGTAAGATAATGTTTTTAAAACTACTTTATGAAATTAAAACGGAGTATGTATTCCGTTCTTTATTACTTGTGTTGTGATCACCAATTTCGTAACGCTCCCGAATAACACGTATGCTTCCGCTAAACAAATTTGGGGGTGTTACAGATTGGCATCAGAGACAAGGTTATAGAGAACTAGGTACATATAAATCCTAAACTATAACTACTTTTTACAAAAACATCATACTACGACCGTCAGTTGCCGCTTGCCTTACTTGCCATACTACTTAGAATTAATTTAAATAGGATTGCATGTTTTAATTCCTATTTACTAGTGCACTATTTCATATTCATCATGAGTACTTTTCTACATACTTACACATATGCACCGTCTTGTCACAGACCATGCCTTCACCAGCCTTCCCTCGCGATGTCCAGGAGGACATCCTACTTGCTCACTCACCTACCATCCATCAGCTTGCACACTTGGCCACAGATCCGTACATTCAGGCCACTCTAGCAGCTCAGCCAGTTATTGCACCTACTCCATCTGTACCGACCCTTACCACCACTCCATCAGCTTTGTTGACACGCAGGCGGAAACCCCGCATGATCGTGAGAGTACCTGGATATAGAGAGCGGTATTCATTCATGCCTGCACTAGCTTCTCGGATGACCCGCACTGCTTACATGGGTCCTCCTACTACTTCAGAGTCACTGACACCATCACCTACTGAGTCACCACCTCACCAAAGACTCAGGAGGACTACTAATTCCTACTCAGATGAAGACCCGGAAGAGGATCCTGAGGAGGAGCTACCAGAGCCTATGCCGACTGAGAGTGTCCCTGGACATGATATCACAGCAGCAGATATGGATGTACTGGGTCTGGAGATTGTCCAGAGTATTCAAAAGATAGGACAGAGCTCCAGGATGGCTCAGGGGTTGGGCGATGATATGGATATTGATGCACCATTTGGATTGGGACAGAGAGCTGCTTTCCTCCGTAGCCAGGAGGAAAGTGATGATGTTACTTGGAGAGATATTGGTTGTGTGGTTAGCTCAGTGCCACACATTGCGAGTCCGAGCTACAGTCCATCATCACCTTCATTTATACCATCTGCATCAGACATGGGGCGCCTTGCTCGCGCCACTAGACAGCTCAAGACCATTGAGGTAGCTGCACCGGTTGAGGCACAACCAGTGCCAGACCCATCAGGATCTCCAGATGATGAGGAGCTGACCCTCACAGAGAGAGTGCTCATTCAGTTAGATTCTCATGAGACCCTGCTAGGAGTCCATACCGACCAGCTAGAGAGAGTCGATCCCACACGCTTGCAAGCCTGCGAGCAGCGTGTGGAGGGTTTAGACCAAGTTACTGATGTGTTGTTTGAGAGCATGGAGCTCGAGAGACACGAGGATTCGACTGGTGTTAGGGTTGAGACGCAGGTTGAGGACATCAGAGAGTTGGACAGCAAGGCACGAGCCTTGGCAGAGTCAAGCCCAGATGCACGACGACGAGAGGAGCTAGAGCGCGTCCAGTGGATGGCTAGAGATACTGCCAGAGAGGGATGGCAGAGGACTACTGGTTTAGAGTCGATGTTAGCATCTCAGATGAGACGTATCGCGAGTTTGGAGGATAAGCAGCAAGAGTTTATTGCTACTATTGAGCGACTACGTGATGAGCGCGGACATCCTTAGATCCTATTGCATGATGTATCACACTAAACTGGATTATAACAGTTAGTGTTAGTTATGACTCTTATATTTCCATTGTATTTCTGTTGTATTTCCGTTGTACTTCAGCTGTATTCCATCTAGTATCTCATCATGTACTTTAGGAACCTTGTAACCAAAACTCTATCTATGTCAAACTTATTTTCCCTATCCAATTGTCTTTTCTTTCATAGATTACTCATATAATCTATCTATGATATTTACACTATTACCTGGCACTTACCTTGTTTAAAAGGTTCTATATCTCATTACCTTTCTTACTGCAGAAATGCCGCCAAAACGAAGATCAAACCGCACCAATCCTGGTGGAGCTTCCAATGCTCCTATTCCAGCGAGAGTTACTCGCAACCGGGCTGCAAACACTGCTATTCCAAACAGAGTCACACATGATCAGACTGCTGAAGCCACTACTCCTGCTAGAGTTACTCCAATTCAACCTACCATGAATCAAGCTATGATAGACCAGCTAGTCAATGAACGAGTGAATGCCGCTTTGGCAAACCACTCGTCTACTAATGCTGGAACTTTGAGACCACCTACCCATAGCCGCACTTGTACCTATCAAGACTTCCGTAAGACCATGACTGGAAGCTTTAGTGGAACCGAAGGACCTGTCGGTCTGACCAGATGGATCGAGAAGCTCGAGACTGTGTTCCGAATTTGTAACTGTGAGGAAGAGTCTAAGGTTAAGTACGCATCATTCACTTTCACAGATGCTGCCTTGACTTGGTGGAACAACTTCTTGAAATCTGCAAGCATAGATGTTGCCTATGCCATGCCCTGGGAAAGCTTCAAGGAGATGGTACTTCGAAAGTACTGTCCTCGTAATGAGATCAAGAAACTCGAGCATGAGTTTTGGAACCTCAAGGTTCAAGGCACAAACATGGCTGCATATAACCAGCGTTTTCAAGAGCTAGCATTGTTGTGCCCTGAAATGGTTCTAACGGAGACCCGATTGTTGGAAAGGTACATCGGAGGATTGCCCCAATCTATCAAGGGCAATGTCACCACTTCTAAGGCTGCCGATCTCCATGAAACTATCGAAATAGCCAACAAACTCATGGACCAAGTGATTGAGGATTCCATGGACAAAGTGGTTGACAATAAGAGGAAATGGGACGACCACTCACGAAGCTACAGCAACAATGGATACCGTGGTAACAACAGTGGAAACCACAGCAACAATCAGAACAAAAGGCAAAATGTTGCTAGAGCTTATGCAGCTGGGATTGGAGAAAGGAAACCGTACGCAGGGACTTCACCGCTGTGTAACCGATGCACACTGCATCACAAGGGACAGTGTACAGTCAAGTGCCGTAACTGTCAGAAAGTCGGACACTTGACTAGAAACTGCAGGTCCAAGTCATTGGCGACGGTTCAGACAGCACCAGCTCAGGACCCAAAAGCTGCTATAACTTGCTTTGGTTGTGGTGAGAAAGGGCATTATAAGAATGAATGCCGAAAGACCAGAAACCAAGGCAATGGAGGAAATCAAGGAAACCGAGGAAATCCAGGAAGCCAAGGAAATGGCAGGATTCAGGGAAATGTTGGACAACCGAGTAACCAGGGAAATGGAGAAGGAGCTCGTGGAAGAGTCTATGCTGTAACCAAAATGGAAGCTCAGGAAGACCCGAATGTTGTGACGGGTACGTTCCTTATAAATAACCGTTATGCATCCATATTGTTTGATACGGGAGCCGATAGGAGTTTTGTTTCTAATACATTTAGTCCACTACTCGATATTGCTCCAACTGCATTAGGCAACGCATACAATGTGGAACTAGCTAATGGTAACGTAGAAAGGGTAGATACCATCATAAGAGGTTGCACCCTGAACCTATTAAACCACCCATTCAATATCGACTTAATACCAGTAGAATTGGGTAGTTTCGACGTCATCATCGGGATGGATTGGTTATCAAAATACCATGCTGCCATCATTTGTGACGAGAAGCTCGTCCAAGTGCCCTATGGAGATGAAGTCCTAACAGTAGAAGGAGACAGAAGTGATAGAAGGAATGCGTCAAGACTGCATGTCATTTCCTGTACCAAGGTGTTGAGGTGTATCGAGGAAGGATGTCACATCTTCCTAGCACAAGTCACCGGAAAAGATGAAGCAGAAACGAAAGAAAAACGTCTCGAGGACGTGCCAATTGTGAGAGAATTTCCTGAGGTCTTTCCTGAAGACTTACCAGGACTTCCGCCAGCCCGACAGGTTGAATTTCAGATCGATTTAGTGCCTGGTGCCGCACCTATGGCAAGAGCACCTTATCGATTAGCTCCAACGGAACTACAGGAGTTATCAAACCAGCTGTCGGAACTTGCGGAAAAAGGGTTCATTAGACCGAGCTCATCACCCTGGGGAGCACCAGTCCTATTTGTCAAGAAGAAGGACGGAACTTTCAGGATGTGCATCGACTACCGTGAGTTGAATAAACTAACCATTAAGAACCGTTACCCACTCCCAAGGATCGATGACTTATTCGATCAACTTCAAGGTTCGAGTGTTTATTCAAAAATTGACTTAAGGTCTGGATACCATCAACTAAGAGTTCGAGAAGAAGATATTCCCAAAACAGCCTTCAGAACTCGTTACGGACATTACGAGTTCCAAGTCATGCCTTTTGGGTTAACCAATGCACCAGCTGTGTTCATGGACCTTATGAACCGAGTGTGTAAACCCTACCTGGATAAATTTGTGATTGTCTTCATTGACGATATCCTAATTTATTCCAAGAGTGTGAAGGAACACGAGGAACATCTTAGATTAATCCTGGAATTGCTAAAGAAGGAGGAACTGTATGCTAAGTTCTCGAAGTGTGAATTTTGGATATCAACTGTGCAATTCCTAGGTCATGTAATCGACAGTCAGGGTATTCATGTAGATCCCACTAAGATCGAGTCAATAAAGGATTGGGTGACACCCACAACCCCTACCGAAATTCGTCAATTCTTAGGACTCACTGGGTACTACAGAAGATTCATTGAAGGTTTCTCAAAGATTGCCAAATCTTTAACCAAGCTAACCCAAAAAAACACCAAGTTTGACTGGGGAGTAAAAGAAGAAGAAGCTTTTCAACTCCTTAAAGAAAAGTTGTGTAGTGCACCTATCTTAGCCTTACCCGAGGGTAGTGAAGACTTTGTTGTTTATTGCGATGCTTCACACAAGGGGCTAGGAGCGGTGTTAATGCAAAGAGAGAAGGTGATAGCATACGCCTCTCGCCAGTTGAAGACTCATGAGAAAAACTACACAACGCACGATTTGGAGTTAGGATCAGTTGTGTTCGCACTTAGGATTTGGAGACACTACTTGTATGGCACGAAGTGTGTCGTGTACACCGATCACAAAAGCCTACAACACATTTTGGATCAAAAAGAATTGAACATGAGACAACGCCGATGGTTGGAATTACTCAGTGATTACGACTGCAAGATTCGTTACCATCCGGGTTAAGCGAATGTAGTTGCTGATGCTCTCAGTAGAAAAGAGCAACCACAACCTCTTAGAGTCAGATCCTTGGGTATGACAATCAGTTCACCTCTTCCATCCAAGATTCTTGAGGCTCAATTAGAAGCACTCAAAGAAGAAAATCGTCCGAATGAGAACCTTTACGGAATGCCAGAAAGTGAGAATGGATTCGTAAAAAGGTCAGATGGGATTTTGTGTTTCAAAGAGCGAGTTGGATAATACCACTTTACGGAGGAATTCGCGATATTATTATGCACGAATCCCACAAATCTAAATACTCCATCCACCCAGGATCCGACAAGATGTATCTCGATCTAAGAAATTGTACCTGGTGGCCAAACATGAAAGCCGACATTGCAACATATGTCAGCCAGTGTTTAACCTGCTCAAAAGTCAAAGCCGAACACCAGAGACCCTCAGGTCTACTAGTACAACCCGACATTCCCGAATGGAAATGGGAACGCATAACAATGGACTTTATTACCAAGCTACCTAAAACCTCTAATGGCTACGACACTATTTGGGTAATAGTTGACCGTCTCACCAAGTCCGCACATTTCCTACCAATGAAGGAAGGCGACGGAATGGACAAACTTGCACGTTTATACCTGAAGGAAATCATCGCACGTCATGGTGTACCAATCTCCATCATCTCGGACAGAGATAGCCGCTTTACCTCAAACTTCTGGAAGTCACTTCAAGATGCCTTAGGATCCAACCTTGACATGAGCACCGCTTACCACCCTCAAACTGATGGACAGAGCGAAAGAACCATTCAAACTCTGGAAGATATGCTAAGAGCATGTGTGATAGACTTTGGAAATGGCTGGGATAAGTACTTACCCCTAGCCGAGTTTTCTTACAACAACAGCTATCACACAAGCATTAAAGCTGCACCATATGAAGCACTCTATGGTCGAAAGTGTAGATCACCCGTGTGTTGGGCCGAAGTCGGAGAAAGTCAACTCAATGGTCCAGAGTTAATCCAAGATACTACTGAGAAGATTGTACAAATCAAAAATCGACTGCAAGCAGCTCGTGACCGTCAAAAGAGTTACGCGGACAAAAGGAGGAAACCACTTGAGTTTCAAGTGGGAGATAAAGTTATGCTAAAAGTTGCACCATGGAAAGGCGTAATCCGTTTCGGAAAGCGTGGAAAGTTAAATCCTCGTTATATTGGACCTTTCAAAATTCTCGCAAGAATCGGACCGGTAGCCTACCGACTCGAATTACCACAAGAACTCAGCTTTGTGCACAACGTGTTTCACGTGTGCAACTTGAAGAAATGTCTTTCTGATGAAACTCTTGTTATTCCCTTGGAAGAGATCCAAGTCGACGAAAGGTTGAATTTCGTCGAGAAACCCATTGAGATTATGGACCGAGAAATCAAGCGGCTTAAGCAAAGCCGCATTCCTATTGTCAAAGTCCGCTGGGATTCCCAAAGAGGTCCTGAATACACGTGGGAGCGTGAAGACCAATTCAAGCGCAAATACCCACACCTTTTCTCTACATCAGCAAATAATTCTAACTGAAAACCGAGGACGGTTTTCCCTTCCAAGGCGGGGAGGATGTGACACACGGTAAATTTTCACTAAAATTTAACTAATAAATGATGATTTATTTTTACTAAACCAAGTCATTAAGCATGCATAAGCTTTACCTAATCATTTGAGTAGTTTACTCGCATACAGTAGATAACTGCATCACTTTTGCATTCATATCATTTTATGAATATTTCATTTTTGTCTTATGATTTAAATTGTAAGACGAGAGGTTATCTCGTTTTCCCCAGTGACCGACACTGCACGCGTACCGACACTATGATAAGGGCAAACAAAGCAAATACTAATCTCTCGTAATGGAAAAGATTACAAAAATAATAATATTTCCGAAGCATATCTATAAGACACAACACCGTAAAAATTATCGAACTTTAATACTTCAGTCACTTTTATAACGCGGACACTAAAATATACAATACAACTTAAATGACTCCTCATAACTAACAATTATACTTACTCTATAAACAATACTCTACAAAATACATTTGTGAAAAGAATAAGTAAACAAAAATCTTATTTTCTTTTTCTTTCCTTGGATAATCCGCCCCTCCCACCTTCATTTTTATCGTTTTCTGTTGACTCCCATATCCACACGTTTCCTTTCCAAATGAAGAGATAACACCAAACTCCTTCTCCTCCAAAAGTCATGGGTTACCTCCCTCCATCTCCATTTTCGTTCAAGTCAACACAAAGTCCAAAAGAGATAACTAAAAGTGGGTTGTGGGAACACTTCTTTCATCATCATCCTCTCCATATACCACTTTAATGCAAACTTTTGTTCCCTCACCTTTTCCTGCCATGGTTGAGCCGCGCAAGAATTTAGAAACATTCCACAAACCAACAAAATTTGTCAAGAGTTGATAGAGAGGTTAACTAAAAATGGTTATCTATCATTCTTCAAGGATGGAAAGATTGGTCAAAGACTACTCTTATGTTCCTTTTAATCTCAGTCGAGACCACCTAAGAGGGTCACACTCCAAATCCCACCACGAAAAATTAAGAGAGCTCTAAGGTGTGAAGAAATATTGCTTGGGGTTTCGCTCAAGATCGATTGGGATTTAAGTGGTGTTGGACTCTTGGGTTGGCTTTCGACTTCATTGTCATCACTTTCATTCGTAAGAATTTGTACCTAACTTTATGCCTTGTTAAAATTCATGAATTTGATTGATAATGAATTTGATAATTCGAGATAAGTGTTTTTGGATAATTGATAACCTTTATGTTTTTTTTCGGTGAATGATTTAGTCTCGTTGGGATTTAAATTTTGTCGTTGGTTTAGGTTAATTCCGTTTCTGTCGAGATGTATGAAACAAGAAAAATTAGAAGTTGAGCCTATATATTTCACAAGTATCAATCAAAACTGGGAATTTATGTTAGCCGTGACACTTTGTTTAGTACTCGGAAACTGGTATAGTAATGTTAATATAGTGAAGCTGGGTTGAGTAGTACTCAACTATCATAAGGTCTTAGCGTGTCATTGCTCTAATAAGTATGTCGACTTCGAGTATCATTCGGATTATTTCAACCAAATCAGGTGGTCGAGATGTGCGTTGAGCACATCAGTCACGACCCATTGGTGTGAACATAACCCCGAGTTGACGGCATGCTGCTAAAAAGAAAACTTCTCTACACCCCGAGTATACCCACGGCAGTAATGAAATAAAAACTAGCATGTTGTTTTGCACGTTTCCTCCTGTCAAATTTCATGGTGTCTTGTGTATAAATTTTGTGGAAACATAAACCAAACGTCTTCTCTTTTTAGCAATATGGCTTCGAGTCAAAAAGAAAAGGAACCTCACCGTAGTCATCACCATGATGACAGGTTTCTTCTTTCAAAATGGTTTTGATATGTGATCATTGGCCTTATAAGTCTAAGCTTTGTCGAGGAGTCTCGGCTTCGTGAGTCTAAATCATACTAGAGTCGGGTTATACCTTGAGGTGTAAACCATTTACGTCAAACTTCCGTGTCGAAGACAATTAATCTAGCATATCGTTGAGTATTTTATGTCCTCCAAAAGCTTGCTACTAACCTGCGTATAAGAATTTGACAAACCTGTACAAAAATTCTTTCATGCCACGATGGGCCACAACTCATATGTTATCCATGGTAATGTATTGGTCAACAAGAGGCTAAAGCCTTTTTTTCCTTTTACAAACCCCTTCCGGCCTAGGCCCAATCCGGCTTCCCTACAACTTTCAACCTCGGGCCACAGCCCAGGAAGGTTTCGGGTGTTCGTTTGAGTAGTCTACACTAACTCGCAAAATAAGGATTAAAACGTAAAACAATTGCCCAACGATGAATGAGCTTATTTACGTGTACACAATATATACTACATAAATATATATAAGCATACGATCGACATGTACAAAACAAGGACAAATGCTTATATACTTATATATGAGACAACAAACGTTTTAAAACATGATACACTTAATAGTGCCTACAACAATGATTAACGACAATGTGTAAATAAATGTATGTCAAGTGAACTTTCCATTAGAACTATATATATTAAGAACAAGTTTGTTAAATAAATAGAGACCACTATATTATTTTATGGTTTACTAAATTTTGGAATACTTCAATTTTAACTCAAATATTTTCTAAATACAATTAGAAAATAAAATATAATTTTGGCAAAACCATTTGTGTCAACTTAAACATGTATATACACATTTATATACTTACTAGTGGAACATTGTGATTAATTGTTTTGAATCAAACTTTGGATTTTAAAACCATATTAATGCCAATATAAAAAGTATATATACTTCGTATACTTACTAGTAAAAATCATTTTTTTACAAATAAAAGTTTAGTTTTATTTCAATTATAAAAACAATTGAATTATTTAAGTAAGTGATACTTAAAACGATGAACTAAAACATTGCCCTCCTTATCTAGGTCGCGTGTCGGTGCCGTTTCACAACAAACACTAAATCCCGCTTTTGGATTGCATTTTGCTAAGGTGAGTCTCATAGCCCCTCTTTTACTTGATAAATTGTTTTATACTTTTGGGGTGAGAAAATATGCAAAACCTTTTTATGGACCTAAACTACTGCATGATTACTATTACGTGGTGTAGCCTAAGCCCTTATGTCCCTAGAGAAATGCCCCTTTTTCATGAACCGTCAATTCCCCATTGGGAAGCGCGAATGTTATAAATAGATCTATTGAGGGTGACTCCTCCGTTCGGTTGGCCATGCTTAGGCCAAGGCGAAACGTATACCATGTCTGAATCGAGTGTTGAGGGACAAAACACTCGCTATGGGCCCCTATATTGTATGACATCTGTTAGCATACAGGAACTGTCCTAGTATCGGTTACATGAACTTAGAGCTAACGTAATAGACATTCATCCATATAGCATTATATTCGTTGTAATGCTTATATGACATTGCTTTGGTCCAAACTTATTGTTTTAACTTAAACCTATGAACTCACTAGCTTTTAGCTGACCTTTTAGCATATTTTTCTCAGGTTTTTGAGTTATGTTTCATGGAGGCAAGGCAAGAAGCGGGTTAATGGTCGTAGTAGTATTAAAGATGTGTTTTTACACAAACTGATGTTTTTAAATTGGGACCACTGAACTTATGGGATGTGCCCATTTATCTAAACAAAGTTGTAAGATAATGTTTTTAAAACTACTTTATGAAATTAAAACGGAGTATGTATTCCGTTCTTTATTACTTGTGTTGTGATCACCAATTTCGTAACGCTCCCGAATAACACGTATGCTTCCGCTAAACAAATTTGGGGGTGTTACAAAATCATTAATTTTCAACAAAAATTCGATGAAAGTTTTGGAGAAGCATGGGATAGATTCAAAGAACTTTTACGTAAATGCCCAAATCATGGTTTTACCGATCTTCATCAGATTGATACGTTCTACAATGCTTTAACGCCGTCCGATCAAGATTCGCTTAACGCAGCCGCCGGTGGTAATATCTTGAGTCGTATGCCCACCGATATTAGAACAATTATCGAAAACAAGTCAAAAGTTGTCTCGTCTAGAAACCGACCGATTGTTTCTAAGATTGCTACTAATGATAACTATGTTCAGAGGAGTGAGTTGAGTGGGCTGACTGATGCTATTAATTCTATGATGAGAGAGTTTAAGATTCAGAAATCCGAACCAGTCAAAGCCGTAACCGAAACATGTTTTATTTGCGGTGGTCCTCATCCGTACTATAATTGTCAAGCCACCGATGGCGATCTCAGAAATGCTTCCGTAGCATCTGCTAATCCGGTTCAAAATCAAAACCAAGGATACCGTGCCAACCAAATGGGACCACCCGGTTTTGCACCCATTCCTCAACAAAACCAAAACCATAATCAAAACCGTTATCAAAACCAATCTTACAATCAAAACCGAGGAGCTAATCTCAATCATGGTAATCAAAACTACCAAGCTCCTCCACCTCAAGTTTATCAACATCCGTATCAACCACCTCATCAAGCTGCTCCGAACAATGATTTTCTAACTTACATGAAGAACTCCGATAATACCATTAAAAATTTGCAAACTCAAATTACCAGCATGAGGAATGATTTCAAAAGAGAAATGGAAGCTACGAGTAACAAGCAGATGAGTGAAATGAGGAATATGATGGCTAGTTTCTTTCAAGCTAATCAAGCTTCTACTTCTTATTCTCAACCCTCGGGTTCCGGTTCTCTTCCGAGTAATACGATTCCCAACCCGAGAGGTGATATGAAAGCGATCACTACCCGAAGTGGTGTTGCTTACGATGGACCCACGGCTCCTACCATTATTTCTTCTTCTCCGTCTCGTGTGGTAGACCGTGAGACCGGGGTGACAAAGGACCCGGTGCTTCCTACTAATAAGGGGAGTACCGAGAATGTCCAACCCACGGTTGTCCCGACGTCTGAGCCCAAGGATGCTCTGGTTAGTGCTGAAAAGACTAATCGGAAAACGAAACTTCCGTACCCGTCAAGGATGAATGATCAAAAGCAACGTGAACAAGCAAATATTCAAATAGAAAAATTCTTTCAAATATTTAAAGATCTTCACTTCGAAATTAGCTTCGCGGATGCTCTTCTTCTCATGCCTAAGTTTGTTTCGACACTAAAGGGATTATTAAGTAACAAAGAGAAAATTGTGGATTTGGCAAAAACGTCTTTGAATGAGAATTGTTCGGCGGTTATTCTCAAGAAACTTCCCGAAAAGTTAGGTGACCCCGGCAAGTTCCTCATTCCGTGCGATTTTCAAGGAATTATTCAATGCTCCGCCTTGGCCGATCTTGGCGCGAGTATCAATTTGATGCCGAAATCAATCTATGAAAAGCTTTCATTGCCCCCACTTACCCCAACGTGTATGACCCTCGAGCTAGCCGACCGTACTACGACAAAACCAATCGGTATAGCCGAGGATGTTTTTGTTAAAGTGGGGACGTTCGATTTCCCCGCGGATTTTGTTGTCGTTGATTTTGATGCCGACCGCCGAGTACCCCTCATTCTCGGAAGGAGCTTCTTAAGGACGGGCCATGCGTTGATTGATGTGTATGAAGGAGAGATCACTTTACGAGTAGGAAATGAAGCCGTCACGTTCAATGTTAACCATACTTCCAAATCTCTAACCAACCAATATGATGTGGCCAAAATTAATGACACCGAGGTGACAAAGGACCCGGGATTTCCTACTAATAACGGAAGTACCAAAACCGTCCAACCTCCGGTGGTTCAAAAGTTGGGCCTAAGACATCGAGAATTGATCCGAGTCTTTCACGTTTTACGGTTAAGAGTTTGTCGACGATACGTGCTGACCAAAAAAAGAAATTAGAAAAGGAGTCTACAACGGTTGTGGTGGAAAATGCTAGCTCTAAGAGCACACCACTTGTCCCACCTCCGCTTTCTGTTTGTTGTGTTGAACTTAAGAACCTCGAGTTTTCTTTGAGTGGCAATCCCACTCCTTCTTCTGAAAATATTGAACTTTCTTCTAAACATATCATTTCTGATTCTTCCTCTTCCCTCAAATTTGAGGAGGATGATTCTATCATGGAAGAAATCGAGGCTTATTTAAAAAGTGATTCAATTTCACCGAAAATTGATAATGCCGACATCGACATCGAGGGAGATATTCGTTTAATTGAAGAAATGCTCTCTTCACTCTCTCCGAAAGAAAATGAAATTAAAGAAGTCAAGCCGTCTACTAATCCTTCGGAGCCCGAGCTCAAGGATTCTTCCATTGATTTACTTCTCGAGGAGTTCGCCGATGAACTCGCTCGCATGGATCCTCTTCCACCGGGAAGTGAGGATGACGTCTTTGATTTTAGAGCCGACTTACGCGAAATTGAATATTTGTTATATCAAGATCCGTCGATTTACTTCGAGAAGTTCACCGATGAACTTGCTCCCACCAACTCGATTCTTTCCGAGAATGAAGAAAATGAATATGATGATCCATTCTACCCGAAGAAAGATAAGAAAGTGAAGATTTCGACTGATGAGCTTATTGATATTGAGGTCCCACACTATTTTTATCCGAGTGATTCCTCTTCTCGTGAGGATTTTCACGTAGATGATACGTTGATTTCGTTCCTTTCCGCGGACAAGATTTTTAACCCTCGATACTCATCGAAGAAGACATTCATATCACAAAAGTTTTCCGAAAAAAGGATCCTCTCTTAGATGCCTTCATTGATAAACCTTTGAACTACATTTCTCTGTACCATGGACTCCCTTCTTATATGGAGTCGTTTCTCTTTGATCCGTCATCCCGACGTCCAATTCCAAAACCACCGGATGATGGATCAATCTTTCTTGATATACCTTATGTGAGTTTGGGAGGAGTTATCCCTTATGTGCTTGAGCCCGACATTTTCTTCCCCTCCCAAACCACCCTTTCTCTTTCACTCCGGAGTGAGGATACCATCTTTGATCCGGGTATCCCTTCCTCTTGTTTCCCCAAGGACAAATGAATTCGGGGACGAGTCAGGCTAGCGCCTCGTTTAACAAAAACAGTAGCGCTTCGTGGGAGGCACCCCATGCTTATCCTTTTATCTTATTTATGTTTTCTAATAAGTGACGTGAGGAGGTTCGCCTCTTCCATTTCTCGTGTTTCGTGTTGTTGTTGTGTATGTCCAGGATTTCCCGATATGAAGACTCTCGTGCTCGAAGTTTTGTCTTTTATCCGCTCGAGTTTCATGATCGACGCTCTTATGGAAATCCGATATCCAAAATCTTTTTTCGATTATCGTTTATCTATTAGCATACCTAACCAATGGCTTTAGATTTACGTTGAGAACCCGTACCTTTAAACATTGAGGACAATGTTTGATTTTAGTCTGGGGTGGGTAATCTTCGATTTGATTTGACCGCACTTGCTTACTTTTTGCCGTGTACTCTTGCAACCCCGTTTTTCCTAAGAAAAAAAAATTGTGCAAAAATTGTGAAAAATTAAAAAATTTTGAAGCTTTTGTTAAGTCTTTTTGATTGAAAAGTTTGCTAGTCTCTTAGACAAGAAGCTATAAAATGCGAATTCTAGCTCACAAGGCCAAGAATTTGCAATTTTCCCTGAGTGACTTTAAATATGCATGACTTAATTTCATTAGACGAAGCATTTGCTAAATTAATGTATATGTTTTGACACCTTGTTGACTTTCCGCTGGTGAGGGTAGGAATAGAATTCTGACTTGACCGGGCGTGTTGAGCCCTAGCTTGTTCCCTTAACCATAGATAATCTAAAAATTATCGGCTAAGCATCCGCGGATCTCATTATTTGGGATTTTAAATTTGCGGAGATCGAGAAATGATAGAGTTACTTATGAGTTTAGATGCTAAGCGTGGAGTAGTTGGTTCTCTTTAGAGCCCATCGAAGGTACTTATGGCTTTTTGTTCCCACAAAATTGTTTCACCCCATATCTGCTAATAATAATTAGAGATGTTGAGTTTTTGACGATAGTTAGTTTTTTATCTTCTTTAGAGAATCTTTGCCCATGAGAGTTGGGTACACATCGAGGTACTGTCAGTGTTGCGGTGTAATAGACACCTGATTCCTGATAGTTTGCTGCTATTGTTTCTATTGTTATAAAAGCCGTAGGATTCGGAGTTTGGCACAAAAATTAACATGAAATAAAGCCCAAATGTATTAAAGTTGAAAAATCCAAAGCCATAAAAGTTGTCATAGACTTCTAAAAAGGCATAGGAAAATCCAAAGTCGTAATAAGACTTCTGATTAAACGGTAATCCCGTTGAGTTAGTGGTTGAAAAGACCAAGGGCCTAAATTGCAAAAATGCAAATGTGCTGAAATAGTGTTAAGCCAAACTTTGGATCCGGAAGATGTCTAAATAAAGCTTCTCTCTCGACTCGTAGATGAGTTGTCTTGGTCGCCATAAAAAGGATATTCTCCCTAAATCGTGTGAAATTAGGACCTTGATGTGGACCTCATTCTTGTGTGCAACGGTTTTCGAGGGAAGATGGATAACTAATTATCGACTTAGCTTCTTATCTTTATCGGAATAAAAGTTATCGAAACGAGAAACTTGAAGAAATTCAGTTCTCACAAAAATAAAATAAACAGAGGAAAATAGGAAAATGGGAGCAAAAGGTAATTACACAAGTAACTTCCATGGGTAGTGTTTGCATCTAGAATCATATTTAACAATGATTTCGATTTTACGCTTAGTTTGGGGACTTGTGAAAAATCAGGGACGATGTATTCTATCCGTATGGTCACTTCACGCTGTGTTGTGTTTCTTACTCCGTGATCCTAACGTGTCGTTTGAAAAATGTTGGAGTTATTGATCGACATGAAAGTTCAACAAACCGTCACTCCTAATTGGAATGTGCTTAAACGTAATATCTATATGAGAAATGAAAGGTAAACGGGGCGTTTTTAGAAATAAGGGTTTCTTAATCTCTTTTGAGGAATCTTTGCTACTTTTCATAGGTTTAGTAGAAAGAGATTGAAATCTTTGTTTTTAGAAGTGTGAGTTGATGACATTGCGTGAGGACACGGCAATCTTCTCGTCTGGGGTATTTTGGTATATGTGAAAACATATACCTTTTTCTTTATCAAAACCGGACAAAAAAGACCAAAAACTAACCCCTAAAGCCATAAATATTTGTGTTTTTGTCTTTATGTATGTGCAGGTAACGGATATTGTAAAATGAAAAAAAAAAGAAAAGACAAATGGACAAAAACGAGCACGAGAATGGAAGGAGCACGAAGTTACGGGACCAATGATAATTTTATTTGAAGCATCGAGACAAGAGAAGAAAAATTTAAAGACCAAACGAAGAATTAATTAATTAAGAAGAAAAAGAAAAATAAAAAGAAAGAAAAGAAAGAAAATGGATCAGCAGAAAAAAGAAGGTCAAAAGGGAATTAAATGCAACATTCAACACAAAAAGACTCTTGGTCTAGTGGGTGGGGACATGTTTATCAAGCAAGAGGTCAAGGGTTCTAATCCCATCCATGGCATAATTAAATTTTTTACACAACTAATGTCTCATCCCAGCTGCTTCCACGAATTCAGATCCAGCCCAAGCTAACCCACGAAATGTCCAAGATGCAGGCCCAATTCCATGTCCAAGATTCGTGGCTCAGATGCTGTCAGCGAAATCCAAGCCCAAGAGCAGTTAAATCCAAATGACAATCTGCTATGCTTCTTCGCATGTATATATTAAACTTGGGGACCAAGTTTTGTGAAGAGAATTTTTTGTACCAAGTTAAATAGTTTAGGGGTTTTATGAAATATTATTAGGGGCCAAAGTGTAACTTGGGGGTCTATATATACCCACCTCCCTCACCTCATTTTAGGATCTATTTTTTTTTGTACCCAAACTCTTGTAATTTTAATGCTTATTTAGTTTTATAAAAGTTTTATTTATTTCTTTCAAGTTAGTTCATCCTATTTATTATCTTTACATCTTATTTCTTCTTCTCATCTCTTTCTTTATTTTCTTTTTCTTTTCTTACCTATTAAGCTATATTAGCTTATTAGCTTATTATAGCTTATTTAGGTTTTGCTTTTTGGGTTAGCTTTTTCTATAAGCTTATCCATTAAGCTCTTTTATTTGTTTTTCTTCTATAAAACTTTCTTTAATACTTTTCATAAATAGTTTTTATTTCACTTATTTTATAAAAGTTTACATTTTTATAAGTTTTAGCTTATTATGTCTTATTATCACATCTTTTCTTCATCCTCCAGCTCGATTCAAACAACAAAAGAGATGCATGAGCTTATTAAGCTCGACTTATTGTACAAATAAGCCTTGACATCTTTTAAGTTTGAGAGCACATTTTCTATTTTTTAGCTTATTATTAATTAGATTTATTAGTTTTATCAAGTTTTTCATAAAAAGGTTGCAACTTTTTAAGTTTTATTGAACAATAAGCTATTTAATAGCTTGTTCATTTAGATCAAGTCTTTAAATATACCCGATTCACGTTAATCTCTCGGATGGAACAACTTGGCTTCGGGTGGACTTAGATCTAATAGTTTTTAGTTATAAAGTTTAAATCTTTTAATTTTAGATTACTTTTAGCTTATTTACATTTAGTAGTAGTGCTTATTATTGCCTAACTCTTATTAAGTTTGTATCTTTTTGTGTTTATCATCATCTCTACCGCTAAGGCCGGAGCTTAAGGGTCTTTAAGCATTTTTAATACATAAAGTTTGAAACTTTAGTAATTTTTAAGCTTGTTAGTGAATAAAGTTTTAAACTTTACTTACTAATTAGTGGATAAGATTAATAAAGTTGTAAACTTTTGTGTTAATTTATGCTTATCTGATCGGGTGGTTTTATTCCTCTCGTTTCATCACCGGGTTTTATTCTCTTAACTTTTTATCATTTTTAGCTAAGAATCTTAGTTTAACGTTACGTTTAATTTTTCGTATGATGCTTGTTAAGTCTTTTTAGTATCATTCTCTTAGCTTAATATTAATCGTCACTAGTTGTAGTTTGTCATTTAAATTTTAGTTTAAACTTTAATTAGTTAAATTAGTTTTTAAAAAAAAAAAAAAAAACCAAAAAAAAAATAGTTTTAAATTTTAGATATTTTTTAAATCACATTTTTAGAGAAATATTAGATCACTTTTAGGGGTTAAAATAGATTAATTTGCATTTTAGGATACGTTTTTTTGGCATAAAGTAATTTGCGTCTTTAGTTCAATTTGCGTACTTAATTGAGATTACTTGTTCGCACCTTAGGATTAGTAGATTTATATGCCTTTTATTATTATTGCTTGCCCCGTAGTTTAGAAATCCTCAAAATCCTTTTTAACACATTCAAATCCCGATAATCGCGACGTGAGTTGGAAATTCCATTCAACCCTCGTTCGGAACGATCTCGGTGCTCAACCCTAACACGTTTGAGTTACCCCGTAATACTACACTTCTCTTATAATTGATTTTTATCGAATCAGATGTCTAATCTGTGAATGTCTTAGATTAATATCGATGCATATAGAGTAACTTGATCAATTTATAAGTTGTCTCAGATTTTTTTTGTGATTTCGGATAAAAGAGATGATTTCTTGCGAGTTTAGGGTTTGGTTTGTTTGAATTTTGGCGAGTTTGTCATAATTATTGCATACTTGCGAATTTTTACTTGAATTTTGGCGAGTATCTGCATGTTTCATATGAACTTATGTGTTTTGGCGAGTTTGTCATGCGTACTATGAATTTTGGCGAGTTTGCCATGAATAATGATTTCTTGCGAATTTTTTAATAGATTTCGCGTTTTGGCGAGTTTCTCTCTTAAGATTCATAAATTGGGGAGTTTGCCGTCTACATATGAATGTTGGCGAGTTTCTATAAGGCTTAGATGATTAGCGAATTTGTTTAGGTTAAATGTTTGGCGAGTTTTCCTTTTACATATTAAATTTGGCGAGTTTCTCTTAAGTTTGTGTTTAGCGAATTTGTTTAGGTTAAATGTTTGGCGAGTTTGCCTTTTACACATTAGCTTTGCGAGTTTCTATAAGGCTTAGATGTTTAGCGAATTTGTTTAGGTTAAATGTTTGGCGAGTTTTCCTTTTACACATTAGCTTTGCGAGTTTCTATAAGGCTTAGATTTTTGGCGAATTTGTTTAGGTTAAATGTTTGGCGAGTTTGCCTTTAACTTATTAACTTTGCGAGTTTCTCTTAGGATTATAAAGTGGCGAGTTTGCCTTTTATACAAGAACTTTGAGAGTTGCTATAAGGGTTAGATTTTGGTGAATATGTTAAGGTGTTGGCAAGTTTGTTTTTCACAAAAGTAATATTGGCGAGTTTGTCAACATGGTTGGATAATGGCGAGTTCTCTTGCTGTTTGTTTGTGAGTTTGTCATTGGTCCAAGGTTTAAGGACATGTTGTGCGTTTAAGGTTTCATACTAGAGTCTAAGACCATTTAGGATTCTCTTAGTAAATATTTTTTGGCGAGTTTGTATGTTTGTTACTCTATAAGCATTTGATGTTTCTTGTGTGTTTCTATTGAGTCTTAGCAAGTATGACTTAGTTAATTTTGAGAGTTTTCACACATAAATGATTTTGTGTGCTTGCATTGTTTGTATGTTAGGATCATATGAGTTATTCCTCTAACATTTCATTACAAATTCTTGGATATCTTGGTAAATGATTTGTCTCAGGTCAAAATATGTCTCAAGGATCTCTCACAAGAAAAGACATGTATCCCATTGAAGATGAACGCAATATTGCGCTTTCAAACTCTCGTATTGATTTCGAACAACTTCTATGCCATCCCTGTTAGGTATTAGAAAATTCCATAGTGAAGAGTCGGTCACCCCAAATATTATCTAGCATAAGTTAGCTTGTAGACTTGTCGTTATTTACGTTACTTAGTAGTTTATTAGTTAGTTTGTAGCGTAGTTTAGTTTAGTGTAACACCGTGGAGGAAGGACGGGTCTTTACCCACTGTATACCTGATCCACAGGCCGATAGGAGGTCGTATTTCATGTAACTATAAATACCCCTTCCATCCATGGAAGGGGTGGTGCTTTTCAATCTAACATTCCATACTTTTGTATACCAAGTCTCTAGCAAGAAAACACTCAACTCTCTACTTCTCTCTCTAAAATGGTAAACATGTATTTTGATCATCCAAGACCACCCGAATCATCAACACAATAAATATAGGATCCTAACAATTGGTACCAGAGCCCATGTTTTTGTGTTGATGATTTTTTTTCAGCTTTGTTACATGGTTTTAACTGGTTCGTGAAATTTGTTGGTCGAAATATCTATTGTCTGTTTATTATTTGTGGTTAACTGTTTTTAACATGTATTTGGTTTCTTCTTTTGGTCAATACTTCATGGTTCAAATTGGTCTTTACATGTTTTTGGTCATTTGGTCTTGTGCAGTCTTGAATACTATCTTGAATATCATATTGTGTTGTCACTTGGTCTTATCTGTTTGGTCAAAAATGGTCTTTGTCATGGGTCAAAAATGCAGCCTTGATCATTTTTTCTGGGTTTATAAACTGGTCATATTCATGGGTCTATAGAAGCTTTAGCTGTCTCTTTTTCTGGGTAACTTTGAGTATGAATGAAAATATTCATGCTAGCGACTTGACTTACCAAGTGTCCTGATTCATTGTTTTATACCTAGCGATTTGTATCATGAAAAAAATGCAGCAACTTGACTTGGCTACTTGTTATTTAACAAGTTAGCGATTTGGACTAGCGACTTAGGCTAGCAATTTGGACTCGCGACTTAGGGTAGCGACTTGTTATTGAACAAGTCGTAGCAACTTGTGCTAGCGACTTGGACTAAATACTTTGGCTAGCGACTTGTTTAAAAATGGTTAGCGAGTTGTTAGGATTTTGACAAGTTAGCGACTTGGCTCTAAACTTTGGCTAGTGACTCAAGACAGAAAGGATGAAGGAGAAGTAAGACCTCGACCACATATACCACAAGACCACGACCTCTAGACCTCAACAACAAATACCAAAACAAACATATACCAATCAAAACTCTAGACCTCAGGTTATAACCATCATCGGTCCACCTATCAATCACCAATAGCAGTTTCAACCAAACACCAATCCCAAACCTATCCTAACTCACTCTCCATCTCATATGCAAGACTCATTCAGAAATTAAAACGCAAGACCTCAGACTTTTCATGGGTGAGTGATATCAATAATCGGTTCCAAATTCATACAAAACCCATGGAAATCATCATTGACCTTACGAGTGTTTTATATCCGTAATTAAAGAAAGTCTTGTAACAATTTCGTTATAAACTTTCTTTGTTTTGAAAAACGTTTTATAATATACGAATATTAAAGAATCGATAATAACCATGGTCTTATTTCGATTCTTTGATCCGAGTAAAACGAAATTAATTTATAAAACGTGATATTGTAACTCAATCGCAACAAATGAAAAAGTTTAAATCTACCTGGAATATGTCTCGATTCAAGCCATCCCTGTGGCTTTGTCGACCTCCAAGCCATCTCTGTGGCGATGTCGACAGGTTTAGATGCACGTTTTGGGCTTAATGCGTCTTTTAATTGATTCTTGATTATTGATATCATATGAAATGAGGTAATGAGTTTAGAGGAGTTGTATGCCTGGGTTATGTGGAGCAGTTGTGATGAGATTGAATGTTAATTGATGTGTGGAGTTATTGTTTTTGTTGTGGATTTGTGAAAGATGAGGAGTTTTTAGTTATCGGTTCTTGGGTGAGTAAGATTTGTGAGGAGGGGGCGGATTTGTTTGAGATTAGGGTTGAAATGGAGAGACTTTAGGGTTAGTGTAAAGTGAGAAGTGAGTGTGTGAGGCTTTTAATACCCGAGTTATTATGGGCATCGTGTATATTGGATCTTTCGTGGACTGAAATGGCCCAAGGATTTAATTGGACCAAAATAATTATCATGTATTGGGCCGAACACAACAAACTGGTGTGCACCTGTACGTGTCGTATGGGTAATATCATTATGGAATTTGTACAATGTATTTGTACATTAAGTTTGGTGTGTGAAAACTCGTAATGATATATAAAATGAGTTAGCTCTTACATGTGTTAAGCCGAGTGTTGTTGAGTACGTGGGCCGTGATAAGATTTATATGGACATGTGATATCATTGATATGTGGTAATTTTATAAACTGTGTGATTGTCATGGACCCATGAAATTTTAATGGCTCAGGTGTATGAGTTGTGATTGAACCAAAATTATTCTCAAATTGTGCTTTGGTGCAATATTGATGAGTTGAATTCATTTGGATGAGCTGATTTATTGAGGCGGTCAGTGAATATTAAGATGGACTTTGTGGACTAATGAAACAATTTTTGGTCGTTAATTTTCAACAAATGTCACAATTATTTTCGGCTAATGAGGGTATTTCATTTGGCTAAAAGGTTGAGACCTGAGATTGAGAATTGTTGAGATAATGTGATTTGGTTATGTGATTTGATACTTTGGTTTATACATTTTCTGAAAATATATTGTCTCGGCTTGAATTGATGGTTCAACAAAGTTGATTACAGGGTTGTTTGGACGGTATTTCGTATTTGGTTTGGAAGTGAGGTTTTCTGGGCGCGTTTACTTATTTCGTCTTCTTTCTTTCTACCTTTTCGCGAAGATGACTTGTTTGGGCATTTACTGAGTGTGATAAAGACTTGGCTAATTAGTTACGGTTGTAATTCTTTCTCGCTTAATCCACAACGTAACTATCACTTCGGTGTCTCACGCAGTTGAGGATACGTCAAGAGGTTTTGTACATCGGGTACACCGTTTCTTTTTCACAAGGATTAGTACAAGTTTAAGTAACAAATCTGGGGAATTCTACTTCATGATCAAGTTTGGTATATCGGGTTTACTTCTCAATGTGGTCACTACAATAGCCGACAGATTGCGTGAATGATGTGTTTGCCAAAGGTTGGTTGATGATGTTGTTGATTTTGGATAATAAACCGTTGATGAACCACTACATGTTCCCCTAAAACAGATATTCACCGAAACCAATATTGTCACAACACATTCAAGCTAACATTGTTTATGGTTTTGTCTTGATTTTGTAAAATCCCGCGAAAGAAACTATTTCTCGGTTTAAATCATAGACTTGTAAAATCCCGTGACAATGGAAACATCATAGTAATAGTAAAGTGCATTTCCGGATCTATCTTACGGTTTATTCTTGGTTTTGTAAAATCCCGCGAAAGAACCTATTTCTCGGTTTAAACCATAGAATTGTAAAATCCCGTATTGATGGAACCATCTTGGAGAAAGGAAAGTGTATTTCGGGATCTTATTTGAGGCTGGTGCTACGTTTTCTATTTTGAAGAAGGGATAAACGAGTGTACTTCATGAATTGGATGTATGTTTGGATATTTGTCATGACAGTTTGGTTATTACAAGGTTTTACGGGGTTATGTGCATTTAACGATGGTCGGGATGAAACCATTATCAAAGTTCGTTTTAAATGTCAAAGAAGGCTAGATTTGAGCTTTTAATCAGAAGATGTGACAACGGAGTTAATTCACTATTATTTATTTGAGATTGAAGTGAATTATCACGGGCAAGTGTACTTAGTATCTGAAGGTATCGTGGATGATTGGATGAAGATTCTTCATGATCCTTGTTCGAGCTTATTATCATAAACGAAGACTTGGAAATCTAGTTATTGTTGGGTGTCTTTTACCTTTTCTTTTACCACTTGGGGAATTAGGCTCATACCACCACAAAATAACTATCACTTTAAGGAGTTACGTTGTAGTGCTCAGTGTCACATTCAATTATGGATTTTCAAGAGGTAATGTACGTCTTATACTTGATGGTTGGTTGGTTGAAGAGTATAGAGTACATAGAGAGTACTTAGAGATGCTAATGGAAATCGGCACCGCTCTTTCCTACATATGTGCAAGTTTAAGTCACGAGTTCGGGTTAGTTTACTTCAGGGTCAAATTCACCATATTGGGTTATCTCCATCAGCTGTCACTACAAAGAGCCTACTGAATGATAATGGTGATATTTACATGTTTTGCCAAGAGAGCTGAAAAGAGAGAGATTTATGACGTATGAACACAATAGTTCATGCCTCGTACTCTAAAGAAAAGAAAAGTGTACGTTTCAGTGCGCTTTATCTTCAAAAGAAGAGAAATCTTCTTATGACGTCTGTTCACTTCAGTTCAGGCCTCGTACTCCAAAGAAAAGAAAAGAGTACGATTCAGTGCGCTTTATCTTCTAAAGAAGAGAAATCTTATTATTATGACCATTCTCAACAACATGCTTCATACTTTTTCCATGCGCTTCAGTCATCAAGTGAACCGGGCTATCAGTGACTGTTTTCTCATTCCACTTGCTCGATTATAATGAAGATGGCGACATCATGTGCTGATTTTGCGGGAGAGAAGTGTGAATAGAACATTTGGATGATTTCACTTATTTAGTCAAGAATGGCATCTCCGTATGCAATTCTTGAGGGGGAGAAGAAGTGTGAATTTTTTGCATTGTTGATTTATATTTGAGAATATAAATGGTCATACGGCTCTAAACTCATGTAAGAACCGAGCTTCTTCTTATCGGGTCATCTTCACATGGAGTTGTTCTTCTAAGAGCCGTTAGTTGACATCTTCACTCAGATTGATGAGTTTATCGACAAAGTGCTTCCGGTTAATGCTTCACGTATAAGTGCTTCCGGTTAATGCTTCACGTATACATCAACATGATGATTCCGAACAATCTCTCTATTCTTGTTTGATGTGATTGGTAGTTTGGTGTTACCATGTTGTGTGTTCGTTGCGGCCTGATTGCTGATTTCCTTGATGAACATCTTTTTGTTCTTGTTTGATTGGGAGGGATTTTAGTTAAGGGGATTTGCAAGATGTAAGTTAATTGGGATGCTTTTTGGTGGGAGGCTTTTTGGTGTGAGTTGAAGATGTTAACACTCTATTCCCCATTCGGACAATCTTGAAGAAGGTCGAGTCTATAGTCTGTTCTACATTTCTTGCTATATGTTAGAAGACCAAAGACGATTTGCATTTAATGATCTAAAGACTTCTTCTTAATCTGAGCATTTATCAAACAGATTGTCGGTTTAGGGGAGAGCACTAATTGGGGGAGAGTGAAATGTCAGATTTAATCTCCAATTAGACTTGCTCATATTCTTCAGCAAGTTGATTCTCACAGATACATCTGAGCTTATGATGTTCTTCTCATCAAATTTCAAGCATTTGGGATTACACAAAGAGTTGCTGATTCTGAAGTATCAAAACCAGCAAGGGGGAAGGAGACACGTATATAAACGCGAGTAAACTTGATGAACTTAATACTTCTAAGTAATTGAAGATATCTCGGGAAGACAAATGTTATTACCGCAGAGAAACTCAAGGTTTGACTCATGGCGAGTAAACTTGATGAACTTAATTCTTCTAAGTGATTGAAGATATCCTGGGAAGACATTTGTCATGACCGCAGAGAAACTCAAGGTTTACTCATCAAGGTGTTTAGTGTTCTTATTCCAACTACGTGGGGGAAGAGATGTAAGAGTTAGTTTCTGATGATAAAAAGAGGTACACAAGTGTGTGATGATTTTGATGTTATCACAATCATCAGGGGAGAGAGATTGTGTACATTGGGGATGCTCAGTTGTTTTACTTGAGGGCTTAATCTGTGATTCAGAGATATAATCACTTATTCCGGAGTTGACATCCGCAGAATTGTCACCGCAGAGATAATCAATGATTCGCCTGCTTCTTCAATGTTATCGGTTATTCTCTCTTTGGGCATTCGGGTACTTCGGGTTCTTGATCTTCATACACTTTCTTCAGGAGGAGAGAAAAGTATACATCGGGGTTATTTTTTGGCTATTGGACTTAATCTGCTACTTCAATGGTATAAGTTTCTTTGTCTTCGGGTATGTGTATTCGGGTTCGTGAGCTCTAGTCTAAGAGACTGACTGCATCAATTCAACTACGTGGGGGAAGTGGTCTCTTGACACCTTTTTGGAATGGATCGCTTCAGACTTCAGTGGAAAAGGAATTTGAGAAGATTAGTTTATGTGTGGGATGATACGTTGCTGTTCTTTTATTGGATGATGTAACCTCGAACGATGAATCACGGTGATAATTCTTAAAAGGAGCAGCAAGTTCGATGATAATGGTGTGCTTCTTTGTGCACCTGGCTAAGGGAAGCTTGAAAGAAAGCTTTGAATCTGCTCAGCTAAAGGATTTTCGGTTTGGGGGGAAGCTGCCAAAGTCTCACTTTCAGATGGTTCAATTTCTTTCTTCAATACAAGAGCCTCAGAAGATTTGGTGGTGAAAGTTTTAGGGATGATGACTTCTATTTTCTACAACGGGGCTGCTCGATATCCTTATCTCGGTACTCGTATCATCATGTTCTTTAACTATATCATCTAATCTATCCTTGTAAATATTAATCAGAAAAACAAAATACAAAAATATAAAACCAGCAAAAGAAAATAGAAAATTATAAAACCTTCAAAAACCCACAAAAATTAGAAAATTTGAAAAATACCAAAAATATTGTTTTCTCAAGACATGTCTTCTGGTATCGATAACATCTGCGGTCTTAGAAATGTCATTCAATAATGGCACGGGACCATAGATGAAGTTCGAGCAGGAGGTGTAAATATTCTTTTTCTAAACATGTCTCTAAATATGGCTTGCAGTTACTTCAGACTGTGACCCGCGCTTAAAACTATGGCTTGCTATTATTTCAGATAGCAACCCGCTCTTCAAGAAAGGAAAGTGCTACGCTAAACCAATTTTCAAATATTTCGTGCACTTATCCTATAACAATTTGAGGAAAGTATGTCGAAGGACTGCTGTTCCTACACAAATGTTTTTCCGTCTAAAATTCTTCAGAAAAATATTTGGTGTATTCAAAAATTGGTGGGAAAAGAGTTGCTTGAAAATCAATCCGATTCAGAGTTTTTATAAAAATTGAAAACTCAATCAATGACTTCTGTGCTTTCAAACTTTTTAGAAAATGAGTCATTGATTGAGGGGGAGAATGTTTTCAAACCTATATCATTTAACGAGATTATCTAACTATCCTATATGCTTATTTGAAAAAAGATGTTAACCTACGTTGAAGGACTAGGTGCCCAGGATATTATTGTTAGGATTAGATGATTAGTGTTTGATAAACACATTATTCCCATTCCATATATGAATTAATTGATATATTGGATTGACTTTTATTAGTCGATTGCTGTTTGGGTGATGTCGACCACCATATATCTGTATGTGTGTTCACTAACGTATGCAGGTATCTTGGTATAAGAATGTTCCCGATCCGGATCCCACATAATATGATGATTGGATGCCAAAAGGAAAGGGTAACTATATCTTGGGTTGACAAATGAAGAAACGGAGCTTAATTGGACTTCCATGGAGAGTTGGCATAAATGCAACGTAAGAGGTCTCACTGCATCAGCAGATGGTTTTCTTCTAATTGATTGAAGAAACGGAGCTTAATTTGACCTCAGTTGGCATTCAAAATGCAACGTAAGAAGAAGTCTCACTGCATCAGCAGACGGTTTTTCTTCCAAGCTCTACAGCAACAACAAAAGCTTCTCAACCACCTAACACATCTTTGTGCAGGATACCATTTTTAAACAATTTTGAATAATTTGATTAAATTGTTTTGAAAAATGGAAAAATATTGTTTTGAAAATAAATTGAACTAAACTTTGAAAATCACCGGACTTCTTTTTATCACAACCTAAGTCACTCAACTATTGACTTCTGTCATGGTTTGAGGGGGAGAGTTATTTAAAATAAAATATTTTCAAACGATATTTCTTCACAAAAGTTCCGCTTTATACGTTAAAATGTGGTGATCTAAAGATTTAATGTTATGTTATGGTATGATTTTCTTTAAAATTTAAAGATCTGTCAAAATGAAATTTTTTCTGTTCTTGTTTGATTGTGAAATTATTTTATTTTACTTAAAGTTCTTTTAAAACAATCATACCTGACACTAACAATCTTTAATGCCTTAAAATGGTCCTTATCTGTCATTTTTCAAAATTAAACAATCATACCTGACACTAACAATCTAAATGATTTAAAACTTTTGGGATCACAAATCTCAAATGGTTTGAAATTTTTGATCGGGGGAGAGATAGTGATTTAAATTTCTTATCTGTTTAAATGGAATTGTTTTTAGTCCTTTATAGGCACTCCTGCCTCCATGTGCCAAACGATTTGAAATACACAATGCACATGATGATGAGGAGGATTTATCCAAAATAAGATGAGTATTTAAACCTGGCCACATATTTTCCCATGTTTTCCAAACCTGATTAAATCACTTGAGATCCAAAATCTCAAAGGGTTTGATATTTTTGATCGGGGGAGAATTTGTGATTTAATAATGAAATTTGATAAAAGGTGATCGTTTTGATTCGAATGTGCAGGCTGCTCTCTCATATGTGCTAAACGCTTTCGAATCTCGAAGCACATATTGAGGGGGAGCGAATGGTTTCTTAAATTGATTTTGTGTTCGTGGATGTGCTTCAAAAGAACTCTTGCCTCTATGTGTTAAAATGATTTCTCTTATCCTATGCACATATTGAGGGGGAGAATTTTACCAAGAAAATCAAATGGCTTTTTCTATGAAAATAGTGATCAAAGAAAATATTTCAAAGTCCTCTTGCCTCCATGTGCTAAACAATTTCTAAATCATACGCACATGTTGAGGGGGAGGTTTTCTAAATGATCAAAACTATTAAGGTACAAAATGCATTGATCTCGTATCACAAGTACCTTGAAAATATTTCAAGAACTAAAGACAAAGAAAGAATGCTAGGATTCAAAATGTAAATCATGGGGTGACCTCCCTTAGGGGGAGATTGTTAGGAATTAGAAAATTCCATAGTGAAGAGTCGGTCACCCCAAATATTATCTAGCATAAGTTAGCTTGTAAACTTGTCGTTATTTACGTTACTTAGTAGTTTATTAGTTAGTTTGTAGCGTAGTTTAGTTTAGTGTAACGCCGTGGAGGAAGGACGGGTCTTTACCCACTGTATACCTGATCCACAGGCCGATAGGAGGTCGTATTTCATGTAACTATAAATACCCCTTCCATCCATGGAAGGGGTGGTGCTTTTCAATCTAACATTCCATACTTTTGTATACCAAGTCTCTAGCAAGAAAACACTCAACTCTCTACTTCTCTCTCTAAAATGGTAAACATGTATTTTGATCATCCAAGACCACCCGAATCATCAACACAATAAATATAGGATCCTAACAATCCCACGTGTCAGATTATAGTGGAAATTCTTAAGAAGCACTTCTGTCGGCATCTTCTGACTTTATCTGCAAGTGTCCCTGAGATCTACTTACATCAATTCTGGCATTCACTCAAGATAAGTAACGATTCCAACATCATGACAGTCCAGATTGACAGAACTCCATTCAAATTTGATGTTAGCATTCTTCGTCATGTTCTTCATCTTCCTCTTGAAGAAACAAAGACTAACACTTCGTTCATACCATCTCCATCGTTTTCACAAATTGCATTATCTCTTCGAAAAATGGGTTATGATGAGTCATCTCAACCGCTGTCAACCATTCGATGTAAACCGAAAATTCATTCCCCAACCATGGTTATCATTGTTTACCATACTCAGTCATTGTGTTACGGAAAAGCTACCACCATGAACACCCTCGCTTGGAACTACTTCAAATCTTTTGGGGTATCATTAATACACAACACCTTGATTATGCACAGCTAATCTGGAATGATATGATCTATCAAGCACGGCAGTTTACCAATAAGAAAGGGTATAAAATTCCATTTGCTCGTTACACCAAGCTTCTTATTGAATACTTCATGCAAGTAGATCCAAGCATCGACAAACGAATAGCAAGTGGTGATCAGTATCATACTAGTTACATGGATCATGTGCTTAAAACTGTTAAAGTTCAAAGCACTAGCACAACAAATAAAGGCTTAAGAATTCTGACCGCTCTTTAATGATGGTATCAAGCGCAACTACCGCTACAGGACTATGATCAAGCGTAAAAAGCGAACAGTTGGAATTATTTCTAAAAAACCTAAAGGTAGAGGAAGGAGATCCACTGCAAAACACAAGCAAACCTTGCTGATTGATGAAGTTGTTGCAGCAGAAGAACAAGTTAGTCATCACGACAAAGTTGATAACCTAGCAGACACTCAAAGACTTATCCAGGTGAAACAAGATACACCGCCAGACAGAGTAGTAAAACTATCTGTCGTCAAACTCAATTACTTCAATCTCCTCGCACTCACAAAGAAGAACGAGCAATCCTGAAGAAAACATTGGCTATCACCAAACGTCATCACCAAGCTGATCTTGAAAGGTTGCAGAAGCAGGGTGAAGGATCAGGTTCTAAGGTGATTTCTAAACAACTTCAACAACCTATGAATGAATCGAATCTTCCAATCGGATAACTCATTTCTGCGCACACTCTTCATCCAAAGATGAATCGATCAATTCCTTCGTTCGATAATGAAGAATCGTCAACAATGATGAATCCGAGAATGATGATTTTGATGATGTTTTCGCTGATAAACCACATTTGGAAGGTGACGCTCATAACCAACAACCACTAAAAAAACCACCTCCAGCATCCTCAGATCAACAGTCAAAGACAAATGTTCCTTCCAAAACCACCTTTAAGATCACGCTCCCTTCTCGACAAACATCTGAAGCAACTGAGAAAGATAAATTTCAAGACATTCAAGCACAGACTCACTTCTTCAAACCCAAGTTCAGACACAACAAAAGCAACTTCAAGAACAACATCAACAGATTCATAAGTTTCCATTACCCGAGCAGATTGAGGAAATCCTTAAATGTGTTCTTCCTACAGAGGTCAAGAGTTGCATTACTGAAGTTCTACCATTAGCATTACGCACATATGTTAAAAACAAGCTTCAAGGTGTTGTAGCCACTCATCTTCAAACAAACCCAATAACCCTTGAAACAAAACCTTCAAAGTTGCCTGTCGTTGATCTCAAAGTCAACTCGAGAAGATAATTGATGATGATGAAGAAGTGGAACTTCGAGACGCTCTACTCAAATCCATTAAAAGGGCTGATAAGAAGAGTGCATCTGCATCGTGCAAAGATATCCCACCTCGTAAACGCAGACCCGATGATAAAGATGATGAGTCACGCCCACGCGACAAACGTTCCAAATTCACTGCACCGTCATCCTCGTTTTAAACCACTTCTCATAATATTCCACCTGAAGATGAAATTCAACCACAATCTTCCAATCAACCTCCACAACAGACTGTCTCTCAAGTCATATCCCAACCACCATTGAACATGCAAAAAGATGATGTCCCGAATGGATTGACTCTTCCACTAATTCGTTTGACTGGTTTGAAGATATGGTTGATGCTCATCAAGAAGATGACCTTCCTAATGAAGCTTCCATTGTGGGTTTCACAAAGAATTTGAAAAAGATCATGAAGGTGCAGAAACTTCAATTCTCTCACATTGCCACTATTCGCCGTGGTTTACACAATTTAAGACTTCCAACACTTCAAGGCTTCAATTTGAATACAATCTTGAGGAAGTTGCACGAGCAATGTCTGAGAACGTTACTTGGGATGTTTCCTGCCCCCAGTGCTCCCAAAACGTTCAAGTTTCATGACTGTTCTCAACCTTTACCACTCATGGGTCATACTCATAATCTCAAGGTACCCACACCTTATTTCTTTAATCATGATTTAGAATATCTGATGTATGGCAACACAGATCCAGAGAAACGGTATGCAACATCATTGTCTAAGTTTCATGCTGCGGTTTACACTCAAGAGGGAATGGAGGAAGAAGTTGCTGACTTGTTTAGTTCTTCGGTTGTTACATATAATGATGAGGCAGAACTTGGCATCTTCCATTGGCCTAATATGCGTAAATGGTTTTACAAATGGCGGCTCACATTCACCTCTAAACACAAAGTGTGTTATAACCACCGGATCTTGTCCATTAAAAGTGCAGAGATTATGGATAAATACGGGTACAATTTTCTGACTAACATCAAGGTTCGCAGAGCTGACGACAACGAGTACACCTTCAACGGCTGACTACAGTGTTTCTGAATCTCAACGATATCGAAGATATGTATCTTCTCAAAGTTCAAGGAAAACTTTAGCATCTTCCTGGTAGCTTACAATATGATATCTTCAACTCAATCCTCATTTTTATCCGCCGTCTTGTCATTAAGTCAAGAGTTGAAGATCTTCATCTTGGTGTTGAAAGTTATCAGAAACGTCTGAATCTTACCAAACTTGATCTCCAACCACCCGGCATTTATGACCAGAAACCGTATTAATTCACCACAACACCATTTGGATTACACTTCATCAGGAACAACATTGTCAAATTCATGGGATATGAAGAAATTCACAAGTTCAGTGATGATACGTTGACACTGGTAAAGGTTGAGCTTGTCAACATTCTTGAAGATCTGAAAGGGGGCAGAAAACAACGTTGGTTGCGGAACATGACATGGAAGAGAAGCGATGTTAAGCAAGCTGAAAAGTTTGTCAAGAAAATTGATTCACGACTCAAGTTCCGAGTTCAAATGCGACAACTTGAAGGCTATGTTGGAAGAAGAGCAAGGGTTCCGAATATCTTGACATTTCGTCGACCTGAATGAAGTACTGCAGTTAGTTAGTTTTTTGGAACATTACTGGAACATTTAAACATCTGTCTGTAATAACTCTAACTCTTTACTTTCATTCGTATGCTTCTCTTAATTGATTATGTTTTTCAGTTAAACCTTGAGCTCGAATTTTTCACAAGCACAACAAATCTGATAATATGTTTTTACAACCTGTAATAAACTGTTTCAAATTCGACTCAAGAAGGCTATCTCTCGAATATACTTCCATATTTGAGGGGGTGTACTTTTGTTCAACGAAAACAAAATCTGATTCCACGAAAGGACCCTGTGGTACGTTTCAGTGCCTCAATCCTAATTAAAGGAGCGAAAGCTTCTTAACTGTTTTGAAACAAAAAAAAAATCTTTGTTCAAAATCAAATGTTCTTGAAATCCGTTTTCTTCCCAAAGGAATTTCAAACACCTCAAAAAGCATATTTTAATCAACATGTTTTCAAAAACAACATTCATATGCTATTTTTGAGGGGGAGAAATGTGATTAAAATTGTTGATCAGGAAGTTATGGAATCTCATAACGTGCTCGACTCAGATATTACTAATGAATTGACGATCTTTGAATGTCAGAAATCAAAAAGATTTGTCTTTCAAGACTTATCTTAGTAGAATGTACCAATCCGAGACACTCTTGATTAACATGAACTTTGACGGGTCTAACCTCCTTTTCAAGGAGAGTTTACATCTTCAAGGTAGTTATTAGAGCAAGTTGTCACCTAAAAGCTGATAATGGAACTCTTTAACTATACAACGTAACTGTGTCTCGCGGGGAATTGTCTATCAAGAGTCGATCAATTCAAAAGTGCGAGCTCTATCCTCACTGTGCAGATTTCAGTCAAAACTCATAAGCACATGTGAAGGGGAGTATTTCTGAAAAACCAAAAACTCTCAAGGTGTTACCAAAACATGTTTTTCGTCATAAACATCTTGAGAGAGTTTCAAGAAAAGTTTTTTATGGCAACATAGGATAGTCATGGAGTTAAAAGGTGACTAAGTTTAGGAATAAACGTCCTATGATCCGCCAGAACCGGAGGGATCTACCCAAGGACACCACAAATAGTTAGTATTTAGAAGTCCTTAGGTATGATTGAAAAAGGAGAAAATGAGAATCGGAGAAAGAAGGAGTTGAAGAATTAAAAAGAAAAGTTAAAAGAAAAGGGTGAAAAGAAATAGCCCTCCAAATTATTCAACTTAGGGCGAACACCGGGTTCAATTCATATGCTACTGGTTGTCACAAGATGACACCGGTATTGAAGACAAAGTCGTCATGGACCAAGTGACGCAATGCACTAAACCTTCTAAGCCACTCAAGTTCTCTCAAAAGAGCTTGTTTCATTCTCACAGGGAACCCTACGTAATCTATTGACTCTCTCTTAGAGATTGTTGGTATTGAAGAAGGAGACCCTCTCCCTAGTCTCCGTTTAGGAAAATCAAGGCACACTAATCGAGTCTAGAGCCATGAGATTCATCAAAAGATCTCTTAGGAACACTTAAATATTTCATCACTTGTTGCTCAAACAATAAGGACACAAGTGACACTTTTCCAGAGTCCTACGCAGATCTTAGCAATCTTCCAGAACATTTATGAGGGGATTCACAATTGTGATCCTCAATGATTGAATGGAAATTCTGCCAGGTGTCAACATCAAACGCCCGATAGCAGGTCACTTCGGTAACTCCTTGTGGGTTACGCTTAGTGTGTCTCAAACGGTCTATAGTCGTGGGGTGATGCTTCGGTGTACCTCAGCGACTCATCTTAACTGTAGGTGTATTTCGGTACATCGCGTTATCTCACTTGTGGGACTCCAGTTCAGAACGCCTTTGTGAGAATTAGAGATGTGTTTTCACACTATGCTGTTAACACTCTCGAAGTTCAAACTTGTAAGTGCTGGATTATTTCTAACCCATGTTTTATGTTTTCTTCTTATGGATGCTCACGGGTGGAAAAGATCGTGCAGACTTTTCACATGCTCATACCAACATCAACACTAATTGAAGTTCTCTCAAAAAGAAAAGAAAATTTCAGAAAGATTCTACGTCAAAGTCAAAGAATCTGCAAAGTTATGAGATAAAGATCAAAGTTAAAGAATGAGAGCTTCAAATATATGAATCACAAACTTCACCAGAAGTATGAGCATGCTGGAAATGACTTTCATCACTAACAACAAAGATGCTGATGACAGGCAGAATTCACAACTGATCACAAAAACAAGAACAAAGAACAAAAATGCAAAGAATCAAAGACGTCACAAGCCATGAACGCCAAAGAAGTTCAAGACGTCAAACGACCTAAGAAAGACAACAAATGATGACCAACCCTTAGGGGGAGATTGTTAGGAACATGTTTTATTATAAAGTGTAGGTCATTTCATTTGTAATAGGTCGTTAATAAATATGGTTTATAAATGTTTGTAATTGATTTCACAGCTCATGTAGTAAGCCTATGAGCTGTGATAGAAGGTTCTTCTAGAACCAAGGGGAAACACCCCTACTTATGTAAACACTATAAATACCCCCTCCCTTGAAGGGAGAGGGTTGTTGGTTCTAATTGAAATTATCATTTTCATTAATCATTCATTAGTTCCTTCCACTTTCTCTCACTAAAACTTTCTCTCTCTAGAAATACATATTGTTGTGATAAAATGGCGTCCTAACAAATTCCCTAAAAAAAAGAGGCCAAACGGTTGTATCTGAACGTTTGTTAAGGAAGCACAAATTTTTTTAGGCCCTTCAGAGTAAGAGGCTCTTTGAATATCAGGTGAAAATAGGGGTGTTCATCAGTTCGGTTTTTGGGTTATTCGGTTTATTCAGTTCAGTTAGTTCGGTTAATTTTTTTTTCTGGGTATAACCAAAAACCGAACCGAACCGAAATTAAATTTGATTCAACTGAACCGAATAACCAAAAACCGAACCCCTATAACCGAAAACCAAACCTGTTAGGAATTGGAAATTCCATGTTAAAGTGTCGGTCACCCCAATAATGGTCTAGCATATGTTAGCTCGTAGATTTGTAGTTTGTTACGTTATTTAGTAGTTTATTAGTTTGTTTGTAGCGTAGTTTAGTTTAGAGCAACACCGTGGAGGAAGGACGGGTCTTTACCCACTGTATGCCTGATCCACAGTCTGATAGGAGGACGTATTGGTTGTAAGTATAAATACCCCTTCCATCCATGGAAGGGGTGGAGCTTTCAATCTAACCTTTCATAATTTGTGCTACAAGTCTCTAGCAAGAAACTCCCTCTCTCTACTTTCTGTCTCTAAAATGGATAACATGTATTTTGATCATCCAAGACCACCCGAATCATCAACACAATAAATTTATCGATCCTACAAATGGTACCAAAGCCAAGGTTGTTGTGTTATGATTGATTTTTGGTGGTTTTTTGTACCTTGTTAAAACTGTTTTTATCACTTTTTATGTTCGGAAAACTTTGTGTCCGTTTATTTTCTTGTGGAAATAGTTTTAAACTTGTTAAGTGTATTCATTTGGTCATTTAGTCATATAGTCTTGGTGTGATTTTTCTGGTCATATAGTCATGTTGGTATTTTTCTGGTCATATAGTCACGTTGGTATTTTTCAGGTCATATAGCCATGTTGGTCATTTGGTCAGTTTTCTGGGTAACATCATTCTTGTGACTTCATTGGTACCAAACTTGTAAAAAATAAAATAAAATAAATTGGTCAAATGCTCAGATTTTTTGAGGTCCAAAGGTCAAAAAGATGCATTTTAATGTTTTTCTGGGTTATCTTTGAATATGAACGAAAAACTTAGTCGGAAAACTCATCGGAAAATTATAATTTCTTGCTAGCGAGTTGTCCTTTAAAGATGTCCAGATTCATTGTATTTGCAGTAGCGACTTGTGCTTAAACATAGCGACTTGCTTTTGAGCATAGCGACTTAAAAATGACCTTTATGACCTAGCGACTTATACTGATAAGTTAGCGACTTGAAAGATAAAGAAGATAGCGACTTGACTAATACGCTTTGACTATTGAGTCTAGCGATTTGTGTTGAAAGAAATCTGTAGCGACTTGGGTTTTTAATCGTAGCGACTTGACATAAGAATAAGAGTCTAAGGAGAGTTGTTGACTTTGACCAAAACCAGATACAAACTCTTTGACCTCAGGTTCTACAAACATCATCAGTACATGGCAAACAAAAACCGAGATGTATATGAAGCATCCACAGATCCAAAACAAAAACCAACTCCAACAACATCCATCCTAATCTATTCTATCCTCCATCTTATACAAAGACTCAAACAGAAACAAAACAAGAAAGATCTCAGATATTGTTTGAATACATGACTCATCATCTCATTTTCATAGATCTATCACTGATACTTTAAAACTGAATAGTTAAGCATGGAAAGTTATTGATCTCAGTTTTGACTCGTGTGATATTCAAGATATATCTAGACTCAAAGTCCCTAATCACGAGTATACACCATTATTGATCACTTTTGAAGTTGTTACATCATTCAATATTCGAATCTACAAGATTAAGAATATGACAAGATTGTTATTCTTTTATCTTAATTCGTTAATAAGCAAACGTTAACATATTTCAAAATCAGTTTGTCACCATCATTTTTTTTAGCTTGTGTGCTCAAATGGCTTTTCGAACTCAGTAATTGAATGATATAACAACATGTGTTATTCACTCTTATTGTTTCTGAGTTCAATATATTTTTACTCAAGTCATCTCAAACGTTTACAACCCTTAAATAAATCTTACCTATAGCCGCTTTATTGCATGTCGTAGTCAAGACCATCTCTGTGGCGTTGATCATCACTCAAACCATCCCTGTGGTGAGCCAGTTTCAATCCGAATGATAAAGGATGTATATGAATCTCGTTGTGGTATCAAGTGAGAAATGATAATGATTGAAGGATTTATATTTTAATCGTTATACGATTATAGATCTGATAATATTTTTGAAGTGATTGAATATTGTTGTGAGATGTAATGAAAATGGAGTGTGGCTGCGTGTTTTTCTAAGAGATATTAGGGTTTGAGTTTGAGTATTATTAGGGTATGTGTAAGATTGTGAGTATAAATACCACCGAATATTTAGGGTTTTGTGGTTAATGGATCCGGTTGTGTTACTGATTTGGAATGGGCCGAGGATTATTGGACCGGATGGGATTAATTGTGAGTATCATGGGCTTTAGTGAGTGATATGGGCCTGGTACATTGTGGACTTTAAGCTGATACTCTAGAGTTACAAAGCCTAATGTTTCGTGTTTACAAGAACAAATTGGATACAATTTTGTATTTCGTGTGTGAGTCGAATATTAATTATCTCTTGCTATGTGGATCGGGTATTAGTATTTCATGGGCTCGAGATTAATGGATGACTTGATGATTTGGCTTGATGGTATTATTATTTTCTGGTCATTGTTGTGATATGTGTTTTATGTGGATATATGTGATGAAGGGTTAATGGACTGAGTTGTTAAAATAGATTCGGATTGTGTGATATTGGATTTTGCTATGGACTGGGCGCTCACTGGATTTTCTTTTTCATGCTCATGGATTTGGATATTTCGGGAATATTATGTCACGGCTTGAGTTGATATTTGAACAAGGTTAACAGTGGGGTTGCTTATATTTGGTATTTCTTATTTGGATTTGAAGTGAAGTTTTCCGGACGCGTTTGCTTATTTTCGTCTTCTTTCTTTCTACCCTTCCGCGAAGATGACTTGTTTGGGCGTTTATTGAGAGTGATAAAGACTTGGCTATTTAATTACGGTTGTGATTCTTTCTCGCTTAACCCACAACGTAATTATCACTTCGGTGTCTCACTCAGTTGAGAATGTCAAGAGGTTTTGTACATTGGGTACACCGTTTCTTCTTCACAAGGATTAGTACAAGTTTAAGTAACAAATCTGGGGAATTCTACTTCATGATCAAGTTTGACATATCGGGTTTACTTCTCAGTGTGGTAACTACAATAGCCGTCAGAATGCGTGAATGGTGTGTTTACCAAAGTGTTTATTGGATGGTTGATGATGTTGATGATGTTGGATAATGAACCGTTGCATGTTCCCCTAAAACAGATATTCACTGAAACCAAAGTTATCATAACACATTCAACCTGACATTGTTTACGGTTTTGTCTTGATTTTGTAAAATCCCGCGAAAGAATCTATTTCTCGGTTTAAATCATAGACTTGTAAAATCCCGTGACAATGGAAACAACCTAGTTAAAGTTAAAGTGCATTTCCGGATCTATCTTACGGTTTATTCCTGGTTTTGTAAAATCCCGCGAAAGAAACTATTTTTCGGTTTAAACCATAGAGTTGTAAAATCTCGTAATGATGGAACCACCCTGGAGAAAAGGAAAGTGTATTTTGGGATCTTTTCTGATGCTGGTGCTACGATTTCTGCTTCGAAGAAGGGATAAAAGGGTGTACTTCATGAATTGGATGTGTGTTTGGATATTCGTCATGGCAGTTTGGTTATTACTTGGTTTTATGGGGATATGTGCTTTTATAACCATGGTCAGGATGAAAACCATTATCATAGATCACTTAAAACGTCTAAGGAGGCTAGAATTGAGCTTTTAACCAGAAGATGTGACAACGGGGTTTAATCAGTATTATTTATTTGAGGTTGAAGTGAATTATCACGGGCGAGTGTACTTAGTATCTGAAGGTATCGGGGATGGATGGATGAAGATTCTTCATGATCCTTGTTCGAGCTTATTATAAAAAATGAAGACTTGGAAATCTAGTTATTGTTGGGTGTCTTTTACCTTTTCTTTTACCACTTGGGGGAATTGGGCTTTTACCACTACAAAATGACTATCACTTTAAGGAGTTACGTTGTAGTGCTCAGTGTCACATTCAATTGTGGATTTTCAAGAGGTAATGTACGTCTTATACTTGATGGTTGGTTGGTTGAAGAGTATAGAGTACATAGAGAGTACTTAGAGATGCTAATGGAAATCGGCACCGCTCTTTGTTACATATGTGCAAGTTTAAGTCACGAGTTTGGGGTAGTTTACTTCAGGGTCAAATTCATTATTTTGGGTTTTCTCCATCAGCTGTCACAACAAAGAGCCTACTGAATGATAATGGGGTGATTACAAGTTTTGCCAAGAGATGATGAAAAGAGAGAGATTAAGACGTCTGTTCACATCAGTTCAGGCCTCGTTCTCTAAAGAAAAGAAAAATGTGCGCTTCAGTGCGCTTTATCTTCTGAAGAAGAGAAATCTTCTTATAATGACCATTCTCATCAACATGCTTCATACTTTTTCCACGCGCTTTCAATTATCAAGTGAAACGGGCTACTGTTGATTGTTTTCTTATTCCACTTGCTCAACTATAATGACGATGGCGACATCACGTGCTAATTTTGCGGGGGAGAAGTGTGAATAGAACATTTGGATGATTTTCACTTATTTAATCAAGAATGGCATCTCCGTATGCAATTCTTGAGGGGGAGAAGAAGTGTCATAATTCTGCATGGTTGATTGACAAATGAGAATATATGGTCATAAGGCTCCTAACTCATGTAAGAACCGAGCTTCTTCTTATCGGGTCATCTTTACATTGAGTTTCGTCTATGAGCCGTTGGTTGACATCTTCACATGGGCTGATTTAATTAATGACAAAGTGCTTCTAGTTGCTGGGCTGATTTCTTTGATGAACATGTTTCTGTTCTTGTTTGATTGAGAGGGATCTTAGTTAAGGAGATTTGCTACATATAAGGTAATTGGAACGCATTTGGTGAGATGAAGATGTTAACTTTCTATTCCCCAATCGGACAATCTTGAAGAAGGTCGAGTCTACAGTCGGTTCTACATTCTCTGCTACATGTTAGAAGACTAAAGACGAGTTGCATTTGATTATTTAAAGACTTCTTCTTAATCTGGGCATTTTTCAAACAGATTGTCGGTTTAGGGGAGAGCACTAATTGGGGGAGGGTGAAATGTCTGATTTAATCCCCAATTAGACTTGCTCACATTCTTTCTTCAGCAAGTTGACTTCCACAAGATTACAAGTGTTCTTCTCAAAATAATCCATGTATATGGGCTTACAAAGAGTTCCTGATTCTGAAGTGTCAAAACCAGCAAGGGGGAAAGAGACACACATCTAAACACAAAGCGATTAAACTTGATGAACTTAATACTTCTAAGTAACTGAATATATCCCGAGAAGACAAATGTTATTACCGCAGAGAAACTCAAGGTTTTACTCATGGCGAGTAAACTTGATGAGCTCAATACTTCTAAGTGATTGAAGATATCCCGGGAAAACAAATGTCATGACCGCAGAGAAACTAAAGGTTTTACTCATCAAGGCTTTTAGTGTTATTATTCCAACGACGTGGGGGAAGTGATGTAATAGAAAGTTTCTGAAGATAAAAAGAGGTACACATGTGTGTGATGATTACGATGTTATCACAATCATCAGGGGAGAGAGAGAATTGTGTACATTGGGGACGCTCAGCTGTTTCACTTGAGTGCTTAATAAGTGATTCAGAGATATAATCACTTATTCCGGAGTTGAAATCCGCAGAGATAGTCCTCCGCAGAGATAATCAGTGATTCGGCCTGCTTCTTCAATGTTATCGGTTTTTCTCTCTTTGGGCATTCGGGTACTTCAGGTTCTTGAGCTTCATACACTTTCTTCAGGGGGAGAGGAAAGTATACATCAGGGTTATTCTTTAGCTATTGGACTTAATCTGCTACTTCGATGGTATAAGTTTCTCTGTCTTCGGGTATATGTGTATTCGGGTTCGTGAGCTCCAGTCTAAGAGACTGACTGCATCAATTCGTCTACTTGGGGGAAGTGGTCTCTTGACAACTTTTTGGTATGGAGTGCTTCAGACTTCAGTGGGTATGGAATTTGAGAAGATTATTTATGAGTGGGATGATACGTTGCTGTTCTTCTTGATGATATAACCCCGAACGGAGAATCTCGATTATCGTTCTTAAAAGGAGCAGCGGGATTTATGTTAAATGGTGTGCTTTTCTATGCACCTGGCTAAGACAAGCTTGAAATAGAGCTTCGAATCTGCTCATCCAAAGGATCTTCGGTTTGGGGGAAGCTGCCAAAGTCTCACTTTCAGATGGTTCAATTTCTATCTTCTATTCTGGAGCCTCGGAAGCTTTGGTGGTGGATGTTTAAGAGATGATGACTTCTATCTTCTACAACGGGGCTGTTCGATATCCTTATCTTGGTACTCGTATCATCATCTTTCTTAAACTATATCATCTTATCTATCTTTGTATATATTTATCAGAAAACCAAAATACAAAAATATAAAACCAACAAAAAGAAAATAGAAAATTATAAAACCTTCAAAAACCCATAAAAATCATAAAACTTGAAAAAATACCAAAAATATTGTTATCTCAAGACATGTCTTCTGGTATCGATAACATCTGCGGTCTTAGAAATGTCATTCAATAATGGCACGGGACCATAGATGAAGTTCGAGCAGGAGGTGTAAATATTCTTTTCAAAACATGTCTCAAAATATGGCTTGCAGTTATTTCTGACTGTAACCCGCGCTTAAACTATGGTTTGCTATTATTTCAGATAGCAACCCGATCTTCATGGAAGGAAAGTGCTGCACTAAAACATTTTTTTCAAATATTTCGTGAACTTATCCTAAAAATTAATTGAGGAAAGTATGTCGAAGGACTGCTGTTCCTACACAAATGTTTTTCCATTTAAAATTCTTCAGAAAAATATTTGTTGTCTTCAAAAATTGGTGGTAAATGAGTTGCTTGAAAATATATCAGAATCAGAGTTTTCGTGTTAATTTGCAAACTCAATCAATGACTTCTGCACTTTTTAAAATTTTTCAAAAAATGAGTCATTGATTGAGGGGGAGAATGTTTCCAAATTTACATCATCTAACGGGCTTTCTTAATTATCCTACGTGCTTAATTAAAAATGATATTTGCCTGTGTCGAAGGACTAGGAATTTAGGATATGATTGTTAGGTTTAGATGATTAGAGTTTGATTAACACATAAACCCCATGCCTTATATGATCTAATTGTTATGTTGAATTGATTGTTATTAGTCGATTGCCGTTTGGGTGATGTCGACCACCATATATCTGTATGTGTGTTCACTAACGTATGCATGTATATTGGTATATAAGAATGTTCTCGATCCGGATCCCACAATTGAAGATGATTGGATGCCGAAAGGAAAGGGTAACTATATCTTGGGTTGACAAATGAAGAAACAGAGCTTAATTGGACTTCTATGGAGAGTTGGAATTAATGCAACGTAATAGGTCTCACTGCATCAGCAGATGGTTTTCTTCTAAGTGATTGAAGAAACGGAGCTTAATTTGACCTCAGTTGGCATTTAAAATGCAACATAAGAAGAAGTCTCACTGCATCAGCAAATGGTTTTTCTTCCAAACCCTACAGCAACAACAACGGAAGCTTCTCAACCACTAATGTATCTTTGTGCAAGATACCTTTTTTAAACATTTTCTAAAATTTTGAATACAATTGTTTTTGAAAATGGAAAAATATTGTTTTGAAAATAAATTGGACTAAATTTTGTAAATCACCGGACTTCTTTTTATCAAAACCTATGTCACTCAATTATCGACTTCGGTCATTGATTGAGGGGGAGAGTGATTTAAAATATAATATTTTCATACAATATTTCTTCGTAAAAGTTCCGGTTTGTACGATAAAATGTGGTGTCTAAAGATTTAATGTTATGTCATGGTATGATTTTCTTTAAAACTCAAAGATCTGTCAAAATGAAATCTTTTCTGTTCTTGTTTGATTGTGAAATTATTTTATTTTACTAAAAGATCTCTTAAAACAATCATACCTGATACTAACAATCTTTAATGGTCCTTATCTGTCATTTTTCAAAATCAAATCTTGCCACATCTTTCCCCAAAAATCTTCTAAATGATTTAAATCAGTTGGGATCACAAATCTCAAATGGTTTGATATTTCTGATTGGGGTAGAGATCGTGATTTAAATCTCAAATTTGTTTAAATGGAATTGGTTTTAGTCCTTTAAGACACTCCTGCCTCCATGTGCAAACGATTTCTAATACATAATGCACATGTTGAAGGGGAGCATTTATCCAAAAACAAGATGAGTATTTAAACCTGGCCACATTTTCTCCTATGTTTCCTAAACCTTATTAAATCACTTGGGATCCAAAATCTTAAAGGGTTTGATATTTTTGATCGGGGGAGAATTTGTGATTTAATAATGAAATTTGATAAAAGGTGACCATTTTGATTCAATTTTGCAGGCTGCTCTCTCATACGTGCTAAACGCTTTCGAATCTTGAAGCACATATTGAGGGGGAGCATTTTAATGGACAATAAACTATCGAGGTACAAAAGCTTTTATGTTTTAACATAAACTACCTTGATTGAGTTTTCAAATGGTTTTCTTAATGGTTTTTGTGATCGTGGATGTGCTTCAAAAGAACTCTTTCCTCTATGTGATAAAATGTTTTCAAATATCCTATGCACATATTGAGGGGGAGAATTTACCAAAGAAAATCAAATGGCTTTTTCTATGAAAATTGTGATCAAAGAAAATATTTCAAAGTCCTATTGCCTCCATGTGCTAAACAATCTCTAAATCATATGCACATGTTGAGGGGGAGGTTTTCTAAATGATCAAAACTATTAAGGTACAAAATGCTTTGATCTCGTATCACAAGTACCTTGATTGTTTTTCCAAATGATTTTTCAATTGGTTTCAAGAAGAAAAGAACAATACCAAAAGACCTACCAATTTACTTTATGCATGGTGTTATAAAGATGGTTAGGTTAGATATTCGTTCCCACGTGTTAGGAATTAGAAATTCCAGGTATTAAAGAGTCGGTCACCTCATGTATATGTTATCGTTAGAAAGCTCGTAGTCGTAGTTATTTCTAGCTAAGTAGTATTTAGTTATGTAACACCGTGGAGGACGGACGGGTCTTTACCCACTGTATGCCTGATCCACGACCCGTTGTGTGGCGTTTTATGTAAGAATATAAATACTCTCTACCTCCCAAGGTAGAGAGTTGGAGCTCATAATAATATCTTTCACTTTCTCTCACTAAGTTCCCTAAACCTCTAACTTTCTCTCTCTAGAACTCACCTTTATACGCCCACTTTGAGTTATGATATGATGTGTATGTGAAATCCAATATCCTACAATTGGTATCAGAGCCAGGTTATGTAGATATGCACCAGTCATGATTTCTTCAATTAAGTGTGGATGCTGTGAGCATGCCGCTTTGGATTGACTCCTCAATTCTGATCAGCTGCAACCGTCCAAATGTACCTGCAAACAACAGTTAGCAATAAAACACACGAAAGTGTCTTTGATCACTTTCGTTGAATTAAGGTACATGGCCCACGGTTCCCGTTGATCAGATACAAGTACCGCCTGTGATCGTATAATTCAAGAATCTCCTTGACAGGTTTCAAGAATGTTCTAGCCGTTCTCAAACCGAACGTCTCAAAGAAGACAACACGGAGTGAGTGAACCAGCGAATTGAGATTCCCTGATTGATGAAAAATGATTTGAAAAACAATCGCGTATTGCTTAGAAGAAAGAGTTTTACAATACGACGAAGGTTTTATGAGAAAGATCAATTTTCAATCAAAAATACTTTTGTATTTGAAAAGAGTACACATTCGATGTGCTAGCGAAAAGAAGAGATTCGCACATCGAACGGTTTTTCCAAAAGTATTTTTTTCAATCAGAGATACTTTTTGTGTTTGAAAACATGAATACACATTCGACGTGCTAGAGAAAAGAAGGTTTGCACATCGAACGGTTTTTCCAAAAGTATTCGTCAATTCCATTCCTCGACCAAGGTTGATTCAAGAGTGAATCGCCCCATTGTTTCAATCCAGTTGTCACAAGCTTGATCTTTAGAAAAGATCTCACATGTCACCCACCAAGAGCTTGTTTGATGTTGGCTCTAGAAGGATTTCCATCTTAATTGTGAATATTTTTACATATCACTCGGATGTTCTGGCAATACCACAAGGATAATGCGTAGGAATCTTAATATATACTTACTTTCCACATTGTGTGAAACAACAAGTCTTCAAGAATTTAGTGTCCTAATGAGATGTTGTGGATAATCTCTTGGCTCTAGACTCAATAGTGCACATTTGGTTCCTATGCCGGAGACTAGGGAGAGGGTCTCCTTCTTCAATATCAACAATCTTTAAGAGAAAGTCGATAGATTATGTCGGTTCCCCGTGAGAATGAAACAAGCCCTTTTAAGAGGAACTTGAGTAGCTTAGGAAGTTTAGTGCAGAGCGTCACTGGGTCCATGACGTCTTGTCTTCAATACCAGTGTTACCTTAGTAACCACCAGTAGCATATGTATTGAACCCGGTGTCTGCCCTAAGGTTGAATTATTGGAGGGCTATTTCTTTTCACCCTTTTTCACATTCATTTCTTTTTCATTCTTCAACCCCTTTAGTGCTTACCGAGACTTCATAACTAGAACCTTGTTGGGTTTATTCCAGTACTAGCTCAGTCTCAGTCCGTACTCTTCCCATATCTCACTTTTCTCCTTTTTTCCAATATACCTAAGGACTCTACACTATCTAGTGGATTGTCCCTGGGTAGATCCCTCCGACCCTGGCGGGATTGTGGGAACGAATACCTAACCTCACCATCCTTATAACTCCAGAAATAAAGTAAAATGGTTGGTCTTTTGGTACAATTCATTCTTCCTTGAAACCAATTGAAAAATCATTTGGAAAAACAATCAAGGTACTTGTGATACGAGATCAAAGCATTTTGTACCTTAAAAGTTTTGATCATTTAGAAAACCTCCCCCTCATCATGTGCATATGATTTAGAAATTGTTTAGCACATGGAGGCAAGAGGACTTTGAAATATTTTTTTTGATCACAATTTTCATAGAAAAAGCCATTTGATTTTCTTGGTAAAATTCTCCCCCTCAATATGTGCATAGGATTTTTGAAATCATTTTTATCACATAGAGGCAAGAGTTAATTTGAAGCACATCCACAATCACAAGCGCCATTAAGAAACCATTTTAAAACACAATCAAGGTGCTTTATAAATTACTTTAAAAAGCTTTCGTACCTCGATAGTTTATTTGCTCCCCTCAATATGTGCTTCGAGATTCGAAAGCGTTTAGCACATATGAGAGAGCAGCTTGCACAATTAAATAAAAAACGATCACCTTTTATCAAATTTCATTATTAAATCACAAATTCTCCCCCGATCAAAAATATCAAACCCTTTGAGATTTTGGATCCCAAGTGATTTAATACGGTTTAGAAAACATGGGAGAATATGTGGCCTGTTTTAAATACTCATCATGTTTTTGGATAAATCCTCCTCCTCAACATGTGCATTGTGTATTTGAAATCGTTTGGCACATGGAGGCAGGAGTGCCTTTGAAGGACTAAAACCAATTCCATAAAAACAGATTTGAGATTTAAATCACGATCTCTCCCTTGATCAAAAATATCAAACCATTTGAGATTTGTGATCCCATCTGATTTAAATTATTTAAAAGATTTTGGGGAAAGACGTGGCTTGATTTAACTTTGAAAAATGACAGATAAGGACCATTTTAAGACATTAAAGATTGTTAGTGTCAGGTATGATAGTTTTTAAGAGATCTTTTAAGTAAAACAAAACAATTTCACAATCAAACAAGAACAGAAAAAATTTCATTTTGAAAGACCTTGATTCTAAAGAAAAAATCATACCATGACATAACATTAAATCTTTAGATCACCACTTACTATCGTACAAGACGGAACTTTTGTGAAGAAACATCATTTGAAAATATTTTATTTTAAATCACTCTCCCCCTCAATCCATGACAGAAGTCAATAATTGAGTGACTTAGGTTTTGATAACATGAAGTCCGGTGATTTTCAAAATTTAGTCCAATTTATTTTCAAAACAATATTTTTCCATTTTCAAAACAATTTTAAACAAAGTTTTAGAAAAATGGTGTCCTGCACAAAGATACGTTAGTGGTTGAGAAGCTTTTGTTGATGTTGCTGCTGTATGGCTTGGAAGAAAAACCGTCTGCTGATGCAGTGAGACTTCTTCTTACGTTGCATTTTGAATGCCAACTGAGGTCAAATTAAGCTCCGTTTCTTCAATCGCTTAAAAGAAAACCATCTGCGATGCAAGAGACCTCTTACGTTGCATATATGCCAACTCTCCATAGAAGTCCAATTAATCTCTCGTTTCTTCATTTGTCAACCCAAGATATAGTTACCCTTTCCTTTCGGCATCCAATCATCTTCAATTGTGGGGTCCGGATCGGGAACATTCTTTTATACCAATATACCTGCATATGTTAGTGAACACACATACAAATATATGGTGGTCGACATCACCCAAACAACAATCGACTAATAAAAGTCAATGCAACATATCAATCAGATCATATAAATGTATGGGAATATTGTGATCATCAAACTCTAATCATCTAATCCTAGCAATCATATCCTAGGCACCTAGTCCTTCAACATAGGTTAACATCATTTTTAATTAAGCATATTAGGATAATTAAGAAACCCCGTTAGATGATGTAGATTTGAAAAACATTATCCCCCTCAATGCATGACTCATTTTATGAAAAGTTTAAAAGTGCTGAAGTCATTGATTGAGTTTTCAATCTTACAAAAACTCGAACTCATTGTTTTAAAGCAACTCATTTTCCACCATTTAAGAGAACAACAAATATTTTTCTGGAGAATTTTAGACGGAAAAACATTTGTGTAGGAACAAGCAGCTCTTTTGACGACATGCTTTCCTTGTTTAGTTTTAGGATAAGTGCACGAAATATTTTGAAAAAAGTTCAAGTGCAGCACGTTCCATTCTTTAAAAGAGCGGGTTGCTATCAGAAATAATAGCAAACCATAGTTTGAAGGCCGGGTTACATTCTGAAATAACTGTAAGCCATGTGCTAAAAAATGATGTATGAACACATCAGTTCATGCCTCGTTCTCTAAAGAAAAGAAATGTGTACGCTTCAGTGCGCATTATCTTCGGAAGAAGAGAAATCTTCTTATTATGACCATTCTCATCAACATGCTTCATACTTTTTCCATGCGCTTCAGTCATCAAGTGAACCGGGCTACTGTTGATTGTTTTCTTATTCCACTTGCTCAACTATAATGACGATGGCGACATCTTGAGCTAATTTTGCGGGGGAGAAGTGTGAATAGAATAAATTTGTTAAAGATATTCACTTGTTTAATCAAGAATGGCATCTCCGTATGCAATTCTTGAGGGGGAGAAGAAGTGTGAATTCACTGCATGGTTGATTGATTTATGAGAATAAATGGTCAAACGGCTCCAAACTCATGTAAGAACCGAGCTTCTTCTTATCGGGTCATCTTTACATGGTGTTTTTCTTCTATGAGTCGTTAGTTGATATCTTCACAAGCTGATATGAGTTTATTGACAAAGTTCTTCTGGTTAATGCTTCACGTGCACATCAACATGATGATTCCGAACAACCTTCTGTTCTTGTTTGATGTGATTGTTTGCTTGGTGTTACCATTTCGTGTGTTCGCTGCGGCCTGATTGCTGATTTCCTTGATGAACATCTTTCTGTTCTTGTTTGATTGGGAGGGATCTTAATTAAGGGTATTTGCAAGATGTAAGGTAATCGGGATGCTTTTTGGTGATATTCTTGTGTTGTTGGTGAAATGAAGATGTCAACTATCTATTCCCCAACTGGAAAATCTTGAAGAAGGTCGAGTCTACTGTCTGTTCTACATTTTCTGCTACATGCTAGAAGACTAAAAGACGAATTGCATTTAATGATCTAAAGACTTCTTCTTATTTCGAGCACTCATCATAAAGATTGTCGGTTTAGGGGAGAGCACTAATTGGGTGAGAGTTAAGTCAGATTCAATCCCCAATTAGACTTGCTCATATTCTTTAACAGTGACTCCTCGAGACGTTGATATTGACTATTGTTGGACATTTGACACAAGTTGATTACTTCTGAGTTAATCATTTATCACTTATTTGAGATTGAAGTTGACTTTCACAAAGGCGTGTTCTTATTTGATAACTTGCTCGGGCTTAAGAATTTGAGTTGAAGACTTGGTTTATCTAGTTACCAGCAATCGAGGTGGATGGTTGAAGACCTTGTTAACTATCACTATTAGGAGTTACTTTGTTTTACTCAGTGTCACACGCATATGACGGTGTGGATAATCGCAAGAGGTGTTAATGTCTCATACTTTTTTCGGGTAGTGAGTACTTAGAGATTTGCTTGAAGCATAAATTCTCTACACCGTTCTTCCATCATTAGGTGCAAGCTTAAGATACAAATGTGGGGAAGTTGACTTCAGTTTCAAGTATGGTATATCGGGTTTCTTCTTCAGTGGTCACTTCAAATTGTCTACATGAGGGTTGATAAAAATAGTCAGAGAGAGTCTTCAGCAAGTTGATTCTCACAAGAGTTCAAGTGTTCTTCTCAACAAATTTCTAGTATTCGGGCTTATAATGATTTGTTGACTCTGTAGTGTCAAAACCAGCAAGGGGGAAGGAGATAAGCATCTAAACGCGAGTAAACTTGATGAGCTTAATACTTCTAAGTAATTGAAGATATCCCAGGAAGACAACTGTCATTACCGCAGAGAAACTCAAGGTTTGACTCATGGAGTTTAGTGTTTATTCCAACTATGTAGGGGAAGAGATGTTAGAGAAAGTTTCTAAAGATAAAAAAGGTACACAAGTGTGTGGTGATTTCGATGGTATTGCAATGTTCAGGGGAGAGAGATTGGGTACATTAGGGATGCTCAGCTGGTTCACTTGAGTGCTTAATCAGTGATTCAGAGATATAATCACTTATTTCGGTGTTGACATCCGCAGAGATTGTCACCCGCAGAGATAATCAGTGACTTGGCCTGCTTCTTCAATGTTATCAGCTATTCATTCCTTGTGTATTGGTGTACTTCGGATACTTGAGCTTCATACACGATCATCGTGGAAGAAAAAATGTGAACATGGGGAGGTATTTTCATACCACTCATGATGTGTATTCGGGAGAGCTCTTGGATATTGGTGTACTTCGTGTTCTTGAGCTTCATACACGATCATCAGGGAAGAAAAAATGTGAACATGGGGAGGTGTTTTCATTCCCCTCATGATGTGTATTTAGGAGAGTTCTTGAGCATTATACAAAGAGACTGACTGCATCAATTCAACTACTTGGGGAATTGTTCTCTTGACACCTTTTGGAATGGATTGCGTCAGACTTCAGTGGTTATGAAATTTGAGAAGAATGTTAAAGAGTGGGATGATACGTTGCTGTTCTTGTTGATGATATAACCTCGAACGAAGAATCACGGTGATTATTCTTGAAAGGAGCAGCGGGATTTATGATAATGGTGTGCTTCTCTGCACCTGGCTAAGGCAAGCTTGAAATAAAGCTTCAATCGGCTCAGCTAAAGGATTTTCGGTTTGGGGAAGCACAAAGTCTCACTTTCAGATGGTTCAATTTCTTTATTCGATTCAAGAGCCTCGAATGCTTTGGTGGTGAATGTTTAAGAGTTGATGACTTCTATCTTCTACGACGTGCTGCTCGATATCCTTATCTTGGTACTCGTATCATCATCTTCTTTAACTATATCATCTACTCTATCACTGTATATATTTTTCCGAAAAACAAAATACAAAAATATAAAACCAACAAAAAGAAAATAGAAAAATATAAAACCTTTAAAAACCCATAAAAATCTGAAAAATTTCAAAAATACCAAAAATATGTTTTCTCAAGACATGTCTTCTGGTATCGATAACATCTACGGTCTTAGAAATGTCATTCAATAATGGCACGGGACTTTAGATGAAGTTCGAGCAGAAGGTGTAAATATTTCTTTCAAAACATGTCCAAAAACCATGGTTTATTGTCATTTCAGGCAGTAACCCGCTATTCAAAGAAAGAACAGAGCCATGGTTTACCATGTTTTCAAATTCCATGCTCTGATTCTATAAACATTTATCTGCTGAAAACTAACTGCTTTGAAAAATAACTCAGTCTCTATTTTTTGATAATCATCTGGACTTACTTGTCAAAATATCTATCTCTCAATCAACAACCTATGTCATTGATTGAGGGGGAGAATGATTTCAATTAAATTAAAAAGTTATTTGGCATTCAATTGTTTTCAAAAGATAATCATGCATGTTTAACCAATGGAGTTTATAATCCCATAATCAGATCCTTATCGGTTAAAACGCTTTCATAATCAAGTCACAATTCTCCTCAAAAGCTTTCAAAATCAATTTAAATCTATAAGAGATCACAAATCTCAAATGATTTGATAATTGTGATCGGGGGAGAATGTGTGAATTAAATTGGATTTAAACTGATAATTCGGTAAATGGTTTTATAAGGATGTACAAGCTCTCCTTCCACATGTGCCAAACGATTTCAAATTTTCCATGCACATGTTGAGGGGGAGCATCTATCTTAAACCACAATGATTTGAAACGTGATCATTTATCTCAATGTGCAAGGTCCCTCTAGTATGTGCAAAACTCTTTTCAAACCTCGAGGCACATATTGAGGGGGAGCATAACATTGAAAACCTCATCCTTCCCCAAAAATGCTTAATCTTCTTGATTTGATTAGGGAAGTGATGTTGATATCTTTTAGAAAATGGAATTCAAAGAAGTTAATTCTTTCTCTTGCCTCCGTGTGCAAAACGATTTCAAACATTTGATGCACATGTTGAGGGGGAGCTCTTATTCTAAAAATATCAAAAACAATTCAGGTACAAAATGCTTTGATAATGTATCACAAGTATCTGGATTGATTTTCAAATGGTTTTCAGTTGGTTCCAAATGGCGGATGAACAATACCAAATAGACCGACCAATTTTACTTTATGTACGGTGATATAAGGATGATAAGGTTAGGTATTTGTTCCCATGATCCGCCAGAACCGGAGGGATCTACCAATGGACTATCCACTAGTTAGTGTAGAGTTCTTAGGTATGATGATAAAAGGAGAAAAAAAAGATATGGGAAGAGTCTTGGACTGAGTCTGAGCTAGTACTGGAATAAACCCAACAAGGTTCTAGCTATGAAGTCTTGGTAAGCACTGAAGGGGTTGAAGAATTAAAAAGAATTGAATGAGAAAAGGGTGAAAACAAATAGCCCTTCATTTATTCAACCTTAGGGCAGAAACCGGGTTCAATTCATATGCTACTGATGGTAACATCGGTATTGAAGACAAGACGTCATGGACCCACTGACGCACTGCACTTCAACTTTCCAAACCACTCAAGTTCCTCTTAAAAGGACTTGTTTCAATCTCACGGGAAACCGACATTATCTATCGACTTTCTCTTAGAGATTGTTGATATTGAAGAAGGAGACCCTCTCCCTAGTCTCTGATACAGGATCCAAATATGCACAAATTGAGTCTAGTGCCACGAGATCATCTATAAATCTCATTAAGACACCTTCAATGAAGTCTCTCTATTTCACACAATGTGGAAAGAGAGATTATATCTTGAGTCCTATGCATTTATCCTTGTGGTATTGCCTAACATCCGAAAGGATATAATAAAAATATTCACAATGAAGATGGAAAGCCTTCTCGAGCCAACATCAAACAAGCTCCTGGTAGGTGGCATGTGAGATCTATCCAATAGATCAACCATGTGACAACCGGACAGAAACAATGGAGAGATTCAATCTTTTGGATCAATCCTGGTGCAAGTTATCGATTGACGGATACCTTTGAAAAACCGGTTGTTGTGCTTAAAAACTCTTTTCTTTAGCACATCGACTGTGTGCCTATTTCTCAAAAAAAAAGGTGTTTATGATTGATAATTGATTTTCAATAAAAACCTTCGTTGTATGCAAAAACAATTTCTATTGAGCAATACACGATTGTTTTTCAAATCTCTTTTCATCAATCGGTGAATCTCATTTCGCTGGTTCACTCACTCCGTGTTGTCTTCTTTGAGATGTTCCGGTTTGAGAACGGCTAGAACATCTGCGAAACCCTATCAAGGAGATTCTTAGGAATCCTACCCGATCACAGCGAGTACTTTGTACCGATCAACGGGAACCGTGGGCCGTGTACCTCAATTCGACGAAAGTGATCAAAGACACTTTCGTGCGCTTTATTGCTAACTGTCTTATGCAGGTACACCCCGATGTTTGCGGCTGATCGAGAATGGAGCAGTCATCCATAGCCGCATGCTCACACAACACATTCATATCGAAAGAAATCATGATTAGTGCATCAATGACTCTGATAATTTCACTCCTTGCTTTCGCTACTGCCAATATCATGAATCAACGAAAGCTTCCGCTACTCTGATGAGAAGATATCATGATCCATAATGTGAGCATGTCGGTCCGAAAGTCACAACATCACATAATACCAACACCACACTGGATGTCTCAGAGATTTTTTTGCTGATGATCTCAAAAGATGGCATAATGTTATTATCACGTGGATCAGTAAAAGACCTCCACTTGGATTAACCAAACATGCAATGAGTGGAATCAATGACTACGAGCTTCGGAGCAAAGCACTACATCAAGAATACAAGAACAATTGTTAATGTAATATCTGTTTGTATTCAATGTAATTTTAGTATATGTTTGAGGTGACCTCCCTTAGGGGGAGATTGTTAGGAATTAGAAATTCCAGGTATTAAAGAGTCGGTCACCTCATGTATATGTTATCGTTAGAAAGCTCGTAGTCGTAGTTATTTCTAGCTAAGTAGTATTTAGTTATGTAACACCGTGGAGGACGGACGGGTCTTTACCCACTGTATGCCTGATCCACAGCCCGTTGTGTGGCATTTTATGTAAGACTATAAATACTCTCTACCTCCCAAGGTAGAGAGTTGGAGCTCATAATAATATCTTTCACTTTCTCTCACTAAGTTCCCTAAACCTCTAACTTTCTCTCTCTAGAACTCACCTTTATACGCCCACTTTGAGTTATGATATGATGTGTATGTGAAATCCAATATCCTACACCACGATCCGCCAGAACCGGAGGGATCTACCCAGGGACAATCCACTAGATAATGTAGAGTCCTTAGGTATATTGAAAAAAGGAGAAAAGGGAGATACGGGAAGAGTGCGGATTGAGACAGAGCTAGTACTGGAATAAACCCAACAAGGTTCTAGTTATGAAGTCTCGGTAAGCACTGAAGGGGTTGAAGAATGAAAAAGAAATGAATGAGAAAAGGGTGAAAAGAAATAACCCTCCAATAATTCAACCTTAGGGCAGAAACCGGGTTCAATTCATATGCTACTGGTGGTAACACTGGTATTGAAGACAAGACGTCATGGACCCAGTGACGCACTGCACTAACTTCCCAAGCTACTCAAGTTCCTCTTAAAAGGGCTTGTTTCATTCTCACGGGGAACCGGCATAATCTATCGACTCTCTTTTAGAGATTGTTGATATTGAAGAAGGAGACCCTCTCCCTAGTCTTCGGCATAGGAACCAAATGAGCACTATTGAGTCTAGAGCCAAGAGATCATCCACAATATCTCATTAGGACACAAAATTAATGAAGACTTGCTGTTTCACACAATGTGGAAAGTAAATATATATTAAGAGTCCTACGCATTATCCTTGTGGTATTGCCAGAACATCTGAGTGATATGTAAAAATATTCACGATAAAGATGGAAATCCTTCTAGAGCCAACATCAAACAAGCTCTTGGTGGGTGGCATGTGAGATCTTTTCTAAAGATCAAGCTTGTGACAACTGGACATAAACGATGGGGCGATTCACTCTTGAATCTACCTTTGTCCAGGAATGGAATTGATGAATACTTTTGGACAAACCTTTCGGTGTGCAAATCTTCTTTTCTCTAGCACATCGAATGTGTACTTATGTTTTCAAACACAAAAAGTATCTCTGATTGTAAAAATACTTTTGGAAAAACCGTTCGATGTGCAAATCTTCTTTTCTCTAGCACTTCGAATGTGTACTCTTCTCTAATACAAAAAGTATTTTGATTGAAAATTGATCTTTCTCATAAAACCTTCGGCGTATTGCAAAACTCTTTCTTCAAGCAATACACGATTGTTTTAAAATCAATGTTTCATCAATCAGTGAATCTCAATTCGTTGGTTCATTCACTCCGTGTTGTCTTCTTTGAGACGTTCCGGTTTGAGAACGGCTAGAACAGCTGCGAAACCCTGTCAAGGAGATTCTTCGAAATTATACCTGATCACAGGCAGTAGTTGTACTGATCAACGGGGAACCGTGGGCCGTGTACCTCAATTCAATGAAAGTGATCAAAGACACTTTCGTGTGTTTTATTGCTAACTGTTGTTTGCAGGTATACTTGGACGGTTGCAGTACGATCATAATTGAGGAGTCAATCCGAAGCCGCATGCTCACAGCATCCACACTTAATTTGAAGAAATCATGACTGGTGCATATCTACATAACCTGGCTCTGATATTTTTATACTATGCTTCTGCTACGCTGCTGCAAATATCATGAACCAGTAAAGCTTCCGCTACTCTGATGGAAAGATGTCATGATTCAAAAGTGTGAGCATGTCGGTCCAAAAGTCACAACTTCACATGATGGCAACACAATAAAGGGTGATCCAGAGATTTACTGTGGCTGATGATCTCAATGAAAGCTCGAAGATCATCAAGATGTGGATCAATTAAAGGCCTCCACTAAAAGTACAAATTATGCGGACTTTAAAGAATCGCTACTAATGCACAAAGATTGCGGAAATGAAGAATTCAAGTCTACGAGCTCAAGAACGAAGTCAAAGATAGAATGCTAGGAAGCAAAATGTATTTCATGGGGTGACCTCCCTTAGGGGGAGATTGTTAGGAATTGGAAATTCCATGTTAAAGTGTCGGTCACCCCAATAATGGTCTAGCATATGTTAGCTCGTAGATTTGTAGTTTGTTACGTTATTTAGTAGTTTATTAGTTTTTTTGTAGCGTAGTTTAGTTTAGAGCAACACCGTGGAGGAAGGACGGGTCTTTACCCACTGTATGCCTGATCCACAGTCCAATAGGAGGACGTATTATTTGTAAGTATAAATACCCCTTCCATCCATGAAAGGGGTGGAGCTTTCAATCTAACATTTCATAATTTGTGCTACAAGTCTCTAGCAAAAAACTCCATCTCTCTACTTTCTCTCTCTAAAATGGATAACATGTATTTTGATCATCCAAGACCACCCGAATCATCAACACAATAAATTTATCGATCCTATAGAACCGAATAACCCGAATTACATAATTTTAATTATTTTTTTATTTAATTATATATATTTTTAGCACAAAATATTTTTTTCAAGCTTAAATCATGTTATATTTATACTAAAAAAGAGTTTTAGTGATTTTTTTTTATATATATACATAGAAAAAATATATATTTTATATGAATTCGGTTTTCGGTTCGGTTTTCGGTTTTCATTGCCAAACAATATCCAACCCGATAACCAAATATTTAGTTTGTTTCGGTTCGGTTTTGACCAATTCGGTTCGGTCACAAATTCGGTTCAGTTATTTTCGGTTCGGTTCGGTTTCAGTTTTCGGTTACTGTGGATATTACCCAATCCGTGAACACCCCTAGGTGAAAAGAAAGACCAAATGTGTATGTTTGGGCCAGACATGTTAGCAATCAACCCAATAAGCATGAAAATAAATAAATAAATAAATAAATCGGTAAGTGTATTCATGAAATGAGTTTTTCTCTTTTATTTAGAGTACCACAAACGATAATCTATGTTGGGAGGTTCCTATATATAACTAGATATATCTATAGAAATATACTTGCAGTAAATAACAAGAAATACCGAAACAAAACAATGTACAACAAAAGTAGCACTATGTAATTCCGTACAATAAGGCAAAATATCTAAAAGATCGCCAAGAATAAATAAGATGACCCATTCTACACTACAATGAGCTAGCTGACTAATATTCCTTCCTTTCTACAAGCAAAAGACTAGTGGCATCCCTTTTATCTCCGGCCACCTTATTCTTGCTTTTCATATAAAGCAACCATACACCATCGATGGCTTCTGTTCATCCATTTCTACCACAAAACATCCCAATCACGACATCACCTGCCCGAAAAACATGAGCACCCCACAACAACAAATCCCAATTCACTACACCCCTGATGACCGCTTTAACCAGCCCCATGTTAATGAGGGTCGCCAGTTAAGGCGGCATCATACTGCACGATACTATGTGCACCGAGTCAAAGAAAGTCTAACCACACGTGTATCAAAGCTAATATGTTCGGTTTTTCTTAGCCTCCTCTTCATTGTAGGGCTCATAACTTTCATTTTATGGCTCAGTTTACGCCCACATCGTCCAAGGTTTCATATCAATGAGTTTTCTATCCCTAGCATAACACAAGACAATGGTTTCGCAAGTGCTCAAGCAACATTCAACGTGACTGCTCGAAACTCTAATCTGAATATCGGTATATACTATGATACCGTGCACGTAACACTGTATTATCAGAATCAGAACATTGGGGAAAAGCCATTACTGGATCCATTTTATCAATCACCCAAGAACACGACTACTCTCCAAGGTACGCTAGCTGGGGCTAGTTTAGTTGTCGATCAGGCACGTTGGGCGCAGGTTGTGGCTGATCGGATGCGTGGGTTGGTGTCTTTTCGGCTAGAGGTTGCTTCAGCGATTAGGTTTAAGGTGGCAACATGGGAAAGTAAGAAACATAAGATGCACGCAAACTGTGATATTGGTGTCGGGGCAGATGGGATACTATTACCAAGATATACAGTTCCGAAATGCCCAGTGTATTTCACATAGAAGTTAATTACGGAGTACTAAGTAATTAACGCTTTTAAGGGTGCGTTCTTCATTTGTATGTTGTCATTAATTACTTTTGTTATGTTTTCGGCTAACTATTTGTAACAAATATTTATTTGTCTATATATTTTTTTGCAGTAATTATGGTATTTCTTTATTTTTTTTTTGGGCAAACGAACAATATACTGATATCACACATATCCTTTGAGATTACACTTCAAGGTTGCGAGATACTAACCCATGATCTACATTGAAACTCAAAACAACCTAACCGCATTGAAATGTGGATAAATTACCATGACTGATGTTTACACCTACAAAACCTTAAAAAGAACAGAAAAAAAAGCAAAACGAGACAATCAACTTCATCAGAACACTTGGAAGGATAAATTGTTTATTACAAGGAACTTAAACGTGTTCGTTGCCAGGCAATAATACGATCACGCATAGCATTCATTTGCAAAAAAACTTGTGTTCGGTTTCATAACATGTATCTCCCCACGGGATTTTATAAATCAAATAAAAGTGGGCACCTCAGTGATAGTAGCAAAGTATAGCAAGATCAAATATGTGATGGCAACGGCTCTGACACAGAACCTAAATATAATATGGCAATGTTTGAAAAATTGTTTAGTTGTGAGCTACTAGCATCGCTCCTACTTGTGTGAAAATGCTTAAAGTTCATAAACAAAATGTTTCTTATATTATATAAGTATTTTTATCTTGGAAAAACCATATTTATATATATTCGAAATGTCTTCTTAAATTATCGGTATTTGTATACTTATCATCTAATAATTATAAGTGTTTGATAAATACTTATTTTAAACGTTTTAAGTATCAAGTCACACACACACACACACACACACACACACACACACACACACACACATATATATATATATATATATATATATATATATATATATATATATATATATATATATATATATATATATATATATATATATATATATATACTAGTGTCAAAACCCGTCCGATGGACGGGTATGACTTGTGGTTTTTATTTTTATGTTTTAGTAGAAAAAATATATACTAAAAGATAATTAAAATTTATGAATAAGATATTGATTGTTATGCGTTTGAAGTTAAGATTTGGCCGTATACATAGTGTAAAATTAGATCAATATGCGTTTTAAAAACCTTATCATAATTTACTTTCCTAAATTTACAAAATATCTACATTACATATAAATTGGGAAAAAGGAAATATGTGTTTTTATAATTTACTTTTCTAAATTTACAAAATCTCTACATAACAATCGATACGCGTTTTTTATTATTCTATAAGTTAGTTTTTTTTATTAATTTTTATCTACATAATTTACTTTCCTAAATTTAAAAAATCTCTACATACATATGAGTTTTTATGCATTTTTTTATAAGTTAGTTTTATTAATTTTTATCCACATAATTTAGTTTCCTAAATTTACAAAATCTTTACATAAATATGTGCATAAGTTAGTTTTTTTTTATTAATTTTTATATGTGGCATATAATTTACTTTCCTAAATTTACAAAATCTCTACATAAATATGTGCATATAAATGACATGGAATAAATGATGACTTGGCTTTATGGTGTAGCATTATCGGAAAATAATCCATAAGGAAATAGTTGGCGATCAACAATTACTGAACTGTTAAAAGGTTTGAATTTATTGTTTAGAAGATAGAATATTATTTAAATTATAATTTGAAATAAAAATTATTTATAAGAGATGTTACTTGTTCTTATCTGTATCGTTGGAAGGTATTAGTTAATAGAAAAGAATATATAAACGCATGCATTTGTCTTTTTAATTCATTAAGAATGAAGAATACTTGCATGTTGACAATTATTGAAATGTTTAAGGTATATATATATATGTATATATATCTATACATTGTTTAAGGTATATATTATACATTACAATTAGAGGTAGAAAATGGGCAAGTCAAACATGAGTAAAAGTTACTTATAGGGTATATCTAAATTTATACATAAGAGAGGTAATTACTTCGCGGTGGTTTGATTATATAAGATCATAAGTTCTCATGATAACCCTTCCTATTGACATTGCACGTAATCCTTGACCATCATGTCGAGAAAAGAAACAAATGATAGATTATGAAAATAACATGTAAGCATGAAGTGAGATAGAATGTCACAATCACTTATAGATAACCATATGACATAATACTTTTTTTTTGTTTTTTGAAATAGGAAAATAAATGTTATATTTATTACATCTGACATATTCATCAACTTAAAACCTCACCAAGTTGAAGCTATTGGTTGTAAGTTTAAAGTTGTTGCTGATATGTCAATTGATGTCAATACATTATTTGTTGATTTGCTCAATACCTACGGCCACAATGGTTGTCTTTGAAAGATAGAGTTTCTTCCCAATTTGAAGACTTGCATAATAAATCGAAGAAGGCTAAAACCTACAGAACTCAACCTTTTTACGTTATTTATGAAAATGCATTATCATTGAAACAAAACGAATTCTAGTATTACAGGGTAATAAAGAGGTGAAACGACAAAATGATATTCAATAATCATAATAATATACACGTAAAATAAAAGAAAAGCCTGTACGTTTACAGTATCATTACAGCTTGGACTGAGGATTGGGTTTCTAATATGGTTCAGAACAACATGTTGTTGGATCCATTCATCAGGCAATATCAGTCTACCATTTACAACCATGTCTACTACTGTTGCTTCATTTGAGAAATGTACATTGTAATTCTGCCTTCTAGTGAATAATTTAGATAATGGACCTACCTTATCCCATGTATCATACCAGTAGTATTTTCACCATTCCCCAAACAGTGCCATACATGTGGTGTCCCCATATCCCTCAACTCCATAAGTTTCCTCCAACCTCAGCTAGCATTATTCTCCACTGGAACTTCCCAAATATTTCTTCCTTTCAGCCTGTTGACATGTATCCATTTGATGCACAAGGAATCTTTTTTACAAGCTACATTCCACAGGTGTTTGATCATTAAGATTTCATTCCACTTCTCAATAGGTTTAAAGACTAGAACACCACATTTCTTTGGTTTACACAATTTTTCCAAGCAATTCTGGCCTTTCCCTGAACTTTTTCCCCTTGAATCCACAGAAAATTCTTAAAGTATTCGATATTCCTTGATAACAGTTTTTGGGAGAAAGAAAACAGATGCCCAATATGATTGCATAGCTGATAGAATAGAAGCAATTAATTTCATTCTACCAGCATATGATAAGAATTTGTTTTTCCAATCTTTGATCTTCCCATTCACTTTTTCCACCAAGCTTTTACAGTACAAATACTCAACCTTCTAGTTACTAAAGGGACACCCAAGTATGTAACATGCAATTTTCCTACTACAAAAGGAACTATATTTAAAGTGTAAAAGAACATGATTTTCATATGATGCAGGTTGTGATCACCAGATTCCTTCTAGGCCATATCATCATCTTCCTCTGGGAGTTCTATTTCATTTGCATCCTCAATGGGTCCGTCTTCACTATCATAATCATATGCGCCTGTAAAGAGTATCAATAATTGTAACAATGGTAAGAAGACAAAGGGAAAAGTAAAAAGTGTAGCATACAAAGCTAGATTTTAATCGGCTATTTTCAAGTTGCTAGAATTTTAAGTTTCTTGTTATCATTGTGTTGTGATTATAGAGTTACATAAAAAAAACAGACCCTTGCTTCGCTTTTAGCATTACACTATTTGTAAAATGGGCCCAAAGGAATATGTTGAGCCCATGAACATCCATAAGGTCTAACAATGCAGTAGATCATCTGAGCTGAAACAATTCCTATTGAAACTATCTTGATGACCTAAGCACAAAGATAACCAACTGCAATATTGGTGTGGTTTTATTTCTTAATAGATGAAGAGGGGATGCAATATTAATATGGTTATACAAGACCATAAAAATTGGTCACTTGAAGAGATGAAAACAACAAGAATTAATAACTCTAGAAATGGATGACGCTGGGCATTGAGCTAGCTCACTTTCATCAAGAACATAGGGAAGTTCTTAAAACTCTAACAAAGCTTCTGTTTGAGGATTACGATTATGTCCTGGGGAAAAAGAAGCAAACGCAATAGTAACAAAATATTATCACAAGAAATGCAACAATATCTAAGAGGATTTTTTAGTAATATACCGGAAAATGAACCCTTAGCAACAGTCTGAGTAGAATTGTGGCATGGGACTGTGCGTACAAACTCAAAAGGTTTAGTCCCTCTAGATTGCAGCTTACTCCTTACCCACTGGCGACATTCTTCCATGTCAAGTTGTACACTCCTAAAACCACAAGATAGTCACCAACAATAAATTTACAAATAATGAAAGAAAGAAAAAGAAAATGAGTCTCTTGGATGTAAATACCCGAAATATGAAGGTTTGGCAGTAAGAGGAAAAATGGAATTGTATCTGCGGGTTATTGCTAGCTACTCTTCATCGTACTGAATCTCATGCGGCGCAGGCTCAGATTCAACTTCGATAATCTATATGCAAACCACTAAAAGAAATGTTATGTTAAGAGGAAAATAATGAGTAGACAACAAAAAAGAGGTGAAACTGTACCTGCAAAAAATTCCGCCTCGGAATACACTTATCGAGTGCAAGAAATTTGGTAACTTGACCTCCATCCTCATGTTGAACTAAAGCAGCAAACTTGCAATGTAGGTGGGCAGAGAACCAGTAAGGAGGTTTTACTTTTTTTAGCAACTCTGCAGGAGGTTTACTTCCCAATTTTTTTTTCCCGAATCTGTAAAATAAGAAGGTAACATGGTAGATTTCCAAGATGCTGATTTAAACCGTAAAGCTAAAGTACCTTGTTGTGATGTTATCCTTAAAAGCTACATAACACAATTTAGTTACCTCATCCTCGAAATCTGGCTTATAGCGGACAAGCTCTTTCAGTTTCCATGATCAGCAACACCAAGAGGCCAATCATGTGAAACAAAGATATCAACAGGCTCCTCAATTTGCATGAGTTTGTGAATATCATATTCTCGAACATGTTATATTGACTTAATTTCACTTCTGTTATACGGAGGCCTTTCAAAGTGCCCTGTTCAAGGAAAAGGAAGCCTGCTATAAAATCATCTAAGCCCAAAAGAAAATATATTTTTACCCAATTATATGCATACATGGTTCACATAAACAGCTTTAGAGGGTGTTTGTTTAATAACTGGCCTGCACAACCAGACCCATGAAGTTATATTCAGACCTTATGGGGTGAAATTATAAGATAAATTCAATGGTTAAGGAAATTATAAGAGGTAAATAAATATTTCCTTGCCTTTGTGTCTTGTGTAAATGCTTCCCAATAATCATCTCTGTTGAGGAAGGGATACGGTCACTATTAACAAAAAAATAATATGAACATGGAAAGGAGAGTACCAATATTCTAATTCTAATATATATATCCCAAAGTGACCTTTGCAACTGTGTTTTCATAGAACCGAAAACATAATCGTGAAGACCATGTATCATTATATGAGGAAGGGATACGGTCACGATTATGTATCTGAGCATGAAAACATAAGGCGGGTTAAGATCAAAGTTAAGGATCCTTACGAACCGTTGTCTCTTGATATGGTTGGTAAAAGAATTAAGACTTTTAGTGAAATTACAATATGATTTGAATGTTAATGAAACTTCAAAACGTGGTCATCATTTGGCTTTTCATTGCCCAATTTGCAATAAAAACAAATATACAGAAACCATACCTTGTGGCATGTAACTGATATACGCATCTGTGCAGCTAAGAATGATTCGGTCCAACTTACAGCTGAAATGCCCATTGGTACGCCTAGGTTCATTGATCCACCTTTTAAATGAGCCTGTAAAGACACATTAGAAGGAAAAAAAACAAAATTACTCCGTCGTTTTAAAGTAGGGACACAATACAAAACCAACCTGTAAAAACACATTGGAATCACTTATATTGAAAGTGGTATGAGAATGAACGGTTTCTGTAGAAAGTGGTATGAGAATGAACAGTTTCTGCTACAATAATAATAACGACACGCACATCAGTAGCAGCTTTTGTAATAGTAACTCACAAACTATAGAAAATATAAGAATCAGGAACCATTATCGCCGAATGTAATACATAAAAATACATGTACAACAAATTACCTGTAACGGATTGATGTGCGGCATCAATAGGTGTGTGGGTACCAGCTAAATTAGCATACATCTTCTGATTGACACGTATAGAAATAAAGGAATATGGTTTTTGAACCCAACAATAACAACGAACTCGAAATATTGAAAACGTCCCAAAAATAATAATTACCTGGACTGTAGCGGGCACGTTTCTGTCGGCCGGTATGTGTGATTGCATTATGCAAGCTGGTATCCTGCGCCCAAAATCAGCTGCAACAATAATCACAGTGAACACCTGTTCAGAAATGGTCTCCCGCAGGTAAAACCTCATCCGTTCACCCAAACTAAGTTACAAATGTAACCGATATGCATATGCTAACTGAAGCTACCATGATAAGATCATAATTAAATAAATATCATACATTTAACGAAACGAAAATACTATCAGCTATGGTACTTACGCCACAGACACATATAATGAACTGAGACTACGAAAAAACACCATTTGAAAGTAAATCTGTATAGCTACCTGTTACAAACAAATTTATATTCGTAACACACGTGGCTTGTTTAATCAGGTTATTTAAAGCATCTGAGGCTCAATATTACCAGGGAACTTTTAGTAAACATAACACCAACAAACTGCTGCTATTTTTTTTCACTAACAGAATGTGTAATCATTCATTTCATTGGTGAATGATGCAACCTAATGAAGATAAAATTATTACATCTAAGGTTCAAATTCAGACCGCTCACAAACTGTAGCTTGTTACAGAACTATTTGCCTTGTACCTTTTTTTATGTGAATGGATATGGAATACTATCATCGATTTAGCTACTATGAAAATAAAATCAATACCTTGCGTCAATTCCAAATTCCAAAATGACGTGAATAAAACATACATTGATCGTTCATGTAAGAATTATACAAATCGGATGCTGCATTTTACATGCAATCAGTAGGGTCTTAATACAACACATTCATTTTGCTCGTATGAGTATCTATGATCCCTAGGGTTTCAATACTACATAGCGTAACAATGTTATCATACTACATTATTACTATCTTTCATATCCCATAAGAAAACAATCACATGTTATAATGTAAAAAATTGATCATATCAAAATATTATAAGCAATACTACATTGTAACAATTCTTTTAATATGTGCATGAGCAGGCGAAAACGCGAAACACCTATTCACAAGAGATGACTCATAACCTTTACACTCATTAACAAACTGAACAACAACATGATCTAAATCAGGAGACGAAGGACAATGACATATTCCAATAACACAATGTATCTTTCTATACGCTTGAAAATCCTCCCATCCACTCGTTTTTGATTCACCAACGACGTATTTAAAACGTAAATAACCGTTATCCCAAGGCTGTTGTTTAAAAGGTGATTTCTTTTGTCTTGTGTAGAATGAAGTGATGGATGAGAGTACGTTCTATGATTTGGTGATGGTTAAGCATTGTTATGTAGTTGCGAAAATTTGTCTTTTCTACTGGAGTAATCAGATATAAACCTTACCTCATCAAAAGCCTCAAATCTGTCGATAATGCTGGTCTGGGGAATGGTACAAACAATTGTTCATCCTGTCTCAACAGTATCCTTCACAACGCGCCTAACAATGGCAGTTGATTTTTTTATAAGGTCTCTTACCATCAAAGCATTGGTCACAGTCGCTTTTAGAGTTATCTACTTGCTTAGGCGCATCGATATTCATATTTAGGAAAATAGGGTGACACCTGAAAATACATGAAAGAATGGTTATAAGTTACTAACTAAATTGAATATTGCGTACCCATATTATACTATTATATGAAATAAGGCAGAGGTAAAGGAATGTAAAAAAATAAACAATTATCAGTGTTTGCAAGTTTGAAAGTGTATCGTATATTAGTGGTATTACATGAAACCTTTCAACTATGTATTTCTCTGCCGAGGCTCATAGTTCTAGTTGTGAAGGTTCCATGATGACACTAAAGTTTGTTTGTATGCGCTTGTTCCTGCAAGAATCGGCTATTAGTTAGGAACCTCGGGGATGAATCTAGTTTCCTTCTTAATACCGGCCATTCCTAACGATACGAAAATACCAACCTGCCAATAAAATATTAAACATGATGATGACACGCCATTGCTAATATTTTATTAAAAGCCCTACATTTACAGTTGATGCATTCTTCTCTTTTCTAGCAAACTAACCTGCAAAAAATAAAAGGCACATGTCAGTAAACATATAAAAATATAAAGCCAAAACAAATATAAATTTTTTGATATGATTCTAGTGATTTTCGAACAGGTCAGTGGAGTTCCGGTCAAGATCTGTAACCCGACTACTATCTTCGTTGATTGGGCATAGATTATAAAGGCACAATACCATGTTGGCGTCCAGTAACGTACTATCAGGAGCATTTGTCCCTGGGAAGTTGAATAATCTGTTTCCAAATGTTGCACAACTTGCTCTCCCTATAGTATGTGCCCCTGCACATTTACATCCAATTAGTACACGATTTATCAAAAAATCATATTTCATTCAAACCTAAATCCTTTGTAGGGTTATAATGACTTGAAAAACATGGGATAAAAGTAACCTTTCTGACATCTGAACTGCCTGCAAACTCAAATTTCTCAAAATCTGTTTCTTTAGTATCGAAATCACAATCACTCATCGATCCATTTGCGACTTCATTTTCAGCAAGATTAAATCCAGTATCACATATTAACCATGAAAATCCTGAAACAAACAGAAAGACAATAAAATTTCATGCTATGTACCTCAATACAACATATTAATAGCATATTGATGCTCCTTGAACCATATACATATGTATGATGAGAATGTTAAATCACATAAGACAAAATCCAACCCACCAAGTCAAAGAACCCACGTCAAAAAAATCATATTGACATAACCCGTATGAAGAAAACTGAAACCATTGAAATTGTAGACCTTTAAAGCACGGGGACACAAGCTCAGGTGCAGAAATCAGATGCAATCCTTGCCAATTTCTAGTAGTGAGATCCTTTAGCTGAGGCGCAACCACAAGCTGAACCTGTTTTTAGCATATGAACTGTTGTGTATTAATAATATATCAACAAAGAAAATGTTTAGATTAAAAAAATGCAGTTATCGTTGAACATAGGTACTATCAAAAATGAACATATATACATATATAACGGATTACTATGGCCAATATCATTGAATAGTGATCGCAGAACTCAAACTAACCAGTGATATTATATTATCAGATATACTAAAAGCCACATTTGGGAATGCACATCACCCCAATAAAATTTCAGAATTACATAATTTTATAAAACAATGGCTAACCATTTTCCATATGCTTTTTAAAATCCTTTGAAATCTTAATTAAAGAATTCCTTAAATAGTGATGGCAGAACTCAAACAAAGAGACAAAAATATTATAACCGTTTCAGATTAATAGCAAAAGAGAAAGAAAGAAAGATTCTGAGATTAATAACAAAACACCTGATGTGATTTGTTGCATTGTTGAACATGCTCTCGTTCCTATCACATGATAATCTATTCACCATAGAAGATGCATGCCCATACCAAATCATTGTCTCCATGTATCACCTTGAAACCTTAAATTAGGCTAACAACTTCTAGGGTTTCAACCTGGTGTGGTGGCTTGGGTTTTACGAAACTCTACATAAATTCATACTCTTGGAGAATAAGAATTATTGAAGATATGTAATATGAGGTTGCTTAGGGTTTCTGATATGCAATCCGTGATTTAGGAGAGTGATTATTGTAAACCGATTATATGCAAAATCTATTCCTTAAATATAACTTAACAATATCAAATTATTTAAGCATGACTTACTTAAATTGTATTGTAAATCACAAAAACTGGCTTGGTTTAGTGGTTGAAGCATTTGTATATGGAATAAATGACTCAAGTTCGAATCTTGTAAATGACATTTTTTTGAAACTAATTAATCCGAATTTTATTTAAAAAAAACACTAAAACTGAATTTTATTAAAAAAATGCCACGTAAATAGAATGATGACATGGAAATATGACATGGCATTATGGGATGCCAAGTGACATTTTATGTGGCATGCCTCCTCTTATATATAATGTATAGATATATATATATATGTTAGGATTTAGTAAATCCAGTTGTTAAAGTGTCGGTCACCTCAAGTATATGTAATCGTTAGAAAGCTCGTAGTCGAAGTTATTTAAAGTTAAGTAGTATTTAGTTTTGTAACACCGTGGAGGACGGACGGGTCTTTACCCATTGTATGCCTGATCCACTGCCCATAGGTGGCGAGTTGTGTAAGACTATAAATACCCTCTACCTCCCAAGGTAGAGGGTTGGAGCTCATAATAAGATTTTCACTTTCTCTCACTAAGTTCCCAAACCTCTAACTCTTTCTCTCTCTCTAAAACCTAATAGTATACGCCTTGAATGATCATGGTTTGATGTGTTTGAGAAATCCTATGAGTAACAATTGGTATCAGAGCCATGGTTTGATCATCTCTCTTACTTATCCTTGGATTTCTAGTGGTTTTATATGGTTTTTGGGTTTGAAAAAGTTTAGTGGTTTTTGCATCATTTGGATCATTTCTTGTGTTAAAGTTTGAATTTTGAGTGTACTTTTGTGTTTATAATCATTGTAAGTGCTTGGGTTTTGATTTGGGAAGCTTGAATCACTGTGGTTGAGCTTGTTTTGGATTGAAAAGTGTGGTTTTGAAGTTTTTCAAGTTAGCGACTTGAGTCTCGGAGTGATATTCTTCGTAGCGACTTGCTTTAGTTATCTCCAGCGAGTTGTAGTTTAAGTGGTAGTGACTTGATCTTAGCGACTTGTCTATTGAGACAAGCCGAAAAACAGTACAAGTTAGTGGAGGTTCCACTTCGGCTAGCGACTTGGTTGGTGTAGCAACTTGTCTTTATTATTTCTAGCGACTTGTAATTATTGTACTTAGCGAGTTGCTCTTTAGCGACTTGTCTGCTTAGCGATTTGGTGCAGTAGCGACTTGTGTTCAGCGACTTGATTCTTAGCGACTTGGATACTTAGCGAGTTCTTCTATAGCGACTTGTCTACTTAGCGATTTGGTGCTTTAGCAACTTGTGTTCAGCGACTTGGGTCTTAGCGACTTGGTACCTAGCGACTTGGTTCAAGAGTTATAGCGACTTGGTTAATATTTGTTTCTAATACGGTTTTCTCTTGATTTAGTAAAATTCCGTGAAAGAATCTATTTCCCGGTTTAATCATAGAGTTATAAAATCCAGTGAAATCTATAAACATGTCTACCAACGTGCCTACAATCATCTCTCTGTAGTGAGGGCGTTCAAGCAGCTGGTTCAGATACTCGTCCACCCATGCTTGACAAAACTGACTATGATTCATGGGCTCAACGAATTAGGTTGTATTGTCAGGGAAAGGAAAATGGAGTCAACATTCTCAAGTCAATTGATGAAGGACCTTATCAGATTGAGACTACAAGAGACACACTTGAAACTGCTGTAGATGGTACTGTGATCTTAGGTTTGGACAGACCAAAGACGTATGATGAGCTCAGTGATAAGGAGAAAAAGAGATACGATGCTGATATTAGGGCTTCAAACATTATACTTTAGGGTCTTCCAAAAGAAGACAGGGTCTGAATTAACCAAAGAAGACAAAGATGCTTCTCTCAATCACAACACTGAAGCTAAGGCTGTTTCGGTCTTCAAACATTCTATAAGCTTATCAATCACAACACTGAAGCTAAGGCTGTTTGGGATAATGTCAAGATGCTTCTCTCAGGGTCTGAATTAACCAAAGAAGACATAGAATCACAACTGTATGATAAATTTGAGCATTTTAAGATGAAACTAGAAGAAAGTATTTATGAATATTACGTGAGATTCCACAAGCTTGTGAATGATATGAGGAATATCAAAATGACCATGCCAAATATTCAGCTGAACTCAAAGTTTGTGAACAAAATGAATCCCGAATGGCACAAATTTGTCACCTCTGTGAAGCTAACCAAAGGATTGAAGAACACCAACTATGAGCAACTGTATGCTTTCCTTCTCCAGAATGAGAGACATGCTATGTTTGAACGAAGGATTCTTGAGCAGTTCAAATCTAAGCAGGGAGAAACCAGTTCGTCAAATGACTCAACAACCTTCTACACCAATGTTTGTATTACTACCAAAGCTTCTCAAGTCATACCCATGGGAAATGGTAACTACAAACTCATTTCAGATCCATCATACAAGCCTCCTGATTCAAACACACTCATGGAAAACTTCATTAATCAATTGTCTCTCATGGTTAGTCAAAATATGAATTCCCTCCCACACACCAACAATAACCTCAGAACAGCATCCAATCCACATAATCAAGCGACCGTCAGAGATGGGAAGGTTATGGTGCAACCAATTCAAGGAAGGCGGTATGAACAGGGAAGAGGTGAAGTAGGTGGAGGGTATGTGGCTAATCAGAATCGTGGGAGAAATGCCTATCAGGGACAAGTGAAGCCAGTCAAGTGCTACAACTGTGGTGGTGATGGACACATTGCGAGGAACTGCACATCTCCAAAACGCCCTCAAAATGCAGAGTACTTCAGGGACAAGATGCTGCTAGTGCAAGCTCAGGACAGTGGAGCGGTTTTGGATGAGGAAGAGTTGTTGTTTCTTACTGAGGGAAATGCCAAGATATATGATGATGATGTGGATGAACAGCCAGTGCAGGGCATGGGACAGAATCATCCAAATGCATTTCAAATTGCTGACTGTGATGCATATGACTCAGATGTCGATGATGAACCAACTGCCCAGACAATCTTCATGGCTAGCATCTCACCCATGGTCTCTCCAATGATCTCTTCACCACAACAGGCTGGTCCATCCAAAGAATCAATCATCTCGGAGGTATTAAAATTATACGATGAGGTTGATGAGCAAAAGATACATAATGAAGTACAATCTCTTGAAACTTATGAATCAGATATTGATAATGAGGGGAATAGTAATATTGTCCCATATGATCAATATGTGACACAAAGTGAAAGTGAGATTGTACCAAGTGATGTATCTTCTGCAGTCAATGATGACTATGTTTTTGATGAATACACTGCATGTGCCCCTGGTGATTCTGTTACCTCTGAACTAAATACCTATAAAGAACAAGTTGCTATTTATGAACAACGTGCTAAGTTTGAGTTAACTACCCGTGAGCAGGAAATGGATGACCAAATGCGTACAATTATTAGAAAAAGTAATTTTAGAGAAGAAGTGTTAAAACAAGAGTTAAACTCCTTACAAGAAAAGCTTTCTAAAACTGTTAAGCAAAAGCAAGAGCTTCAAGAAAATGTTAAAGTGCTTAAACAAGAATTTAACGCTAAGGAATCAAAACTTTTGAATGACTTTTCTAATCTAAAAACTTTGAAAAACAAGCTTGAAAATAAGTTGTACGTACAAGGAAACACCATTCAAACTGCTCACATGGTCACTAAGCATAGAGTTTTAAGCGATAAACATAGTATTCCCATTATTAAGGATCCCAATCCTGAGTATGGTAAGAAAGCAAGAGAAGCTCAGAAGGTAATCTATGATAGCAATGAGATTCTTAAGCCCAGGAAAACACCATCATGTATAGGAAGCACGGAAGAGGATAGAAAATTAGATGATGCATCTAGGGAGAAAATGGATAAGAAGCTTAACTATCCTGCGTGTAAAGAGAATAACATAACAATCAAACCCCATGATTACACTAAGGAAAATTGGATCTCCCTGAACAAGTTTAAGGCTCAAACTCTATTAACCCCAGAACAAGTTTTTTGGAAAAAGGACATGGATAAGCAAAAAGTTAATGTACTTGTTGAAACGAACACTCCCTTTAGGTAAATGCCTGTAGCTACTGTGTACCCTCCAAATAAACCAATGCACTTAGTTCCTAGAACTATTGCTACTAATAGCAAGACCTTGATCAGCCTGTATGTTGTTTATCAACTATTCGTTGATTTTGAGAAGACATGTAAGAAGAGAATCACACCTACGGGGATAACTGAATGGGAAAGGGGTTTTGAGCAAACTAAAGAATGTTATTTAACTAAAGTCATGCCTTTCTTTAAACAATTAAAATGTCAATTTGAGAGTCTTAAAAAGGGGATAGATTCAGATATTAAAGAAATGGAAAAGGAATTTGATGCAATGATTGTTGAGGTCAATGACTATGAGCGAGAATTAAAATATAATGAGATTGAGAGGAAGAACTTGCATACCTTAAATGAGAATTTGATTTCTGAATGTATCACTCAAGATGTGTTTTACACTGCCACGAATTATTCAATTAATGCATCTCAATTTCAATAATTATCTGTTGCTCTGAAAGTCTCCCATGATCGTGTCATTGAGCTTGAGAAAACTAACTCTAAACTACATGACAAAGTTGAACAGGATGATCATGATAACCTGGTGAAACAGTTTTCTAAATTGGAAGTTGAGCATCTTGCTTTGCAATTAAAATATCAACATCTAAAAGAAAATGTTAAAACCTCAAATATCAAGACATCCTTGGATGCTCCTGAATTTGATGCAACTTTTGAAATTAGCAAACGTGATGAACATATTCGAGCTCATTGTAACACGATCAAAAAATTGAGAACCCAAATTTCAAAATTAAAGGGTGAAGAGAACAATGTGACAGGCTCCCAAATGCCTCCTCCTTTAGATTCTCAGAGTTCTCAGACTTTTCATCTTCAAAACTTGGTTAATGTTTTACAAAAGGAAAATGAAAGTTTTCTATAAGAAAATGAAAAGGTTAAACAACACTTTAAAAGTTATATGATTCCATTAAAGTAACTCGTGACAAGAACAACGAAAAAGTAACGTCTTTACAAAAGGAAATTGAGAATCTGAAGAGTCAGGAAAAAGGGAAAATGCCACTTGTCTTTAATGAGAATGTTGCATCAAAGTCATCTACAGACTGCAAATACACTGTGACTGTTAAATATATTCCTCCTCATCTTAGGAATAACGAACTTGTATTCCATAATTATCTTGCTCGTCTTAGGGATAGTCTTGAATGTCTTCGTGAGATTGTAGAAGAGGACTTCATAAATAAGCCACTTGATAGTGAAATTAGGTTTGCTTGCATTCAGGCCAAACGATCTCAAGAGATGTTAGAATGTTTAATAGCAACATGTCCTAAATCCTTAGGTGCGAAAGATAAAGCTGTGATGCCTTGTTCCATGCCTAGTGCTAAGTATACAAACCATTCGATGCCCAGCATTAAGAAAGTAAATTTCAATGTGCCTTCAAGTAGTACAGATCCCTGCACTTCTAGTTCAGGAATGCAAAAAATAGCAAAACCAACTAATGTTCCAATTCCCTCCATAGGAGTAAGAAGTGACACCAAAGCAAGCGGGTCAAAGCCTCAAGGCAACACAAAGAATGATAGGACCTTGCATGCTAGGAATGTTCAGTGGAAGAGAGTAGAAGATCACCTTAAGGAGAATTTGAATAAAACGAATCGTGTTGATTCTAGTGTTAGCTCTAAGCGTACTGTAACTAATGCGAATTGCTACTTTTGGCAAAACATGTAATGATGATTGCGTGGTTTTACGTTACTAATCTTGAATGTGGTGTGAATGATTTGATTAATGCTGTTAAATGTGCTATTAAGATAGTTAATGCAAAAAATCAAGCTAAGAAGGCTAGAAAGCAATGGAGGAAGAAGGTTAGAAAACATTGGAAACCCACAGGAAGGAAATTTAGTAACATAGGTTATCAGTGGATACCTACTGGCCGCAAATTCAATTTTAATGAGATGTGCACTAAATTATCTAGATCAATGCCCATTAGGAAATGGATAACTACTGGTAGAACTATTCCCTTAAGAAGTGAACATTCTTTGAATAGGTCTAGTACGGACACTAGCACTGCATCTATCCCTGATGATTCCATTGTTTCTACTTCTGATGTGGGTGTTCCAATCACTGTTACTAACCAAATGGAACTCATTCTTGCATGGGGATCCCAATTATCCAGTTATCCATTCTTGTCTATGTTCAACTGCAGATCATTTAAATCGTTCTGTGGTACCTGGACTCAGGCTGTTCCAAGCATATAACTGGAGACCGGTCGTGGCTCATGAACTTCGTGAGTAAATTCATAGGGACTGTTAGATTCGGGAACGATCATTTCTGTGCAATTATGGGTTATGGGGACTATGTTGTTGGTAAAAGTGTAATCTCCAGGGTATATTATGTTGAAGGTCTTGGACATAACTTGTTTTCTGTTGGTCAATTCTGTGATTCCGATCTAGAAGTGGCTTTTAGAAAACATACTTGTTTCGTTAGAGAACTTGATGGTGTGGAATTGTTAAGAGGAACGCGTGATTCAAATCTAAACACCATCTCTATCGAAGACATGATGAAGTCTTCTCCAATCTGCTTGTTGTCAAAGGCTTTGAAAACAAAGTCATGGTTATGGCATCTTCGTCTCAATCACTTAAACTTCGACACCATTAACAATCTTTCTAGAAAGGACCTTGTAAGAGGCTTACCCAGATTAAAGTATGAAAAGGATCATCTTTGTTCAGCATGCCAATTGGGAAAAAGCAAGAAATATGCCCACAAACCCAAACCCACAAATTCTGTTATGGAAGTTCTACATACCATTCACATGGATTTATGTGGACCGATGAGAGTGCAAACTATTAATGGCAAGAAATATGTGTTAGTCGTGGTTGATGACTACTCCCGATTCACTTGGGTTAAGTTCTTGAGGACAATGGATGAAACTCCAGATGTCATCATTAAACTTATTAAACAGTTGCAAGTTCGACTTAACAAGACTGTCAGAATCGTCCAAACGGACAATGGAACTTAGTTTGTTAATAGAGAACTCAGTGAATTTTATGAAAGTATTGGAATCAGTCCTCAAAGAAGTGTTCCACGAACTCCTCAACAGAATGGTGTAGTTGAAAGACGAAATCAAACTCTTGTGGAAGCCGCAAGAACAATGCTGATTTACTCAAAGGTTCCAACATTTCTATGGACTGAAGCCATTGCCACTGCATGCTACACTCAAAATCGGTCCCTAATTCACACTACTCATGAAAAAACTCCGTATGAACTTGTCCACAATCGAAAACCTGATCTATCATACCTTCGTATGTTTGGTGCGTTCTGTTACCCAACTAATGAGGGTCAAGATTTAGGCAAATTGAAAGCTAAAGCAGACATTGGAGTATTTGTAGGATATGCACCAAACAGAAAAGGATACCGAATCTACAACAAGAGAACTCGAAATATTATGGAAACAATTCACGTTACGTTTGATGAGCTGACTGGTTAAATGGCTCCTGGACAATCCAGTTTTAGACCCGCTTTTCTAAATAGTCCCATTAGTTCTTCTCTTGTACCAAACTCCTTACCAGCAACTCCATACGTACCCCTTTCAGAAGATGAATTGAAGAAACTGTTTGATCCAATGTTTGATGAGCACTATGAGCCAATTGCTAATGATCTATCAAATCCATCAACAGAGGCTGCTCCTATACCTGTCAATGAAGTTAACCCTTCGGTTTCTATGTCACTAAGTCAAGACGCGCCTTCTGCTGATCACTCTGTCTCATCATCAATGCCTCAATCATCAAGTGTACACAATGAAAATGTTGCTGCAGTTACAGATGATGAAAATCCTTTTGCTCCTCCAGAAGATGAACCCTTTGAAAACATATTTGCTCCTGAATCATCATTTGAACCATCTGTTAATACAAATAAGCCGTAAAAACGTTTATTTATATTTTACGATCTTCTAATGTTTTGTCGATAACAAACGTAAAATCATGTTAACGAAACAAATAAAATACGTAAATGGTTTGAAGTAATAGTTTCTAACATATTAACACTTTCAAATAAAACACTAAAACAAGTATAAGTGATTTTATGATTTAGTAATACATATGTACAACAACTAGTGTTTACATATTTGGGTAAAATATACACATAACTAGTATGTAGTATATTGGGTAATATAAATGGGTAGAAACTTAAGTATCACAACCCATTGGGCAAATACATTGAATGTAGTTGGGTACAACCCAAAGCCCATGAACCATGGAGCTTGACCCATAACCCATTGCATGACATCATGCTTATATCATACATGGATAATATCCATAACCCATGGATCAACCCATACCCAAGTGACCAAGTGCATTGCACTCAAAGATACATTGTATCTAGCTAAAGATCCATGGTTCAACCGATGACCCATGACCCATAACCAAAATACCCATGGGTAAAAGGGAGCGTCCAACGGATCCCTAGCTTAATGCTAGACGGATCCCTTGTGGAAGGGATCCGTGGGATCTGGGGAACAGTAGGATTTTTCCTCTATAAATAGTGAGCCATTTCTTCATTATTGCTCACCCCTTTCTAACACACTTCCTCTCTGAGTTAAAAACTCACTAACCTCAGATCCAAGAGATCTATGTTTGTAGTTTTGTTTTTGTGTGATCTTTTAGGTTCCTCTTAAAAACTCACTAACCTCATATCCAAGTCCATGAGTTTCCATGCTTCCTCATCATCAAGGCTACTGAAGTCTTCTTGTTGATGATTCCTTTTTTTCTTCAAAGAAGTGTAGTGTTGAAGACATTAGTGAAAGATGTCTCAAGTGTCAAGACGAAGCTATTAGTGAAGGGTATCTCTCATAAGCACTTGTGGTAGGTGCTTAGAAGTCAAGACAAGAAGCATTAGTGAAAGTTGCTTAGAAGTCAAGACTAGAAGCATTAGTGAATGATGCTTTGAAGTGAAGCCACAGGACATTAGTGAAAGGTGTCTTGTAGATCTAGTCAAAGGCATTAGTGAAAGGTGCCTTAGATGTACATTCGATATGGTGTGTTACGATGTACAAGATAAACTAGTATTAGATCCAAGGATATTGATATCCTTGATGATGTTGTAAAGGAGTAGATCTCCTTTGGGATTAGTCGTTGGTGTAGTGTGGTAGTAGTTCCTCCATTGCAATGGAACTAGGTGCTTAGCCTAGTACCTAATAAAGGGTAGGCGACGTTCTGAAGGTGTAGTTCACTTTGGAGTGAAAGAACTAGGTACTTAGCCTAGTACCTTATAAAGGGTAGGCGACGTTGTGTAGGTGTGGTTCACCTTGGAGTGAAAGAACTCGGTGGTTAGCCTAGCACCGGAAAAAGGGTAGGCGACGTTGTGAAGGCTTCTCCGCCATAAGGAAATTGGTGTAGTGATTACGAACTCTCGAGTAGGTGACTCGGGGAGTGGAGTAGGGCAAGGAAGGTGTCCTTGTAGCCGAACCACTATAAATACTCGCGTTGTGGTTTTGTGCTTCTTACTCTTATCTTTTCATTACTTACCTTTATATGTTTGTTTATCGACATCCAACACACACATCCAAATAGATTGACATAAGACAATCTAAATAGATTAAAATGAAGTTTTAATTGGCAAAACTATTCAACCCCCCCTTCTAGTTTTCCACAATTGGCATCAGAGCTTCGTTACCAAGTTTCTTGAAGTATATTGTACTTTAAAAGCTTGATACGATCCATAGTTAATTGAAAACTACAAAGAAGGTTTTTCATAAAAACAAACACCATGTCTTTTAAAACTATATTTGTGGATGTTGATTTGATAACAACATTTTTTTTATTTACTTGTTTCATTTAATTGCACTAATCTTCTTTGTCATGTTTATTAGTCAAAGCTCATACCCACCAAGCTATAGGAATCTCTTGGTAACAAGAATACCTTCCTTAAGAAGGTATCTTAATCGCAAAGGAGCGGGAATCATCTAAGTGACATTTGTTGTGTCATTTGTAAAGACATTCCTAAGTGTGCTAGAGGTATGATTGTCTTTTTATTTTGTTTGATAATTAAGTATGCCTATTTAGGTCTTTATATGATTATCTTTTGTGCTCATACATGTTTTACATGAAGCTTCATTAGGAAGCTTTTTTTTTTCTCACATACGTGTTTTATTCCTCGTCTAAAGTCGTGGTATATAAAACTTATGTTTTGTTTCTTTTAATCCAATAATATAACAAAACATGAATTTCAAAAATTCCTCCTTCCCCATAAATACTCCCACCGTCGACCACTCTATCAAATCCTCACTTTTTCAAATCTTCCAATTTCAAAAAATTTCCTCTCATTCAAAAACTTCATCTTCCTCCTCATTCCATCTCAACCGAAACCAAGAAGATTCGTGGTATGTGCTAAAACACATACCTTTTCTATATCAAAATAGACCCAAAATAACCAAGAAAGAGCCGTTTATTGCTAATATTTGTGGTTTTTTTGAGTTTGTGCTTGTCTTGAATGCGGATATGTAAAAACAGCAAAAAGGAACCAAATCGGGCGTAAATCCGAGCACGAGAGATTAAGAGAGCTTAAGCGAGCGGGAAGATCATAATAATGAGCATTTATGAAGATTTTATCCTCCGAGGATGATTTTTGGAAGTTTTAATCAAGTTAGAAGAATTGGCAAAAATGGCCCCTCAACTTTGAGTTTTTGGCAGAAATGGCCCTTGAAGATTCAAATGTTGCAAATTCAACCTTGGTTTATTTGAAGATTGACAAATTCAGTCCTTGGAAGATAATTTCAGATTTACATGTTTGGTCCCTTGGAAATCCGAATTTACAACATAGGTCCCTATGGTTACCTTTGGTTCACTACTTGTCCAATATATATATCCATTATCCAACAAAAACATAAACCTTCGGCCCAATCCTATAAATCATTTACCCGGCCCAAACTAAACCAACCCCTTCACCCATCCAATACCCGGGTATCCACCCATTTACCCATTACCCCGTTATTTTACCCGAGTCAATGAACCCAAGACCCGGTCAACACACCTTTGAAATAACATTAAATAATCCCAAACGCGCCTATACAGTCTTCTTCCCCAAACACCCATTTACACCCCTTTTCACCACCATTTACCAATCCCAAACACCCAACCTCGTACTAGAATATTTCTAGAAACCTTATCCACAGCTGACTTGTCAGATAGAATGCCACGTGGACAGTTGTAGCTCTCTCATTGGCCGAAACACATCATAGGATGAAATGGAGCTCTTTGATTGGATGTGATGACAATGGAATGAATGAGTGGCTGTGATTGGACTTCTAGGCTCTTCTATCAAGAATCCCAAGGCTGCTCAAGGCTATAAAAGGACCCTCTTGGCTCACAATTGAAGTCGTGCAATTCCTAGTTTTCATTTTAGCTTATTGTTATTTCATTTCAGTAGTTTCTTAAATGTTTTTTTTAAGCTATTATTGTATTCTCAATTTCTTGTAAGCCTTCTTCAGTTTTAATAAAAGTTCCAAGTTTTTAGACCTTATCTTGCATTTCCTATTTAAAGTAATCAATAAGCTCTATATGGAATAATGGAGTAAGCTCATTTCAGCTTATTATAGCTTTGGTGAGCTTATATTGCACCCTCACTGTCCACTTAACTCATTTACATTTACAAAAACTCTAGGTCAACGAAAGTCAACTGTGTGCTCATTTGGTTCAGAAATGGTTATGGTTTGATTGTGATGATGGATTTGGGTTGAGTTGATGTTATATGGGTTAGGTTTAGTGGTTCTATTGCTGGTTTGCAAGCCATTGTGGCTGGACCTTTTGTAAGTGTGCTTCTAAATCTCATTTCTAGCTTAAATAAAGTAGCAGTTTTTATTTCCATTAGATCTGTCATAATATTGCTTGTTGCTGTCATATTAGCTGTGTTTCAGTATTTTGGATCTGTTTTTAATGATAGAGTAGACCTGTGTTTGTGTTTTAGCTCTAACAATTGCATAACAGTTTTATTAAGGAGTGTTTGGATTGCTTATTTAAACTGAGTTAGATTGTTAGTCACTAGTTAAAACCTGTTGCAGTAGTCTCTAGTAGTATAGTTATTATCATCATAGTGGTTTACTTGCAATAAATTAGTCTAAAAGTCAAATTTTGTTCTCAACTGTCATTAAGCTTGTAACTGTTGGAATCAGTTGATACAATCTCACATATAGGTTTAGAATTTGATAAACAAGGTTGTTATAATTGCATTTCATCAGTATTCATCACCATCAGTTCATTACATTGGATTAAATCTCACTAAAGTCAAAATTTCAAATCTGTTTTTCAAAAGTCAAAACTCATCAAACCAGTTTTTTTTGCAAAACTTTCTAGATTTTTCATGGACTCAATTCTGGTTTAAATCAAGTGAAATTCTGGATTAAATAACTTCAATTGGTCAAGAATTCAAATCTTATTTTTGTCAAATTTTTGGACATTATCTTAATCACTCAATCAGCTGTTCAATAAGCAACTGTTTCCCCTGTTCACACTCAGTATGTACTGAGTGTGAAACAGGTAAATTGCAACCTTTGCATTGTACTCATTTCAAAGAGTTAGAGTCTGTTAATTGGTTTAATTGTAGCTTGCTAGGTGGTCTTAAGGACTGCTTATTTGGTTTTCACATTAGATCTTCTAATAAGCCTGTGCATAAGCTCAATAGTAGGGGTTAGAAACTGGTTTGATAGAGTAGGCAGTTTGCTTAAATCATTAAGCAGTGCTTGTAGCTTGTTAGGATTAGGTGTAGTTAGTTGATATTAGCTTATTTTAGCACACATTAGTTTCAGTTACTGTTTGATAGCTTAATTCATTGTTTAGCTTATTTTTAGTGCTTATTGCCACATCAGTTACACTGCAGCCCTTATTTCTCATACATAAGCATCATATTTGATATTTTTCTTAGAACCAGAATAACATTTTAGAATTTTCCTGATATTTTCATAATTTTTGGTCATTGTTAGCTATTTTTCTCAATTTAAAATAGTTTTTAATTACTTTTAATTAGCTTTTATTGCAAATAATTAAGAAAAAGTTCAAAAAAATAATTTTTCAATTTTCCCAGTTTAAGAAAAATATAAAAAGCATAAAAAATAATTTTCCTTATTTTTCCCCTTTTATTTGGTATTTTTCACTATTTAAATTAGATTAAAATAGTTTTAAATTAGTAGAAAATAGAAAAATAATCAGAAAAATAAAAACATAGTTTTGAAAAGTCTCTTAGTATATTTTAGATTTTATAAAAATATATTTATATTTTTCCCTTTAAATTTCATAATTTTTAGTATTCTAATTTAGTTTGAATAGTTAAAAATTAGTTTTTAATTTTAATAAAATCCAGAAAAATAAAAAAAAATTAGTTTTAATTCTAAATTAGTTTTTACATTGCATTTCTAGAGTAAAAGTAATTTTAGGCATTTTTAGGTTATAATTTAGACGTAGTTGCATTTTTAATTACGTTTCGTTAATAACGTTTTAGTAATTTGCATTTAGGATTTCCCGTAAAATAGATTCCCTTAATTACTTTCCCTATTCTCGTAGTTTAAAATCAAAATCAAAAAAATCAAAACATCGAGCATTAAATTCCAAACCAAAAACGACGTTGGCAATTCAACCTCGTTTGGGAAACGATTCGGGTTGTCTAATCCGTATACACGATCACACACGGGATTTGATTTATTATTCTTTTTCCTAAAGGAATTTTGAATCTATCTTCGTGATTATTTTTTATATCGATATTGAGGTTTTATCCACACACATACACCCTTAAGCCTTCATTATCAGAGAATCAGTGTCTGAGCCGTTTTAAGTTTCTTACGGTTAGTCATTCACAAGTGGCTAGCTTGTGTGAGTAAGCTTGACGTGTTTTGGCAACTGAATCAATTCGTCATCAACATGGTTTACATCGCGCTCGTGATCATCGCCTTAACACTCATCGCACTTGTGTTCCCTATGATGAAGTTCACATATGGAGACATTTACTTTGTGTTGTTAATCTACATTGGGATCATATACCCAATCCTTTGTATCATCCTTAGTATTGAAATGCAATATTACTAAATCTAGTTATCTAGGTTATTATTATCATAATATGTTTGTCATTTCTTTTGATTTATTTGTTTCATATTCTTTCGTGATACATTAGAAGTCATGTATGCATGCTAAAAGAAATTGTAGGATAAAAACATATTTCGTGGTATAAAAATGTAAAACCTATGTGTTTATCAAATTTGGTTATGTTATTACAGATCCACGGATCCCGGATAATATACTAGCCGGATCCCTTTTGTAAAGGAACCGAAGGATCCGTCCTACTGGAAAACAGTTTTCATGCAAGATTAAAAACCACTATCTCTCTAAAAGTAATAATCCACTAGAAAGTCAAAACATTGAGTGAGTTAGAGTGTTAAAAACCATTGTTAATAAAAGTCTAATAAAAACATTAGATAATCATAGGTTGACCACAAACATCTCTGTTTTAACTTATCATTTCTATAGGTTGAACTATGACTCATGAATATGAGTTTGATTTTTCACTCACTAGCGTCTACACTCCGAACATCTCTCTTGAACCCAACACGCCTAGCAATCATGTCCGTGGGTTCAATAATCTCGAAAACCGTCACTTCCACGAAGGACGTATTGTAGACACCTCTCTACAATTCGAAGAAGGTATCAATACCCCCTTCCGAGCCATAGGACTAGAATGTCTTCTTGAAATCAACGAGAAGATATGTCCAAGGTTCATAATGGAATTCTTCCGTCAAGTCGAACTCGTTTCGTAACGAGGATCGCTCTCTATCTCTTTGGTTTTATATCAAAAACCAAAAGTTTACTTTAACCCTTGGGCATTTTGCTCACATCCTCCGGATTCCAAATCATGGACAATGTGCCTTCACCGAAGATTGGTCTCTTGATTCTCTCTTCAACTTTCGTGAAGAAAATAGTCTATATTGCTCACACATACCCTCCCCGGAAGATTTAAATCGCATAATATGCAAACCTCGACCATATTACTCCGATCCAAACATTATCTTCACACGGGACATCCGAGAAGAGTACAAGCCTCTTGCACTCATCCTACGTGAAAATGTTTGGAGTCTTAGGGGAAATCGAGAAATCCTTCTTTCTTGTTGTGCTCACATGTTGTACTGTTTGCTAACACAACAACCATACAATCTCGCCTACTTCTTCGCAAGGAGAATTGTAAATCTTCAAGGCTCCAAGAATAAACTCATCCCTTATGGAATGTTCTTGACACGCCTCTATCACAACGTTATGAACTTCCATCCTCAATTTCAAAGTCTGTTGTACGTACTTGTGAACAAGATGATGGAACCGCTGAACATATCTCTCATGAAGACTTTCCTCATTCTTGATTCCACCAACACTCATCAATCACATAATGATCCTCCTAGCAAAAACACTCAAGGAACCTAGTAGTATTCCAAAATAGGATCAATTCTCTTGTACTCGTGCTTTATCAATGTAATCTAATTTCTTTCATGAAATAAAATTTCTTACATTTGATATCTTAGTATTAGAACTCCTGTTAGACTATCCTTGAGATATAATGCATTGTCAAAATCATTGCATACCTTTAGTAAAGGTCTGCTGGCGAGATGGGCGGATCCCAAAGATTGTGCTAGACGGATCCCTACACTTAGGGAACCGTGGGATCCGGCAAGCATAAAATGCAATTGCAAGCATTATATTTCAAACATATCCTTAGAACACCTCACACTAAGCTAAACATAGTGTCTTAAGGCAAATTAAGTCCTTATCAAGATAGGTTTATCTTTCCTACTCACACATAACTCACCTAGATCACACTCTCAGACGCTTGTAGATCTATCGTTTCATTTTTAATCCATTACTCTTCCGCTCTCAAACTCACACTTCATTTTTCACTTGATCCCTCACATTTAGCCTTAGAAATCTTTCAATTATGGCAAAATTGATCATAAATCATCCTTACCTCAAAATTGATCAAAGTTGATCAAACTCTAGTTTTTCCCATCTCAAAGCTTCTAGGATATTTTCCAAAAACACTATCCTAAGTCACAACCTGATCTCTAGGATCATTCAACTTCAATTGACACTCTCATCTTTAGTGTCATCCTTGCTCATCCATTGGTACTCTTGAAAGTTCAAATTCCTTCCATAAAAGACAATCATTAGCTACATCACTCATTACCTTCAAGTACTTAAGCACCACTTCATTTAAGACACTTAGGAGGACTGAAACACTCAAGATGATATAGATCTTAGATCTTAGAAAACATCATTTCCACTATTTCATAGGCTGAGAGCGGATCCCTAGGATTAGCCTAGAAGGATCCCTCGAGGGAACGTGGGATCCGGATGACAGTTTATGTCAAATCTTGCTAAAAGAATCATTTCAACTCATCTTCCTAACTCAAACACTCCATCTCATCTTAAATGAGTTCCTAGATCAGTGCAAACTCTGAAGTTGACTCTTGTGCATGTTAATCATCACATTCCAATGAATCCTAGTGGCTTAAGGCTTAAATGCACTTGCCAAATCTCTTAGTTTATAAACCACTTTGTTAGGACTTCCATAGTCATCACTCTCATCCTAACTTTCAGCTCTCTAGAAACCCTTGCAAACCTCTTGAAATCATCTCATCATGAGGAAAACCCCAAGTAGTAACTTATCCACCAAAGAACCACCCATGAAAAAGGCTCGTGTTATACACGAAATCTCTTCAACCTAATCATCTCCGGTCAAGACAACAAATGATAGGATCCTTCCTCATCCAATCAAACCAATTCCTAAAAGGATAGTACCCACAAAACTACCAATGCCAAACACCACCATACCTCCTAGGCCAAACAATATCATCTCCACTAAACCATCACCATTGGTTCCTAGAGCTATTTCATTTACATCCCCACTATCATCACCACACCTCTACAATCTAGAGGACTTGCCTCCTAGGCCGTCTCATCCGCTTCCGCCGACAACATTTTCCTCATTAGGAGGAATAATGGTACAAAATCGAGGTGTTGAGTCAACACTTGCTCCGGCTTCCTTTTCGCCGTTTCGATCATATAGTCCCATTTGGATTATGAGAAATCATCAAAGTCAACCACCCGACCATATGGAAGTTGACACTTCTCTACCACCACCATCATTCTTGGTCGAGTCATTCTCAAATGCGCCTCCACCAATCCCTCCATCGTTTGAAGCTCCACAAGTTGCTTCACTTGATCCTTCGCATCAAGCCATTTCATTTCTTCCACCACCACTACCTAGCCATGACAAAGATTGCTATCATTGTCAACATGTTGAAAGTTTGATACATGAATTACGAGAAGACCAACGTTTCATGTTCTATCATCTCCTCGAACGTTTCGACGAGATTAAACCTAAACAAAACTTGAGCTAGAAGATTTTAGTGGTGTCCTAGCATCAAGCGATAGTTGGTTTAGAAATTCCTGGTCATGTATTTTCTTCTTTTCTTAGTTTTTAGAGTCATGTATATCATAACTCTAGTTTTATTAAATCGAACTACATGCTACTTGTTATTTTTCTGAGCATATGATTACTTTGTATTCATATCTCATTTTTGTGATAACATTACTTGTTATATCACCTTTACTGAAATTAATCAGCTAATACGGATCCCTCAGAATTGCCTAGACGGATCCCTACTAGGAGGGAACCGTGGGATCCGTGAGACAGAAAGCTATTTTCTACTAACTTGGACCACATTTGCAGGAAATTTTGAATTATACTTGCTTCCTAACCTTTGTTTTGTAGTTATTCAATTTACACATGAAGACTTTGACATCCTAAAGCTAGGGGGAGCTTTATGTCAAAGCAATACATTGCAAATTACTTACAATACTAGGTTTACTTTTCGTGACATCCCCTTGCAAAATTGCAATCATCAAGGGGGAGCACATTCGTCACTTAGACGAAATCTTTTGCAAACTTACTTGCAAACAAACTAGATTAGTATTACTTTCTTGACGCCCTTACATAGGGATGGACTCGTCAAGGGGGAGTAAAGACGAGATCCCTTCCCGTTACTTGCTCTCTATTTCTTCTTATTTTTATTTCTTTCACATGTTTTTGTTAAAAACGATGTGTTGCTTTCCTTCCAACACTTTTTGTTTCGACAAAAAGGGGGAGAAGAAAGTAAAAACTACAAATTTAAACTTTTACGAATTTTAGCTTTTCCTTAAAATAATTTTATGTTTTGTCATCAACAAAAAGGGGGAGATTGTTAATACAAATAAGCCGTAAAAATGTTTATTTATATTTTACGATCTTCTAATGTTTTGTCGATAACAAACGTAAAATCATGTTAACGAAACAAATAAAATACGTAAATGGTTTGAACTAATAGTTTCTAACATATTCACACTTTCACATAAAACACTAAAACAAGTATAAGTGATTTTATGATTTAGTAATACATATGTACAACAACTAGTGTTTACATATTTGGGTAAAATATACACATAACTAGTATGTAGTATACTGGGTAATATAAATGGGTAGAAACTTAAGTATCACAACCCATTGGGCAAATACATTGAATGTAGTTGGGTACAACCCAAAGCCCATGACCCATGGAGATTGAACCATAACCCATTGCATGACATCATTCTTATATCATACATGGATAATATCCATAACCCATGGATCAACCCATACCCAAGTGACCAAGTGCATTGCACTCAAAGATACATTGTATCTAGCTAAAGATCCATGGTTCAACCGATGACCCATGACCCATAACCAAAATACCCATGGGTAAAAGGGAGCGTCCCACGGATCCCTAGCTTAACGCTAGACGAATCCCTTGTGGAAGGGATCCGGGGAACAGTAGGATTTTTCCTCTATAAATAGTGAGCCATTTCTTCATTATTGCTCACCCCTTTCTAACACACTTCCTCCCTGAGTTAAAAACTCACTAACCTCAGATTCAAGAGATCTATGTTTGTAGTTTTGTTTTTGTGTGATCTTTTAGGTTCCTCTTAAAGGCAAGATCCCCACCTTTGAAGTCGAGCATGCTCAAGTCCATGAGTTGCCATGCTTCCTCATCATCAAGGCTACTGAAGTCTTCTTGTTGATGATTCCTTTCTTTCTTCAAAGAAGTGTAGTGTTGAAGACATTAGTGAAAGATGTCTCAAGTGTCAAAACGAAGATATTAGTGAAGGGTATCTATCATAAGCACTTGTGGTAGGTGCTTAGAAGTCAAGACAAGAAGCATTAGTGAAAGGTGCTTAGAAGTCAAGACTAGAAGCATTAGTGAATGATGCTTTGAAGTGAAGACACAGGACATTAGTGAAAGGTGTCTTGTAGATCTAGTCAAAGGCATTAGTGAAAGGTGCCTTAGATGTACATTCGATATGGTGTGTTACGATGTACAAGATAGACTAGTATTAGATCCAAGGATATTGATATCCTTGATGATGTTGTAAAGGAGTAGATCTCCTTTGGGATTAGTCGTTGGTGTAGTGTGGTAGTAGTTCCTCCATTGCAATGGAACTAGGTGCTTAGCCTAGTACCTAATAAAGGGTAGGCGACGTTGTGAAGGTGTAGTTCACCTTGGAGTGAAAGAACTAGGTACTTAGCCTAGTACCTTATAAAGGGTAGGCGATGTTGTGTAGGTGTGGTGCACCTTGGAGTGAAAGAACTCGGTGGTTAGCCTAGCACCGGAAAAAGGGTAGGTGGCGTTGTGAAGGCTTCTCCGCCATAAGGAGATTGGTGTAGTGATTACGAACTCTCGAGTAGTTGACTCGGGGAGTGGAGTAGGGCAAGGAAGGTGTCCTTGTAGCCGAACCACTATAAATACTCGCGTTGTGGTTTTGTGCTTCTTAGTCTTATCTTTTCATTACTTACTTTATATGCTTGTTTATCAACATCCAACACACACATCCAAATAGATTGACATAAGTCAATCTAAATAGATTAAAGGGAAGTTTTAACTGGCAAAACTATTCAACCCCCCCTTCTAGTTTTCCACACCATCTTCATCAGGAGAAATCGACTCTGCTACTTCTGTTCCTCAACAACAACCACATGAACACCTTAGAAAATGGACACATGATCACCCATTGGACAACATCATTGGAAACCCTTCTCGTTCATTATCCACTCGTCGACAACTTGCAACCGATGCCTTATGGTGCTTCTTCAACTCTGTACTCTCAAAGATCGAACCAAAAGACGTTAAAACTGCTATGAATGAAGACAACTGGTTCAATGCCATGCAAGAAGAAATTCATGAGTTTGATCAAATAGATGTATGGGAACTAGTACCTGCTCCTAACTGTGCTATGATCATTTCTCTAAAGTGGATCTTCAAAGTAAAACTTCATGAGCATGGTGATGTATTAAAGAACAAGGCTCGATTGGTTGCAAAAGGATACCGTCAAGAAGAGGGTATTGACTTTGAGGAATCATTTTCTCCCGTTGCTCGTATCGAGGCAATCATAATCTTCTTGGCTAATGCTGCAAGTAAGAACATGGTAGTCTATCAGATGGATGTAAAGACGGCTTTTCTTAATGGAGATCTTAAAGAAGTCGTATACGTCAGCCAACCTGAAGGCTTTGTGAATCCAGAGCATCCTACTCACGTCTATCGTTTGAAGAAGGCTCTTTACGGATTGAAACAAGCTCCAAGGGCATGGTATGGTCCGCTATCAAAGTTTCTTCTATCGACTGGATTCACCAAAGGAGCAGTTGATCCGACATTGTTCACCAGAAAGTCAGGCAAACATTTAATTCACGTTCAAATCTATGTTGATGATATTATTTTTGCCTCGACTGAAACCAGTGAATGTGACCGTTTTTCAAATGAAATGGGTTCCAAATTTCAAATGTCAATGATGGGAAAATTTTCATTTTTCTTGGGATTACAAATTTCACAAAGTCCTGGAGGCATCTTTATAAATCAATCTAAATATGCAAATGAGATTTTAAAGAAATTTGGATTTGATTCTTATGACCCTGTTGACACTCCCATGATAGAGCGTACTAAACTGGATGAGGACCACTCAGGGATCATGGTAAACCAAATGAAATATCGTAGTATGATTGGATCCCTGATGTACCTCACAGCCAGTAGACCAGACATTCTGTTCGCTGTTTGCATGTGTGCTAGATATCAAGCTAAGCCTACCAAAAAGCACCTTGAAGCGGTTAAACGGGTCTTTTGGTATCTCCAAGGAACCATCAATGTGGGACTTTGGTACCCGAAGGAAACCGGTATGTCACTAACAGCCTATGCAGATGTTGATCATGCAAGATGTCAAGATACACGTCGAAGTACGTCTGGAGGTGCTCAGTTTTTGGGCGATAAGCTTGTGAGTTGGTCTTCAAAGAAACAAATGAGTACTTCTATATCCTCTACAGAGGCTGAATACATAGCCATGTCATCTTGTTGTGCTCAAATCCTATGGATGAGATCCCAATTATCTGACTATGGCTTTGAATTCAACAAAATCCCTCTATACTGTGATAATAAAATTGCTATTGCTCTCTCATGCAACAACGTTCAACATTCAAGAGCAAAGCACATCGACATTCGACATCATTTCATCAGGGAGCAAGTAGAGAACGGTGTGGTGGAACTCTATTTTGTAAGGACTGAATACCAATTAGCAGACATCTTCACCAAAGCTCTTCCTAGAGAACGTTTTGAGTTCATCCTTCCACGTCTTGGTCTAAAGAGTTTACAACCGGAAACACTCAAACGTCTGCAAGAGGAAGACGAGGAGTAAAGGTCTTTCTTCATCCATCTCTTGTAAATATATATTCGAAAAACAAAATACAAAATTACAAAACCTTCAAAAAAAAAAGCAAATAGAAAAATATAAAACTTTCAAAAATCTATAAAAACATGAAAATCTTGAAAAATTTCAAAAAATATTGTCATTTTGTCATACTTTTTTCTCGATTCGATAATATCTACTGTCACACCCCCAAAATATCGCAGCGGAACGATAGTGTCTTTGGGGTATGATGTCATAGCACAAAGCATGGATACAGAAAACGACCTCTAAAATGAGACGTTTTGAAAAGTTTACCATTCGATTAAATAAAGTTAAAGTTTACAAAACATGAGATCCCAAAGTTTGATAATACATAAAGGGTTACAAAACATGTCGAATGGTAATTGATAAAACACAAGACTCCAATGTATGCCATGTGACCCAAAAGCTCCATGAAATGCTATCGCCTTACGACCTGAGATAAACATGCTAAAAAGTGTCAACACAAAGGTTGGTGAGTTCATAAGTTTGTTGAAAATGATTTGAAAAAGTCTTTAAAGAATGTTGATGCAGCAAAGGCATTGTAAATCCATTCAGTTCTGAGTTCCGCCCATACAAAACTCGCAACCTATGTGTCCACAACCCATTGCCTAAAATAGAATTGTCAATCTTGTTTGTAAGTAGGGCATATGTGCATACGATATATACAAGTACTTAATGCAAAGAATCATAGCCAACTGAACCTCTTGACAAGTTTAAATTGTTTGTTGTGTCTCATTGAATAACAGATTATATTCACCCCAGGTCAAGTCATCGAGGACACAAGGGTGGGGCGTCGGCCGATAGTACTATCAATACCTCTCCGCCGGCTCCCGCAGGAGTTAACCAGTTGCTAAAGTATGTATTTTGAAGCTTAATTGAAAACAAGTTTAGCACATTAAGGCACATATCGCAATAAAGCACACATAATGTCCAAAGAGTATAAGAAGTATAGTGTAACACAATTGTATAAATGGTTTGAGTATTCGCAAGAGTAAAAACAAGTATTTAAGCATGGATCTCCCCCAAAGAGTTTGTAAGAATTTAAACGAGTAAAAGCAGGGTATGAACTCACCTGGTATGATTGATATGCTAACAAAATGAAGTGCACGAAAATGAGGCTCGGAAACTATCCGCGACCTAAAATGAATGATGTGCTCTAATATAAGTCATGAAACAATGTTGTGCATGCAAATCCATATGTAATCTATACCACTTATACGTTTTTGAAAATAGAATTTATCGTTGAAATATATGTTTATGACATCTCGTCATGTTTATAAAATACTTTACAAGTATATACGTTGAATCAACATCCTACGATAATCGTTTTGTGATTTATTATGAAATTATAACTTTTCGTCGTAAAATAGTGTCGTTGAAATTTTCATGAAAGTGAATATACGGCCTCGAAAAGCTAGTCATAAAATGGTGCACGTCGTGTGTCAGGAAACAAACTCAACGGTTTTGTGAAGCTTGTATCATTATATCAAAGTTTTAGAATTTAGGTTTTCATCCTAGGGGTCTCGATCATGGAGAAAAATATAGGTAAAGTATGGTACTTGTGTCCAAAATATTGTTTAAGGGTGGTTTCCGGCAAAGTTTAAGTGACCGTATTTTATTCGTTACAACTCCGCTTGACGAACGGTTGGATATTTTGGAAAATATGCTAGGGGAACTTACTTTTACTTGAAGACATCACGTTATAAAAAGTATTACATCCTTGTTAAAAACGACCCTCAACATGGTCACTTGTTGCCGTAAGGTTTGTCTAATAGAAATATATTAGTTTTTCTTATACAATAAAGTTACGGCAACTTTGTGTAAACGTGTATAATTTAATCGTTACAAGTCCGTTTTCTACGTTTTCTACATCCTTAGATTTGTATTAAAGTATACTAATATATTTTTGATAAGTCGACATATTTAATAACGCTTAAGCCTCATTTTTGACTCGTAAAGAGTGACATTTTCATGCTGAAATTTCTGAAATTATTAGTTTTCGTCGTCAAACTTCAAAATAGCATAACTTTTTCGTTATAGCTCCGTTTTAACCCGTTCAAGCGGCCACGTTTTCGTTTTAAAGTTTATTTTCCAAATGTCTAGCCCAAAAATTTTTATCCACTGTCGAAAATTCCAGATTTCACAATTTTGATCAGACCCTTAATTAGACTTGCCGAAATGAGTTTTTCACGCGCAAAACCTATTCAAAACAACTCCGAAGCTATTCTAATCCTACCATACACCTTCTTAGGGTGTCATGGGTTCCTAGACATCACCAAAAGTGATATGTTTCAAGGAGTAATTATAGGATGACATAAATATATATAACTCTTAAAAACAATGAAAAAGTGGTATAAACATCCATAAGACTTGCATGTTTCTCAAATATGATGAAATGAACATAAAGTATATATGAAATATGAAAGATGATGATGAGTATGAAATGCTTACTAGTTAACTTGATGAGGTTAATGAACAAAGGTTTTTCCTAATCACCCAAGGTTTTTATTGCACAACCTTAATCAAGAGTGATACTAGAGTGAATAAAACTTGTCTTGAAAATATTTTGGATGATCCCTCTTGGTCCTTTGGTGTGGCCGGTTGCAAGAGAGAAGAGAAAGAGATATTTGGTTTTGATCTTTTACTTGAATAATGAAGTGTATGTGTTGTGTTTGTAGTATAATACATTAACTTAGTAGATATTTAGGCAAGTTCACATGACTCACCCCCCCTTGTGTCAACAAGGGGGTGTTAGTCATATCTTTATATATATATATATATATTTTTTTTATATAATGTATAAGTGTAATTAAGTGTAAGTTAATTGAAGACATGTGGTAAATTGTATACACATTTGAGTATTTAGGGTAGCGTTAGATAAAAATAACTTTTAACGGGTCAAGATAAAATATATTGAGGTCATAAAAATTATAAAAATACATTTCTTGAAAGATTTGAGTGAAATAATAATTATCGTGTAGTATTTAAGAAAACCGTCGTAATTATATAAATATAACCATTTATATACAAAAATAAATTTAAAACACTGGGTAAACTCATAATATTATTTTTTTAATCCTAATATGAGTATAAAAATATATCAGGAAAATTTTTGGAAGTATCGGATCAAATGTTCAAAATAATTAATCACGCGATAACGTTTATTTAATAAGAAATTATGCGTTTAATGTGAAATGCAAAACCATCCATGAACTAATATGATGAATATTGAGTTTGAGAAATGACCGGAAATTGAGAATTGAACATCTACGGCCTTTGTGCTGTCATTCAAAGAATGACACGGGTCTTTAGATGTTGTTCGAATATTAAAAAAAAATTGAGAGAAAGTAAATCAATGTTTTATGGTCATTTTAGGCAGTAACCCGTTTTTCAAAGAAAGAATAGAACCTTGCTTTATCTTAAATATTCAAACATCATGCTCTGATTCTAAAAACAAATGTTTGTCGTTAAAAGGACAAATGTTTTTCTTTCAATTATTTTTCCTTCAAAAGATTCTTCTAAAAAATATTTGTCATCTAATGAAAACAAAATTGCTTTGAAAATATTTCGGACTCTATTTAAAAAAAAAAAAAAAAAAATCATCCGGACGTTTTATCTGTCAATATCTTTGAACTTCAATCAACAACATATGTCATTGATTGAGGGGGAGAATGATTTCAATCAAAAGGAGTATTTTTCAAACAATTGGCACGTAATCGAGAAAGGTCTACTCTTGAATAATAAAAAAGAACAATGTTTTACAATATTGTATACATTTGATACAAGATCTTTGTTATAATTATGTTTTCAAAAGATACTCAAGCATGTTTAATCCTTATCGGGTAAATGTTTCTTATAATCTAGTCACATCTCCCATCAAAAGCGTTCAAAATCAATTTAAATCTACAGAGATCACAAATCTCAAATGATTTGAAAATTGTGATCGGGGGAGAATTTGTGATTTTAATTGGATTTTAACTGATAATTCAATAAATGGTTTCATAAGTGTTTAGCAAGCTTTCCTCCACACATGTGCCAAACGATTTCAAATTTTCCATGCACATGTTGAGGGGGAGCATCCTTTTAAACCACAAAGAATTGAAACGTGATTGATTTGCCTCTTAGTGCAGGTTCCTTCTAATATGTGCAAAACTCTTTCAAACCGCGAGGCACATATTGAGGGGGAGCAAATTTATGAAAACCTCATCCTTCCCCTATATGCTTTATCTACTTGATTTGATCAAGGAAGTGAGGTTGATATCTTTTAGAAAATGGTAATCAAAGAAGTTAATTCTTCCTCTTGCCTCCGTGTGCCAAAACGATTTAAAAGACATGATGCACATGTTGAGGGGGAGCTCTGTTTCTAAAATTATCAAAAACAATTCAAGTACAAAATGCTTTGATAATATATCACAAGTATCTGGATTGATTTTCAAATGGTTTTCAATTGGTTCCAATGGCAGATGAACAATACCAAATAGACCGACCAAATTTGCTTTATGCATGGTGATATAAGGATGATAAGGTTAGGTATTTGTTCCCATGATCAGCCAGAACCGGAGGGATCTACCCAGGGAAAATCCACTAGATAGTATAGAAGTCCTTAGGTATGATGAAAAAAGGAGAAAAATGAGAATATGGGAAGAGTGTGGACTGAGATAGAGCTAGAACTGGAATAAACCCAACAAGGTTCTAGTTATGAAGTCTCGGTAAGCACTGAAGGGGTTGAAGAATAAAAAATAAATGAATGTGAAAAAGGGTGAAAAGAAATAGCCCTCCAATAATTCAACCTTAGGGCAGAAACCGGGTTCAATACATATGCTACTGGTGTTTACTAAGGTAACACTGGTATTGAAGACAAGACGTCATGGACCAAGTGACGCACTACACTACAACTTCCCAAGCTACTCAATTTCCTCTTAAAAGGGCTTGTTTCATTCTCACAGGGAACCGACATTATCTATCAACTTTATCCTAGAGGTTGTTGATATTGAAGAAGGAGTCCCTCTCCCTAGTCTCTGATATAGGAGACCAAATGTGCACTATTGAGTCTAGAGCCACAAGATCATCAAATAAATCTCATTAGGACACTATCTATGAAGACTATCTGTTTCACACAATGTGAAAAGAGAGATTATATCTTATGAGTCCTACGCATTATCCTTGTGGTATTGCCAGAACATCTGAGTGTTATGCTAACATATTCACAATGAAGATGGAAAGCCTTCTGCAGCCAACATCAAACAAGCTCCTGGTGGGTGGCATGTGAGATCTATCTAATAGATCAACCATGTGACAACTGAACAGAAACAATGGGGCAATTCATAATTATGAATCAATCCTGGTTCAGGTTATGGATTGACGGATACCTTTGAAAAAACCGGTCGTTGTACTTAAAAAATTCTTTTTATTAGCACATCGACTGTGTACTAATATTTCAAATATAAAAGGTGTTTATGATTGATAATTGATTTTTCTCAAAAACCTTCGTTGTATTGCAAAAACACTTTATTGAGAAGTACTCGATTGTTTTTCAAATCTCTTTTCATCAATCAGTAAATCTCAAATTCGCTGGTTCACTCACACCGTGTTGTCTTCTTTGAGACGTTCCGGTTTGAGAACGGCTAGAGCAGCTACGAAACCCTGTCAAGGAGATTCTTCGGAATCATACCTGATCACATGCAGTACTTGTATTGATCAACGGGGAACCGTAGGCCGTGTACCTCAATTCAACGAAAGTCGTCAAAGACACTTTCGTGTGTTTTATTGCTAACTGTTGTACGCAGGTACATACGACGTTTGCAGCTGATCAGAATGGAGAGATCAATCCATAGCTGCATGCTCATATAATACATTCATTTCTAAAGAAATCATGATAAGTGCATCAACTACTCTAATATTTTCGCTCCATGCTTCTGCTACGCTGTTGCAAATATCATGAATCAACTAAAGCTTGCGCTACTTTGATGAGAAGATATCATGATCCAGAATGTGAGCATGTCTGTCCATAATGTCACAACATCACATAATACCAATACTACAAAGGAAGAGTTAGAGATTTATGGTAGCTGATGATCTCAAAACTTGCTCAAATCTCATTATCACGTGGATGAGTTAAAGACCTCCACTTGGATTATCCAAACATGCAAAAATGAAGAATCAAAGACTACGAGCTACCAAGCAAAGAACGAGAACAAGAATCCAAGAACAATCTTAATGTAATATCTGCTTGTATTCAATGAAATTTGAGGTGACCTCCCTTAGGGGAAGATTGTTAGGATTTAGTAAATCCAGTTATTAAAGTGTCGGTCACCTCAAGTATATGCAATCGTTAGAAAGCTCGTAGTCGAAGTTATTTAAAGTTAAGTAGTATTTATATATATAAGTATTTTTATCTTGGAAAAACCATATTTATATATATTCGTAATGTCTTCTTAAATTATCGGTATTTGTATAGTTATCATATAATAATTATAAGTGTTTGATAAATACTTATTTTAAACGTTTTAAGTATCAAGTCATACACACACACACACACACACACACACACACACACACATATATATATATATATATATATATATATATATATATATATATATATATATATATATATATATATATATATATATATATATATATATATAGAATCTGGATCGATTGAGAAGGTTTTTATTTTGAGAAGATTGAGAAGCTTTTCATAAACGATAGATTTTTAACTTTGATTCATGTTTTTCAAGCGTAAAACTCATTTTAATGTGATTAAGATTCAAAATGTGTAAAAAAAATTTGAATCAATGTTAAAAATCTCTCGATTTTGCGATATATGTAGAATACTGAATCATCTGTACAAATTTAATGAATCATCATCATAACTCAATTTTAACAATGATTTGTGAATCAAATTTGTGATTTATAGATTCGATTCACCATAAAATGATGTTTACTTGTGAATCAAATAAAAAACATGAATCAATTTGCACAAACGAAGATTTCTCAATCTTCTCAAAATAAAAACCTTCTCAATGGAATATATATATATATATATATATATATATATATATATATATATATATATATATATATATATATATATATATATATCTATACTATATAAAATGGAAAAATGGTCAAAGTGGAAAAAGTGAAAAATGTTGAAAGTTGAATGTTGAAAACATGGTCAATGGAGAGAAATAAATAATATAATTAATACTCTTATTAAAACACCCCATTACTTAAAAGTACAATAATGTATTCACATTGTACACCCAATTAAAAGCACATCTACCAAATTAAAAGCAACCAATTGAAACCGATCTGGGTTGACCGTTGAAACGATACGGGTTGACTGTGGAAACCGATACCGGGTTGACCCGGGCTCTTCAAACCCGGCGGGTGACCCTTTTAATTTGACATTTTTCGACCCAACCGATCGGTTTGATTCGGTTTAAATCGACCTGTTTTTTATCGGAACGGTTCAACCAGTTGAACCACCCGGGTGAAATCGGGTTTCAAATTTGAGAAGATTATATGAGAAATGATGAAGTAGTTGTGGAACCCGTGACAATTTTTTTGAAAGGAGAGACTAAGTAATTGTAGTTTTTGGTTTATTTTGCTTTGACGCATGTAATTTGTCATTTGTATAATGTTATTTTAAAAAATGTTGCTCTTGCACCATTTAAGGGACTAGCATATATGAATCGTCGTTTAAAAGTTAATATATATTGTATAGCCCTTTTTTCAGTGTATGAATAATGTTATGTAAGTTTGTTAAAATCACAAAAAATAAATAGTATTGTTATCTTTAGCGATAATTATTTGTACCTCAAACAAATAGCTTTGAACAATGCATAAATATCTATACAAATTGATAGTACAAAATAAACTTATATGGTGATATCCAATTTGCAAAGTTACAATTTTAAAAGCCACACACCAAATGATAAACGTTACACATGTAAAAAAAATAGTTATCACAGCCTAAATTACTGACAAAACAAGAAAAAGCGGTCACACATGTTGACTATACCTCTAAACTACAATATAATATTGCCAACTACATAATACCGTTGCTTTTTGTAATGCTTGAATCTATTATTACTAAAAATCTTAATAACTTGAAACAATCCTATTAGAAAATATACTCACACACTTAGATCGACTCCACATAATTTTTTAAAAAACTATATATTTATGCTGCTATGCAACCACGCATCAGAATTGTAGTTATTCGAAAACGATTCTCTAGTGCTACAAATACAGTTTGTTGAAAGAAACTTGTGGGTCGTCGGAACTTTGCAGAAAACTAGACATCGCTGCCGCTAGGCGCGGGTACTCGTCTAGTATATATATATATATATATATATATATATATATATATATATATATATATATATATATATATATATATATATATATATATATATATATATATATGGGATAGCTTGACTACAATTTTTGTAGCCAATTAATACACAAACAATAAATCAGGGGCCCACAAAAGTGAATCAGGGACCCACAAACAATTAATACACAAGCAATATATATATATATAGGCTCCGGTTCCATTGAGAAGGTTTTTATTTTGAGAAGATTAAGAAATCTTCGTTTGAACAAATTGATTCATCTGTTTGATTTGATTCTCAAGTAAACATCATTTTATGGTGAATCGAATCTATAAATCACAAATTTGATTCACAAATCATTGTTAAAATCGAGTTATGATGATGTTTCATTAAATTTGTCCAGATGATTCGGTATTCTACATATATCGCAAAATCGAGATATTTTTAACTTAGATTCAAATTTTTTTTTACACATTTTGAATTTTAATCACATTAAAATGAGTTTTACGCTTGAAAAACATGAATCAAAGTTAAAAATCTATCGTTTTGAAAACGTTCTCAATCTTCTCAAAATAAAAACCTTCTCAATCGATTCAGATTATATATATATATATATATATATATATATAAGAGGAGGCATGCCACATATTATTTCACGTGGCATCCCATAATGCCACGTCATAAATCCATGTTATCATTGAATATGTTGCATTTTTTTTAGTGCAGAGTCATTAATTCCATGTCATCACAATTTATAATTTTTATTTTAATATTCATGAAGACTTAAAATCCGAAATTAATTAGTTCAAAAATGACCAAGGAGGGATTCGAACTTGGGGTGTTTAAAAGTTTAACAAACCTGATAACCACTACACCAATTAATTTTTTGGAATATATCTTGCAAGTCCAAACCTATAAACTTATGAAACATATAAAACTTATGATACATATCTTTTCCTTAATTATAGATCCACCCCGCTAATCACAATAGAAGATACGCTATTTTCCCCTCAAAACCCTTTGCAGCTTTTTGCAGATTAGACGTCTCTTTGCATTGTGTCAGAGCAAAACTGATTCGATATTAGTTCCTGGATCAGAGAAGCAAATCAGCTATTAATTTTTGAATGTTGTAGGACCATTTTTTCCCCTTTCTATATTTATATTGTATGTCTGTAAATATTTGACTACTAAGATTATCTCACTCATATGCAGTGGTTATTTTTTTTCTTGCTTATCTATCTGCTGATAACTGCGGATTTTCATCGTACTTACATATTATGCTATTCATTTGTGTCTGCTTATGGTTGTTTGTTCTTAGTTAACTGTTTGATATGAATGCATGCGATAAATTGGTAAATAAGTTGCGATTGTCCTAATGGTGTTGTATATTAGGGTTTTTATGTGCGACCTTATGTAATTGATGAAGCTGTTTAACTAAAAGAATGTGAATCTTTTATCATTACTTCTTTTAAGGAACAAACGATTCATCTCTGTCACTTTCAATTGTAGTTACCACGGGCTTAGCAGTGACATATGGTCTATATTTGAACAAATTGCAAGGTTGGGTTATACAAGAATATTTCAATATTGTTCTATACCCAGTGAACCTCCTGTTGCTGTTATAGACTCAAATAGACCTGATCACCCCTGGCCATCAGATGAAAAAGTTGATATCCTCCAACTACAGGTAGTTATTATGTTTTATGTTAACTGCAAGTAATATCAAACATGATAAAAATTTGAAATGTGTAAGCAGGTTAGATACGCTCAACACATGTCACTTGTGTAATATCCCAACTATTCTCTATCGAATTCTCGGAATGGATCATGAAAGATTTAATTATTATTATTGATACAGGCAGCACTGGAGATTACCTATGAGCCATGCGTTAGGAGGCACATTCGTAGCATCTTAATGGATAATGCGGTGGTGTCAACAAGGCCCACTGCTGATGGCAGGGAGTCCATAGATGCAAATCATGAGTTTGTAGGTATAAAGTGGTTAAAAGCCAAACCGTTGACAAGATTTGATGATGCACAATGGCTGTACCATGAAGGTTAATACTCAAGCGACATCTGATATCACAGATTGTAGTGACCATTAAAATTTAAAATATTGCGTGGTTGTTTTTCAAGTGTTTTTTTAGCTTTTAGCTATTTATATCTATATTACCAACAAATACAATGCAACCCCCACTCTGCTCTTTATTGATCATTTATATATTTTTCACTGCAGCTCGATTTAGTGCGAATACTGTAAAAAACTTTGTTTATACTCAACAATGGCAATATACCCAAAAGAGATTCAACAGTAGTTAACATCTATTATATCTAAATAATTGAGCTTCATCCTGGGCGAAATGTGTTTTGAAACTGTTACTAAATTTGTGTATTTTTTTATATGTCTTGACTCTTGGCATTCATATGATCACTGATTAATATGTAATGAACTACTAATTATCTTTGTATTTAAAGTCTCGAATCATCATCTATATCTTTCTTTCTTACAAAGCTAACCTAAATCTCCATTGTTACAGGGTTCAAGTCAAAACATTTACTATGAGATCGATTTGTTCGTCGAGCCTTAAGAATAGTGTATTAAGAAAAATTTACTTGAGATAAAGTGTTTGTATTTCAAATTCCAAACTATTTTCTAAATCTGTATAAAATTAAGTTAAAGAATAAGGTTATCAGCTGCTCACTAGAATTTAATAAATTCATGAAACTTAAATTAGAATGAAATCTAATGCTTTTTTATTTCTTCCATTTTGTATGATTTCAGGAATATCAGGAAGTACATTCACATTTAAAAATAGATGCGATTACGTGCAATGGCCAGGGATATTATCAAGTGCAGGCAGCACCACGTTGTATAGAACGGGGTTTGAGCTCAACCTGGGAGAGTCACACTCCGTCCAAGCCTCACCCGGTTGGTCATGTCTATTTTTGAAATTTTTTTTTCTGAATACTTTCAACGAGTACCCGTTGTCAATAATTTTAGTTGGGTTTGGAAATGGACCGTAGGACAATGATGAGGGGATTTGATGATAATATTCCTGCTCGATCTTTTGACAATTTTCAAGAAAGTTTTAGCAACTATTTGAAACTATTTAGAAGGACATTGTCTATTCAAGCACGATATAGGTAACTGCCACTTCACTTATTGATTTTGAGTTTTTCACTGTAGTAGTAAGCGCGTAACGCCCCATATATAAAATGGATATTGTGGCCAACTTTTTGGGACAGTGAGGTACTATTATATCATTAGTCCCTGACCATGTTTCTGTATTCCATAAGTTCTGATCATAACTATTATAATTTCGATCATAACTTGGTTCTGCCTAACCTTCAGTTTCATTTTACCCGATCATGAGTTGGTTCTTCCAGTGTGTGATTATTTTTGGCTCTCTACAACCAGGAATGCTGCAATTTTATGGGAAATCTCATATATTTTAAAAGTAGTTATGCTAAATTTACATATTTTGTGCTTCAGCTTGCATGCTTTAATGCGAATGAAAGACCAAGAGAAAGCGGTGCTTGTGATCCCATAGTACCTTTGGAATTACCACACTTTTTGTAAGAAATTTTCCGTGTCTCCCAACCAGATGCATTAGAAGGTACTAAAGATAAAAAAAAATCACTCATGTCATGCTAGATCTATATTAATTTTTGGCATCTGATGCAGAGCCTTTCACAGGCAGAGTAACAATGCCTTTGTTAGGAACATAAGAAATAAATTTACAAACAACGAATGCAAAAGGGGTTGCAGGTTGAACGTATAATGCGGTTGTTTCAGGAGGCAGTAATCAAAGCTTAAAGTTTTCTCTGTTATGTGAATGCAGATAGTTGCTTGTCCATGTGCTTTGGGTTTACCACTAGCGCTCAACCATCAACTACTAAAATGATTACTCAACCATCAGGAGCATCAAATAGCCAACAAATTACACCTTTTCCATGAAATTCTTATGTGCTTGCACCACCTAAACCATCACCACTTCAAGGTTCCAGAGTTGCCAAATGTCTGTTCAATCCTGCTTTTCAAATGCCCTCACCATCAACAACGGACAAGTTTGTCTCACCAGCTGATAACTATACCCCACCTTCAATGAACAAGAAAACTGTCTCACCCTAACAACAGTTCACGTTAACCAATCCGACTGTTATTACATCTGAGACTATTCAAGTTAGTCCAATGAAGCAAGTTTGTTACTATTCAATCGAGATCAATCATTGCATTTTATCGCCAATGAAGTCAACAACCTCTAAAAGTTTTAGTACTGCTAAATGAAGAATGGATTTTGATGGTTCTGAGATGACTGATTCTGATATCCCGACATCTGATGAGAATACTACAGGATCTCCTTCAGAAGATGATGCTTTTTGACTTTGATTTGCCTAATTTAGATTGTCTAGCAGATTTTAATTTGAGCAATTTGTTGGGTGATTTTGATGATGGTGAGGGACTCAATTAATTTTACCATACAGATAACGGATCTTCTCCAGAGACTCTTTCAGGGTAAGACGCTCACTCAACCTAGTTTTGGCCAGAAGCGTTGTGGCTGTTCAAATCACAAATTAAGAAGCAGTAAGTGAATCAACTTAAGGATTTCCAGAAGTTACATTCCGTGTTTTATTTTATAATATTTTTCATCATTAATGTTTACTGAAACACAAAATTGTTGTGCAGTCTCTAAAGGTCTTGAACCCACATTTACTGGAATAAAAAAGAAGAAGAAACATGTTAGTTACTATGTTCCACATTACTATATAAAATCTGCAATTAATGATTCTGTTGCATAAAAATCTATTACATTTAACATCCCAAAACTATATCATGAGTGATAATTGATACCGTAAAATTTAAGCTTTAGTATGTGGATGCTAAAAATGCCATAATTTCATTGTCATTATATGGGATATCATTTGACAATATCTCAATATGATGGCTCTCTTTTGATCAGCTCTTAAACGCCAAAGCTGAAGTTGAGTATTTGACAATGGAGCCGTCCACTCTAGAAATCAAGATGTACAATATAAACTCTTTATTTATGATATCCGAGAGTGAAATTAAGTTTAAAACCATGCTGCACTCTTTTTGGAGGATGGAAACCAAAATCTGATCTTCCAATGTTGATTGATATATATTTAAAAGAGTTAAGAGTAACGATGCTAACTTCTTTAAACCTGTTAAACCAGATGTTGGTTTTTCTTATTGATAACACACTGAAAGCATGTTTTCTATTTCACCCAATTTTAACCCTTAGAATTTAGCATAAACTGATAGCAAAATGCAGGCTCATTAGTGTTAAGTTTTCTTACAGCAATTGTCAGTTATGTAAAAATACTTCAAAGTTTAGGTCGATAACTATCCAACTTACACAAGTATCCTTTTCCACTCTTAGAAGCGGCCAGGGGTATTAAAACTGATTCTTCTTTTTCACTGGATCTTCTTATGCCTGGTGTTTTCTCACGACCACCTCTAATCATTGCTATTGTTATATATAGGTGGCGAAGAGGGTGGGTTGAGTAATATAATGGTCCAAAAGTTGTGGGGAATAACATTACTAGGCGGGTCTAAATGGGTTGGATCATGTTGTGATGACCCACCATTCTTGCATTCTTTATTACTTTCATCTTAATTAACATTATTAGATAAATAAATGATTACCTAAACAACAATAGGTAGTTGTAATCTATGTCATGAGGCCTTTCACAATAAAGATCACATAAATGAATTGAAATACCTTTTAACTATTATTTCTAGGTATTAAAATTGATTCTTTTTTTCACTGGATCTTCTTATGCCTGGTGTTTTCTTACGACCACCTCCAACTCTATATTTAATGCTTGATTCTAAAACTTATATATGTACTTCGTTTGTTTCAGAAGCGGATATGCCACAAGGGAACTGGAAGCTAAGGATATTTAAGTCGATTAATGTTGATGGTGTTATGATTGACACCTGGTGGTGGGAATTGTGGAGGCCAACGATCCACAATGGTATAACTGGAAAGGCTACAGGAAACTCTGAGAGATAATGCATTAATTGGATCTTAAATTACAGGTTTGTACTACGAAAGGCCATCTTTCTCTGGCTATTTATAGACACACCTTGGTATCAGGTTTTCATGTCATTTCATGAATGTGGAGGGAATGTGGGTAATGATGTTCATATCCCATATATTTCACATACCGAGATGGAAGACATAATCCTGAAAGCCTTTCATGGGGAATTGACAAGGAACGTGTTTTGAAAGGCCGCACTGCTGTTGGGGTATTATATTTTGCTAAATGTTGTATTTTGCATGATTTATACAAGTCTTCTTTGAGTACATGAGAAGCTTCAGGGTTGAATTTGATAAATTCTTTACTGATGAGTTTCAAAGATTGTTGTGCATTTCTTTAGACTAGGTATTGGCCTGTAAGGATGCATATCTAATAGGGTTTTTTTTTAAAAGTTAAAACAAAACTGAATCTTAAGCTTTCTCTAATGGCTCTTGGCTTGCAGCGAAACATAAATTCTACTAGATGGTGTTTGCTTATTCTAGTTTCGGTCATGCCTGTTGTAACAGAATGTAATGAATACGGATGGGTTCGATAAAGCTGGTTGGAATTGCTTATTAAAATTGTCATTAATCTACAAAAGAAAATTTCAAAAAGGAAAAATTGTAATGTTCAGCAGAACCTGCTACGATCGAGTTGTATGAAAGATTTTGTGTTTTCATGATTTGTAATATATGTTATTTGCCTTATAGTCTAATTTGCAATTCAAGTAAGCAGTATAGCAACATCAATGATGTTTTGAGAGTGATGATAATGTGCGTACGCCGCTTGTGTGAAGGTCATGATTCATCACAAGCTTTGAATGGACTAAAATACTTCTCCACTGTTGTTGCTGTTGTTGCAAGGACAATTTATGGTCAAAGGAGAGGGATGACTTTGAAAATCATCACCGCATCTACCTCGGGATTTGCAACAATATTTATTACATACTGGGATATAGTAAATGATTGGGGTCTGCTATGTAAGAATTCTGAGAATCCATGGTTACGTGATAAGCTCATTTTGCCTAACCGATCTATCTATTACATAGCAATGGTAATTACTGATCTTAACCGATAACCCCATTGCATATACTATGATGTCCCATATATTCTTTTCAGAAACAGTCAGGTCTTAATTTACGTTGGCTAATCTACAGGTACTAAATGTAATACTGAGACTTGCCTGGATGCAAACTGTACTGGATTTGCATGATGCCCCTTTCCTACATAGAAATTCCCTAATTGCAATAGTTGCAAGTTTGGAGATCATTAGAGGTGGCATATGGAATTTCTTCAGGTCTAATTCCATTCTTGATTATAAATACATAAACACAGTTTCATGAATACATAATCTAACAGTGTAGTGAATGACTCAGGTTAGAAAATGAACATTTGAACAATGTTGGAAAGTTTCGAGCTGTCAAGTCAGTGCCATTACCTTTTAGCCATGAGGACGGAGATAAGCATCTTTAATTCCTTTTTGCACTAGAATAGCACGTTGTAAAGATTTGTGAGTTTTGTTTCTACAATGTTTCCACAACGCTATGTGCATAAAAAGAACTACACGTTATTTTTGAACAATATTTTTATAAATACAAAACATACATTCTTTAACGATAATAGCCAACTATATTCATGTGAAGTGTTAGTTATAGTGACAGCAAGGTAAGAGTTCAATTTTAAATCTAAAAGTGACTGTCAAAGCTATCAAGTATCAACCAAATATAAGAAAAAATTGTATTGCATTAGGAAGATGTTTACTTACATGCTCTTATGTGTAGATCACACATACGTCCCTCTACGAGTTGCCACTAATGTCTTCCATTGATGCATAATCTCATATTGTTATTCCCGTTTCAATGCTGAATGTGAATCCGTTCACCAGCTGTGTTGAAACTAATTCATTACTAACCTCAGCCCTCAGGCCAACAAGGCAACAACCATATTTGTATCAGTTGCTTCCATTGATATGGATAACTATAGACTTTTGACCATTGCCTCAAGTATATTCAGATGAACAAATGCATTTCAAATTGAATTCTCTGGTTTGCTGTAGAGATATATATATAGTGAGTATATTATTACAAATATAAGATTATGCATCAATGGAATACATTAATTTCCAGTTATTCTATTGACCGGTAACAGTTTGTTCATTGTTGAATTATATAAACAATTGATTGGTCGATTATAATAAATATACTGTTAACATGACTTTTCTTACTAATAGAACGATTTATGAGGTTGTATTGTTGTATGCACTTAAATTCACTTTGGGGAAACTTTTGACCGATTTGGTTTTTTCCTATGGCCTTAACTTATACCTGTTTAACCGTTGAAGGTAAAATGCAACCTGAATCAACCACTTTTACATAAGAATAGTGAAAATTGTCGCCTCTACTTTGAGCGGAAGCAATAGCTAGCTTTCTATCTAACTAGTAAATAAACTTTGGGCATAACTATGTGCACTCAAACCTGGATAAACCTGAATCAATGCCCTAATGTAGTTCAAAGACATTGGCTATTCAAATGCTTAGCCAGTATAAAATTGAAATATGGCAATGTACATCAAGAATAGTTATATAGGATATCCCGAATGGTTGTTAAGGTATGTGAACATTGACACTTTAGATTGATGACCTTGCCTTTGTATTTTAGTTTCCAAATATATTTATGTAGAACTTAAGGTATGAAAACTCAATGATTTAGTTCTAATACCCACTTATTGTAATTTTGCAGATCTCTGAATATTCTAATGTTGGTAATATGCATATTTTAATGCAACTAACCAGGTTAGTTAATTTTTTTTCGGGTTATGCAAAAGAATGATAAATTTAAAACTCTTTTGTTTATAGAAGTGATGTTTCGACACGTTGGTAAATTTTTTGATTTTTTTACATTTAAATTCTAATACCTGATGTTGGCAGGATGGGATATGTGGTTAATTATCTGCATACAGTGAAAGAAACCATAACATATGTGGCTCTTTTACGACTACCTAAGACATTAACAAAACAAGAGAAAGAAAAACAAGCAGCAAATATCATCCGTGAACTTGGTTTGGAGAGGAAATGGAGGCATATTTTCTACATACTTAAGGTATATAACTTCTGATAATTATTTGTGGGCCATGATATGTTAGAAGGTGGTAACTGAGGCCTAATATCCTCCTATGCAATTCTCACAGAAAATGTTTTGTCCACCCCATTTGTATAGCTCCAAACCAATTCATTCAAATTTATCCACATCTAGATTTGGGACAGTAAGTTTAAAAATCATTGGGAATTTAACAGCCCAATCGTTGGGCTAATTCCAACCATTATTAGACACAACATGAGCACAGTTTACTAAAGAAGAAGAGAACCCGACGGGGAATGTAGGATGGATAACGTTCTTAGATTATGTCGTCATCTCAGAAGGATTAAGCTTTTTCGGTTTGACCATCATAACTCATATTGGTTTTACGGGTCTTCAGGCAGCATTTGAATTTGATACTGGTGTTGCCATATTTGTATGTAACAATGTATTGATTTGATATTGGCTGATGTCCTTGGTCAGTATCTAAATATGGCTGATAGAAGAAGAGAACCCGACGGAGAATTTGATACTATGTTGCCCGACGGGGAATTTGATACTATGTTGCTAAATAAAACCATCATAGTATCATTTCAATTCATTCCTATTGTATGTAACAATGTATGTGTTGGGAACAATACTAACAGTTACCACTGATAGTTTTGTGGTTAACACTGCTAAAGATTACACTAGCAGTGGAAACTCATTACCACTGCCAGTACAACATTACCATTGCTGTTAGGATAAATGTTTAGTATTCGTGTATTCATAAGTATAGAAAAGATCTTGTGTATATTCTATATTGTTAAGTTTATACTTATCTTGTAAAGGACTTCTTGTGCTATAAAAGTAGATCCTAGGTCATTGTTTAGAGTACGAAATACTCACGTAAGCTTCAAGGTGTAACCCTAGTGATAAGCAAGATCACTCGTATTATTAATTAATAATATTGAAGCTTTGTGTTAAACTGTTCTCACTTACAATACATCACATAATCCGTCTTCTAACTATTACTAAGTAAATTCCGCGTACTTATTAATATAACTCAAAATATCACTAACACAAGGTGTGTGTTTAGATCCATCAAGTGGTAACAGAGTGAAGGTTCTGATATTTTGATTTAGAAGATCCAAGGAATTCCCTTAACCTACTCACTCAATTCAATGGAGATGGAAAACAATCAGTCCAACTCTTCTACTCCAAGACTTCCTAAGCTCAAACTTAATGAGTTGGAGATGTAGAGGATTATGATTGAGCAATACTTTCTCATTCAAGACTATGCTCTATGGGAGATCATCTTAACTGGTGATTCTTTCAAGCCTATGACTAGTACTCAGAAGGTTGGTGACACAGATGTTGTGACAGTTTCTGTGCCTGAGACTAATATTGAAAAAGTACTGAAGAAGAATGATCTAAAGGCTAGAAGCTTGTTACTGATGACTCTCCCTAGAGACCAGATCATAGCTTTCAGCAAGTTCAAGACTGCTAAAGAACTTTTTGAAGAAATTTGCTCAATGTTTGGTGGTAATGATGCTACAAAGAATACACAAAAGACATTGTTGAAGCAAAGTTATGAAAACTTCTCTGCTTCAAGCATTGACTCACTTGATAGCATCTTCACCAAACTTCAGAAGATTGTTACACAACTGACTGTGTTTGGCATTCAGGTTGAAAAGGAAGACCTCAATTTGAAGTTTCTAAGAAGTTTGCCTTCAGATTTTCATACTAATGTTACAGTCTGGGAAAATAAACCAGATATTGAAACTATGAAGCTCAATGATCTTTACAAAAACTTCAAACTCATTGAACAAAGATTGAAGAAGGCTGGGAAATTTGGTACAAGCTCAAGCAGCTTGGCTTTGATGTCAACCTCTGTTGACAGTGATGATTCTGAAGATGACTGTGATGATGATATTGCCACAGCTGGTTCTACATTTTCCACTAGTAATGTTAGCGTTACCACTGCAGGTTCAAAGAAGAAGATTGCTAGTATTGGAGATCCTACCTTTTATGCTTTTATCTCCACTTAAGTTAATGGCTCTATATTAACTCGTGAAGACATAGATCAAATTGATGAAGATGACTTGGAGGATATGGATATAAAATGGCAAATAGCTCTTCTTAGCATGAGGGCTAGGAAATTCTACAAGAAGACTGGCAAGCCAATCCACATCAATGGTTGTGAAACTGCAGGGTTCGACAAAAAGAAAGTAGAGTGCTTCAATTGTTACAAGTTGGGGCATTTTCCTAGGGAATGCAGAAGACCAAAGATGAAGGACAACAGGTATACTTGGTACAAGCAAAAGAAAGAACCAAATGTCGAAGAACCAAAGGCAATGTTGGCAATTGATGGTGTGAGCTATGATTGGAGTTTCATGGCTGATGAACAAGAGGAAGAACCTTCAGATGTTGCTCTTGTGTCTACTGAATTTGCTCTCATGGCTTTCTCTGACTCTGAGGTACAAAACTTTGAAAGTTGTTCTAAAACATGTAGGGCTGCTAGAGAAGTTGAAAGGCTTAATGAATCTTATAAAAGTCAAAGAACAGAGTTGTTTGCGTCTAATTATGCTGTGTCAAACCTTAGGAGAGCTATAGCTGTATTAGAAAAACAACTAGAGCACTATAGAGAAAATGAGTCAAAATATAATGATGATATGATTCTTCTTAGGAGAGAGGTAGATCATAAGACAGGTTTGAATGAGGCATACCAAGAAGAGCTTGAAAAACTTAAAAAGAGAAATGAAAATGTCAATTTAACTGTAGACACCTGTTATTATCAGTCTAAGTCAATTGATAAAATTTGGAATGCTCAAATTATGAGTAAAGCTAAGTCAGGTATGGGATACCATACTGTTCCACCAACACTAAGAGATGTTCCATCACCTCCAGGCATAGATTTAGCTCATACAGGCTTAGAAGATTTTCAAGAACTTCAACGTGAATATGGTCCTCTAAAGGACATATTTGTGAAAAATGAGGAACAGGTTAAGCAAGAAACTGATGTTTTTGAAAGTGCTAGTGACTCATCAGTTGTTGATGATAATGTTAAAAAGAATGTTGAGGCTTCTATCCCAAAAGTTGTTAATACTGTTACAGAGGAAACTAGGAGACAAGCTAAAAAACCTAGACCAACTGTAAGGAATGCTGAGATGTATAGGAACAAGTCATTAGCTCCTAGGGGTAACCAAAGGAGTTGGAATCATGTTAAATCTCAACAACTAGGTAGTGACTTTGTGTCGTACAATAAATCATGCTATATCTGTGGTAGTTTTGATTATTTACATGCTTATTGTGACTATCATGTTGGGAGAAGGGAAGTCCATGGGAATAAAAGGGTAAAGTCTAACAGGTTTCAAAACAATTTACACCCTAATTCTCACAGCAAAATGATCCCAAGAGCAGTTCAATTAAGAAGTGGCCTCAAAACTTTTGCTACTGCAAAAACTGTTAACACTGCTCATCCCAAATCACCTATTTCAAGTGCAAAATCCAAAACAACTTTTGAAAAATCTGCACAAACAGGGATAAGAACTTTTCAAAATAAAAAGGTTCATTATAACCAACAGTGTGTACCAAAAACAAAACCAGCATTTTTCACTGCTCATTCAAAAGTTCCCACTGCAAGGGTTGTAAACAAGAAAAGGGGGGACATGGGCAATGCTGTGAAGGCCTCAGAACGTTGGGAATGGAAACCTAAAGGAACTACCTCATCAACCAATCCCAATGGTGTATCAATGACCTTTGATAGATTTAACTATATTGATACACGAGGCAGATCCAAGTCAATCATGGCTTGGGTCCCCAAAAGAAACTAACTCTTTACTTTTATGTGCAGGAACATCCAAGGACAAAAAGATCAGATCAAGGCTACACAGATAGTGGATGTTCAAGGCACATGACTGGCAACAAGTCCTGTCTCTCAAATTATGATGGACATTATGTCAGTTTTGGAGGTGGATTTAATAGAAAAGTTGTTGGTAAAGGGATAATCAAAACTGGTAACTTGGACTTTGAACCTGTGTATTATGTAAAAGAGCTTAAGTATAATCTTTTTAGTGTGTCACAAATGTGTGACAAGAAGAAAAATGTTCTTTTTACCAAAGATATGTGTTTTGTTCTCTCTAAGAATTTTAAGATGCTTGATGAAAGTCAGATTCTTCTTAAGATTCCTAGAAAAGGCAACTTATATAGCTTTGATATGAACAACATTGTTGCTAAAGATGATTACGCTTGCTTGATTGCAAAGGCCACAGTGGATGAATCCATGTTATGGCATAGAAGACTTGGTCATGTTATCTTCAAAACCATTAACAAGATAGTCAAAGATGGTTTGGTAACAGGTTTGCCTCAGAAAAGATTTGAGAATGATCAAACCTATGTTGCGTGTCTTAAAGGCAAACAACACAGAGCTTCTTGTAGGTCAAAGTTGGTTAACTCTATTGCTCACCCACTACAAATGATACATATGGACTTGTTTGGTCCTACATCTGTGAGCAGCTTAAATCTTAAAAAGTATTGTCTTGTTGTAACTGATGATTTCAACAGGTTTACATGGGTTTTCTTTCTTAATACAAAGGATGAAACATCTGGCATCCTTAAGACCTTTATCACTCAAGTAGAAAACCAATATGATTTGAAAGTGAAAATCATCAGGTGTGACAATGGGACAGAGTTTAAGAATAGAGTTATGGATGATTTTTGCAGAGATAAAGGTATTAAAAGAGAATTTGGTGTTGCTAGAAGTCCTCAACAAAATGGTGTTGCTGAGAGGAGAAACAGAACACTTATAGAGGCTGCTAGAACCATGTTGGCAGATTCTAAGTTGCCAATCACTTTTTGGGCTGAGGCAGTTAACACTGCTTGTTATGTACAAAACAGGGTTTTAGTAGTGAAAACAAAGAACAAGACACCTTATGAGTTATTTAGAGGTAGACCTCCTACTCTAGACTTCATGAAACCGTTTGGATGTCAAGTTACTATTCTTAATACCATAGATTATCTGGGGAAATTTGAAGAAAAATCTGATGAAGGGTATTTTGTTGGGTATTCCATGGTCAGTAAAGCTTTTAGAGTATTCAACTTAAGAACCAAAAAGATTGAAGAGAATCTGCATGTTGAGTTTCTGGAAAACAATGTTAATCTCAAAGGAACTGGTCCAGAGAGGCTGTTTGATCTTGATACACTAACCAATACTATGAATTATGTGCCTATCTCTACAGGTACATCTTCTTTTGATTTTGCAGGTTCAGAAGAGTTTCTTAGTGATGATGAACCAAGCAAGGATCATGTAGATGATCAAGATGAATTCAGTCTGCCACTTTGGGACTATGCAGATAATGATGTTATACCAAAGACTGGAGATGCTCAACCTTCTAATGATTTTGGAAAGGAAGGAAGGAGCAACTTGAATGCTGAAAATTCTAAAAGCAGTGGGAATGCAGGTTCCACTGCTAGGCCAGAAGTTTCCACTGCAACACCAGAAGTGGAAATTACAACTCCAGTTACAAAGGAAGCTCAAGCCATGATGGTGAAATCTCAAATATGCCAAGTGAAATTGCAGTTCCTCAGACTCCCCACACCTCTATTCATAAATCACATCCTCTTGAAAATGTGATTGGGGATGTAAATTCACCTGTGAAGACTAGAAGACAAACAAAGCTGCCTGATATTCATGGATTCATTAGTGAAATATATGTATCTAAGACTTATGAAGGCAAGAATGAATGTCTCTTTATTTGTTTTCTGTCATAAATGGAGCCAAAGAATGTATACAAAGCACTTGAAGATGAAAGTTGGGTAGAAGCAATGCAAGAAGAGTTGCTCCAATTCAAGCTTCAAAAGTTTTGGGTGCGTTGTGATTTTCCTTATGGCAAGAAGGTAATAGGTACTAAATGGGTGTTCAGAAACAAGAAGGATGAAAGAGGTATTGTTATCAGGAACAAAGCTAGGCTTGTGGCTCAAGGATACACTCAGGACGAGGATATTGACTATGAAGAAGTGTTTGCTCCAGTTGCACAAATTGAAGCAATCAGACTGTTCTTAGCCTATGCATCCTTTATGGGCTTTAAAGTCTATCAAATGGATGTAAAAAGTGCTTTTCTATATGGGCAAATTGATGAGGAGGTATATGTGTCACAACCTCCAGGCTTTGAAGACCCTGAATATCCAAACAAAGTATACAGGGTGGTTAAAGCTTTGTATGGCTTGCATCAGGCACCAAGAAAATGGTATGAGACCTTGACTACTTATCTTCTTAATAATAGGTTTCATAGAGGCAGAGTGGATCAGACTTTGTTCATCAAGAAAGACAAGAATGTTATCTTGTTGGTTCAAGTGTATGTTGATGATATCATTTTTGGATCTACAAAGACAGAGATGTGCAAAGAATTTGAGAAGCTAATGAAAGAAGAATTCAAGATGAGTTCTATGGGTGAACTCACATTCTTTTTGGGACTTCAAGTACAAAAAAGGCCAGATGGTATTTTCATCAATCAAGATAAATATGTGGCTGAGATACTAAGGAAGTTCAAGTTCACTGATTCAAAGTCATCCAGCACCCCTGCAGACAAGACTACACATCAACTTTGGAAAGAAAATAGTGGTGAAGCAGTTGATATGCACATGTACAGGTCTATGATTGGTTCTTTGATGTATCTTACATCCTCTAGACCAGATATTATGTTTGCAGTATGTGCATGTGCAAGGTTTCAGGTCACTCCCAAAGTTTCTCACTTGACTGCTGTGAAGAAGATTTTCAGATATCTTAAAGCATTTCCTAATCTAGGATTATGGTACTCTAGAGAATCTCCTCTAGAACTGGTTACTTACTCAGATAGTGATTATGCTGGTGCTAGTCCGGATAGAAAATCTACTATAGGTGGATGCCAATTTATTGGCAATAGATTAGTGTCTTGGCAGTGCAAGAAACAAACAATGGTGGCAAATTCATCAACTGAGGCCGAGTATGTGGCTGCTGCAAGTTGTTGTGCTCAAGTTCTATGGCTTCAGAATCAACTTTTGGACTATGGGTACAATTTCGTGAATACCATCATTTATATTGACAATAGTAGTGCCATTTGCATAATAAAGAATCCAGTTCAACACATAAAGACTAAACATATTGAAATTAGACACCATTTTATAAGAGATTGTTATGAGAAAGGGTTAATACAAGTTATCAAAATTCATACTGATGATAACTATGCTGATCTATTAACAAAAGGACTTGATGTGGGTAGATTTCCGTACTTGGTAACAGGTACTGGGATGCTTAATCCATAAAACTTATGTGTCTAATGGTCTTTGGTGTTGAGTGAAGGTTTTTGGGTACTAACATTGTTGTATAAGTTTGTATATTATTGCTTGCATTTTGTGTTTAACCTGTATGCAGCAAAGATGGGAGTTGATTTTTAAAAGGTGTATAACTGAGATACACAACAAATGATTATTGATTCACCATGTCTAATCCACATAAGAATCAACTAGTCCAGAGCAAACGGCTACTGGTAAAGACTTGACAAATCCATTTATGGTTGATAGTTTACCAAAAACTATATGGTTATCAACTCACCATATTCTATCTGATTAAGAGTTGGCTAGTCCATAGCAAACGGCTCATGGTAAAGACATATCAAATCCGTTGATAGCTGGTAGTTTGCTAAAAACTATGATAAGAGTAGTCCAATTTTCATATGTTTTTCTTTACCACTGCTCTTTGAAAATCTTTGAGAAAATTTCCCACTGCTAGTTCACAGTTTCCACTGACAGTGTTATTTTTACCACTGTTGATCTAGCCGTTACAACTGTTGTGTCTGTAACAAAAATTTTACTAGCCGTTGAGAGTTAATTACTTTCTATATATAAATAGGGTAAATTTTTAGAAAGATTATCTACTTTCCTACTTGTAATTTATCTTCTTAAGATAAATCTTTTCCTTAGATAATCTTTCTTGCGTAAAACACTAAAACCCTAACTGTTTGTATATTTTCTCTCAATTGGTGAGTTCTTTATACAATTCATACTGACACAATATATTTTCCATCAAAAGATTCTATGGCACCTATCACTTTTGCAGATGAGCACAACCAAGTGGCCTACTTACAAAAGTCAAACCAGAAGAGTGGCCCTGTTTTTCACCAGATTGTAGACTTTCTTAATACTACCCATATACGGTATGCTTTATTGATTAATCCCACAATCTATATCTCTCAAATCAAACAGTTTTGGACTTCTGCTCAGTCCATCACCATTGAACATAGAGATACACATGAAACAGTGGATGCTCTTAGAGCCACTGTGGATGGGGTAACCATTGATGTTACTGAGGCATCCTTGAGGAGCATTCTCCAATTGGATGATCTCAATGGTATCATCACATTACATATGCCAGAAATTCATACACATCTTTCATCCATGGGGTATGATACCACTGACAAAAAGGCTACTTTCAAAAAGAGTGGTTTTTGTCCCTATAGGAGATTTTTGATACATACTCTTTTGCATTGCCTAAGTCCTAAGAAAACCTCTTATGAACAATTCAGTTCAACCATGGCTTACCCTTTGGTTTGTCTAGCTTTAGATAGGACTTTTAATTGGTCAAAATATATTTTTCAAATTATGCAAGGCAATGTAAAGAGTTCAACAAATTTTTTGATGTATCCAAGGTTTGTGCAAGCAGTTCTAAATGAGTTTCAACTGCAACCCCACACTGGAGTTTATAAAATCCGTTGCCTTAAGCCTAAAGTTTTTCAAAACATGAACAAAGAAGGAAATAGGATTATTACACCTCTTTTTCCTCAAATGCTTGCAAAGATTTCTCAAGTACAAACTTCACCAATAATTAATGTTCCAAACATTAATTATACTCCACCAGTTTCTCACACCTATGAGAGGAGGTCAAAACAGTCAACTTCTCTCATTACAACACAGCATGTCCCTAAACCTTTTGGTTTAGGAACAAGCAGTGGTGGTTCTAGACTTCAACCTAGTCCAACTAGGGAGGAATCTGAGCCATTGCCTCATGATTCACCTCTCCCAACAGGTCACACAGTTGGAAGTGTTGAGGGCAGTGGGCAACAAATGGAATTGATGGTTTTGTGTACCAAATTAGCCAAGCAGGTTGAATCTCTACAACAAGACCTGGCACAAGTAAAGAAGCAACATGCCAAGGACATTACATACTTAAAAGAGGAGATTCAGATTTTGAAAGAAGAGTTGCAGGGGTTGAAAAAGAAAAAGAAAACTGCAAAGATTGTGATCTCATCTCCATCCTCACCTGATGATGGTGATTCAGCTGATTTTAATAAAGATTTGGGAAATTCTCCCAAACAGGGGAGGAAAACAGATGCTGAAACTCAGGGGAGGAGAAATGATTTTGAAGATGAAGGTGTTACTAGTAAAGGTGCAGATTTTACCACTGCTGGACATGATATTGCCACTGCAAGTGAAGAAATTGATAAACAGAAGAAAGACAAAGGTAAAGCTGTTATGCAGAGCAAGGATCAAACAAGAAGAAAGATTTCAAAGAAAGAACAAGTTCAGATTGCTCTTGATAGAGAAATTTCTAAAAGGATTACTGAAGAACAAGTTGTTGAGAAGAAAAAGCTTGAAGAATTGGAGATTGCAAGCTTTATGGAGGCTAAAAGGCTGGATAGAATGGAAGATCCAATTTCCACTGTTCAACCTACAATATTCAGAGAGAAGACTCTAGAGTTTAGCTATGTACCTACTGAAGAAGAAATTGAGTTATTGATTGCAAATGATCCAGTGATCAAGAAGAAAGCAATTGACCTAGTTGCAGATAAGTCTTTAACTGAAGATCAAAGAACTGCTCAGTTGAATGATTTTATTCAGATGAAGAATAACCAAGCACTTCAATATGTGATTAGTTCAGTCAGAAATGGTCAAAAGAAACCAAGGAAACCAACTAAGGCACAAGTTATTGCATACATGAAGACTTATTGTTGCAATGTTGGTGGCTGGAAAAGACATCAATTCAAAGGAATGCCTGATGATAAAGTTGAAAGTATCTACTACAGAGTTCAAAGACAAGATAAAGATTTCATTCCAATGGACTCTGAAGAAGAAGCAAGAAGGTATCCTGATTTGAAGAGAAAGGCCAAAGACAGTGATTCTCAGACTGTTAAAAAGACAAAGTTTGCTGAAGAACAAGAAGTTCCAACTGAGAAATTCACTCAAGAACAGCTGACTGATATGATTGTGATTGAAGAAGAAGATTTTTATCAAGAACCACTGCAAGTCATACATCCTATCATTGACTGGGAAGTGTTTACTGCTAGCAATTTTTCTCCAACATGGAAGATTACAAGGCTAGGTGGTGAAACATCATCATTCATTCAGTTTGAAGATCTCATCAAAGCTTGTGACATATATGATCTTGATACATTATGGAAATTAGTTCAAGAAAGGTTTGATGCTGAAGATCTCAAAGATATGAAGGAGATGCAGTTATGGGTTAATCTTAGAAGGTTCTATGAACCAGACGTTAATGATCATTTCTGGAAATTCTCATGTTCATGTCCTGGTACTAAATGGTTTTACTATGATTCATGTGAAGTTCATCATGTTTCTACAGCAAATGGAGTAGATGCATTTATGCTTGCTGAGAAAGAATATCCACTCAGAGCTGGAACTCTCACTATGATGCTGTGTACCACTATAAGAGTTCATGAAGATAGTGAGAAGGTCAGAGCATTGTTACTAAGGCTTCAAGATCAATGTTCAAGAGCTATTCAAGCATTAAGAAGAAGATGAAGTGTTTGAAAGAATTCCCCAAATCCTTGCAGATAATGAAGATTGAATAAACTTATTGATTTGCTGAGAAATCATAAGTTTAGGGGAGGATTGTTGGGAACAATACTAACAGTTACCACTGATAGTTTTGTGGTTAACACTGCTAAAGATTACACTAGCAGTGGAAACTCATTACCACTGCCAGTACAACATTACCATTGCTGTTAGGATAAATGTTTAGTATTCGTGTATTCATAAGTATAGAAAAGATCTTGTGTATATTCTTTATTGTTCAGTTTATACTTATCTTGTAAAGGACTTCTTGTGCTATAAAAGTAGATCCTAGGTCATTGTTTAGAGTACGAAATACTCACGTAAGCTTCAAGGTGTAACCCTAGTGATAAGCAAGATCACTCGTATTATTAATTAATAATATTGAAGCTTTGTGTTAAACTGTTCTCACTTACAATACATCACATAATCCGTCTTCTAACTATTACTAAGTAAATTCCGCGTGTTTATTAATATAACTCAAAATATCACTAACACAAGGTGTGTGTTTAGATCCATCAGTATGTAACTATGCCTGGTGTCCTCGGTGAGTATCTATCAGCTTCTATCACTTCGGTCACTAGAAAAGATCTTGCTTAGGTACTATTGATTTTATGGCAACTTATATTTGTTATCACTATCCTTAAAAAGCAATATATGATATCACTATCTGTTATTTATTTTCACAAATTGGTGAAATTAATCACATTCATGCTTCATTAGGTTTCCTCATTCAATCGGTACACATTCATATACATTTTTTTAATTCACATTGTCAAAGGTAATAATGTATGAATATCATGTTCTGATGCTGCACTTTATTAATTTTATATGGATTACAGACAAAAAATATGTTTATATTTCTATTTAGATATATAGTTTACTTGGGATTAGGAAATTATTTTGATCAAAGGTAGTTAATATTATGTTATACTTTGAAAAATAGATATGAACACACCTAATTTGAAAATGTTGTTTTCTGCATTTTAAAAAAGCTATGAACACACCTGATTTCAACCATTATACGACAAATATAGCAAGTCGGTTAGTAATAGCTAAAGGTTCAAAGGTCTAGCCTGAAGACAAACGATCTTGAACACACTCGCACTTAAAAGTTCAAAAGAAGCAAAAAACAAGTCTCAACTTTATATGCAATTGTGTTCAAAAAGGGTGCTCATATTCATAGTTATTTTACTGGTATATTTATTAAACATAAATATAATAAAACCAAACGTCAATTGCATTTTCGTATGTACGACCCTTTCTTTCAACATTTACACTTACCAACCATTTTTTATAACTGATTGTTATAAAAAGCGTTTCTAATTTGATACAAAGGTTATAAAAATATTTGTTATAAGATTCGCCATTTCAAATAAGAAACCTTTATATATGTCAACCATTTTACGGGAAACCCAAAACATTTTTCTAAAAATTTACATTTTTCGGTTACTTATCTATTACATGTTGCGTCATCATCAATGGGGGCAACGGGGTTAGCGCGGGCATCTGGGCCAAAAAATGAAATATACACTGAAAACTCACTATCTTGATAAAATTTTCTCACTCGGACCATTCTCACTGTCATACACAACCTCCATCTGCACTTTTACTGTTGTATAGTTTACACACAATATAGTTGCTCATCATGAATTGATGTGTTTGGTGCTTAGTTGTAAGATATTGGTTTTCATAAACACACAATTAAGAACAATAAAGGGGCGTATGAATTAGAGTTCCAGAGAGAGAAAGTGAGATGTTCTAGAGAGATAAAACAAAGGGAATGTTAGATTACCAAATGAACATCCAACCCTCTCCCTTGTGGGGAGAGGGCTATTTATACAAATGACTACGCCCTCTTTCGGGTTGTGGATCAGGCATACAGTAGGTAAATACCCGTCCTTCTTCCATGGTGTTACTTATACTACTAATAATCTAACTAATATATTGTTACGTCTACGAGCTATAATATGCTAAACATACATTGGAGTGACTGACACTTCAACATGGATTTTCTAAATCCTAACAATCTCCCCCTAAGGGAGGTCACCCCAATAATTTTATTGAAAAAGTCCTAGCAATTAATCTATAATATTTGATGCTCTAGCTCGTAGACTTCGTAGCTACAAAAACTTTAACATCGTGTAATAGTAGTGATTCCTTGACTTGGAGTGATTCTTTGATATGTGATCAAGAGCTTTCTTTGAGATCATCAGCAACATATAATCTCTAAATTGTCCGATATAGGATTGCCAACATGTGAAGTTGTGACTTTTGGACCGACATGCTCACATTCTAGATCATGATATCTTTCTCATCAGAGTTGTGGAAGCGTTTGATGATTCATGACATTTGCAGCAGCGTAGTAGAAGCATGGAGTGTAAATATCAGAGATACTTGATAAAGATATTTACATTATCATGATTTCTTTTGATATGAGCATGATGTGTGAGCATGTGGCTATGGATTGACGCCTAAATTCTGATCAGCTGCAACCGTCAGGTGTTCCTGCAGACAACAATTAGCAATAAAAGCGCATGAAAGTGTCTGTGATCACTTTCATTGAATTGAGGTACACGGCCCACGGTTCCCCGTTAATCAGTACAAGTAATGCCTGTGATTAAGTAACATTCCGAAGAATCTCCTTGATAGGGTTTCGCAGCTGCTCTAGCTGTTCGCAAACCGGAATGTCTCAAAGAAGACAACACGGAGTGAGTGAACCAGCGAATTAAGATTCACTAATTGATGAAAAATGATTTGAAAAACAATCGTGTATTCCTTAATATAAAGAGTTTTGCAATACAACGAAGGTTTTATTAGAAAATCAATTATCAATCATAAATACCCTTTTATTTTTGTAACATTAATACACAGTCGATGTGCTACTGAAAATAATTTTTAAGCACAACCATCGGTTTTTCAAAGGTATCCGTCAATCCATTCCTGAACCATGACTGATTCATTATGTGAATCGCTCCATCGTTTCTATCCAGTTGTCACATGATTGATCTATTGAATAGATATCACATGCCACCCACCAAGACCTTGTTTGATGTTGGCTCTAGAAGGTTTTCCATCTTCATTGTGAATGTGTAAACATATCACTCAGATGTTCTGAAAATACCACAAGGATAATGCGTAGGACTCTTAAATATATTCACACTTTCCACATTGTGTGAAACAGTGAGTCTTTATTGATTGTGTCATAATGAGACTTTATTGATGCTCTCGTGGCTCTAGACACAATAGTGCACTTTAGGTTTCCTAAGACGGAGACTATGGATAGGGTCTCCTTCTTCAATATCAACAATCTCTAAGAGAAAGTTGATAGATTATGTAGGTTTCCCGTGAGAATGAAACAAGCCCTTTTAAGAGGAACTTGAGTAGCTTGGGAAGTTGTAGTGCAGTGCGTCACTGGGTCCATGACGTCTTGTCCTCAATATCGGTGTTACCTTAGTAACCACCAGTAGCATATGAATTGAACCCGGTTTCTGCCCTAAGGTTGAAATAATAGAGGGCTATTTCTTTTCACCCTTTTATCATTTGATTCTTTTTCATTCTTCAACCGCTTCAGTGCTTACCGAGACTTCATTACTAGAACCTTGTTGGGTTTATTCTAGTTCTAGCTCTATCTCAATCCGCACTCTTCCCATTTCTCACATTTCTCCTTTTTCATCATACTTAAGGACTTCTACACTATCTAGTGGATTGTCACTGGGTAGATCCCTCCGGCTCTGGCGGGATCGTGGGAACGAATACCTAACCTTACCCTCCTTATATCTCCATGCATAAAGTAAATTTGGTCGGTCATTCGGTATTGTTCTTCTGCCATTAAAACCAATTGAAAACCATTTGAAAATCAATCCAGGTACTTGTGATACAAGATCAAAGCATTTAGTACCAGAATCGTTTTTGATACTTTTAGAAAAAGCTCCCCCTCAACATGTGCATCAAATATTTAAAATTGTTTTGGCACATGGAGGCAAGAGGACTTGGAAATCATAGATTAGGAATGAAGAATTCAATTCTTTGATCAACATTTTCTAAAGTTATCAACATCACTTTCCCGATCAAAGTTAGTATTTTAAATACTTTGTTGAAGATGTTTTGGGAAAGGATGTGGTTTTCAAAAGATTGCTCCCCGAACAGCAAAACTTTAAAAAATTTTGAAGAATTACTCCCTAATACATTTTAGAGCAAAATTGTGGGAATAGGGATTTATGGGGGAAAATGAAGTTCCCTCTTGAAACAAGAGGAAACTACAACCATAACCTATATTTAGTTGTTCATAGTATAGTCACCACATTACATAATATATAAGACAAAAATAGCTACTACAAAAGATATTTCATTTTGTTCTTTGATAGCTTGTAGTATCCTTCCGTACTCACCTACAAAACTTTCATTTAACATCTTAAGCCTCGTAGCAGCAATGAAATCTTCAACCTCTTCAAGTTCTGTCAACCTCATGTTGTTACCGCTCAAATTTGTGAACTCCTTTACCCAAACATTCTTTTAAATCTTGACATACCATCACTGAACAAGTCACACACTAGCTTGACCGTATTTGTCGGTAAAAGATAACAGCTCAGGAGTCAATAATGGCGTCAGAATTCATCGTGTAGCTTCAAGGTCTGAATACTGACATAGCTTTCCTCAATGAAAATCACCTACTCTTTGTGAATTACTAACCCCTTCAAAGATTGACCCTCGAGTGTCACACCCCAAAATATCTGCAGGAAGGATAGTGTCATTGGTAAAGTCATAGCACAAAGTATGGATACAAAACACCTCTATATGAGGCGTTTTGAAAGTTGTGTCGATAAATAGTTAAAGTTTACACAACAAGAAACTTTGATAATACATAAAGAGTTTACAAAAATGTTGAATTATTGTTAAACCCAAGCCAAAGTATTGACCCAAAAGCTCTAGATCACTTTAAGATGAGATAAACATTAGTGTCAACACAAGGTTGAGTGAGCATAGTTTTTAAAATAGCCTTTCACATTGTTTTCAGCAACATTATAAATCCACTATTGATCAAAAACTTGCATTTGTGTTACCCATTCAAATCCGTTGAGATCTTGTTTTAAGTGGATATCAAGTGATTTAAATATGCAAAGAATCACGACCAAGCGAACCTCTTGAAACCATTGTTTGTTGTCTCATTGAATAACTTATATTCACCCGTCACGTCAAAACTGGGGGTGTCCAGTGTACTTCAATACCTCTCACCTCCAGTTAACCATCTAAGTTTGTATGTTTATAATTGAAAACTAGTTTCGCTTACATTAAGGCACAACGAATAAACCAACACAATGTCAAAGTGTATAGAAGTATATTGTAACACAATTGTATATGGTTTGAGTTCCCTCTTCAGCAAGAGGGAAACTACAGTATTTAAGTATCTCCCCAAATAGTTTGTAAGAATTTAACAGTAAAGGATAACCGTATGATATCAAAATGAATACTAGTGAGACAGAACTATCCCTAAAATATACATTTCGTTATTGTTGTTATGCATCAGTAGTATAGTACCACATTTAGTTTGAAAATAATACATCACCGAAAAAATACTCTTTGACGTTTTAAGACATTCTAAATAGCTTTAAGACAAGTATTTACGTCAAAAGATACATGGTTTAATGATGTTTATAGTGAAATTTAACAAAAGATAAACAATGGGTGAATTTTCATGAAAGTGACAATCTTTGGAAAAATATTTTGTTCTCGAGCGTTGGAACAACTGGCGGTTTTAGCTTGTATCAAAATCAAAAGTATCAGTTCATGAGTTTTGACATAGGTCTCGAACATAAAGATAATAAGGGTTAAAGAGGGTGATTTTGTCATTGTTGTGTAAAAACTCTCCCAAGTTTAAACCTACATAAAAATTTATTCAAGGTACAAACGGTTTCGTTTTGAAAAATATCTCGGTGATCTTGCGGATTTTATTAAAGAATTTGGTTCTATCATGGTTAAAAACACTAACATGGTCGTTTAGTTACCGTAACATTTCGAATAATTAGTTTTCAGAATAATAGTTAAAGCCGCCGTAGCGATATCTTTGTCAATGTTTAGAATGAAATCCGTTTTCATTATATCGTCCTCTTCACAGTATCTAATATATTTTTGATAAGTCGAAATAATTTCGTCGACAAACTCAAAAATGTGCTGAATTTTCTGAAAAAATATATATTTCGTCGATCCGTAAAATCCATAACTTCTTATAACTCCGTTTTTCCGCAAGCGATTAAGTTTTAAGTATATTTTCTAAATATCAAGGCCAAAATTTCAGTGTCAACTGTCGGATTTTCAGAAAACCCTTATAGTAGAAAATAGTTTTTCTCGTACTAAGCCTATTCCAATCCCTTCAAATCAACTCCAAAGCTAATCTAATCCTATCATACACCTTCTTAGGGTTCTTCCTAAACATCATCAAGACAATATATACCAGGGAATAACCATGGGATCAATATATATTGAGCAACCTAAAAATCTTGAGCATACCATCACCAACTATAAACAACACATCTTGCATGTTTTGCTCAAAATGATGAGTATAAGTATGCAGATGAAAAATAATATGAGACAAGTGATATGATGAGGTGATTAGAACGGATTAACCTAAACATATTTTAAAAATAATGAGAGTGTTTCTTGAACCGTATTTTGATTTCTTGCTACCTTTGGTAACGGTTATGGAGATAACCAAGAAGAATCACTTTCAGGAGAGAGTCAATGAAGTTGGAGTAGTTAAGTATGTACAATCAAGAAAAACTTACCAATCAAATTCATGGAGTGTAGCGGTTTTAGGGGGGTTCCCTCCTTTTTTATTAAGAATAAGTCTAAAATGTGTAAGTCAAAATGTAAGTGTTTGAGATAAATGACTGTATACATTTGATATAGTAGTTTTAGTTAAATTATTTTAGTCATGGTCTCAGTAGCTTTCCATTCCAAGTTGAAAATCACCTATTTCTCTAAAATTTTGATAATATAAGGTCGAGTTTTTACATTAATAATATACTAACGATTATATACAAAATAAATTTAAAACCTTATCCAAAATATAGTTTTATAAATTAAACATAGCTATAAAAAGAGATTCATTTTGAAAATAAGCAATGGTGGATTAAATGTTCAACTTCTTTCACAGCGATAACTTATTTAATATAAGTACCGTTAAATGTGAAATAAAAAATCATGAATAACCATTATGAAATGATGAATATGGGTATGAGTGGCGAGAATTGCCCTTGAAGACTTGCTGGTCGAGCGGGTAGATGCCCTGTCAAGATGCCTGAAGTTCGAAGGTATATATCTTCAAAGTCACGGGAACAGGTGCGAAGTCATTTTCTTCTTTAATTACATGGTCTTTGAAGTCTTTCTTAAGAACAATCTTCTTCTTCGGTAATCATAAACATAAATTGGGAAGATTTCCATGTTACCACACTTAGAATTGACTTGGATCGAAGTTCTCAGTTCTCCTTCTTTTCTACGCAGACCCATGTCTTTCAATGTAGAATTTATTCTTTTGAACCACCAATGAAGAAATGATTATGAGCTGCAATGTCTATATACTTGTTCCTTGTCAATCGAAATGATCGGGTATTTTCATATGCTCAAGACCGGATCTAAGTAGGTAAAGTGCACTTTCATATTGGAAATAGATAAGGCGGTCACCTTCTTCCTTGTGTTCCAACACTTAGGTAATCCAGAATCTCAAGTTGAAGAAGAATTACGATTGAATGATCTTCGTCGAGGTTCACCTCCAAGAGGAAGAGGATTGTTGACATTAAAACGACTTATATTATCATCAACTTGATCAGGTCAAAGCATCTTGTGGCATTCTTCCATTTGGTATTGAAGGCGACTGTAATGGCTTTGACGATTTCAAGAGAAATTTTGGGCCTTGGTCACTTTTGTGATAGAAGTGATTCTCTTCTTTTCACAAAACCATTTCATGAAGCTTCCCATGTCACACGGTGATATGTAAGAGTGAATCTTCGAAGGGGCTTCATGGTTGGTCGCAATGGTGGTTGCCCAAGGATTATTGTCGGGACAATCAAGTCGACTTCGGAATAGCCATGAAGGTTTAGGAGTTTGAGGTCTTTCCTTAGTTAACCGCTTTGAGACATATCCTTGGATGGTGCACTCTAGATGTTTTAATCGTTTACCTCAATATATGCATCCCACCAATCTTCTTTAGAAAGTTTAGGGATATGCTGGTGGAAGCATCATCAGTTGACTTCGATTCTGACTCTTGTATGTAAGATTCTTCATTTAGAAGCCTTCTGGGTTGTAAATCGAGAATCACCATGGTCCACGTCAGAAGTCTTCGAGACCCTTGACCACCGGATGAACCAGCGGTTAGAAGGATTGGTGGAGGTGTTGGTTGATTTATCTTTTGACGCATGTAAGATCCACCAGTTCAATGGACCCGGTTGGAGGAGATTCGATAATGGTGGAGATTTTAGAACTCCAGAACAGACTCCATCATCACAACTCTTCTCTTTTACTTTCCATCCCTTTCACGAATATCTTCTAGAAACTGCAAGTGATTATCATGCTTGATCGATTCTTCGAGAGCTTCATATAACTTCTAATGAACTTAGTCCAAATGCTCATGTGTCATACATTCTCGAGAGAAGTGATCTCATATCAAAGTGGGCAAATCCTTAAACCTTTGAAGTAGCGGAGCTTTCATCGCCCATTCCACTGCATCCTTAACTTTCTCTTCAATGGCATTTGCAAATTCGTTTTCAAAATTGAAGCTCTCCAGCTTGGATACACGACGATCAAGATGTTTTACAGATTTGGGCAATTTGTGTTTCTCGAGGACATCGATTCTCTTAAGTGCTTCCTCCAGAAGTTGCTCTGTAGACTTAGTAGGAGGTGGTGAAGTTGGTGGTGTGACAGAGTCACTAATTGTGACAATATGTGGAGGGATGGTAGCGGACATGGGTGGTGGAAGTGCGGTTGCTTGGACAGAAACGGGTGGTGGAAGTGCGGTTGATGGAGTTGTTGTTGATGAGGTAACAACGGGTGCCGACATTGGAGGAATAAATGAGGTGTCTTGTTGGATAGTGAGGGAGAACATAGATTGGACTTCTTCCTTTTCATCGTTCTGTTTGTCTGACTCGACATCTGAGGGTCTGTCCTTGAGGAATTGGTCACCATAAGTTATGTCAGTATCAAGATTCTTCGGGGATGATAGAGATCCTGTTGACACGTTTGCTTCATCTAGACGCACGTGTTCCTCAGATCTTGACTTAGGAATCTCCTGTGAATCTTCCAGCAGATCATTTCCCTCAACCTCTGTGTCTTGCCTATTAGTGTCCATTTGTTCATTCTCTGTTTCCAGTACTGGTACTGTTTTCGCAAAAGGTACAGTTTCCTGACTTTCTGACTGGGTGTCACTAGAGGCAAGAGTGTCCTCCAGTGTATCAGACACTTCTTTTCCCACTCCAGTTTGTTCTTGAGTTGAGGATGATTCAATGCTTCTTTTCTTGAGCTCAAATTGCGTTGTCATTTGTGGAGTTGGAGTGGAAAAGGTTAGCAACATCTGAGCCACTTACTCTGCTTCTTCCCCAGCAATTCCTTTACCTTTGCCTTGTGCTATGGGAGTGGTACGGCATGGAGCTCGCTCAGGTTCTTGTATCATGACCCCCTTCACTGGCTGACTTTGAGACCTATCTAGACTTTCCAGGCTCTGTTGGATGCCTTGTTGGAGTGCAGCCTCGTCTTCATCCATTAAATTCATCACCTTTTCACGTACCTTGGACCCTTTTCCTTTTCCCTTTCCAGCGTCTCTCTTTCTCTTTTTTTTTGCTTTTTAGTTAGAGAATCAGCAGACACTGATCTATCTTGTCTCTTCTTAGGAAGACTTGCGTAAGTAGAGGTAGATTGTTTGGATTTGGGTTGTGTGCGAATAGGATTTGGTGTGTCATCAACAGTTGTGCCAGAGACCTTCTTCATTTAGTTCTTAAAATAATCAGCCTTCTTAATTCTTCCAGTGAGAAGAGCTTCAGGGATTGGCATTCCAAAGACTTCTTTGTTTTGTCCTTTGGCAACATATTTCAAGTTTCCAAGAATGAATTCATCACCGGCTTCATGAAGAGCTGACTCACTTCTGGGAGTAAACTGATGAGTCCGCTGCAGATGCTGGATAATGAGCATCGAGAACCTAATGCTAGGAATCACTCTCTTACCTTTGGTTTTCTTTCCTTTGACTTGATTCAGAAAATTTTGTCTGTCTGTGATGAATGTGTCCAAAGACAGGGAGAATTCTTCCCAAATGCGTTCCTCAAAATCGATATTTTTTCTTTTAACCAACCCCCACATAATTTGTAGAATATGAGCCCTTACTCTGTCAAGCCCTGAAGTTTTACCAGTCAAGCGTTGGTTGAGAATCGTTACAATGGCTCTCCATGGTTGATACACTTCTGTGTTGATGAATGCTGAGACCTTTGTTTATTTTACGGGATATCCCAATTCGTCAACAAACTCCACTAGTTCATCAGTTGTGGGTGGAGCGGCGAATGGATTTGCGGGGTCTTTTGGAGTGATCTGAAGAGCCTCCCTGAGCGTCTCAGTGGTGATGTCATACCACTTGTCTTCAAGTTTACAAGAGTATGTAGCTGTGATCTTGTCTGATGTTACCGTATTCCAGAATTGTTGTAGGTAAATGGAAGGAATTGTGCACCGCATGGTTAAAGCACCAAAGAAGTTGGTGTTCTTCAAAATATAAATAGCAATTAGGTAGATTGGATTAGGTTGGTTTCTATCCACATCCACAAAGCAATTGCTTTTTACTATTGGCACTCATTCCTCATACGGAAGCAGTTCCTCATCTGTAGGAACAGTGGTTGGTGCAGCGGTAGCAAGGTTCTTAGAGGATGTAGTGCCTGCCATTGAATTCTGAGGAGCACACATACAACAACAACAATATCCGGAAATTTTGTTAGGTTAGACAAGGTTATTAGATCAACCAAATAGCCACCCCATATCTTAGACACTAAGTAAGTGATTAAAGCGTACGAAGAAGCATTCACACAACAGAGAGCAAGATATGAATGAGGCGGAGACATATTAATTACTGAATCTAGATAATGAGCATAGGTTAAATGCACAAAGACAAATCAGGAATGCAATAAACATACAATGACCAAGTTATGATAAAGGATATAGATCAAGGCGCATGGAAGCATCTATTATATGAACAAGTCGCATAGGGCAAGTCGCATGTTGTTAATACAAATCGTAATATGGACAAGTCGCATATTGCATAAGACACCCCGTATAGGACAACTCGCATACATCAACTCGCATTGGTCAAGGATATGGACAAATCGCATATCACAAGTCGCATAGGTCAAAGTGCGTTTAATAACTTGCACACGTCAACACGCATGAGACAAGTCGCATAAGGCAACTCGCATTCATCAAGTAGCTTAAGACAACATGCATACGGAATGTAAATGGACAAGTCGCATTAAGTAATCAAAACGACAACTCACATCAATTATATTAAACATTATTACACATAGGATTTCTCAAACACATCAAACCATGATCATTCAAGGCGTATACAAATAAGTTTTAGAGAGAGAAAGAGTTAGAGGTTTGGGAACTTAGTGAGAGAAAGTGAAAATCTTATTATGAGCTCCAACCCTCTACCTTGGGAGGTAGAGGGTATTTATAGTCTTACACAACTCGCCACCTATGAGCTGTGGATCAGGCATACTGATCCGCGCCAAACCGTCAAGTTTTCTCACGCAAGCCGACCACTTGTGAATGGCCAACTGTAAGAAACTTAAAACGGCTTAAGCACAGATGCAATGAAGATCTGGGGAGTATAGGGTTTCCCCGGGTCGTTATGTCCCAGCGAGCTATGCAATGGATCACCAAACGAATAGTGATTGAGAGATTTGAACGGAAAAGAGGGATTGAATTATTATTATAACTACAGAAAAAGTTTATAAATACAATGGCTTAAATGCAAATTAAAGAGAATTAAGAAGCTAAATTATATTAAATAAACGCTATCACTATTTTTAAAATTGATGAACGTTTAAAACTAAAAACTTACGTTTAAATAAAATTACGTAAACGTACAAAATAAAAAGTGAGATCTAAGAAATAAAAGACCTAAAAATATGAAAATGACATTTTTACAAACCTAATGATAAAAGAAAATTTATAGAAAAATAAAATTATTTTTACAACTATTTAATTAATTATTATTAATTAAAAACTAATTTAAACTATTTAATAATGACCTAAAATACAAGAAAATAGGAAACAAAGCTAGGAAAATAAAATTTTGACTTGGAAAAATCTAAAATGACAAAAAAGAATTTTCAAAACTATTTTTGTATTTTTCTGATTATTTTTCTATTTTCTAGGAATTAAAAACTATTTAAAACTAATTAAATTGCTTAAAAATACAAATTTAACTAAGAAAAATCTAGAAAAATATTTTTTTGTCTTTTTATATTTATCTTAACTTAAGAAAAATGAAAAATTATTTTTTTGAACCTTTTCTTAATTTTGTGTATTAAATGCTAATTAAAAATGCTTAAAAACTAATTTAAATCAAGAAAAATAGCAAACAAGCTGGGAAAAATCTGAAAATTTCAGGAAAACTCTAAAATATTATGAGGAATCTAGGAAAAATAGAAAAACAGGGTGCTGTGTGGAGGAATTTGAAACTGATGTGCAAAGTGCTTATGAAATAAGCACTTGGATAAGCTAAAGGGACAAAACAAGCACCAAACTGATACACAAGCTAAAATATGCTAAAAGTGACCAAATGCAACTAGAATCAACAAGCTATAACCTCTGGATTGCAAATTACTAAGATTTGACTATATGAGTATAAGTGCAAAAACAGATTTAGGGGTCTACTTTAAGCCCAAGAATAAGCACTCAAATAAGCTAGCAACCAAAAACCAAAACTTGGAACTTACACTAGACCTGGGTGAGAACTTGTGAACCAAAAACAGACCTAGAGGAGCTATGATAAGCTCTGTGCAAGAGTGCAAAAGCACTGATAATCCCTGTGGACTCAATGCCCTGCACAAGGGATTTAATCCCATTTTGACAAGCTAGTTTAGAGCTTAAGAAAAATTTACAAAATTTGACAAAAATGATAATGATAAAATAGACCAAGAGAAGTTTTAAAAGCCACAAGTTTCACTTAAAATGACCCAAGAATGAATCAATGAAAATTTATCTTAGGTTGGCTCAAAACTGATTTTTCACATTTGACTTTTTTGACAGGATTGAAAGTTTGACTAAGTTGAACTATGATCTAGATTTAAGGACTAAAATTGATGTTAAGTGATGAAATAAGGCTACTGCAACCTTTATCTATGAACTTTAAACACAAAACAAGATTTTGTCTTTTGGAAATTATAACAGATAAGCAGTTAAGATATTTGAGGATGGATTTTGACTTTTTAGCTTTGCAGGCAAGTTAAAGACAGAAATGGGTACAAATAAGCTAAACAAGCATGAACCAATAAACCTTAATCACTGAACAAGCCTGAACACAGTTTAAGAACCAAATCCAAACACCACTTTTAACAATCTGATAAGCAATTTAAACTACTTAAGCTAACAAATACCTTGCTATATTGATCAAATTAAGTTTACATGACCTAAATACAAATATATAAACAGGTTTACACTAGTGGTGACCTCAGATACACAGACAAGCATAAGATGTAAAATAGCTTGAAACTTGAAAATGAGAAACTCACTCATTTAGGTCCAGCTTATGTTGCAGGTTAAGACCAAACCCAAGTTCACTATACTAAACCATTTCCAACCCAAATCCAAGTCCTGCACCTACCATTATCCATTACCAAGCCCCATTGAGCTCCAGTTGACTTTTATTGACCATGTTACAAAATTGCTTGAAAATAACTTATAAGCTTGCAAAAAGCTATGATAAGCTTAAATAAGCTTATCTGAGCTAAAACAAAGCTACTTGGAAGCTTTAATAAAGGAGTTTGAAACTAGCTTTTTCAACAGTGAACTTAAAACTTGGAATTTATATAAAAGATTTGGATTGATGTTCACAAACACATTACAATGACAATTTAACATAAATGTGATACCAAGAAACTGAAATTACAACATTTGGATTTAAACTAATACATTTATTTAAAAAAACGACATTTAGAGAAAATTATAAAACTAGCTAACTCCTTTTTCTTGCTTCTTCTTCTCTTATATGGCTCCAAATGCTTTCTCTCTCTAAAATGAGCAGTTCCCACCTTTGTCTAGGACCATTGGATGCTTTGAGTGAATTTTGGCCATAGGATCATTTTTGGCGGGAAATGGTTTTATCCAGTGGGTGAGGTTGAGTGATATGAGTGGTGAGGTAATTAATTTATTCTTGGAGTGTTGTGTTTGGAGTGATAAGGTGGGTGAAAAGGTGAGGGAGATAGAGTGTAGCAGGGCACTGCTGGCGAGTTGGGAAGGGGATAGAGTTTTGGCACGTAGGGGGTATTTGACCAGCTATATGACTGGATATTAATAAGCAGGGGGTCAAATGGGCAGGGGGTCCAAATGGGTTAATGACAGGGGGTCACATGGGATTGACAAGGGTCCAAATGGGTATTAAGGGTTTTAATAATAACAAGGACCTCTTTTGCAATTTCTGAAAATCAAGGGACCACTTCTGCCAATTTCACAAAGTTGCTCCAAGGGCTAAAAGTGACAAGCTCTAAAAGTACAAGGACCAAACTTGACATTTTCCAATTTTCCAAGGACCATTTTTGCCAATATTCAAACTTGAAGGACCAAATATGTAATTTCTCAAAACTTTTGATATTTTTCACCAAAGGACTAATTTTGACAAGTTATGATTTAAAAAGGACCTTTGGTGATTTTTCTTTTGAAATTAAGTGCTCAGGGACTATTTCTGACAACTTTTGAAACTTGGGGGACTGAAACTGCCAATTATGCAAACTTAGCTCATTTTTCATCTGATTTTAAACATTTTGCATCTGAAACATATAAAATGCAATAATGGAATATTTTCAGTGTTTTGATGCATTTCTGAGCATTTTTAAACGTTTTGCAGTTCAGATTGACCCAAAATTGATGAGTATTTACACACTCATCAATCCCCACACTAAACTATTGCTAGTCCCTAGCAATCTTTTGAGAAAAACTTAATGGTTTTGAATCTCGTTACCAAAAGCCATTACTCGGAGTAGCCAAATGTTTGATTCAAGTAAGAACCATGGTACACCGATAACCATGTGATTTTGAGCAAACCACCAGCTTCCAACGGAATTGATTTGTCTTTACCGAAGCGCGTTTGCTCGACTAGCCAACTCTTAGATAAATTATCAATATTATCTTTGGTGAGGTGATTACCAATTATGGTTTTTCCACTGCCTTTACCACAAGCCATAAACTTGCGGGCTAGCCAACTCTTCACTTTTTAGGATATGGTGAGGTGAATACCATACAATTTTGGGCAAATTGCAAGCCGTCAACGGATTTGAGATATCTTTACCAAGAGCCGTTTGCTCTAGGATTAGCCAATCCTTTTGTTTTTAGACATGGCGGATCGGATAACCAAATGAGTAAGTGCAAAACACTTACTCCAAAAATTTTGGCCAAAAGCGGGGTAGGCGGTATAATTACATGATAAAATTCGTGAGAATTCCCCCCCACACTTAGAAATGAATATTGCCCTCAATATTCAAAGTACCGCGCGGTTATGCCAAAAGAACGTAAAAAAATACTACGGCCATTATTTGAAGATTTTTTTTTTTTTTGAAAACTTATATACAACATGGGGCAACTCCCCACACTAGGGTGGTAGAAAATAGAAAGAAGTCAGAAATACGGGTGAAAAACCCATATAGTGTACTCTTGTTTTTGATTCCCGAGTCGCTAGCTTGACTCGACCCCGCATTCATTGGTTCATGGGGAAGCAAAGTGGAAGAAACAATCTCCATCGGACTTTCATTCAAGATGTTTGGACAAACATTTGAAGCACGTGAAAGTTCCACACAGATGAGATATATTCCCGCTCAAAGAGAATGAGAAATGCCGGGGGTCAAAGATGGTATCTTCACTCTCGTAGGAGTTAAGACATGGAGAAGAAATGGGAGGAGAAGGCAAAGTGTCAATTACTTGACAACGGGTGGGATGGGTGGGCAAAAGATTAGATTGAGGAACATTAACGAATGTTCGAAATCTTATCCACCACTTTATAAGTCACAACATCCGTGTTGGACTTAAGAAATATCCGAGAGTGAACTCCTTTGAAAGGGAAGATACCGGGTTTGAACACTTTGTCCTCGGAGAGGAATGAGACGCAAGTATCAACCACGGTTAAATCCTTAAGGGTAGATGAGTTACTCATGGATGAAAGAGAGTGCGGAGCATTTTGCTCAAAAAGCACGTCCTCAATTCCCGAGGAAGAGGATCGATGTGAGCGAGTTCACCGGCGAACTCCTCATGGAAAAGTCTACTCCTTTCAGAAGGAGGAGGCAATTCAAATGTGGACGACTCATACTCAGGAAGAGAAAGATGAAAAGTGGAATGCCACTACTCTCCTTTTCAGTATGATCGTCATCAAAGCGGAATACATCAAATTCCGGAAGAGAATCATTGAAAAGCCTCAAGCTCGAAAATGGTTCGAGCTTTTCCAAGATAGAGTCACTATCCTCAATGGGGATAGGAGCTGAAGCTGGTTTAGCACAAAATGATTCGATCTTAGAAACGAGGAGATTTACATTGAACAATCTTTCACGAAGTATCTCGTCTCGAATTTCCGATCATCGAATCTCTCACTTCCTCTAAGCTAACTAGCTCAGAAGGTAACTACTCGACATAATCGATGTCTCCATAAGATAAAGAATCGCAAACAGTACAATCGTTGTCAGAATCGGAGAACATCTCGACATGATCGTTTGGGATGTCAAGAGGAGAAGAAGAATCATCATCAGAGGTCATCACACATATTGGGAGATAACCTCGGACTCACTTGGGGTTGGGACAAGGTTCTCAACACAAGACGGTTCCGTTTCCGGAATAGTGCTAAGATTTTCGTCCCCCATTAAAAGGTTATCCGAAAGTTCTACGGTAGATAAGGTCGGAGAGTGGACATGTGCGGTACTTTGTGGGCTTGAGGTATGCACCTTGTCCTTTATCATCTCCCAATCCTCCTCATCCTCGTCATCGAGGCGGCAAGCCTCGTTAAATAGGAGAAGCTTTTGAGCTTCGCTCCTCGCTAGAAATCTTTCATTGAGGCTGCTTGTTCCTCGGAAAGTTCTTCAAGAATTATACGAGGAAATTGATCAATGACGGGAAACTGTGGGGGTTGGATGTTGTCAAAACTGGAAGTGTTATAACAAGGATCGGGTCCAAAGTAATTATGATTCCACGATTGACATTGATAATCATCATGAGGACCCCCACACTTAGCACAATGAGGGTATTGGGGAGAGAAATTTTGAAGCGATGTTTGATCATTGAAATGATGAAAATACGGTTCTGGTTCGTATAAATTTTGTGGAGGATAGTTGAAATTGTTTTGAGGATAATTGAAAGAGTTTGGGTTAGAATCATAAGCGAATGAATTCTCGGCACAAATCGAACAACATCCATTGACAAGATAGTTTCCACACCACTCGCACATACATTTGAAACAACGAAAACCTTGTGGTAACAAGTCTCCACAACCGTAGCAATAATTTTGATCAAACAAAGGTATTTCGGGCTCGGGAATAGGAATCGAGGGTTCAACAACATCACATATGGTAGGTAAAGTGGTATTTCCCGAAGGTGAATCTTGACGAAGTTCAATTAAGAAGTTTTGAATCATGTCCTTTCTGGCCCTAAAGAAAGTTAAGTCGGTAAGCGTTAAGAAGATCCGGAGTTGGGACAAGTGGTGTGCTCTTAGAGCTAGCAAGTTCCACCACTTCCGTTATGGTCTCCGGTGTTTGAATGGGTTCATCGTAATCAATTCTAATTCTTGACCTTTTTTCATCGGCTTGAATTTGCTCGATTAGATTACGGGCTCTAAATTCAAAGAAATCGTCCTCGTAACCCTCGGTGGGTGCTTGAGGTAATTCCGACGTTTGAACGGGTTCGTCAACATTAGAACGTATTTCGGGTTGTGGCGGGTGGTTGAAATAACTTTGAAAAGACTTTTTCATGGATAATTCGCACAAACCGAAAAATTCGCTTGAACTAGGCCTTCCACACCGCTCACACACGCACTTGTGACGATGATGTTGATCTTTTCCATACACGAAGATGATCGTCGTCATTAGAATTAAACATATAGAGGGTTAAAGAGATAGAATTAAACGGTTTTGAGGTTAAAGAAGAGTAGAATCAAACGGTACGAGAGGGTAAGAGAAATAGAATCATACGGATAAGAGGAATGAGAAGAGTATTTTTGGATTTTTATAAGAAAATATAAACATATATAGATGGTATAAACAAGGAGTGAATATTCAAATCACTAATCTGCTAAACGTAAGATAATTAGCACGGCTCCCCGGCAGCGGCGCCAAAATTTGATCCGCGCCAAACCGTCAAGTTTTCTCACGCAAGCCGACCACTTGTGAATGGCCAACTGTAAGAAACTTAAAATGGCTTAACACGAGATGCAATGAAGATCTGGGGAGTATAGGGTTTCCGGTCGTTGCTATGTCCCAGCGAGCTATGCAATGGATCACCAAACGAATAGTGATCGAGAGATTTGAACGGAAAAGAGGGATTGAATTATTATTATAACTACAGAAAAAGTTTATAAATACAATGGCTTAAATGCAAATTAAAGAGAATTAAGAAGCTAAATTATATTAAATAAACGCTATCACTATTTTTAAAATTGATGAACGTTTAAAACTAAAAACTTACGTTTAAATAAAATTACGTAAACGTACAAAATAAAAAGTGAGATCTAAGAAATAAAAGACCTAAAAATATGAAAATGACATTTTTACAAACCTAATGATAAAATAAAATTTATAGAAAAAGAAAATTATTTTTACAACTATTTAATTAATTATTATTAATTAAAAACTAATTTAAACTATTTAATAATGACCTAAAATACAAGAAAATAGGAAACAAAGCTAGGAAAATAAAATTTTGACTTGGAAAAATCTAAAATGACAAAAAAGAATTTTCAAAACTATTTTTGTATTTTTCTGATTATTTTTCTATTTTCTAGGAATTAAAAACTATTTAAAACTAATTAAATTGCTTAAAAATACAAATTTAACTAAGAAAAATCTAGAAAAATATTTTTTTGTCTTTTTATATTTATCTTAACTTAAGAAAAATGAAAACTTATTTTTTTTTAACCTTTTCTTAATTTTGTGTATTAAATGCTAATTAAAAATGCTTAAAAACTAATTTAAATCAAGAAAAATAGCAAACAAGCTGGGAAAAATCTGAAAATTTCAGGAAAACTCTAAAATATTATGAGGAATCTAGGAAAAATAGAAAAATAGGGTGCTGTGTGGAGGAATTTGAAACTGATGTGCAAAGTGCTTATGAAATAAGCACTTGGATAAGCTAAAGGGACAAAACAAGCACCAAACTGATACACAAGCTAAAATATGCTAAAAGTGACCAAATGCAACTAGAATCAACAAGCTATAACCTCTGGATTGCAAATTACTAAGATTTGACTATATGAGTATAAGTGCAAAAACAGATTTAGGGGTCTACTTTAAGCCCAAGAATAAGCACTCAAATAAGCTAGCAACCAAAAACCAAAACTTGGAACTTACACTAGACCTGGGTGAGAACTTGTGAACCAAAAAACAGACCTAGAGGAGCTATGATAAGCTCTGTGCAAGAGCTCAAAAAAATCATAATCCAAGTGCAGACTCAATGCCCTCGCAGAGGATTTAATCCCATTTTGACAAGCTAGTTTAGAGCTTAAGAACAATTTACAAAATTTGACAAAAATGATAAAGATAAAATAGACCAAGAGAAGTTTTAAAAGCCACAAGTTTCACTTAAAATGACCCAAGAATGAATCAATGAAAATTCATCTTAGGTTGGCTCAAAACTGATTTTTCACATTTGACTTTTTTGACAGGATTGAAAGTTTGACTAAGTTGAACTATGATCTAGATTTAAGGACTAAAATTGATGTTAAGTGATGAAATAAGGCTACTGCAACCTTTATCTATGAACTTTAAACACAAAACAAGCTTTTGTCTTTTGGAAATTATAACAGATAAGCAGTTAAGATATTTGAGGATGGATTTTGACTTTTTAGCTTTGCAGGCAAGTTAAAGACAGAAATGGGTACAAATAAGCTAAACAAGCATGAACCAATAAACCTTAATCACTGAACAAGCCTGAACACAGTTTAAGAACCAAATCCAAACACCACTTTTAACAATCTGATAAGCAATTTAAACTACTTAAGCTACTGAAATACATTGCTATATTGATCAAATTAAGTTTACATGACCTAAATACAAATATATAAACAGGTTTACACTAGTGGTGACCTCAGATACACAGACAAGCATAAGATGTAAAATAGCTTGAAACTTGAAAATGAGAAAGTCACTCATTTAGGTCCAGTTATGTTGCGGTTAAGACCAAACCCAAGTTCACTATACTAAACCATTTCCAACCCAAATCCAAGTCCAAGCACCTACCATTATCCATTACCAAGCCCCATTGAGCTCCAGTTGACTTTTATTGACCATGTTACAAAATTGCTTGAAAATAACTTATAAGCTTGCAAAAAGCTATGATAAGCTTAAATAAGCTTATCTGAGCTAAAACAAAGCTACTTGGAAGCTTTAATAAAGGAGTTTGAAACTAGCTTTTTCAACAGTGAACTTAAAACTTGGAATTTATATAAAAGATTTGGATTGATGTTCACAAACACATTACAATGACAATTTAACATAAATGTGATACCAAGAAACTGAAATTACAACATTTGGATTTAAACTAATACATTTATTTAAAAAAACGACATTTAGAGAAAATTATAAAACTAGCTAACTCCTTTTTCTTGCTTCTTCTCTCTCTTATATGGCTCCAAATGATTTCTCTCTCTAAAATGAGCAGTTCCCACCTTTGTCTAGGACCATTGGATGCTTTGAGTTAATTTTGGCCATAGGATCATTTTTGGCGGGAAATGGTTTTATCCAGTGGGTGAGGTTGAGTGATATGAGTGGTGAGGTAATTAATGTATTCTTGGGTGTTGTGTTTGGGTGATAAGGTGGGTGGAAAGGTGAGGAGATAGAGTGTAGCGGGGGCACTTGCTTGCAGTTGGGAAGGGGATAGAGTTTTTTGGCGGTAGGGGTATTTGACCGACTATATGACGGATATTAATAAGAGGGGGTCAAATGGGGGGGTCCAAATGGGTTAATGACGTGGGGTCACATGGGATGACAAGGGTCCAAATGGGTATTAAGGGTTTTAATAATAACAAGGACCTCTTTTGCAATTTCAAAATCAAGGGACACTTACGACAATTTCACAAAGTTGCTCCAAGGGCTAAAAGTGACAAGCTCTAAAAGTACAAGGACCAAACTTGACATTTTCCAATTTTCCAAGGACCATTTTTGCCAATATTCAAACTTGAAGGACCAAATATGTAATTTCTCAAAACTTTTGATATTTTTCACCAAAGGACTAATTTTGACAAGTTATGATTTAAAAGGACCTTTGGTGATTTTACTTTTGAAATTAAGTGCCTCAGGGACTATTTCGACAACTTTTGAAACTTGGGGACTGAAGCGCCAATTATGCAAACTTAGCTCATTTTTCATCCGATTTTAAACATTTTGCATCTGAAACATATAAAATGCAATTTTGGAATATTTTCAGTGTTTTGATGCATTTCTGAGCATTTTTAAACGTTTTGCAGTTCAGATTGACCCAAAATGATGAGTATTTACACACTCATCACATACAGTGGGTAAAGACCCGTCCGTCCTCCACGGTGTTACAAAACTAAATACTACTTAACATTAAATAACTACGACAATGAGCTTTCTAACGATTACATATACGTGAGGTGACCAACACTTTAATAACTGGATTTACTAAATCCTAACAATCTCCCCCTAAGGGAGGTCACCTCAAATTTCATTGAATACAAACAAATATTACATTAAGATTGTTCTTGATTTTTGTTCTCGTTCTTTGCTCGGTAGCTCGTAGTCTTTGATTCTTCATTTTTTCATGTTTGGATAATCCAAGTGGAGGTCTTTAACTAATCCACGTGATAATGATATTTGAGCCAGCTTTGAGATCATCAGCTACCATAAATCTCTGACTCTTCCTTTGTAGTGTTGGTATTATGTGATGTTGTGACATTATGGACCGACATGCTCACATTCTGGATCATGATATCTTCTTATCAGAGTAGCGGAAGCTTTAGTTGATTCATGATATTTGCAGCAGCTTAGCAGAAGCATGGATTGAAAATATCAGAGTCATTGATGCACCTATCATGAAATCTTTGGAAATGAGTGTGTTGTGTGAGCATGCGGCTATGTATTGACCTCTCCATTCTGATCAGCTGCAAACGTCGGGCGTACCTGAATACAACAGTTAGCAATAAAGCGCACGAAAGTGTCTTTGATCACTTTCGTTGAATTGAGGTACACGGCCCACGGTTCCCGTTGATCATACAAGTGCGCATGTGATCAGGTATAATTCGAAGAATCTCCGCGAGGTTTCGCCGACTGCTTTAGTGTTCTCAAACCGAACGTCTCGAAGAAGACAACACGCGAGTGAGTGAACCAGCGAATTGAGATCGATTGGTGAAAAGAGATTTGAAAAACAATCGTGTCTTGCTCAATAAAGTGTTTTTGCAATACAATGAAGGTTTTAAGAAAAATCAATTATCAATCATAAACACCTTTTAATTTTTGAAACATTAATACAAAGTCGATGTGCTAATCAGAAGAATTTTTAAGCACAACGACCGGTTTTTCAAAGGTATCCGTCAATCCATAACCTGAACCAGGATTGATTCATAATTATGAATCGCCTCATTGTTTATGTTCAGTTGTCACATGGTTGATCTATTGGATAGATCTCACATGCCACCCACCAGGAGCTTGTTTGATGATGGCTGAAGAAGGCTTTCCATCTTCATTGTGAATATGTTTGCATATGACACAGATGTTCTGGCAATACCACAAGGATAATGCGTAGGACTCATAAGATATAATCTCTCTTTCCACATTGTGTGAAATAGAGAGTCTTCATATTCAGTGCCCTAATGAGATTTATTTGATGATCTCGTGGCTCTAGACTCAATAGTGCACATTTGGTTTCCTATATCGAAGACTAGGGAGACTGTCTCCTTCTTCAATATCAACAATCTATAAGAGAAAGTCGATAGATTATGTAGGTTCCCCGTGAGAATGAAACAAGCCCTTTTAAGAGGAACTTGAGTAGCTTGGGAAGTTTAGTTCAGTGCGTCACTGGGTCCATGACGTCTTGTCTTCAATACCAGTGTTACCTTAGTAACCACTAGTAGCATATGAATTGAACTATTGTTGAATTATTGGAGGGCTATTTATTTTCACCCTTTTCTCATTTAATTCTTTTTCATTCTTCAACCCCTTCAGTGCTTACCGAGACTTCATAACTAGAACCTTGTTGGGTTTATTTCAGTACTAGCTCTGTCTCCCTCCGCACTCTTCCCTTATTCTCATTTTTCTCCTTTTTTCATCATACCTACGGACTTCTACACTATCTAGTGGATTGTCCCTGGGTAGATCCCTCGATCTATTTGGTATTGTTCATCTGCCATTGGAACCAATTGAAACCCATTTGAAAATCAATCCAGATACTTGTGATATATTATCAAAGCATTTTGTACCTGAATTGTTTTTGATATTCTTAGAAACAGAGCTCCCCCTCAACATGTGCATAATGTATTTGAAATCGTTTTGGCACACGTAGGCAAGAGGAAGAATTAACTTCTTTGATTACCATTTTCTAAAAGATATCAACATCACTTCCCTGATCAAATCAAGTAGATAAAGCATATTGGGGAAGGATGAGGTTTTTATAAATTTGCTCCCCCTCAATATGTGCCTCGAGGTTTGAAAGTGTTTTGCACATATTAGAAGGAACCTGCACTAAGAGGCAAATCAACCACGTTTCAATTCTTTGTGGTTTAAAAGGATGCTCCCCCTCAACATGTGCATGGAAAATTTGAAATCGTTTGGCACATGTGGGGAGGAAAGCTTGCTAAACACTTATGAAACCATTTATTGAATTATCAGTTAAAATCCAATTAAAACCACAAATTCTCCCCCGATCACAATTTTCAAATCATTTGAGATTTGTGATCTCTGTAGATTTAAATTGATTTTGAAAGCTTTTGAGGGGAGATGTGACTAGATTATAAGAAACATTTACCCGATAAGGATTAACCATGCTTGAGTATCTTTTGAAAACATAATTATAACAAAGATCTTGTATCAAATGTATACAATATTGTAAAACATTGTTCTTTTTGATTATTCAAGAGTAGACCTTTCTCGATTACATGCCAATTGTTTGAAAAATACTCCTTTTGATTGAAATCATTCTCCCCATCAATCAATGACATATGTTGTTGATTGAAGTTCAAAGATTTTGACAGGACGTCCGGATGATTTTTTAAATAGAGTGCGTCTGAGTCTTTTCAAAGCAATTTTGTTTTCATTAGATGACAAATATTTTTCAGAAGAATCCTTTGAAGGAAAAATATTTGAAAGAAAACATTTGTCTTTTTAACGACAAACATTTGTTTTAGAATCGAGCATGAGATTTGAAGATTTAAGATAAAGCATGGCTCGTTCTTTCTTTGAAAAACGGTTCTGCACAGAAATGACAATAAACCATTGTTTTACTTTCTCCCAATTTTTATTTTTATTTTATTTTTTTATAAACATTTGAACAACATCTAAAGACCCGTGTCATTCTTTGAGTGATAGCACAAAGACCGTAGATATTATCGAATCGAGAAAAACATGACTAAAAGACAATATTTTTTTTTCAAGGTTTTCAATTTTTTATGGATTTTAGAAAGTTTTATATTTTTCTATTTGCTTTTTGTAGGTTTTGAAATTTTGTATTTTGTTTTTCGAATAAATATTTACAAAAGATGGATGAAGAAAGACCTTTACTCCTCGTCTTCCTCTTGAAGACGTTTGAGTGTTTCCGGTTGTAAACTCTTTAGACCAACACGTGGAAGGATAAACTCAAAACGTTCTCTAGGAAGAGCTTTGGTGAAGATGTCTGCTAATTGGTATTCAGTCCTCACAAAATAGAGTTCCACCACACCGTTCTATACTTATTCCCTGATAAAATAATGTCGAATGTCGATATGTTTTGCTCTTGAGTGTTGAACGTTGTTGCATGAGAGAGCAATAGCACTTTTATTATCACAGTACAAAGGGATTTTGTTGAATTCAAAGCCATAGTCAGATAATTGGGATCTCATCCATAGGATTTGAGCACAACAAGATTACATGACTATGTATTCAGCCTCTATAGAGGATATAGAAGTACTTATTTGTTTCTTTGAAGACCAGCTCACAAGCTTATCACCCAAAAATTGAGCACCTCCGACGTACCGCGTGTATCTTGACATCATGCATGATCAACATCATGCATAGGCGTTAGTGACATACGGTGTCCCGGTACCAAAGCCCCATATTGATGGTTCCTTGGAGATACCGAAAGACCCGTTTAACCGCTTCAAGGTGCTTTTTGGTAGGCTTAGCTCGATATCTAGCACACATGCAAACAGCGAATAGAATGTTTGGTCTCGGTTGTGAGGTACATCGGGATCCAATCATACTACCGATATTTCGTTTGGTCTACCGTGATCCCTGAGTGGTCCTCATCCGTTTAGTACGCTATCATGGGAGTGTCACAGAGGTCACAAGAATCAAATCCAAATTTCTTTAAAATCTTATTTGCATATTTAGATTGATTTATAAAAATGCCTCCGGGACTTTGTGAAATTTGTAATACCAAGGAAAATGACATTTGTCCCATCATTGACATTTGAAATTTGGAACCCATTTCTTTAGAAAAACGGTCACATTCATCGGGTCGGTCGAGGCAAAAATAATATCATCAACATATATTTGAGCGTGAATTAAATATGGATCAACTGCTCCTTTGGTGAATCCAGTAGATAGAAGAAACTTTGATAGCGTATCATACCATGCCCTTGGAGCTTGCTTCAACCCGTAAAGAGCCTTCTTCAAATGATAGACGTGAGTATGATGCTCTGGATTCACAAACCCTTCAAGTTGGCTGACGTATACGACTTCTTTAAGATCTCCGTTAAGAAAAGCCGTCTTAACATCCATCTGATAGACTACCATTTTCTTACTTGCAACATTAGCCAAGAAGATTCTGATTGCCTCGATATGAGAAACTGGGGCAAATGATTCCTCAAAGTCAATACCCTCTTCTTGACGGTATCCTTTTGCAACCAATCGAGCCTTGTCCTTTAAAACATCACCATGCTCATCAAGTTTTACTTTGAAGATCCACTTTATAGCAATGATCATAGCTACGGTCGGGGCGGATACTAATTCCCATACATCTAGTCGATCAAACTCATGAATTTATTCTTGCATGGCATTGAACCAACTGTCTTCATTCATAATGTTTTAACGTCTTTTGGTTTGATCTTAGAGTCAGAGTTAAAGAAGCACCATAAGGCATCAGTTGCAAGTTATCGATGAGTGGCTATTGAACGAGAAGGGTTACCAATGATGTTGTCCAATGGGTGATCATGTGTCCATTTTCTAAGGTGTTCATGTGGTTGTTGTTGAGGAGCAGTAGAGTCGATTTCTCCCGATGAAGATGGTTCGGATGATGATGAGGAGCAAATATGTTTTCAAAGGGTTCATCTTCGAGGAGCAAAGGATTTTCATCATCTGTAACTGCAGCAACATTTCCATTGTGTACACTTGACGATTGAGGCATTGATGATGATACCAAAGTGATCGTGAAGGCTCTTCTTGACTTAGTGACATAGAAACTGAAGGGTTAACTTCATTTACAAGTATAGGAGCATCCTCTATTGATGGATTTGACAGATCATTAGCCGTTGGCTCATAGTGTTCCTCAAACATAGGATCAAACAGTTTCTTCAATTCATCTTTAGAAGGGGGTACATATGGAGTTGTTGGTGAGGAGTATGGTACAAGAGAAGAACTAATGGGACTATCTAGAAATGCGGGTCAAGCTGGATTGTCCAGAGTCATTTGACGGTCACCTCATCAAACGTAGCGTGAATTGTTTCCATGATATTTCGAGTTCTCTTGTTGTAGATTCGGTATCCTTTTCTGTTTGGTGCATATCTTACAAATACTCTAATATGCGCTTTAGCTTTCAATTTCCCTAAATCTTGACCCTCATTAGTTTGGTAACATAACGCACAAACACAAAGGTATGATGGATCGATTTTGATTGTGGACAAGTTCATACAGAGTTTTCCATGAGTAGTGTGAATTAGGGACGATTTTGAGTGTAGCATGCGTGTAAGGCTTGACTTGATACCATAGAAATGTGGAACCTTTGAGTAAATAAGCATTGTCCTTGCAGCTTTTACAAGAGTTCGATTTCGTCTTTCAACTACACGTTACGTTGAGGTTAGTTGGGAACACTTCTTTGAGCACTGATTCCAACACTTTCATAAAATTCACTTAGTTCTCTATTAACAAACTTCGGTTCCATTGTCGGTTTGACGATTGGGCGATCTTGTTAAGTCGAACTGCGCAGCGTTTAATAAGTTTAATGATCACGGAGTTTCATCCTTTGTCCTCAAGAACTTAACCCATGTGAATCGGGAGTAGTCATCAACCACGACTAACACATATTTCTTGCCATTAATAGTTTGCACTCTCATTGGTCCACATAAATCCATGTGAATGGTATGTAGAACTTCCATAACAGAATTTGTGGGTTTGGGTTTGTGGGCATATTTCTTGCTCTTTCCCAATTGGCATCTTGAACAAAAATGATCCTTTTCATACTTTAATCTGGGTAAGCCTCTTACAAGGTCCTTTCTGGAAAGATTATTAATGATTATGCGAAGTTCAAGTGATTGAGAGCGGCGATGCCACTAACCATGACTTTGTTTCAGAAGCCTTTGACAACAAGCGGTCGGAGAAGACTTCATATGTCTTGATAGAGATGTGTATAGATTTGAACCAGATTCCTCTTAACAATTCCACTATCATATGCTTGGAACGGCGAGTCGGTACATATACTTGATTTGAACGTCGCAATTGAGCAGCGGACAAGAATGGATAACTAGATAATTGGGATCCCCATGCAATAATGGGTTTCATTTGGTTAGTAACATTGATTGGAACACCCATCGAGTAGAAACAATGGAATCATCGGGGATAGACCTTGTTACTAGTGTCCGTATTAGACCTATTCAAAGTATGTTCACTTCATAAGGGAATAGTTCTACCCAATGTTGCAAAAATCGCAAATCGGTAGTGAGGCGATTGGAAGACCCCGTAACTTGTAATTGATCTAGGCGATTCGTTGATTAATCAGATTGGCATTTTGGCAAGTTTTGTGTATTCTGGCGGTTTAATTATTCGAAAAGATCTTCCTTAAAACATCTTGCAATAGATATTAAAAGTGACTATAAGTGATTACATTTGTTCGAGGTTGCAAAAATAGCTAATTGGTGACTAATCGTATTGGCATTTTAGCATGTTTTCGGTCATTATGACGGCGGTTTGGTATTCTCGGCAAAATTTCCTTGAAAAACATCTTTGTAACATATATAGCATTACTATAAGCGATTAAAACTAATTTAAGGTGAGTTTAGGGTATTTCCGACAAGATTTTCAAGTTTTAGCAAGTTTGACCATCATTAACCACCGCTTGACCACGGTTGACCGATTTGTTGAGCGATTTACACAAATCGGAAGGTCGATGACCGTAGCACCTAATGGGGATTAATCGGCCTTGTAGACCTTTTTGCAACGGTTCTACGGTAGGCATCCATTTCTAATGGGCATTGATCTAGATAATTTAGTACATCTTATTAAGATTGAATTTGCGGCGTGGGTATCCACCGATAACCTATGTTACTAAATTTCCTTCCTATGGGTTTCCAATGTTTTCTAACCTTCTTCCGCCATTGCTTTCTAGCCTTCTTAGCTTGATTTTTTCCATTAACTATCTTAATAGGACATTTAACAGCATTAATCAAATCATTCATACCACATTCAAGATTAGTATTGAAACCACGCAATCATCATTACATGTTTTGCCAAAAGTAGCAGATTCGCATTTAATTACGATGCGGCTTAGAGCTAACACTAGAATCAACACGATTTGTTTTATTCAAATTCTCCCTAAGGTGATCACTTCCTTCCAGCGAACATTCCTAGCACGCAAGGTCCTATCATTCTTTGTGTTTCCTTGAGGCTTTGACCCGCTTGCTTTGGTGTCTTTTCGTAGAGGGTTGGAACATTAGTTGGTTTTGCTACTTTTTGCATTCCTTAACTAAGTCTTGAGGGGATCGAACTACTTGACGCACATTGAAATTCACTTTCTTATCTTGGGCATCGAATGGTTTGTATACTTAGCACTAGGCATGGAACAAGGCATCACAACTTTATCTTTAGCACCTAAGGATTTAGGACATGTTGCTATTAAACATTCTAACATCTCTTGAGAGTTGGCTTTGAATGCAAGCAAACCTAATTTCACTATCAAGTGGCTTATTTATGAAGTCCTCTTCTACAATCTCACGAAGACATTCAAGACTATCCTTAAGGCGAGCAAGATAATTATGAAATACAAGTTAGTTATTTGCGCTCTCTGAGAAATTTGAACATTTCATTAAAGACAAGTGGCATTTTCCCTTTTCACGACTCTTGATTCTCAATTTCCTTTTGTAAAGACGTTATTTTTTAGTTTGTTCTTGTCACGGTGACTTTCATTGAATCATATAACTCTTTAAAGTGTCGTTTAACCTTTTCATTTTCTTCTAGAAAACTCATTTTCTTTTTGTAAAACATTAACCAGGTTTTGAAGATGAAAAGTCGAGAACTCGAGAATCTAAAGGAGGAGGCATTTGAACTGTCATTGTTCTTTTCACCCTTTAATTGTGAAATTTGGGTTTCAATTTCGATCTAGATGTTACAATGAGCTCAATCGTTCATCATGTTTGCTAATTTCAAAAGCGCATCAAATTCAGGAGCATCCAAGGATGTCTTGATATTTAAGGTTTTAACATTTTCTTTTAGATGTTGATATTTTAATTGCAAAGCAAGAAGCTCAACTTCCAATTTAAGCTGTTTCACCGAGGTTATCATGATCACCACGTTCAACTTTATCATGCAGCTTAGAGTTAGTTTTCTCAAGCTCAATGACACAATCATGGGAGACTTTCGAGCAACGATAATTCATGAAATTGAGATGCATTAATTGAACAATTGTGGCGATGTAAAACACATCTTGAGTGATACATTAATCGTTTCTCATTTAAGGTATGCAAGTTCTTCCTCTCAATCTCATTATATTTTAATTCTCGCTCATAGTCATTGACCTCAACAATCATTTCATCAAATTCCTTTTCCATTTCTTTAATATTTGAATCTATCCCCTTTTTAAGACTCTCAAATTGACCTTTTAATTGTTTAAAGAAAGGCATGACTTCAGTTAAATAACATTCTTTAGTTTTCTCAAAACCCCTTTCCCTTCGGATCCCGTAGGTGTGATTCTCTTCTTACGTCTTCTCAAAATCAACAAATAGTTGATAAACAATACAAAGTGATTAAGGTCTTGCTATTAGTGGCAATAGATCTAGGAACTAAGTGCATTGGTGTATTTGGAGGGATACACATGTAGCTCTGAGCATTTTCCTAAAGTTAGTTTCAACAAGTACATTAACTTTTGCTTATCCATGTCCTTTTCCAAAAACTTGTTCGGGGTTAATAGAGTTTGAGCCTTAAACTTGTTCAGGGAGATCCAATTTTCCTTAGTGTAATCATGGGGTTTGATCTTTATGTTATTCTCTTTACCGCGAGGGATTGTTAAGCTTCTTATCCATTTTCTCCCTAGATGCATCATCTAATTTTCTATCATCTTCCGTGCTTCCTATACATGATGGTGTTTGCCTGGGCTTAAGAATCTCATTGCCATCATAGATTACCTTCTGTGCTTCTCTTGCTTTCTTACCATACTGTCGATTAGGATCCTTAATAATGGGAATACTATGCTTAGCTTAAAAACTCTATCCTTAGTGACCATGTGGCGGTTTGAATGGTGTTTCCTTGTACGTACAACTTATTTTCAAGCTTGTTTTTCAAAGTTTTTAGATTAAAAAAGTCATTCAAAAGTTTTGATTCCTTAGCGTTAAATTCTTGTTTAAGCACTTTAACATTTTCTTGAAGCTCTTGCTTTTGCTTAACGATTTTAGAAAGCTTTTCTTGTAAGGAGTTTAACTCTTGTTTTAACACTTCTTCTCTAAAATTAATTTTTCTAATAATTGCATGCAATTGGTCATCCATTTCTGCTCTGATTTACTTAACTCAAACTTAGCAAGTTGTTCATAAATAGCAACTTGTTCTCTATAAGCATTCAATTGAGGTAAAAAAATCGTTAGGAACATGCGGTGTATTCATCAAGAACGTAGTCATCATTGATACTTGAAGATACATCACTTTGTACAATGTCACTTTCACCTTGTGTTTCATATTGATCATATGGGACAATATTATATTTCCTATTATTAATATCGATTCATAAGTTTCAAGAGATTGTACTTCATTATGTATCTTTTGCTCATCAACATCATCGTATAGTTTTAATACCTCTGAGATGATTGCTTCTTTGGATGGACCGACTGTTGTGGTGAAGAGATCTTTGGAGAGACCATGGGTGAGATGCTAGCCGAATATTGTATGCGGCGGTTGGTTCATCATCGACATCGGAGTCATGCATCATAATCAGCAACTTGTAATGCATTTGGATGATTACGTCCATGCCACCTGCCGGCGTTCATCTACATCGGCATCATATGTCTTGGCATTTCCCTCGGCAAAAACAACAACTCTTCCTCATCCAAAACCGCTCCTTACGATCCACAAACTTGCACTTCGGAAGTACTTGTGCATTTGCAAGAATGGATGTGGGGTTCCGCAATTTTGTCCCTCACCACCACAGTTGTAGCATTTGATTGGCCTTGCTTGACCTTGATTGACATTTCTTCCATGATTCTGATTTGCCACATATCCTCCACCTACTCCGGCATTACCATAACTGCTCCAACCATCCCTTGCTCATATCGTATTCCTTGCATTCGCACCACAACCTTACCATCTCGGCGGTAGCTTGATTGTGTGGATTGGATCTTTCGTCGAGATTATTGTTGGTGTGTGGGAGGGAATTCATATTTTGACTCACCATGAGAGATAGTTGATTGATAAAGTTTTCCATGAGTGTGTTTGAGTCAAGAGGCTTATATGTTGGATCAGGGATGAGCTTGTAATTACCATTACGGTAGGTATGACTTGAGATGCTTTGGTGGTAATTCCAACATTGGTGTAGAAGGTTTGTTGAGTCATTTGACCCGGTTTCTCCACAACTAGTTTTGAGCTGCTCAAGTATCCTTCGTTCAAACATAACATGTCTCTCATTTTGGAGAAGGAAGGCATACAGTTGCTCATAGTTGGTGTTCTTCAATCCTTTTTTAGCTTCATAGAGGTGACAAATTTGTGCCATTCGAGTTCATGTTGTTCACAAACTTTGAGTTGGTGAATATTTGGCATGGTCATTTGATATTCCTCATATCATTCAGACTTGTGGAATCTCCGCGTAATATTCATAGATACTTTCTTCGGTTTCATCTTAAAGTGCTAAAACTCATCATACAGATTGTGATTCTCTGTCTTCCATAGTTAATTCAGAACCAGAAAGAAGCATCTTGACATTATCCCAAACAACCTTTGGCTTCGGTGTTGTGATTGATAAGCTTGTAGATATCTTTTGGGAGACCTTGAAGTATAATGTTTGACCCACGATATCGACATCAATCTCTTTTTCTCCTTATCGAGCTCATCATATGTCTTTGGTCTATCCAATCCAAGATCATTGTTCCATCTCGACAATATCAATTATGTCTCTTGTAGTCTCAATCGATAAGGTCCTTCATCAATTGACTTGAGAATGTTGACTCCATTTTCCTTTCCCAAACAATACAACCTAATTCGTTGAGCCCATGAATCATAGTCAGCTCTTGTTAGAATTAGAAATTCCCGGTATTAAAGAGGGTCTCACCTCAAGTATATGTAATCGTTAGAAGGCTCGTAGTCGTAGTTATATTTAGGTAAGTAGTATTTAGTTAAAGTAACACCAGGAGAATGAGATGGCTCACCCCTTGTAATGCCCTGATCCACAGCTCGCGTTGGGTGGCGATTTATGTAAGACTATAAATACTCTCTACCTCCCAAGGTAGAGAGTTGGAGCTCATAATAATATCTTTCACTTTCTCTCACTAAGTTCCCTAAACCTCTAACTTTCTCTCTCTAGAATTCCATTTATACGCCACTTTGTGTTATGGTTTGATGTGTATGTGAAAATTTATATCTATCAATTGGTATCAAGAGCCATGGTTAGATCATATCTTGCACATCTTTGGATTTCTAGTGGTTTTAGGTGGTTTTTGAGTTTGAAAAAGTTTAGTGGTTTTGCATCATTTGGTTGATTTCTAGTGTTAAAGTTAGGATTTTGATTGTACTTTTGTGTTTAAGATCATCATAAGTGTTTAGGTTTTGATTTGGAAGGCTTGAATCATCGTGGTTGGGTTGTTTTGGATTGAAAAGTGTGTTTTGGAAGTTTTTCAAGTTAGCTGACTTGGCTCACGGTATCTTTCTTGCTAGCGACTGCTTCTACACAATTTGTAGCGAGGAGTTACGGCTTTTGGAGCTGGACTTAGACCCTAGCGATTAACAAGTACAAGTAGTGGACTCTCCACTACGGGTAGCTTTCCCAATTACTTAGCGGCGGTTGCTCTTTAGCGACTTGAAGTTTTAGCGACTGAGTAGCGAATAGCTGCTTAAATTGTTAGCGATTTGGTGTTAGCGAAGTTGGTACCTAGCGAATTGCTATTTAGCTTGACAAATTAGCGACTTAGTTCTTAGCTTACTTGTGTCAAAATTTTCCTAGCGACGGTCTTAGCGACTTGGTTCAGAATTCTTAGCGACTTGTTGACTTTCGGACAAAACACCAGCGACTATAACTTTCATGGCACTCAGGTTTTAGGCGTTCTACCATCAAAGCGACCATGAAGGCGAGAATGTCCCGTAGGGTGAACTAAACGAGGCTAATCGCTCGAACGAGGATTATTGAGGTTTTTATGTGTTTTAGACCCCTAAATTTCTGGGAAAATGGGTAAAGCCAATCCCATCTCCTTACCAAAACAA